>OY744548.1:53736531-53756531 GCA_963556195.1 Sepiola atlantica
GAAAACTCCCTCAATTAATGTCTTATACACATGATTTACATTTCATTAAAATTGGAGATAGGTATTTTAAGTTTTAAGAAGGTACTGTCACTTAGAGGTGAGGACATGTAGATATTCGGCACATAAAGGGTAACGTAGAGATTCGGGACCACTTCCATTGTCTTCCCCGGAGAACTTTATATATATGATATAAATTCCATGAAAATAGGATATATTTGAAGTTTTAAGGGGGTTATGCCCTCATAACCTTCTTGGGATAAACTTATAGATTCGGAAACACTTCCATTGTCTTCCCCGGTAAATTTTGCACAATAATACACTTTTATATTCTATGTAGATTCTAAAAACTTTTTTTTTTATAAAGAAACACACAAACATCATACACAGACATTGAGTTATATATAAGAGATGATACATCGTAATAACTATTACGATAACGAGAACTGGGGTTGCAAAAGTTGGCTAATAGAATATGGGTCAAGATTGGAATATGGATAGGAATGCGCTTTTGGAATTCGAGTGATATTTTGACAGATCATGCGGTAAGAGTTAACTTGAAACATAAACATTTGTCATTTGTTGTTTTGAATAAGGAATGCGTGAAAACATAAATAATTTGAAAATCCGATCAGCAATGAAAAAAACATCAGAGCGGAGATTGTTCCCAAATCACGAGGACGCCCTTTGCGCTCGTTCTCATGAGGCGCCCACATTGCATGTGGACATGAATGTGAGAGTAAGGAAGGGAATGTCGACATATACCGATGTCGACATATAGCAAGTAAGCAATGAAAAATCCTTTTGTCGCTTTTGAGTCTCCATTTCTGAACAAACCCGCGGAAGAAGATGCTTCGGGAAATTCTGGGAGAATTCACCAACTGAAGAAGGACCAGAAGTTTTTTTTTGTCCTGTATAATGTGAGAACTTCGACTGAAGTAAAATGAAACAAATTTGATTAAATTAATAATTTAATTGTCACAGGAACCGTGATAATTAAATTTTAACCTTCAAAATCGTATTAAAAATACTTTGGTAAAAGATAACAAACGGTATAAAAATAACAAACGGTATAAAAATAACAAACGGTATAAAAATAAAAAACAATTTTTAAAAATTACTTATTTTTACTAATGAGTAATTGCTTATCAAGGCCAAAAGCCACTCGAAGACAAGGATCAATGAGATGGATTGATTGCCAGTTGAAAAGATGAAAAATATTATGAGAGGATTGAAACTGATGAATGGGATGAACAACATTTGATTACTTATAAGAACGGTTTATGACAAGTGTTTGTTGACATTTAATTTGAAGATGACCATGTTGTAGCCTGCAGGGAAGCAATCCCGTGGCAATGTGTTCCGCAGAAGATAAATCCATGAAAAAAAAAAAACTATGTTTATGGAAAGTCCGTTTGCTGCTAGGCACACGGAGAAAGAAAAGATAGTTCTTTGTAGTTGTGTTAGAAGGACGAGTTCTCGCTGTGAATGTCTTACATGGAAATTCCGGTTGACGTTAGACACACGGAGAAAGAAAGGACAGTTTATTTTTTCAGTTGTGGTAGGAAGATGAGTTTTTTCAGTTGTAGTAGGAAGATGAGTTTTTTCAGTTGTGGTAGAGAGATGAGTTTTTTCAGTTGTGGTAGAGAGATGAGTTTTTGCAGTTGTGGTAGAGAGATGAGTTTTTGCAGTTGTGGTAGAGAGATGAGTTTTTGCAGTTGTGGTAGAGAGATGAGTTTTTGCAGTTGTGGTAGGAAGATGAGTTTTTGCAGTTGTGGTAGAGAGATGGGTTTTTGCAGTTGTGGTAGAGAGATGAGTTTTTGCAGTTGTGGTAGAGAGATGAGTTTTTGCAGTTGTGGTAGAGAGATGGGTTTTTGCCATAAATGTTTTACGAGGAGGAATCGGAGATTTGAACACAGTCGAAATGAGTGACTAAAATGACTCCCGGGCAACACCGTGTTGGTACAACTAGTTTATTATAATCTTGGAATATAGAAATATGAGAGACGCAGACGGGATTCGAACCTGTGCTAAAATATGTACACTGCAGATGCACACCATCGACACTTTTACTATTGAGGCAAAAGCGGATAAGGATTAATGAGACCGTAATGATTGACAGGTAAATAATGAAGAACACTATGTGAGTACTAACATTGATCAATAGTATGAACTGCGTTTGGTTCGTTATGGGTCGGTCCGTGACAAGAAGTTGCTGATATTGGATTTGAAGGTGACCATCTTGTAATCAGCAGGAAGCAGTCCAGCGGTAACGTGTTACATAGACGGGAAACCCTTGCAAAGAAGCTCTGTCCCTAAAAAGTCCGCCTGAATTTAAGCACATGGAGGGAGAGGGGGTGGGGAGAAAAAGAAATACTTTTTTCGGGGTGGCAATAAAACAAGTTCTTGCTGTGAATGTCTTACAGAGAGGAACCAAAGATTGAAGTTCAGTCGCGCAACGTCCATGGAAATAAGAATAGAGTAGAGAGACTAGCGACGTCTCTTCTGTAGCAAGGATAAATTTATGACAATCAAAACTTATACTCGGATAAGTGAAAAGGACTGGTGTTATTTAAGAGTGTTCCTTCTCCTAGATTGGTTGCACTAACGAGGCTTGAGAACTACCCTACTATGTCAGCCATAGCTGTGATAAGGAAAAATGGATTTATTGTGAAGAATGAGAATATTGAATATTTTCATTCTATCGAGATAGACGAATCGAGATAGACGAATCGAGATAGACGAATCGAGACAGACGAATCGAGACAGACGAATCGAGACAGACGAATCGAGATAGACGAATCGACATAGACGAATCGACATAGACGAATCGACATAGACGAATCGAGATAGACGAATCGACATAGACGAATCGACATAGACGAATCGAGATATACGAATCGAGATAGATGAATCGAGATAGACGAATCTGTAGCAGTCATTAACATTGACATCTATTTCATTACGGAGAGCAGACCCTGTCGGGTGATTTGGTCATACGAGGACCAATCAGCTTCAAGTGTGAATGAATTTAAACCGTCCATTGAAGAATTACTTCAGTCTCTTTGGGAATTGCAGACTGGAACCATCGAAAAAAGACGTCCCCTCTCCTCTCTCCCCGCTTTGTCACCGACGCCGAGCAATGCTATCTTCACTGAAGATATATTGCTCCAAGAAAAACGGCAGCCAATTAGTTTTCTTACTTAATTCCTTTCTCCACTCGGACACTGTCTTAAATTTCGCTAACAACCTACACCCAACGGTGTAGGTTAATTAAATAAAACCTTTCGTTCTTGTTTATATGAAAAGTTTTGGTTTTTATTTCGTTTGACGACCGGTTTGTTTTTACAAAAAATATCATAAGACTTGGTCTTACTATCCATGCTAAGATAAGCTTATATAAAGTATGGTTATGGAATACAAGATAGAGTGGAAAGAGACTAGTAATGTCTCTTCTGTGAGAAAATGGTTGTAGGGGGAAAACAGATCACTCGCACACACATTTTGTATAAATCCTCAACCCCAACCCTAACCCTAACCTCAACCCCAACCCTAACCCCAACCCATATATTTATTCTATTGTCTGGAAAGACAATACAAAGTCGAATAAAAACATTAATAAATAAGTAGGGGAAAAATAGAAATGAAAAACAAAAAAAACTAACAATTGAAAAATGTTAAGGGGTTCATACAAGTGAACATACACACGCACCTACACACACACACACACACACACACACACACACACACACACACACACACACACACACATGTATGAGGACACTTTTTTGATTTAAAGAGACACACACACAGATATATACACTACACATAGTCGGATAATATCTATGTGAGTCATTGTCTCTTGTTCCTTTAACCGTTTGTAATCTAATTGTACGAGTTGGACAAACAATAAAACAACAATAAGTACTTCAAGAATCGGCGTAATAAAATACTTATCGCGTTACGCATGCGCACGGGACTATCAATCAAATATGTTTCCATTCGGAAGCCCTCAATTATTTGCAGCAGTTAACAGGCGCAGATTAATACGCCAGAGTAATAGGAGAAAAGTAAAAAGAAAAAAAGTTCCACTTAGTCGTGTACTAAAAGATCACCCGTCCCAGGACGGATAAAATTATTTCATGTCCTCTTACGAAGATTTAAATCAAGATATAATGATACTAAACCTTATGTCTAGAACCCTTATTCTAATTTTGATCACAATCCATAACATGGTTTTGAGTCTAGAAAATGTAAAAAATGTAAACTTTAGTTAAGAAACTATTGGAATTAAGGGAATCTGGCTTAATTGATGTCTAATGATTATGGATCAAATTTAATGCAAATCTGAAATATTTGAATTTTCAAATGGGATGTTGTGTCCATATTATGCCCCCCCCCCTACACCCCTCCAAAATACTCTAAAGAAAATGAAATTTGGGGAATATTTATTAATTGATGTCTAATAGCTATTGATAAAATAGAATTTTCACAACGGGCTTGACAATCGAAGGAACTGGACGTTCCGTCTTTTGCTCCTTCAGTTGAGGGTTGGGGAGTTGACTGTAACTATAAGCGGAGTGTACTAAAAGGAATGTCGACATTCTATATGCAATAAACTGTAAGATTTTCTTGTCTTCGATGTCTTCATTTCTTCTGCAACACCTTTCCGGTTTGGGGACCAGTTAAAAAGGGAGGGGATCAGGTTACGAAACGAAACGAAGCGGCATTCACCCTAGGCAGGTGGAGTCGGCTCCCTCCGAAGGAGAAAGTTTCTAGGGAATATTAAATTCACAAGCTGACGTCAGTCGCATGTACATACCGGTCATGGGAGATGACGATGCTAAGTTTTGCAGTTCTTGTAGGGAAGTGTCGACGCCATCCCACAACAGCACCTGCGATTACCAAATAGTCACCCGTCTGGTACTGGCCAGAATCAACGTGGCTTAACTGAACTTTTATGTATTATTTGGTTAATTCAAACTACGGTTCTCATCCGCATTCCGGAGAAATCCGACACGAATAAACATGACATCAATGTTAAGAATAAATATGTTTATTTCATGTATTATCCTTTGGATTGTCCGAACTACTGTTCTCATTTTGGATTTTATTTTCACAACGTTTCAGCCGATGTAACCTCTGACCCTATTCATGTGCATCTTGTCGAACTCGGGAACCTTTGTGTCGAACTCGGGAATCTGTGCGCAATTTCGAACGGAACCTTTTGTTTATGTACAGATTCCTGAGTTTGACATAAAGATTCCCGAGTTCAACAAGATACGCTTGAAGAAGGTCCGGGCGTTACCCCGGCATAAACGTTGTGAGAATAACATCTAAGAGAAGAACAGCAGTCAGAATAATCCAAATATTTGTATCAATCTCAAAAGTCCTAAAATATAATCTCACTTGAATGTGTAAACATTGCAATCGAATCGACATGCAGTCCTAACCCTAACTCTAACCCTAACTCTTACTCTAACCCTAACTCTAACCCTTACCCTAACCCTAACTCTTACTCTAACCCTAACCCTAACTCTAACCATAACCCTAACTCTAACCCTAACCCTAACTCTAACTCTAACTCTTACCCTAACCCTAACTCTAACCCTTACCCTAACCATAACCATAACCCTAACTCTAACTCTAACTCTAACCCTTACCCTAACTCTAACCTTTACCCTAAGCCTAACTCTAACCATAACCCTAACCCTAACTATACTCTTAACCTTAACTCTAACCCTAACCATAACTCTAACCCTAACCTGTCCTGGCAATTGCAAAACGAACTCTTATTGATTAACTATTCGTTTTTTATACGATTATTGTTTTCATTTCATCATTTCCTACAGTTCTATCTACGAATATTTTCTAAATCGTGAATAAATGCTTAGCCTTTTGGGTTAAAATGTGTTACCCGTTCTTTTGAGTAAATTTACTTCCGGGTTTGGTTTGGTTTGTTTGACGGCATATCAAACCTTTTTCAGGTCATTTAATGCCGAATCAAGCTGTATTCTTTAAAAATCATTTGAGAAGCATTATTCTTTAAAAAATAATTCTTTGAAAACATTCTTTAAACCTTTTTTTTTACGGCATGTCATCCTTTTTCAGTTCATCTCATGCCAAATCAAGTTGGATTATCATCCCTACACTGATAAGAGTGAAAGCTTGAAACGCTGGCGTATGTATTGATTTACTCCTCTCCAGGAGTTAGGCACAAGGCCAGTTTTATCTTACTCCCACAAGTAAGATGTGACCCAAGGTCGGGTCGGGAAAGTGGGGTTTAAAAATTGTCTGGGCAGCCCTGTCGGCATTCCCCGGTAGGGGCGCCTCAGGCAGTAAGCAATAAACTTACTCCTCCCCAAAGAGGGGAGGCAAAGCCTGGGAAGGTGGACCTCCCAGAACTGCACAGAACAGACCCATTGACCAGCGTAAATCAAGACAGACCCGAAGGCCAAGACAGCACCAGTATAGGGTGCAGTATCTATCGAAACAGATACTACACTTTGATCTTAGCCAAAAGGCCAAGAAGAGGTAAAAATAATTTAATATTATTTATTTAAAATTAATATATATATATATATATATATATATATATATATATATATTATAATATAAAAGTAAATAATAAAATAAGTTGTCAATCAAATTTTATTAAAATTCAAAGTTCAAGCAAAGTATCGTAACGTCCTTAGCTCATGAGTTTTCAAAGATAAATCTTCTCCTCAGAGGACCATTACCGCAGTGACATCACTACAGGTAATAAAGTTTCACTTTGAAAATATATAAAAATATATACAAAAATATATAAAAATATATAACATCAAATATATCAACCCAAATACATACTTTTTTTGTTGAATCTATACAATCCATCCAATTATTTATTTAAAATGTATATACATAAATGTAAATATATATATATATATATATATATATATATATATATATATATATATATATATATAAATGAATATATATATATATATATATATATATATATATATATATATATATATATATATATACATTTGTGTGTGTTGGGGGGGGGGGGTATAAATAAACAATAGAATTCAGAACCCAGTGATCATATCCTTCTTTACTAACAAAAAGATCCATTTTCTTTATTTTTGAAAATATTTAAAACCAGCAATACATCTCCACCCGGGAACCGACGAGTGAATATCTTAGTAAATATATAAAAGTTAAGAAGAAGAAGAAGAAGAAGAAGAAGAACAACAACAACAACAAAAACAACAAAAAAAACAAAAACAACAACAACAAAAACAACAATGAGACTGAGAAAGAAGAAGAAAAAGAAAATGAAGAATGAAAGGAAAAGAAGAGGAAGAAAACAGAAACAAAGATGAAAGAAAGAACAAAGTGAACAATGAAAGAAAAAAAGAAGAAACAAGACAAAAAACGAAGAAGGAAAACAGAAAAGAGATGAAAGAAGAAAAAAAAGGAAAGTAAAAGAATGAAAGAAGAAAAAAGAAAAAGAAAAAAAAGAATGAAGAAATAAAAGTATTTTGTGTATTTCAGATTGAGCAAAAAGTTTTATTCAGTTTTATTTTTCTTTCTTTGAAAACGGGTCGACGAGTCACGTTAATTCTAGTACAATGGCGCGCGGGGGGGGGGGGCGTGTTAGGGTTAGGGTAAGGGGCTAGGAGCCTTGCTTTTACTAATACTTCCCTCGTCTTCTACTCTTTGGATTTTTCTGCAGTTCCAAGAAAAGAAGACCCTTTTTTTTTCTTATTCCTTTGAGGCCCCTTTAACGCTGACGCCGAAACGGAAGTGCCGCCATTCGTTCCAAAGGAATTCACGCACACTCCAATAAGAACGCAGTTTTTGTTTTCGTTCATTTTTGTGCGCATTAAATCTTCCAATTTCTTCTTCGGCATTTTGGCACCGTTTTTATGTCTAGTAAATACATTTTATATCTCGTCAAACCTCCGTTGACACACACACACACACACACACACACACACACACACACACACACACACACACACACACACACACGCGCATCTAGCAACACTGAAGAACCGGGATACGGCGAAACAGCTGTATGTGAATGGCTACATTTGATCCCACATCTAGCAACACTGAAGAACCGGGATACGGCGAAACAGCTGTATGTGAATGGCTACATTTGATCCCACCTCTAGCAACACTGAAGAACCGGGATACGGCGAAACAACTGTATGTGAATGGCTACATTTGATCCCACATCTAGCAACACTGAAGAACCGGGATACGGCGAAACAACTGTATGTGAATGGCTACATTTGATCCCACATCTAGCAACACTGAAGAACCGGGATACGGCGAAACAGCTGTATGTGAATGGCTACATTTGATCCCACATCTAGCAACACTGAAGAACTGGGATACGGCGAAACAGCTGTATGTGAATGGCTACATTTGATCCCACATCTAGCAACACTGAAGAACCGGGATACGGCGAAACAGATGTATGTGAATGGCTACATTTGATCCCCACTCGAGGATCGAGGTCTTTACTAATGAAATAAATGGTTGCCACTTAGTGTAAAGCATACACCCCCCCCCACACACACACAAGCATTACCACATCTTGCTGAAGAACCGGGATACAGAGAAACAGCTGTATGTGGCTGGTTACATTTGATCCTAACTCGTGGATTCAGCTCTCTAATAAGGGAATAGACGGTTGCCACTTAAAGTAAAAAAAGAATTGTGCACTCTCGGTAGCAGGTAATGCAAATATTAAATATATATATAAACATAATTTACCTAATGTTCAGGGCGAGTGTGGAGTGTGGAGTGTGGAGGGAGGGTCTTTGGGCTGGACTACCCGGGTTCGATCCCACTCACGGCATGCGAATTTTCGGGTCTGAAAACTCCCTCTGTCCACCCAGCTTAAAATGGGTACCTGACTAAAACTCAGGGAAGGTTCAAGGCAGCGGAAGGAGAGGGATGGGCTCCGCCTTCCATATGCTGTGCCCTAGACACGGTGATTCTTAACAAATCACCGCCGCTACGGCCATGGGCAGTGTGCGATGTCGGCAACGACACTCGTGCGCGTCCAGGCTATGCGACCTTTACCATTACAGGGCGAGTGTAATAGCCTAGGGGTAAATGCCCTTTTAAGTGATCAAACACTCGCCACGTCTGGCCACACTGAAGAGTCGTGTATACGACGAAACACCCGTCTGTATATGACTATATTTAGTCATCACTTGTGGTTTCACCTCTTAAGAAAATAAACGGTTGTCACTTAGCTCTTCAAAAAGGAGATCGAACACTCTTAGCAGCAGGTAATTCGAATACCAAACATATAAAAGTTATAATTTCCGTTACGTTCGGGGCGAATGTAACAGGGATAAATGTCCGATTGCTGATCACAATTTTAAGTGATCGGGCGGTCAGGTTTCGAATCTCAGCGTGGCCACACTGAAAAGCGGTGATACTGCGAAACATATGTCCGTGGATAACTACATTTACTCCGCACTCGTCGATTGAGCTCTCTAGTAAAGAGATAAACGGTTGCCACTTAGCATAAGGCATTGCTCTTCGGAAAAGAATTGAGCGCTATCAATTTTAAACATCAAAGAAACATTTTTAATGTTAAAAAAAAATTAAGAATGAAAAAAAAACACAGAAAAAGAAACAGAAAAACCATCAGAGTGCTCGATTGCAAATACAAGAGCTAAAGTATATTATTATTATAGTGAAATTATACAATTAGATGACGGTAACAGAAACTGTCGGTTTCGCGCAGTAGTGAATATCTCACACGTTCACCAGTCTATCATGAAAACACACGGCAAAGAAGGTTCGCATTTGGCTTTCCTTGCCATATGTGTGTGTGTGTGTGTGTGAGTGTGTGTGAGTGTGTGTGTGTGAGTGTGTGTGAAGGAGAGAGAGGAGGAGGGGGAAAATGAGAGAAAAGGAAATAAGCGAGAGAGAGGGTTAGAGAAAGAATGATAAAGAGAGAGAGGGGGGGAAAGGGAGAGAAAAGGAAATAAGCAGGAGAGAGGGTAAGAGAAAGAGAAAGAATGAGAAAGAGAGAGAGGGGAGGGGGAAAGAGAGAGAAAAGGAAATAAGCGAGAGAGAGGGTTAGAGAAAGAGAAAGAATGAGAAAGAGAGAGAAAGGGGGGGGGAAGGGAGAGAAAAGGAAATAAGCGAGAGAGAGAGGGTTAGAGAAAGAATGAGAAAGAGAGAGAGGGGGGAGGGGGAAAGGGAGAGAAAAGGAAATAAGCAGGAGAGAGAGGGTAAGAGAAAGAGAAAGAATGAGAAAGAGAGAGAGAGGGGGGAGGGGGAAAAGGAGAAAAAAAGGAAATAAGCAATAGAGAGGGTTAGAGAAAGAGAAAGAATGAGAAAAAGTGAGAGAGGACGAAAATGAGAGAAAAAGAAAAAAAGAGAAAGGTAGAAAGAAAGAGAAATTAAAAAACGAAACAAGAAATATAAAAAGAGAAAGAGATGGAAAGAGAGAGAGAGAGATAGAGATGAAGCGATAGAGAAATAGAAAGGAAGAGAACAAAGTGGGGGAAAAAGATATAGAGCAAGAAATAGAAAAAGAAAGGAAGAAAGAGAAATAATGAGGAGAGGAAGAGAGAAAGATAAAACATAGGCAGAGAGATAGATAGAGAGAAAGAGAGAGAGAGAGAGAGAGAGAGAGAGAGAGAGAAAAAAGAGAAAGAAAACAAGAGAAAGAAAGAGAAAGTGAGAAAAAAAGAAAGTGAGAAAAAAAGAAAGTAGACTCGAGAGAAAAAGAGCGAATGGAAGCGAGAAAGAGAAAAAGAAAGAGAAAGAGATGGAGAAAGAGAAAGAGAAAGAGAAAGAGAAAGAGAAAGAGAAAGAGAAAGAGAAAGAGATGGAGAGAAAGAGAAAGAAAGAGAACGAGAAAGAAAGAGGAAAAATGCATGAGAGATAGGACGCAAATGATAGAGAGGGAAAGCGAGAGAGAAAGACAAATGGAGCGAGAGAAAGACAGAAAAAGAAAAAACGCGCGAACGAGCGCAAGAGAGGCGAGGGGGGGTCTGTGATGGATTCCTGATAAGAAGCTAACAATAACAATAACATCCACATTGGCGCAAGATGATGGCAGCGCCATATTTTTTCATCGGTCTGTATTGACGGCACAATGAATATCGCTAAACACAGAACGTTTTCAATTAAAAACCTTTCTCAGAGATTGAAGGTTTCAACGGAAGTTCAACTCTTCGCCTGCCAATGAACCCCGAATAAACAGCATGAGTAACGCTCGAATGATTTAATAAGAAACATATTTTGAAAAGGCCTAATTAAATCTCGTAGTTCAGTTCAATTGATAATTTCTGGCACGACTTCAAAAAATCTCAGTCCACGAACGGAAAATATCCAACTTAGAGAAGTTTTAAATAAAAAAGTCACATTGTTTCAAAATGATGAAGTTTCAAAAGGAAGAAGTCACATTGTTTCAAAATGTAGTTTCAAAATGATGAAGTTTCAAAAGGAAGAAGTCACATTGTTTCAAAATGTAGTTTCAAAATGATGAAGTTTCAAAAGGAAGAAGTCACATTGTTTCAAAATGTAGTTTCAAAATGATGAAGTTTCAAAATAAAAATCTCACATTGTTTCAAAATGAAGTTCTAAAATAATGAAGTTTCAAAATGAAGTTTCAAAATGAAGATCTCACATTGTTTCAAAATGTAGCTTCAAAATGATGAAGTTTCAAAATAAAGAAGTCACAGTGTTTCTAAATGTAGTTTCAAAGTAATGAAGTTTCAAAATAAATATCTCACATTGTTTCAAAATGTAGTTTCAAACAAGATTAAGTTTCAAATGATGAATGTTCAAAATAAAGAAGTCACATTGTTTCAAAATGTAGTTTCAAAATGATGAAGTTTCAAATGATGAAGTTTCAAAATGAAGTTTCAAAATAAATATCTCACATTGTTTCTAAATGTAGTTTCAAAATAATGAAGCCTCAAAATGAAGAAGTCACATAGTTTCAAAATGAAGTTTTTAAACAATAAAGTTTCAAAAGGAAAAAGTCACATTGAAGAAGTTACAAAATCAAACAAGGACAGATGTTGTAAAATATTTCCATTAAGTTCATAAAATAGAAGTTAAAGATGAAAATGATTTTTTTTATTTGCTAATTAGTAACCACTTATAAAGGCTAAAAGCCACTCGAGGATAATAGTTAACTAGATGTATGGATTGTAAGTTGAATGTTGAAGAATATTGTGAGAGGATTGAAAATGATAAATGGGTTGAACAAAGTTTGATTATTTGATGATTTATTCAAATATTTGTTGACATTGAATTCGAAGACGACTATGGTGTAGTCTGCAGTTCCGTGGTAATGTGTTCCACAAATGGGAAGTTCTGAGAGTGCGAAGTCGATTTTGAATTCTGTCAATGGAAGAAAGAGTGCTGTGAGCGGCACCTCCCTAGATGTGGCAAGAGTATTCACTCTTAGGACGGATGTGACTCATAGACAGGTTTCCTTAGAAGTCAAGTACTTTCTAGAGCGATTGCATGATTTAATCAATTCTTTTGCAACAACCTTGCCAACAGATTGGATATAAGTCTACCATTTTACATCGGGGGGGGGGGTCAGTTCTAGAAGCTCATTGAAACAAGAAGCTTCATTTTCAAACTTTATCATTTTCAAACTTCATCATTTTCAAACTTTATCATTTTGACACACCATTTAGAAACAATGAGACTTTTTCATTTTCAAACTTCATCAATTTGAAACTTTATCATTTTCAAACTTCATCAATTTGAAACTTCATCATTTTCAAATTTTATCATTTTGACACACCATTTAGAAACAATGAGACTTTTTCATTTTGAAACTTCATCATTTGAAACTTCATCATTTTCAAACTACATTTAGAAACAATGAGACTTTTTCATTTTGAAACTTCATTATTTGAAACTTCATCATTTTCAAACTACATTTAGAAACAATGAGACTTTTTCATTTTGAAACTTCATCATTTGAAACTTCATCATTTTCAAACTACATTTAGAAACAATGTGACTTTTTCATTTTCAAACGTCATCAATTTGAAACTTCATCATTTACAAACTACATTTAGAAACAATGAGACTTTTTCATTTTGAGGCTTCATCATTTGAAACTTAATCTTTTTGAAACTACATTTTGAAACAATGTGATTTCTTTATTTTGTAACTTCATCATTTTGAAAGTACATTTAGAAACAATGTGAGATAGCCATTCATTTAGAGAAAACCACTTATTTAAGTATGACAGACCATAGATAATGCTACTTCAAACCTAAGCGTGACAGACTGATTAAGGACGCCCGTTGTCTGTCTGTCTGTATGTCTGTCTGTCTGTCTTTCTTTCTTTCTCTCTATATTAACAGTTGAAAATTATAAAGAAAGGAAAAAATAACACGATTGGAAAAGTCCACTATGAAGAAAAAGGGTACATCACTATAGGAAGTAATATTATTTGGGCTTTGTTTGTTGATCAGTCGGTTTGTTGGTCTGTCACGTTGGAGTTTGAAATAGCAATTTCGCCAGTCTGTCACGCTTAAGTATGTAATAGCATTTTCGCCAGAGAGCCATTCATTTAGAGAAAGCCATTCATTTAAGTGTGACAGACCCAAGCGTAACAGACTGGCGAAAATGGAACATTTTCGTATATTATAAAGAGTATATACTTAAATATATATATTTTTGTAAGAACCCATATATATATATATATATATATATATATATATATATATATATATATATATATATATATATATATATATATATAGGAAACAGATGACAACAGAAGCTGAAGAAAGCCGGATGGCTAAGTCCTTCTGTGCTTGAAACCGACGGTACGAATGTTGTACTAATTTTTCTGTACCAATATATATATATATATTTTTTTTTAATGTGAGATGATATATATACGTTTGATTGTGGAAATAATATATATATATATATATATATATATATATATATATATATATATATATATATATTTTTAATGTGAGATGATATATATACGTTTGATTGTGGAAATAATATATATATATATATATATATATATATATATATATATATATATATATATATAACCATCAGGGAATTAAATGAAAATAACTTTCTGTGGACACAATTCATGTTTCGCTTTTACAAGAAATTGAAAATTGGTCGTCGCTAAAAGCCGATACAGAACAAAACAAAACAAAATCATTATATGTTATTTCTTCCGCTTGATTGCATAATGGCATTTGGCAACGGAGAAATAATAAATGCAATTTAAAAACAAAACAATAATAATGATAATAATAATGCGGCGTTTCCATTATCATTGAGTGATAGTCACGTTGAAAAAGGAACCTTCTTCTGATTCTCAAATTTCCAATAACTTTCCTCCTCCTCCTCCTCCTCCTCCTCCTCCTCCTCCTCCTCCTCCTCCTCCTCCTCCTCCTCCTCTTACTCCCTCCTCTCTCTTCTTCATCCCTTCTCCTCCTCCTCCTTCCCCTCTTCCTTCTCCTCCTCATCTTACTCTTACCCCCTCCTCTCTCTTCTTCATCCCTTCTCGCTCCTTCTTTCCCCAGTCTTCTCCTACTCCCACTTTTCATCCTCTCTCGCCTCCTTCTCTCTTATTCCTCATCCTCTCACTCTTCCCCTTTCTCCCTCAATCTCATTTTTTCACTTCCTTTCCGTCTTCTACCTATCCTTCCCTTCTTCTCCTTCTCCTCTTACCCCTCTTACTCCTCGTCCCAATCTTCGACTCCTTCTTCCTCTCCTCCATCTTAGTTCTTCCCACTCTCTCGCCCTTATTTCTCCCAGCATTTCCCCTCCCCCTTCTTTTCCTCCGCCCTCGTCTCCTCCTCTCACTCTTCCCGTTCTCCTCTTTTCACTTTGCTCCTCCTTCTCCCTCTTCCCATCTCTCCTCCTCATATTCTACACCCTCATCCTCTTCCCCATCTCCTCCTCCTTCTTCTTCTTCTTCTTCTTCTTCTTCTTCTTCTTCTTCTTCTTCTTCTTCACCTGTTCACTTTCTTTTCCTCATTCTCACACCCTTCCCCTCCTACCACCTGTTCTTCCTCACCGATAGTATATTATTCAAACTGTATTTATTTATTTATTTATTTATTTATTTGTGTCGAATTAAGAAATTTACTCGACAGATACGAATGTATAATTTGCTTGGAATAAACAAGTTTGCCTGCATGAATAATTAACTAAAAGATTTTCAGATTCGTGTGCATCGCCAGCTGGCTCATCCCGGCGTCATCCGGGTCTCAAACATGCTGAACATAAATTCATATTCCCCATTTCTCGCCATTAGTTTGCTGACTGCAGATGAAACAGTAGTGATTTTCCTTGCCCAACAGGCCGGATTTCTCACACATCCTGAAACCGCCGGTATCAATATGACTAATCGATTACCACTGTATAGTATTACTCATAATGTACATCTAATATGTAATATTATCTTGCGAGATTTCAAAAGTTAAACCTAAATAGCATTTAAGCTGATATGACAAACATGAATTCTGATTAGCGATTGGACCTTCAATTTGCAGAAAACTTAGAACTGATTATATTTAGCACTTTTATCCGTTGCGCTACGGGTCCATCCGCAAAATTTAATCCTCAGTACATACGATACTAAGAATTTAATTCAGAATTACTTAAGACTCCAGCCGATCATAGCTGACGGAATGAGAACAATCTACCCATGTGGATTAAAATAAAGGGTTCCGTTCGAAATTCAGTACAGATTCCCGAGTTCGACACAAGGATTCTAGAGTTCGACAATACGCATCTGCAGAAGGTCGGAGGTTTCATCGGTTGAAACGTTGTGAGAATAACATCCAAGATGAGAACAATAGTCCGAATAATCCAAATAATACAAATCATCAATCCTCATCTAAAAAAATGTTGAAACATAAATAATCTATGGAATTTCGAACCGAACCCTTCATTTAATTCAGGGGGTAGATTTTTCTTCTTCTGTCAGTCATGATGTAAGCATCTTTTTTTATTATATTCTCAGTATCGCCTGTAGTGAAGATCGAACCTTGAATGTCCAGAAGACTATCACTTGGAACTGATTATAACTTAGCACTTTATCCGTTGCGCAACAGGTCCACCGGCGATACTAAGAATATATAATTAAGAATTACTTAAGAGACTCCCGGTCATGGCTAACGGAACGAGAACAATCTATCCCCATTCCGTACAGATTCCCGAGTTCGACAAGACGCACCTGAAGAAGGTTGGTGGTTACATCGGTCGAAACGTTGTGAGAATAGCATCTAGGATGAGAACAGTAGTTCGAATAGTCAAAAGAATAATGCATGAAATAAACTTATTTATTCCTAACATTGATGCCATGTTGATTCGTGTCGAATTTCTCCGGAATACGGCCTCAGTGTTCTTTTTGTCGTTCTGAAGACAGTATCCGATAATTGGACCCTAGTGTCCCCAAATGTCATCGAAGATCAATTTTAATGACGATATTAGCTTCCTAGTCTCATGGGATCTCCTACCTGCTACCATATTGATTTCTATAGCTAACAAACAAGCTTCCTCGTTTTTATATATACAACTAGTTGGGGTCACCCGGTGTTGCCCGTGTGTCAACTATGTAAAGCATAAACAATAACGGTATTTATTGATGGCTTAGACCAGGGGCGGGCAACCTTTTCAGAGTGAGGGCCAGATGAGACTTTTGGAAGGAGATCGCGGGCCGGAGTGAAAAACGAAATCTCAGAATTACTATATTTTGTTTACATGAATAAATTGTACAAAAATTGCATTGGGCCGAAAAACGAAATCTCAGAATTACTATATTTTGTTTACATGAATAAATTGTACAAAAATTGCAATAATAAAGCATAGCAGGGTGGCAAGCCGGACGCTAAGCCTTCGCGGGCCGGTTGTGGCCCGCGGGCCGGAGGTTGCCCGCCCCTGGTCTAGACCGTAAAAGCAGGTAGTACAGAGACTTCCGTGAAACAGTAAGGTGAAACTATTTGCTTTTAGTTTCAAAACGCTGGAATTCAAATCATAAATATTTTTTACATTTTTTTTTTCAAATAAATATTTACGGCCATTTTCATTGTTTGGTTTGTTAAGCAATGTTGGACCTAGGCAATATTAAGGTGGGTGACCGTTCCGGAATACCGTGTGTCGTTAGCCACACATTCTTTTCAAGTGCCGTAAAGTGGCACTAAAATGAAATCGGACAACCTACTGTCTTCAGCATTTTCCGGCCTTCGGGTCTGGATTTACGCCGATCTATTGGTTGTCGGTCCTGTGCAATTCTAGGATGTGCACCCTCCCAGGCTTTGCCTCCTCTCTTTGGGGAGGAGTAAGTTTATTGCTTACTGCCTGAGGCGTCCCTACCGGGGAATGCCGACGGGGCTGCCCAGGCAATTTTTAAACAGCCAGAATGCTTAAATTCTCGAGCGCTGGTTCTTTCCCACTTTCCCGACCTTGTGTCATACCTTACCTTGTGGGGGAAGATAAATAGAATAACGATGAGAGTTCGATCCCTGAAAACACGTGGTTCAACTCAAAAGCATGGATAGGGTCTAGCCCTTTCAGAAAGCAAAATGTCTACGTCTTGATGTGTGTATGGGTTTTTATTAAACTTCTATTGTACCCGTGCCATAAAAACGACAGCAAAATATTTACATCGATATGCCGTCGAAAATGCAGACAACGTATAGATCTTCTATACTGAGACACCAATTAAGCAAGATTTCCTGAATTTTACTTTCTTCTTAAGATCCCTTAAGCTTACGTCTTAAATCTTAGACATTTTCTACAATCAAAATCATGCAATGGATTTTGATCAACATTGGAATAAGGATTCTAGACATAGGGTTTAGTGGCATTTTCACAAGGGACATAAAATTAAGCGGCCCATTCAGAAAGTATCGCAAGCAACAGTTTGCCCATGTCTGCGTTACAAAACTGTTGTCAAATTTTGGATGATCAATCGCTCCCATTTTAGGGGTCTTGATAAGGTTGAGAAGTTATTTAGGCCGTAATTTAGTTGTCCTTCCATCCCTCTCTCTCTCACACACGTTATGTTGCTAGTCTCAGTTTCTTCTATAAGTACTTTTATGGCATGAATTCTTCAGAATTGTCTGATTTATTCCCTGCTTCCTTTGTTCCAGCTCGTTTGACTCGTTGGTCTAGTGGTCTTCATCAATTCGCTGTTCAGGTACCTCGTTGTAATGCATCTTCCTATTCGAGTAGCTTCTTTCCAAGAACTGCAGGTTTTTGGAACTCTCGTCCTGCTGACTGTTTTCTTCGTACTTATAGCCTTTGTCTTTTCAAGACTAAGTTCAATGGGTATCTCATGTTTTTGCGCAAATCATCATTCGTTCTTGTTAGCTTCTTACATCAAGTGGCTTCATGCCTTGTCTGGTGCGACTTCCATAAAAAATTAAAAAACAATGCCGTGTAAATGACACGGGTTCAAATAGGTTTACTCGTTAAATAAATGCCAATGCAATTAGGTGAATTACGTAATATTGACATCAGAGTTTGTTTATCATGCTTAATTATTTCGATGGTCTTAAACTATTTCAGTAAATTGATCGAATCTTAAAGCTTATTTGGGCAGACCCTCAAACTTGGTTGTGGAAGGAGAATAAACAAACGACTCTCCACAGAATCATAGCCTGAGTCAATGGATAGAATTTTACAGGGTGGTCAGGCTCCTTTCTGCTTCCCAAATCGCTCCTGTGAATGTGCGAAAGAAAGGTGTTTTGAAGTTGTGGCAATAAGATGAGTTCTTGTGGTGAATTTCTTACAAGGAGGAATCAGTTAATTGGAGCTCAGTCGAGCACCTTCCATGGAAATAACGATAGAGTATTGATTTACTCCTCTCCAGGAGTTAGGCACAATGCCAGTTTTTATCTTACTCCCACAAGTAAGATGTGACCCAAGGTCGGGTCGAAAAAGTGGGGTTTAAAAATTGCCTGGGCAGCCCCGTCGGCATTCCCCGGTAGGGGCACCTCAGTCAGTAAGCAATAAACTTACTCCTCCCCAAAGAGGGGAGGCAAAGCCTGGGAGGGTGGACCTCCTAGAACTGCACAGGACAGACCCATAGACCGGCGCAAATCAAGCCCCGAAGGACAAGACAATACCAGTATGGGGTGCAGTATCCATCAGAACAGATACTACACTTTGATCTTAGCCAAAAGGCCAACGATAGAGTATTGATTTACTCCTCTTCAGGAGTTAGGCACAAGGCCAGTTTTTATCCTACTCCCACAAGTAAGATGTGATCCAAGGTTGGGTCGGGAAAGTGGGGTTTGAAAAGCCAGCGCCCGAGAGGTGAGCACTCTAACCATTTAAAAATTGCCTGGGCAGCCCCGTCGGCATTCCCCGGTAGGGGCGCCTCGGACAGTAAGCAATAAACTTACTCCTCCCCAAAGAGAGGAGGCGAAGTCTGGGAGGGTGGACCTCCTAGAACTGCACGGGACAGACCCATTGACCGGCGTAAGTCAAGCCCCGAAGGACAAGACAATACCAGTATGGGGTGCAGTATCCATCGGAACAGATACTACACTTTGATCTTAGCCAAAAGGCCAACGATAGAGTAGAGAAAGAGTGTGTGCATGTGTGTATTCTTGCGAGTGTGGGTCCGTGTTTATTTGTGAGCGTGTGTGTGTGTGTATGTTTTCCGGTGTGTGTTCTCTCCGATTGCATACTTCTATTTCTAATAACTTTCAATCGATACTTTTATCAAATGCCTTTCTTCTTCATTGGCAAAAAAGGACGCGATAAAAGCCGTCTTTTATTATTAAGTAGAACTCAACAGTGATTCAATCTAATTCCTTTTTTGTTGTTGTTCAAATTTCACTCGATGACTTAGTCTACAGACTTTTCCTTTTAGTCAAATTTCAATCAATTTAAACGCAAAAAATAAATTAAATTTTCCTTTTAAGTTTTTTTTTTTACCTAATAAAATTCTGCAGTGGAAATACTTTTAATGGTTAAATGCGCAAACTTAGTTTTCAGCA
>OY744548.1:53759031-53809031 GCA_963556195.1 Sepiola atlantica
GCTATTGATTAATCCGAAAACATTGTTCTAGTGTCCGTTACTAATTGTATTATTCAAACCTTCGTTCGCTTTACAAATGTGTTAAAACACAAGATAGGATCGACATAGATTGTGGACGGACGCACGGACATAACACCGGACAAATATGTCGCACCTGTTTTCAGAGCAGGTTTCGACCCTCCTCTAAACTCCAACCCTTGATAGGGGTAAGTGTCAACGTGGTAGTCAGAGCTATCAGGCTAACAGGGCTCTGGCGAAAATCCAGGAGGAGTTGGTATCAGGATCCGTCGTCCTCTGGTCATCTATGTCTCTGCATGTGGTAAGCAAAAACGTGGCAGGAGTGGAACTTCAAATCGATAGAGTGTGAGTGCCAATGTTTATTCTGCTCTATTCTTTTGTGTGTTCTGGTCCAAACCTTCCCCGACTTCATATGCATTTGATGAGTCTGGCTGTTCTCGGTGTCGGAGGTAAAAACCGGCAAACTTGCAGATTAATAAATAGCTGCGACCAGTTTCATGTAGTAAAGACAATGCTGAAGCCCAACTTCTTCTGTATCATCATCATCATCATCATCATCATCATCATCAGCAGCAGCAGCAGCAGCAGCAGCAGCAGCAGCAGCAACAGCAGCAACAACAGCAGCAGCGTCGTCGTCGTCGACGTTACATATGCCGATAAACAATCATCTACTGGCCTCTTATCAACTTTATGTTTTACCTAATGCCAAAGAAAAATATTATCCATTTTCTTTTTATTCTTTCCAATTATTGTTTGGAACTATGTCCATGATTTGTTAACTCTTCAAATGGTTTAATACTCTCCTTTCAAAGATTAAAATCACAAAGAGTAAAATCATCTATTAACTTTTCATATCCCGTAAATTTTCACCTCAATAATAATGGTGTAAAATTCCTCCGGGGAGTTTTTGCTGAGTTGGTATAACCTAGCTCCGTAGATGGTAAAACCTAGCTCTGTAGATGGTAAAACCTAGCTCCGTAGTTGGTAAAACCTAGCTCCGTAGTTGGTAAAACCTAGCTCCGTAGTTGGTAAAACCTAGCTCCGTAGATGGTAAAACCTAGCTCTGTAGATGGTAAAACCTAGCTCCGTAGATGGTAAAACCTAGCTCCGTAGTTGGTAAAACCTAGCTCCGTAGTTGGTAAAACCTAGCTCTGTAGATGGTAAAACCTAGCTCCGTAGATGGTAAAACCTAGCTCCGTAGTTGGTAAAACCTAGCTCTGTAGATGGTAAAACCTAGCTCCGTAGGTGGTAAAACCTAGCTCCGTAGTTGGTAAAACCTAGCTCCGTAGATGGTAAAACCTAGCTCTGTAGATGGTAAAACCTAGCTCCGTAGTTGGTAAAACCTAGCTCCGTAGTTGGTAAAACCTAGCTCTGTAGTTGGTAAAACCTACCTTCGTAGTTGGTAAAACCTAGCTCCGTAGTTGGTAAAACCTAGCTCCGTAGTTGGTAAAACCTAGCTCCGTAGTTGGTAAAACCTAGCTCTGTAGTTGGTAAAACCTAGCTCTGTAGATGGTAAAACCTAGCGTAGTTGGTAAAACCTAGCTCCGTAGATGGTAAAACCTAGCTCTGTAGTTGGTAAAACCTACCTTCGTAGTTGGTAAAACCTAGCTCCGTAGATGTTAAAACCTAGCTCCGTAGTTGGTAAAACCTACCTCCGTAGTTGGTAAAACCTAGCTCCGTAGTTGGTAAAACCTAGCTCCGTAGTTGGTAAAACCTAGCTCCGTAGATGGTAAAACCTAGCTCCGTAGTTGGTAAAACCTACCTTCGTAGTTGGTAAAACCTAGCTCCGTAGTTGGTAAAACCTACCTTCGTAGTTGGTAAAACCTAGCTCCGTAGTTGGTAAAACCTAGCTCTGTAGGTGGTAAAACCTAGCTCCGTAGATGGTAAAACCTAGCTCCGTAGTTGGTAAAACCTAGCTCCGTAGTTGGTAAAACCTACCTTCGTAGTTGGTAAAACCTACCTTCGTAGTTGGTAAAACCTAGCTCCGTAGTTGGTAAAACCTACCTTCGTAGTTGGTAAAACCTACCTTCGTAGTTGGTAAAACCTAGCTCCGTAGTTGGTAAAACCTACCTTCGTTGTTGGTAAAACCTAGCTCCGTAGTTGGTAAAACCTAGCTCCGTAGTTGGTAAAACCTACCTTCGTAGTTGGTAAAACCTACCTTCGTAGTTGGTAAAACCTAGCTCCGTAGTTGGTAAAACCTAGCTCCGTAGTTGGTAAAACCTAGCTCCGTAGCAAAAAAATACAGGTCAACCTATGGGTGAGCCTTTTTTCTTATTTTTGAAAAAATGATCTTGTTCACCCATCCCCCCCCCAAAGAAGGTATAGCGTAAGAGGCTACTGTGATATGGGTCAGATTTATAGGGGGGGAGGACTTGTGTGGAAAATTGGGTAGCTAGATGTTTGTTCACATTACATTTAAATTGGGTAGCTAGATGTTTGTTCACATTACATTTAAATTTCTGCATGTTGGCACGGCCGGGGAAACAGGGAGCAAAAAGGGAATTACAAAGGCAAACAGTCCGAGGAGAGAAGCAATCAGAGTAGAACATTGTACGTCATCTAGGGACATCTACAGTGAAGGGGTGGAACTTTGCTGCAAGTTTTGTGTGTCGAGAGTATTTTTCGTTGAAGGATGCAAGTGTAGTAAGTTAATCGAAGCACATTCCGTGGAAATAGTTATAAAACAAGCACACTGCGGTGATGCGACAGAGCCTGGAGGTTGGCAGATAGTGCGGGACCTATTAAATTAGAATTTTTTTCACCCTGTCCAAGAGGGAGCGGCTAGTGGTTGGTGCACCAGCTCAGATGTGGCAATAATACAACATGCTCGCACGAATGGTGGCTTTGTAGAGATATAAGATACCGGTATGTGTGATAAGGTTTCTAGCTCAGTTGAGGGAGCTTACCTTATTTGCAACAGACTTGGCAGCATCTTCTATGTATTTATTCCAACTCATGTTGCCTGAAAATGTCAGGCCGTGGAGTTTAAGTGAAATCATTTTTTCAACCTTAAAGTCAACCCGCTCGACTTATGGCCGAGATCGACTTATGGCTGGAACAATACGGTAATTATTTTCAGTTACATATGGACACTTGGAAAAGGGTGGAACACGTTTGTGCTTAGATGTCATCTTCTTCTTCCTTTTTTATACATCTGTGCTCTAAGATTGATTTATGCTTTTCAAGGGTCTGAAACAGAATATTATTTGATTCTTATCTTTGGAGTTTTCGGGTCTAAAAGTCAAGTAATCCTACGAGAAAGGATGGAAGAATCGAAAAAAGCAGTAACCATAGATTACTTTAAACGAAAAAAAAAAATAATAGGTATTTGGAAATTATCAACAGATGACCTATTCACTGCAAAAGAAAGAGAAAAAAAAAACAAAGATAAAAATCAAAGAAAAAATACTTCAAGAATGAGAAGTGTGAATTTTTAACAGAAAACATAACGCTATCGAAAAATACAGAAACAAGAAAAAGATTCGTCACCGAAATATCCCCTTTGTTGATAACAAGAAAGAATATGAGAATAAAGCGAGAATGTTTGAGAAGCGATCTTTACGGATAAGCAAATAATCAAAATGGCGGATGACAGAAAACAGTTTCAAGCATAAAATCCCTCGATAAAATCCAAACTAACAGGAGGAAAGAAAACAAATGTCTCTGTTTTTATAAATGAACTAGAAGAATACACGTCTTGGGGTTAGGGTAAAATTAATTCGGCGAACAGAACAGTTTTGCATCACTTTTAGTTTCCCTTTTCGACGATTAAAATCGAAATATAATGATATTCCATGAAAAATGCCAGTATACTGAAATCATATGCCCTTAATAGGGTTAAGATGAAAATTCATATACACTAAATGTACAAAAGCAAGGAAATTCCCAAATTTTTACACTTTTGTTGTCATTGAGGGTATGTCTACATATCAACCAAACCATTTCATTACCAATAAACCAAATTAGTTAAAACTTTGCACAAAATTTTTATTTGATAGGTTCTATAAGTGTGTAGAATTCCAGCATCATTAGTCAAGGCAACACAGAGATCCAGAAAGTTCAATCATGAAATCATGTTATCTGTGTGTACGTACGTACGTATGTGTCACCCTGTATCTCATCAACTATTTGATGGATTCAGCTGATTTTTGGCAGAGATAGAGGTTCTAGAGTCTAGCTAATGGTATTTTAATTTCAGTTTACCATATACCTTAGTTTTCCAGAAAATTCTAAAAAAACCTTATTAGAAGGCATTGTATTGAGGCATAGCCTTTACAAAAGTAGTGACATTCCATGATAAATGCCAATATACTGAAATCATATGCCCTTAATAGGGTTAAGATAAAAATTCATATACACTAAATGTACAAAAGCAAGGAAATTCCCAAATTTTTACACTTTTATTGTCATTAATTAAGGGTATGACTACATATCAACCAAACCATTTCATTATCACATCACTACAGTATAAATCTCTATGCATGAGTGGATGAAGTGTGTGAGGTGCGCTGAAGAAAAATTCCTACCAGTAAAATACATAGCCCTGTTGTGCTCGCATACCCTTAATGACAATAAAAGTGTAAACATTTGGGAATTTCTTTGCTTTTATACATTTAGTGTATATGAATTTTCATCTTTACCCTATTAAGCGCATATGATTTCAGTATACTGCCATTTATCATGGAATGTCACTACTTTTGTAAAGGCCGTGCCTCAATACATTGGTCATTTTTAAGGTTTTTTTGAATTTTCTGGAAAACTAAGGTATATGGTAAACTGAAATTAAAATGCCATCAACTAGACCCTAGAACCTCTATCTCTGCCAAAAATCAGTTGAATCCATCAAATAGTTGATGAGATACAGGGTGGCACATACGTACGTACGTACACACAGATAACATGATTTCATGATTGAACTTTCTGGATCTCTGGGTTGCCTTGATTGATGATGCTGAAATTCTACACACTTATAGAACCTATCAAAGAAACATTTTGTGCAAAGTTTTAACTAATTTGGTTTATTGGTTTTTGAGTTATGATTGATCAAAGAAATGAGATTTCTAGTATAGGCCGTTTTTGAAGTCTATTAAGGGATAGAGCGCTCTCGCACCTCCCTTGATTAAACCTTATGATTGGAACCCTTATTCCAATTTAGATCAAGATCCATTACATGATTTTAATTCTAGAAAATGTCTAAAATTAAAGGCTTAAAATTAAGGAGTCTTAAGAAGAAAATGAAATTCAAGGAATCTTGCTTAATTGGTATCTAATGACTATGGATCAAATTCAATGCAAATCTGAAATATTTGAATTTTCAAATGGGACTTTACGCCCATATTATACCCCTAAAATCCCTTTAAAATACCCCGAAGAAACTGAAATTTGAGGAATATTTATGAATTCATGTCTAATACCTATTGTTAAAATTTAACAAAAATTAGAGATATCTGAAGTTGTACAATAATGATGCAGACATGTTGAGTAATAACGCATAAGACGTCACGGGGAGGCTAAGGACACGACCCCGCAATAATGAAGAAAAGCCGAAGACTAGATAGATTGTCAATTAGGCTAAAAGAACAACGGAAATGAATCGATGACTTTTGAACGAGCTCAGGTGTGTGAGGTCGACGAGTTCATTTCGAAGTATGTCGTTGTAAAAAAAAAACGACTCGGTAACCTTTAAAACACCGATACTACACTACCCTCCTTAAAAGATATTCCGATTAAATCAAGTTTGTTTTCATTCTGGGAGAACCCCCATTTTCCTTCCTTAAAAAGTAAACCCCTTAAAAACGGAGGAGGAATTCCTGGGAGGACAGTCTTATAATAATAGAACTGATACTACACTACACTCACCCATTAAAAGATCTTCTAATTAAATCAAGTTTTTTTTTATTGTTTTTTTTTTTTCATTTTAAAATGCCTAGTCACAATTTTTTATGGTTCCTTGGTGTAGTATCTGTTCTCCACATCTATTTGACGTTTTACTAATGACGGAAGTAAATTATCTCCCTTGAATTCTAAAAATGTTTTTAAAACGCTATCATTTTTTAAATATTTCTCTTTATTTAATGTTGTTTATTATTATAATAATAGCACTATCGATAAAACGATTGCGTATGTAGAAGAAAATTTGACAATACTAATTAGAAATGGATATTACAGAATATTAGTTTGTTAGAAATTTAAAAAATGCAAATGAACAATATCGAGATTTGTTTAAGGGTGTTAGGAGATGTCTATATATATGGTATTTCAATATATTCTTATATCATTAGAATTAAATAAGCGTAACCTGTTTTGATGTTAATAAAGTTAGGATAGACGAAAAATGTTTCGCATTTATTCATTTATATATATATATATATATATATATATAATTAATTATTAAAGACAATATATGTATTATCATATATCATCAGATCCTTTTAGTTTGTAGTCTCCTTTGAAGATTCAGCTCAATGTTTGTCAATTATTGATAACAGAGCAAAATATAGAACAGTTATTTATTATATTCCAATAACCATGATTTGTTTTATTACTTTTATTTTTGTTTTTATTTTTTTCACATTTCCAAAAATTCCAAAAAATCGAACTAAAAAACGCTTTAAAATGAGTTAAAACCCAAATAAACTTATCCAGTGTTGCAGAGACGATATTGACATACAAATGTTGTTTGGCACAAAACAAATGAAACGGACCGTTAAATATATCTCACAGAAATTTGGAATTTTTGGAAATGTGAAAAAAATAAAAACAAAAATAAAAGTAATAAAACAAACCATGGTTATTGGAATATAATAAATAACTGTTCTCTCTCTCTCTCTCTCTCTCTCTCTCTATATATATATATATATATATATATATATATATATATATCTATATATCTATATATATATATATATATATATATATATATATATATATATATATATTTAATCTAAAGGTTAAACCATTGAGCTGATTTGATTACCTCCAGTATTTTGAGCATAGAATGCTGAAAATTTGACTTAACATCTATTATATTTATAGTGAGATTATTATATTGCCCATCCAGTGGCATACCGAGGCAAAGTGGCACTCGGACCCTATTCATTAAAATCACCCCATCCCCTTTTTTTCATAAAATTTGCCCCCACCCCCACATTTTTTAAAACTAAAGCGTCCCCGTGTATCAAGGCCCATCAATGATTTCTTAAATATGCTATTTTTAAAAAAAATATTGTTTATCTTTCTGGCTCGGTACGGGTACAGCCCATGAACCAGACAAAACCGACTTTTGTCGACGCACAATTACGTAAACAGCCGGAAAAAGCCGAATGAAAACGAACTGGCGTCAATATAAAAACAAGGCGGCGTTTCTAACAGAAAAATAATAATAAAACAACATTTAAAGTAAGAAAAACACTGTATGTTTATTTTTATTCCAAAATTATTTATTTATTGACTAAAAAATAATGAAACTACCTTTATATTTTTTTATCCACGAGAAAGTTAAATTAATTTTTTTGGGGGTACTGGTCTAGCCTTTGAACCAGACAAAATTCGAACCGTTTTTTTTTTACATTAACCCTAACCTACCCTAAACTAACCCTAACCTAACCGTAACCTACCCTAAAATAACCCTAAACTAACCATAACCTTACCCTAACCTAACCTTAACCTACCATAAACTAACCCTAACCTAACTATAACCTACACTAAAATAACCCTAAACTAACCCTAACCTAACCTTAACCTACCCTAAAATAACCCTAAACTAACCCTAACCTAACCTTAACCTACCCTAACCTAACCATAACCTACCCTAACCTAACCATAACCTACATTTATTACCTTTGGTAACAGTTTTTTGTTGACTATTTGTTTTTCACTCCTTTTTTTTCTCTGTTCGATTGTCGATCGCCGATTTACGATTTAATCGATTTTAAATTTAACGTCTTATTTTCTCACTTTCTGATTGGAAAAGCGCTTCGGCATCTTCCGACTGTTTACGCAAACACTCGGAAAAAGCCGAACGATAAGTCGGTTTTATCTGATTCAAAAGCTGTACCAATACCAATATTTCAAACAGACAGACAGACGGACGGAGCCGTCTATTTACCTCCTCTTCAGGAGGTTAGGCACAAGGCCATTTTTATCTTACTCCCAAGGTCGGATCGGAAAGTGGGGATTGAAAAACCAGCGCCCAAGAAGGTGAGAACTCTGGCCCCGTCAGCATTCCCCGGTAGGGGCGTTTCAGGCAGTAAGTAATAAACTTACTCCTCCCCAAAGAGGGGAGGCAAAGCCTGGGAGGGTGGACCTCCTAGAACTGCGCAGGACAGACCCATAGACCGGCGTTAATCAAGCCCCGAAGGCCAAGGCAATACCAGTCTATGGGGTGCAGTATCCATCGTAACAAATACTACACTTTGATCCCGGCCAAAAGGTCGAGATGTTTATTTACTCCTCTCCAGGAGTTAGGCACAAGGCCAGTTTTATCTTACTCCCACAAGGTAAGATGTGACCCAAGATCGGGTCGGGAAAGTGGGGTTTGAAAAGCCAGCGCCCGAGAAAGTGAGCACTCTGGCCATTAAAAATTGCCTGGGCAGCCCTGTCGGCATTCCCCGGTGGGGGCGCCTCAACAGTAAGCAATAAACTTACTCTTCCCCAAAGAGGGGAGGCAAAGCCTGGGAGGATGGACCTGGGAGGATGGACCTCCTAGAACTGCACAGGACAAACCCACAGACAGGTATCAAGCCTCGAAGGACAAGACGACACCGGTCTATAGGGTGCAGTATCCATCGGAACAGATACTACACTTACTTCCTAGCAAGGCCGAGATGTTAACGTCTGTAAGGATGTATATTCTTAAGATGCGTCCAGCCAGTCTACACATTTAACATAAAATTGTTATTCCAAATCAAAGAATGACAGATCAACACATCGAAACAGAAAAAAAGTAAGTAAAATGGTCTCTTCATGGAATTTACACATTTTCCTGTCACTAAGGAAAATGTAAAGATTTTTTTTAAAATTCCTTTATTTAAAAACAAAACACAAAACAAATTTATAAAATTATAAGTTCGTAACCTTTTATACCCGGTTTTGTATCAAATAACGTTTTGATGACATTAACGAGAGATTTATTTTAGTTTATTTGTTTTCGTTTTTGTTTAAATGACATGAAATTCCAGAGGATGAGTTTTTAATCAAATAAAAATTATAATATTTCTCAGCGCTTTGTTTCTCGCCTTTTTTTCTCGCCATTTTTCTTTGTGCACTTTTTTCTTAATGGAGTCGAACATTTTTTTTTCCTTTTCAAATTTTGAAAATGTCATCAAGAAAGTAAATCCATCCTAAATAATAATATTTAAAAATATTTTGAGATACAAAAAAAAAAAATAAAGTAATAATAATAATAATAATCGAGAGAAAAAAAATTGAGTTAAAAATCCGTCTTTGTCATTTTTTTTTTCTTCGCATCTTTTCCAGAAGAATGACGTAATAACTGCAGAAGAAATAACCTGAAAGAAGTATTTTAGACAGCGTTTCAAAATGGCGTCATTGTTTTCAAGCCGCTTATCACAAAGAAAAATGTCGGATAAAAGATGATCTTAAAAAAAACTGAATTTCTGAGTAAAACTACGCAACTTTGCATGAAATCTAATTTCTTAACTGAAACGAAACCATTAAAACAAAAGTCTTTCTTTTAAGATCGTTCTGTGAGTGTTTTTCCTTTTATACAAACAACGTCTTATAGGATAAAAATAAATGTCGGCACAAACAATAATGACTAATAAAATCTTCCAGCTGTTACTTCTCTTTAAATATGCATTTAATTTGATTATATTTTTTTTACATTTCAGGAAAAGTAGCTTAAGATTCTTTTTCTTTTTTGCTGTTGTAAAGGAAAATTGTAATTTAACGAAATGAAAAACATGTGAGTCATTTTCATTTAGTTGGTCTGATGTATTTCCTCGGTTTTGTGATCATATATGCGAGGACCGCATGCATTCAAACTGGTGGCTCTGGCAATCGTTCCACGTCCACACTGTGTTAAAAAAATCCGCAGAAATTCAGTGTTGGCGCAACTTAGGCGGGGACTTGACTAAGTGGTCAGTTCTGTGAGCCCCCCCCCCCAAAAAAAAATCGATGCAAACCATAACAGCTATTTATTATAACACAGGTATGTAACATAATAAAAACGAAAAGTATATTTTGTCAGCCGGCCTTGTATCCTCTTCTCTACTTGGCTAGCCTGTTTGGAGTTCAGGTGATTGAATGCAGGTGGCGTTGTCCCTTTAAGGCAGGGGTGGGCAACCTCCAGCCCGCGGGCCACATCCGTCCGGCAAAGGCTTAGCGTCCAGCCCGCCACCCTGCTATGCTTTATTATTGCAATCCGGCCCGCGGACCTCCCAGTAAAACGCATATCATTTTGTGACATAGACGTAAAAGTAGGTTTCAATTAAGATTTACAGTGGGATAAAAGTGAATGAATATCAGCGAGCGATGATGCATGTATATTTCATTTTTCTTTAACTATTAATTTCAGACGCTTCGCCTGAGATAAAAATAGAAAAAGAGAAAGAGAAAGAGAGAGGCAAAGAGGAAACGAGAGACGAGGAAAGGGCATGAAACAGAGAACTTGTGTGAGGTGTGTCATAACGAATGCTGGATCAACTTGCTACTTCCCCCGTCATTATTTTTTATGATTCCAAAATGACTCTTCGTCGGCGCATTTTATAACATCACAGACAAAAGTTTCTTGAGAAAAAATATCAGATTTGTAGAGTGTTCAATGCAATTTTTGTACAATTTATTCATGTAAACAAAATATAGTAATTCTGAGATTTCGTTTTTCACTCCGGCCCGCGATCTCCTTCCAAAAGTCTCATCTGGTCCTCACTCTGAAAGGGTTGTCTGCCCCTACTTTAAGGCTTGGTTTGTCTGCTAACTGACAGACAATAAAGGTAGTTACGTATCATAGTTGCGAGGTCATAGTGCTTTTCTGGTCGGCACTTTCGCGGGTTATAGTACAGGAGGCCGAACTCAGAGGTAGCTCTTTGAGAGGCTTCTCTATTAGCACTTGCGAAATGTCGGGGTATTCTTAAGTGCCATGTTGCACATGGATGTGTGTCCCTTGAGGTATTTCCGCCATGGATGACTGGATCGGTCACGGTCATGCTAATGTTTCGACCCTTTCAACTCGTAAACACAATTCTGTTGTTGGTAAGCTTCACGATTGAAATTTATCATTCTAAAATCATGGTAAAATTAGCCAGCTTTCAAATCAAGTGTGACAGGTATACTCCCCGTGACCCTTTTCAACGTGGAAACACAAGTTTTAATCTTAAACAAAATAGTTTGCAATAATCAATTTGATCAGAAGATATTTCTGTTAAATCAAAACAAATAAGTTGTAAAGATGGCACAATTCAATCTATGTACTTTCTTTTCTAGCTGTCATCATCTACACAAGAAATACAATCTTATGATTTGAACATGACCTTTTGAACTTTCTTTATTCATAATCATAGCCGAGACTATTCTGGTTGTCACACAATCACAAAGTATATGACCTTTTGAACTTTCTTTATTCATAATCATAGCTGAGACTATTCTGGTTGTCACACAAGCACAAAGTATATGACCTTTTGAACTTTCTTTATTCATAATCATAGCCGAGACTATTCTGGTTGTCGCACAAGCACAAAGTATATGACCTTTTGAACTTTCTTTATTCATAATCATAGCCGAGACTATTCTGGTTGTCACACAAGCACAAAGTATATGACCTTTTGAACTTTCTTTATTCATAATCATAGCCGAGACTATTCTGGTTGTCACACAAGCACAAAGTATATGACCTTTTGAATTGAAGCGTTCGTTTAATAAGATTTTTGGCGATACTTGTCGCACTAACAGTGTGTTGATCCCACATTCATTTAAATTAATTATTCCATACATAATTTAACTTAATTAATTAGTTAATATTGCACCAGTAAAACTTCTCATCGTGTCATAGTTTGCTTATATGCATTTCGTTTTAATTTTCAAAGAAAGACTGCATTGAAACATGCAGGCAGACACAAAATCACACAGACATTATGGCACATGAAAACGTCAGCTTGTCAGTATTAGATTCCATGTTAAATGGTGATGCTCCTGGACAATAAAAGAATTAAAAATCGGCCACATCTAATTTCACGAACTTTAGATTTTAACCATCCAGGTAAATATATTATCTTTTATATAAATGATACGAATAAACACAAGTGATGTGGATAAATAAAGACCAGGTCAAAGATAGGTTAGTTCATGAATCAATTCCTAAAAGCCATCCAACATATATCAGCATGTAAAACAGGCATTAAGCCGATGATGATGATGATGATGATGATGGTGGTGGTGATGATAGAATAGATGAGAGTGCTTGGGTTAGTAGATGTACAACAGTTGAGGTAGCAGGGTCAGTTGGCATGAAAACATGTGAAGACGTGATAAAGATGGGTTTGAGAGAAAGTGAGATAAATAAACACCTGGACAGAAATAGGTTAGTTTTGAAGTCAATTTCTAAAAGGCGTTCAAAACATGCCATCATGTAAAACAGACGCTAAACCGATGATGATGATGATGATGATGATGTGTATGTACTATATTAAAAAAAAGCACATGGTGGGTACCTGGTGAATTTTGATATGTTATTCCCTACAATATAATTGCACTATTCTGAAAACCAAAAAAGCTCATTAGCATTTGATTCCAGGTTATAGATATCAAATAAGATGAACTAATGCCACAATTAAAAACCGGTTCGCTAATTTTACAAACTTTAGATTTTAACCATCCGTAGAAATAGATTATCTTCGATATGAATGATAAGAATACAAAGAGGTAATGCGGATTCTGATAATGAATACCGTAGAATGACAGACTATCGATCAAATGGCAGACTATCGATAATTTCCGATCAAATAAATGATCACAAAATAAAAAAAAACAAATGGCAAAAATATTCTTTTAATAAAAAAAACAAAACAACTGGAATTCTATCTGGATGGAGATGTAGTCATTAAGGCTTTTTCTTTTCTGCAAAATCCGAGAGACAAATTCAGTTGTCTCGGTTTTCCGAGAATATTAGTTTACCAAATCTGTCTCGAACACTAAAAGTAATGGTCTATACCGAATTTCGAAGACAAGACAGATGAGGTCATTTGGTGAAAGTGTCAATTATGCAGACGTAATGATTTGATTGGCTGATGAGGTTGGTTGACATGTGACCTTTCTGGTCAGAAACGCCATAAAAAGACTCCTGTCTGACTTTCATATATTTAACAGGTAACCTTTCTAGCTACCAAATGGTATCTTTATTTCGTCTTTGTTTTCAGAGAGTTTCGTTGGTTTTATCTCAATATTCGGTTCCATGCAGACTGATAAATGGCCCCAAGTTTGACCCTTTTCTATTTGCCTTGTCATAAATCCTTTCGGTGGACGACATTAAACATTTACACATTAGGGTACAGTGATCTATATGTGCTATGCGTTTGAGGTGTGTAAAACGGATATACAGACAGACAGACAGACAGACAAACAAACAGATTTTGTCTTTTGGTGGTAATTAAAGGCCCGTCTGGCAAGTTGGCTGAGATGGCAAGGGCGTTGGAGTTTCACAGACGATGGTCAGTAAAGGACCAGGGTTCACACCTCAAGATTGATGCAGTAACTGTGTCTAGCTACACTGATGAGCCTTCAAAATGTGAAACACATGTCTGTGGATAATATATATATATTAGCTTTTCTAAGGGAGAGAAATCTGATGTAGGAAGTGATGGTTATTACTTAGCTAATATGCATGATTCTTTCCGACAAAGAATTTCATCCTCTAATTGTTATCGAGGTTGTAAATAAAAGCAGTATAATTCTCCCGCATTCTATTAGGTGGCAAGTTGGCCGAGAAGGTAAGGGCGTTTAACTTTCATGGTCAGTGGTGACTAAAGGTCCATGATTCAAACCTTCAGGTTGATGCATTGGTTGTGTCTAGCCACTAACGATGAGTATTCAAAAAGCGATATGTGTCTGTGGATAATATATATATATATATATATATATATATATATATATATATATATATAATATTAAATTATTTTTTAATATTTTACCTATATACGACCTCGTTTCGAGGTTACGGCTCTCATCATCACAGGGAAATAAAAATCTCAGACGATCATAGGGCGCGAACTCGGTTCACAAAGACACCTTGAATCTGTAAGCGTTCACCTAGTCCCATTAGGCCACAAGAGATTGTCATGTGATAACGGAGAAATTAAATGATATTTACACTGAAAGCGGCAAGCATGAATATCTAAACATTCTATAGTACTCAACGACAGAGTCGGACCATTGCACTGAGGCTTTTAGGTGAATCTTTATTTTTAATCTTTCTGACAGAGGTGGACTTTCAAATTTACTTGAAAGGGGCGTCTAATAATATATATTATATCTTGATTTTAGTCTTCAGAAGAGGCATAAAAGTGGTGCTAATAAGTGGTGCTAAACTGTTCGGTTCGAGGAGGAATTCATTTTACATGTCCTGGGATTGATAGTCTTCTATTATATATATATATATATATATATATATATATATATATATATATATATATATATAATTAATTATTAAAGACAATATATGTACTATCATATATCATCAGATCCTTTTACTTTGTAGTCTCCTTTGAAGATACAGCTCAATGTTTGTCAATTATTGATAACAGAGCAAAATATAGAACAGTTTTTATTATATTCCAATAACCATGGTTTGTTTTATTACTTTTATTTGAAAAAATAAAAATAAAAGTAATAAAACAAACCATGGTTATTGGAATATAATAAAAACTGTTCTATATATATATATATATATATATATATATATATATATATATATATATATATATATATATATATATAACTTCTTTGTAGTATAGCAGGAAAAATCCCAGCCGAGTGCTCGATTAATTAAGAATTAAAGTTAAAAATTAAGAGCGTAATATTTATTTATTTTAGTACAGAAAAATTAGTACAACATTCGTACCGTCGGTTTCAAGCACGGAAGGACTTAGCCATCTGGCTCTCTTCAGCTTCACATCACGTCACTGCCTCAATTAATGAAATATCTTCCAAAGTAAATTTGTCGAACTTCAGGCTAATATAAAAAGTAATGCATATTATTGATGAAAACGAACATGACAGTACGCGAGTTGACAGACAGGATCTTTGATAAACGCACACCTTCAAATATCTCGTTTCGACACTCAGTGATGACGGCAACACGTTCAGCAAAGTTGCTGAACATATTAATGTGACGTGGCTCAAGTGATGCACCACCACCGGCATCCTCTCTGACCGCAAGATAAGTGACCGTCTAAGATTTACCATACTGTTGTGAGACGCATCGCTTTGTACAGCTCCGAGTGCTGACCAACAACAAAGTCGACGAAGATTCGCCGTTATGGAAGAGAAAACTGCTGGATGTCTGGAATTACACTACTCGACAATGTCACTAATGAGGATATCTGAACGTGCTATTGCATCGCACTGATTGAGGTCAAGATGAAAGAATAGCAGCTCAGATGGTTTGGACATCCTCTGGGCCAACAACGACACCGTTGGGAAGCGACTGAGAGGAAAGCCGATGATGAGATGGGCAGACACTCTGCGCAAAGACCTCTGTAAAACCGATCTTCACCCGGACAAAGACTGTGATCAAGTCAAGTGGAGACAAAAGTCCATCATTGCGGACCTTGACGTAGCTCGAGATTAACGCTTAAGTAAAAGAAGAAGACAAAGAATTTGTATTATTGATGAAGACTAAAAAAAAATTCAAAATTCGAACTGAGCAACTTATTTTTTTAAAAGCATTTTAAAATGTCTGGGTGTTTAAAATGTCTGGGTGTTTAAAATTTTTCTTTCAAATAATGACAATTGATTAAAATGTTTGAAGAATGGAGATTTATCTATTTTCAAAGAAATACTGAATTAAAGAAACCCGGGCAAAAAAAACAAAACAAAAAAACATTGCAAAACTGTCAGAGAAATTCCTGATTAATTTATTTAATAAAAGAACTTGTAAAGTTTGGTAGAATTTTCTTCCGTTTAGAACTGAAGCTGTTATGGCAACAATTAATCTTCAGAGTTTGAAGAAATTCTGTGACAGATTGTTTCTTTTTTTTTTTTAAACTTTATCTTTTGTTTAGATTAAAAAGAAAAAAAAAGTTACTTTTAATTTTGTAGTTTCAGAAAAGTCTTGCAACACCTTAAAATTTAATAATTACAATTTTGTTTCGAACAATTTTTTCTTCTCAATATATCACATTTTTTTAATGTACTAACGAGCCATAACTAATCAAGGCCAAAAAGCCACTCGAGGATAAGGGTTAATGAGTTTGGCAGGTGAAAGGTGAAACAACACTGTGATGATTGGTAAGGATGATTGAAATTAGGCAGAATTGGATTATTTCAGAGGACGGCTCAACAAGAATTTGTTTACATTGGACTTGAAAACGACCATGTTGTAGTCAGCTGGGAAGCAGACCCGTGGTATTGTGTTCCACAGACGCAAAGCAGAAGAGATTAATTTTGGATTTTGTCTTTTTATCTTTTTATATTCAACTTAACTGGCTTTGCAAACTCACTTTTTCCTGATTCACACAATTTAACCCGAACTCAATGCGTGATTCAATGAATCATATATTTTTATAGCACACACACACAGACACAGACACACACACACACACACACACACATATATATATATATATAATTGGAAAAATCGGAACGTTTTTGCGTAATTTTTTGTAATCGGTATCGCAATCGGAAAAATTTGTGCCTATTGTGCGATTCTTTTAATTTTGTGTTTTTGTTTATTTTTGTATAAAACAAAATTTTCCATTGGTCGTCCTAATGATAAAATGATAAATATTGATTGATTTCACACAACCAGTGAAAGTAAAATCTATAGATCACCCCTCCCCCTTTCCACAAGTGTATTTTTACGTTTGCGAAAATATATGCACTTATTACATGAGGTTTTACGATAATACCGAAATTTAAAAAAAACAATAACTCTATAGCTAAATATTTAGAAATTTAAAAAGAATCGGAATTTTAATTGAATCAGAATCGGGAATTTAGAACAGAATCGATAATTGTATCGGAATCGGGAAAATATTGGATCGCCACATCACTAATATATATGTGTATGTAGGCCTTTTGGCTAAGATCAAAGTGTAGTATCTGTTCCGATGGATACTGCACCCCATAGATTGGTATTGTCTTGGGCTTCAGGGTTTGATATACGTCGGTCTGTGGGTCTGTCCTGTGCAGTTCTAGGAGGTCCACCCTCCCAGGCTTCGCCTCCCCTCTTTGGGGAGGAGTAAGTTTATTGCTTACTGCCTGAGGCGCCCCTACTGGGGAATGCCGACGGGGCTGCCCAGGCAATTTTTAATGGCTAGAGTGCTCACCTCTCGGGCGCTGGCTTTTCAAACCCCACTTTCCCGACCCGACCTTGGGTCACATCTTACTTGTGGGAGTAAGATAAAACTGGCCTTGTGCCTAACTCCTGGAGAGGAGTAAATAAATACTCGGCGCCATATTGTAAGTTTTCTACATAAAGAATTGGGTCAAGCTTCTCTAGTTAGAACCCCTTGGCTTCCTTCTGACGTCATTTATTGCAAATACATTTTGAAAGATTATGATTTTTTTCCAAAGAAGATTTATTGAAGATTTAGGGGGGAAAATAACTGGTTCAAGCCACACAAGTTATGGCCGAAGGAGATGTGTAGAAAACGATGCCTTCATAAGGGGGGCGGGGGGGGGGAAAGATATTTGAAATTTGTGAAGAGACAGAGAACAGCTGCAACGTCTTCACAACTCTTCATTTATATGGATTCACATTTATACGGATTCACATAGCCTGAAACGAATTCATATTTCCCTGTTGCGATTTCAAAATCCGTAAAAACTGTTTCCTATCAATGATTATCTGTTCATTAGTTTTTTTTTTGTCATGCCTCTTTGGGGATGGATCTTTGAAACTATCTTTATTCACCCCTTAAGGAGACAAATTACTCTTATCTTTTTTTCTGTGCCCCTTTAGCCCTTTACCTGTTTTTTTAGAGTCTTTATTCAACCCTTAAAAAAGATTATTATTATTATTATTATTATTATTATTATTATTATTATTATTATTAGTATTTGTTTTTATACCCCCACCCCTGGTCGTGTATTTCATCATCATCATCATCATCATCATCATCATCATCATCATCATCATCATCATCATTAGTAGTAGTAGTATAATTATTATTGTTATTATTATTATTATGAGTGGTAGGAATATCTTTGTCAGTAGTAGTAGTAGTAGTAATAGTATTATTAGTAGTAATAGTATTATTATTAATATTAGTATTAGTAGTAATAGTATTATATTATTATTATTATTATTAGTAGTAGTAGTAATATTATTATTATTATTCTTAGTAGTAGTAGCAGCAGCAATACTCCCCCGGTCGAATATCTTTGATATTATTATTATTATTAGTAGTAGTAGTATTGGTAGCATAAGTATTATATTTAGTAGCATTATTATTATTATTATTATTATTATTATTATTATTATTATTATTATTATTATTATTATTATTATTATTATTATTATTATTATTATTATTATTTGTACTCACTAGGAGTTCTCACACAGATCATCGTCAGTGATTGCTCACCGACAACAACCAGTGGTATTTCCTGGAATCTGAGTGACAACAAGCCTCCCCAGATTTCCAGTATTCTTCACCTCTTTTCGATAACGATGCGGTATGCAGATATCAGAAAGAATCTTAATATTAGCAGATCCATCAACAATGTTATTCGAAAAAAAGAAGATATTAACGTGATTTGGATATGTTTCCTGGCTACCAGACTCCAGCTATGTACAGAAATCATATGAAGAAAATTTCACTAAAGAAAGATTAAGAAGACGGACCACCACAGAGATGGAACAACTAGATAAGGTTAGCCCAAGACCGTGATGAATTGTGGAATTATGTTCTCAAGCATGTGGTGAAGTTTGTAAGTAAGTAAACGTTGAGTTTGCACATGTTTCCCGGCTACCAGACTCCAGCTATGTAAAGAAATCATATGAAGAAAATTTCATTCAAGAAAGGTCAAGAGGACGACAACTAAAGAGATGACCTGACCAGATAAGGGTTGAGACTGGTGTGCCACTCGTGACAACTGAAATATTGGCACAAGACCGTGATAAGTGGCAGAATTTTGTTCTAGAGCATGGGGCGAAGTTCTCTGGAGTATGCACATAAGTAAAATCAAGTTTGTGTAGGAGCTTATCCAAGTAAAGGGATTCTCCGGGGAGCATGCTATTCATTTCCACTGGAGCAAAACAAGGAGCGTTGGTGGTGAAAGGAGTGCAGCTTGCTTTTAGAGATTTTAAAATAATCTGAGGCTGATATTGCACACGGTGTCAAACCGTATTTACTGGAGCGGTAAAAAGATCCAACCATTTTTCCAGCAACCTTAGAAATGATTTTACCATTTTTCCAGCAACCTGAGAAATGATTTTACCATTAATTGAAATTTCCAATAGAACATTTTCCCCTGCGATCCTTGGACTTCTCTTGAGAAATGAGAAATAAACGCCAGTCACGCGTTTTTACGATTCTTGTCAGAATTGCTATTTGATCAAATTTTGCAAAGCTTGATTCCAAGATAATGTCAGTCTGGTAGATTTCATTGTCAGCAGGCCAGAGATCTTATCGGCCGGAATGAGGCCGGCATCTGGAGCAAAGGAAATACTCATCTCCCGTATGAGTTTTGTCAAATGCAACAGTTTGCAAGAAGCTTTGTCACGTTGAAAAGAACTTTTGGGTCGTAGCATGAAAAGCAATCATCTCAAAAGTGAAAGGCTCTTTTTTTCTTTAGTCTCCTGCAACACCTGACGTGATTAGAAACTTTTCTACACCTGAGTTGAACAGAGAAGAAAAAAGAAAGAAAAAAAAAATAAATAAAAGAAAGAATCACACCAAGTAAACCGCTCCCGTCAAAGGAAGAAGAAAAAAAAAGGATTGGTCGAAGTTGAAAAAAAAAAAAACCCCAATGAGGATATTCAATTAGTTCCTAAGACCAAATCAGATAAAAGACGAACGCAGACAAAAAAAGGGGAATATTTTGAAGATACGTCTTTCAAACTTTAGCGTGACAGACCAAATAATAAGGCCATTTCAAACTTAAGTGTGACAGAGCAATATAAATTCTATTTCAAACTTCAGCGTGACAGACCAACAAAAATGCTATATCAACTTTAAGTGTAACAGACGAACAAAAATGCTGTTTTAAACTTAAGTGTGACAGACCAATAGAAATTGTATTTTAAACTTAAGTGTGACAGACCAATAGAAATTCTATTTTAAACTTAAGTGTGACAGACCATAAAAATGCTATATCAAACTTAAACGTGACAGACCAACGAAAAATTTTTTTTAAAGTTAAGTGTAACGAAAATTCAACTTCAAACTTAAGCATGACAGACCAACGAGAATACTAAAAGAAGAAGAAAGAGAAGAGGGAGGAGGAGGAAAAGATGAAGAAAGATGAGGAGGAGGAAAAGATGAAGAAGAAGAAGAAGAAGAAGAAAAAGAAAGCGAAGAAGAGGAGGAAGAGAATAATAAGAAGAAGGGTGAGAAGAAGGAGGGGGAGGATGGGAGGAGGAGGAGGAGGAGAATATGAATAAAAAAAAGAAATAGGAAAAGAAGAAAAAAATTCCAACCGCATTTATTTCAAACCAGCTGAGGCATATTAAGAGTTTCAGGACGCTAAATGTCATCCAAGCAAATGGATTTGTGTATTCTCTGAGAGAGTAATACCAAAAATCTAGCAATAAGTTGAACAAACAAAAATGGCCGCTTGATATAAGAAAGTTGAGATATATCAACTTGCAAATTTATCAAAATATCGGCTAACACAAGCACACACTACCAAATTTACCGCTTCTTGGCCTGTCGCGTCGACAAAAAATATTGAGTGCTATTAAAATATAAGACTCAGAAGAATTTCACTCTTTTAGGAGGACAACCGATATATATAAAATATACATGGATGACGTCATAACTGAATAAATGGTAGCTTTTGGCGAGTTTATGGTTAGATATAAGAAATACTGACCCAACGGGTCATGGGTCGTCTAGTTATATATAACTAAAAGAATACCCTCCCCAAGACGGGTAAAATTAATTTCTCGAACAGAACAGTTTTGCACGACTTTTATGTCCCCTTAAGAAGATTAAAATCAAAATATAAAGATACTAAACCTAATATTTAGAACCCTTATTGCAAATTATTTTTATTCTGGAAAATATAAAAAATTTAAGGCTTAAGCTTAAGGGCTCTTAAGAAGAAATTAAAATTCAAGTACTCTTGCTTAATTCTCTTTTCGATTTTCTTTTACCTTTTCTGGCATAAAATCATCGCAGTAGCAGTAAATTGCCTTGTGCGCATGCAATTGTTAATAAAACTTTTAGGGATCATTATAGATAAAATTCAATGCAAATCTGAAATATTTGAATTTTCCAACGGAAGGTCGTGGCCATATTTTGCCCCCTAAAACCCTTTCAAATACTCAAAAGAAACTGAAATTTGGGGATATTTATTAATTGCTGTCTGATACGTATTGTAATAATTTCACAAAAATCTGAGGTATCTGAAATTTAACGAAGGGGTTCCACCCTCTCTTTGCTCTCTATGCCTAAAACTTAATTAAACTAAATATAGCCCACTTTACGCCTATCAGCTGTGTTTCAAAATTCACAATGATCAGTTTAGGGGTGAATAGTGTACATGCAAATATATAAACATATGCACACACCTAACTTTATATAATTAGAGATTATTTCCACAATAATTCACAACGCTTGGATGTTCTTGACTCCGATGGGCTCTACGGTATGACAGATTCCAACCCAGGATTTGAAACCTTATCCATATGCAAAGTGGCAGTTCTGTCACTGAATAACTGTAACATGCACAGGATGGTCAACATGGATATAATAGAATGGATTAGCATACAATTGGCTCAGATTTCAAATCTAAGGTCTGAAGAGTCCAAAGGATAGTGAAACTCGAGTTGAAGAATTCTGATTGATGGCTGTCTTGGATTGTTGTGTTGTGTTATATCTGATTGTGAAAATAGTTATATATATATTATGTGTAACTTATTTGAGAACAGATTTGTACAGGCACAAAATAACTCTTAGCAATGGATAATAATGTCGTTTTTTTAATGTATTAACAGAGTCACCACTTATCAAGGCCCATGGGCCACTCGAGGATGAAGGTTTAATGAAATTTTCATGAGGACAGTGAAACAACGACGTGAGGATTGTTGAGACTGGCCAGAAATTAGATTATTTAAGAGGACGGCTCAACAAGTATTTGTTTACATTGGACTTGAAAACAACTATGCTATAGTCATCTGTGAAGCAGCCTCAGTGGTTTTGTGTTTCACAGTCGGATAGTTCTTGGAAAGAAACTTTGCTCATGGAAATTCCATTTAGTTTTAGGTACATAGCGAAAGAAAGGAAAATTATTTACAGTTGTTGTAGAGAGACGAGTTCTTGTTGTAAATGTTTTATAGGGTGGAACCATAGATTGGAGTTCAGTCGAGCACCTACCATGACAATAACGGTAGAGTAGAGAAAGACTAGCAACGTCTCTTCTGTGAGAAAGAGAAGAGAACATCTCCCACTAGTTTACGAAGTTAGTTTTGTAATCAGTGAAGGTAGGAAAGGGTGCCCTGAGCTCCCCAGATGTGGCAAGGGTATTCCATGTTAGGGCATCTCTTATGCAAGAAGAGGATTGCGTCAAGAGTGAGATACTTTCTGGAGCTGTAGAAGATACCAAACGGTTTTTTGTTTAATTGCTGTTCAATGATACAAACCCTGTGAATGTTTTACAAAGAGAAACCAGAGATTGGAGCTCAGTTGAGCATCTACCATGAAAATAACGATAGAGTAGAGAAAGACTAGCAACTTCTCTTCTGTGAGAACGAGGCTGGAGGGAAGAGAATAGGACATCCCCCACTAGATTTCGAAGTTTTGCTGAAAAACGTTTTTTAGGATAAGAAAAAATATATTGTTTTGTAATTCTATTCATTAAAGTCTCCTCCTTCAGCTTCGATGACAGCTTTTATGTGAGGTATGAATCGTCTACATGCCAGGATCAGGAGGTCCTTGTTCATATTGGACATTACTGCAACTACAGAGACTTTTAGGGATCATTTACTTTTATAAAGGTGCTCATTAACCTTTTCCTCAACAATGCCCCATACATAGTAGTTCAAAGGATGAAGATCTGAAACCAAGTAGGCCAAATGGTGTCACGTGATCAATTTGTTTAGAAGTTAATCAGTTCTGATTAAACGATTTTCTTTTACCTTTTCTGGCATAAAATCATCGCAGTAGCAGTAGATTGCATTGTGCGCATGCAATTGTTAAGGAGACTTTTAGGGATCATTTACTTTTATAAAGGTGCTCATTAACCTTTTTCTCACCTATGCTCCATGCATAGTAAATTTTGAAAAAGTGAAGATAGTTTTCCCTCCCATGTTGGTAGATATGCATATGTTTAAGGATTGAGATCTAAGGAGCTAGAAGACCAAATGTTAGGGGTCGTATGATCAGTAAAATAATATTGGATTTCAAAATCTGTTTAGGAGTCTATTATTTCTGATTAAGCGAGTTTCCGTGACCTTTTCTAACGTAAAATTGCGTTTAAACTCATCGCATAAGCTTCCTGAGCCATGTCGAACTCCTAACAATATCTCAGGAAGAGACCAGACTACAGCTGTGGACCAGACGGCTACAGAATTGTGGACAACATTTCAGATTGTTCTTTCTGACACACGGTGTTCGTCTGCTATAGACTTCATGGAACCTTCGGTAAGAAAGAGGCTGAAGAGCAGAGGACATCCTCCACTAGGTTTCGAAGTTTTACTAAAAAACGATATTGTTTCATAGGTTTATTTATGAAAGTCTTCTTCAGATTCGATGTTCCGATGGATACTGCACCCCATAGACTGGTATTGTCTTGGCCTTCGGGGCTTGATTTACGCCGGTCTATGGGGTTGTCCTGTGTAGTTCTAGGAGGTCAACCCTCCCAGGCTTCTTTGGGGAGGAGTAAGTTTATTGCTTACTCCCTGAAGCGCCCCTACCGGAGAATGCCGACGGGGCTGCCCAGGCAATTTTTAATGGTCAGAGTGCTCACCTCTTGAGCGCTGCTTTTCAAACCCCACTTTCCCGACCCGACCTTGGGTCACATCTTACTTGTGGGAGTAAGATAAAAACTAGCCTTGTGCCTAACTCCTGGAGAGGTGTAAATCAATACTATGACTATGGAGAGTTTTAAGTATCATAGTGTCACTAAGGTAATCATTAACCCTTTTTTCTCAATTACACTTCATACATGAAGCTGCAGTATCGTTGAGATCGGTCCCTTTTAAATACGTATTATTGATTGGGTTTGGGCTTCCAAGGTTCATATTGGAATTGTCCACAACGGATAAAAGCATTAAGTAACAATCAGACTTTAGTGACAGTCTTCTAGAGGTGGAGGTTTCGATCCTTATTACCGAATTACTAAGAATAACATTGTAATAAATTTGCTCTTCTGCCAGATCATGGCTGACGGAACGAGAACAATCAGCCCCGTGTACTAAATAAGGGGTTCAGTTCGAGGCGCTGTGTGGTTTCTCGTGTTCAACAGAAATATTCTCAAGTTCGAAAAGATGCAGCTGAAGAAGGTCGGGGGTTACATCGGCCGAAACGTTGTGAAAAAATAACAAATAAAATGAGAACAGTAGTCTGAATGATTAAATTCAATAAATTTGGTGAAAAATTAAAACAAGCAGTTACATGATTGAGATCTATTTTTTTTTTGCACTTGCATGTAATCACTCGCAGAGTGATTTATAGTTGGTTGGGTTGGATAACACAGGCATGTTCAGACTAGCATAGTAATATATCAGGTAGTTAGAATACTTTGCACATGCGTGCCTTTCCCCATTTCTGCCCAAACCGTTTGGCACCCAAATATGAACAGTTCTAGCCAAGATGCCAACGTGAATGGACGTAATATTTCCTAGTTCGTTTCTCGTCATGACTTAGACGAAAGGCAAGGTTAAAGACCTTAACTCAATTACATTTTTATAGTTCATATACATCGGTGGAAATGCTTTAACTGCTTATAGGGAAAGGGGGATAGAACTCTGCACAGAAGAGGATACAGTCGCCTAGCACCTGTCCAATTCCGCCTTGAATTGCTGTGCTATTAGTGCTCTTACTACATCTCCTGGAAGTCCATTTGTTATACTCTCACTTATCGAGTGTGTATAAATCCTTTATACATCCATGTCGTCGTCGTCATTGTGGACCCAGGTTTTGATTGTCTTTGAACACAACTCTACTCGGACGCCTTTAAAAAATTTTTTTTTAAATATTATTTGTTTTTATGATATAAGGTTGTTTACTCACGTACACTTATTCCATAAAGAGAAAAACAAACAAACAAACAATAAGGCTTGAAACAATTGTCAGAGAAAGAAAGAGAGAATCAGCAGATGACGATTAGAACGGAAGTGACGCCGCCGTTAAGACATTCCAACGCATCTCCCTGGCTATCGTTCGTGGCAACGCTATGTCGGTAACGGCGGCGTCACTTCCGTTCTAATCGTCATCTGTTGATTCTCTCGGACGCAAATGTTCAGTTTTTAATAAGGTTTGTTTAAAACAGAGAAGAACAGTCACAGAGACAGGTTATTTTCGTATGTGTGATAGATAGATAGATAGATAGATAGATAGATAGGTAGATGGGTAGATAGATAGATAGATAGATAGGCAGATAGGTAGATAGATAGATAGATAGATAGATAGATAGGTAGATAGATATATAGGTAGATAGATAGATAGGTAGATAGATAGGTAGATAGATAGATAGATAGGTAGATAGGTAGATAGGTAGATAGATAGGTAGATAGATAGATAGATAGGTAGATAGATAGGTAGATAGATAGATCGGTAGATAGATAGATAGATAGATAGATAGATAGGTAGATAGATAGGTAGATAGATAGGTAGATAGATAGGTAGATAGATAGATAGATAGATAGATAGGTAGATAGATAGATAGATAGATAGATAGGTAGATAGATAGATAGATAGATAGATAGGTAGATAGATAGATAGATAGATAGATAGATAGATAGGTAGATAGATAGGTAGATAGATAGATAGATAGATAGATAGGTAGATAGATAGGTAGATAGATAGGTAGATAGATAGATAGATAGATAGATAGATAGATAGGTAGATAGATAGATAGATAGATAGGTAGATAGATAGATAGATAGATAGATAGGTAGATAGATAGGTAGATAGATAGATAGATACATAGATAGATAGATAGATAGATCGATACATAGATAGGTAGATAGGTAAATAGATAGATAGATTGATAGATAGATAGATAGATAGATAGCCTGTCTCACTACACGTGGCCACATTGTGCTCGCTGTTCCCATTTTGCGGACAGCACGCAGAAGCGTCTTTTCTCCTTGAAATATCGCTAGATAGATAGATAGATAGATAGATAGATAGGTAGATAAGTAGATAGATAGGTAGGTAGATAGGTAGATAGATAGATAGATAGGTAGATAGGTAGATAGATAGATAGATAGATAGATAGGTAGATAGGTAGATAGATAGATAGATAGGTAGATAGGTAGATAGATAGATAGATAGATAGATAGGTAGATAGATAGATATGTAGATATATAGGTAGATAGGTAGATAGATAGATAGATAGATAGATAGGTAGATAGATAGATAGGTAGATAGATAGATAGACAGACAGATAGATAGATAGATAGATAGACAGATAGATAGATAGACAGACAGATAGATAGACAGACAGATAGATAGATAGATAGATAGATAGATAGATACATATATAGGTAGATAGGTAAATAGATAGATAGATAGATAGATAGATAGCCTGTCTCACTACACGTGGCCACATTGTGCTCGTTGTTCCCATTTTGCGGACAGCACGCAGAAGCGTCTTTTCTCCTTGAAATATCGCCAGCTAAGAAAAAGAAAAAAACTTCTGGAAATCACGTGGTTTCGTGACTTCTGCTTGGTGTCACTCTCTAACCATTGACCGTTAAACCTTTTAACTCAAACACAGTCCTGATTATGAGCACCTTCCAAGATCCAGGGATCCTGATTGAGAAAACGGTCCTCCTCAAGTTCAATTGAAATTGGTGGCAAAACAGTTTCTGGTAATGTCCGTGCAGGATGTGTGTTCAGATCGCGTCGGGGTCACCAAATTGTAGAATAGAATGACAAAGTCTCATTCTCTCATTTGAAACAACTTTATTGAGTTGTCTTCGTTAATATGTAAATAAAGGGAGAAATGAAAGAGAAGGGTGTTAGTAAATGAATACGTCTATGAGTATGGACGAAGGCAAAAGGTTAGAAAATCCACGTGGGGCTAAATAAATGTCCCGTTAGTAGGGAAGGGAGAAGAGTTCATATATGAAGAGTAGAATTAATGTGTTTGTAAGGAAAAGAAAAAGAGGTCATATATGAGAATGTTTTCAGTACAGTACAGTTTTTGAAGTCAGGTCATGTCCATGTATGTATGTAGGTATGTGTGTCTTGCATTATATTAAGTCTACGTGTGCGGCGGTAGAAGTAGCCATGTTGAATTATTAGATTTTCTTGCCGAAGTCGAATCCAGGGACGGGTATACAGAGCGAGAACTGCCACGGCCCATTCCGGGACGGCTATGCAACATTACACACTACACATGTTTGAGGAATGGTTTTTAAGAAAGTGTTGAATAGAAAGACAAAGTCTCATTCTAACATTAAAAACAACTTTATATCGGCCATCTTTGTTAACATGTAAATAAAGGGAGAAATAAAAGAGAAGGATGTTAGTAAATGAATACGTCTATGAGTATGGACGAACGAAGAGAAAAGGTTAGAAAGTCCACGTGGGGTTAAATAAATGTCCCGTTAGTAGGGAAGGGAGAAGAGTTCATATAGGAAGGATAGCATAAATGTGTTTGTAAGGAAAGGAAAGGAGTTCATATGTGAGAATGTTTATACAGTACACAGATGTTGCAGTCAGGCTGTGTAAAAGTAGTTATGTGTGTGTGTGTGTTATATTAAGTCCACGTGTGTGCGGCTGTAGTAGCCATGTTGGATCCTTGGAGTTTCTTGTCAAAGTCGAACCAAGGGACAGAGGCCCGGGGGTTTCTGTTGCGTCCCAAGAGAGAAGTTTAGGGGTTGAAAGAAACACTGTGGATGAGTCAGCTCGCTGTGTGGTCATCTGGCCAAAGGGAAAAAAGTCGAGAGGGCGTTACCTTTTATCAACTCCTGTTGTGTATTCAACTCGACTGAGAGATGGCCTCTGATTGGGCAAGCCAGAAAGGAAGCTTAGAAATTAAGCATAGATTCAAAATCGTAAACCGCGAGCTGTCGCTGTTGTTGTTGTTTTCGTTGTGGTCGTTTGTAGTTGCTGCTACTACACCTCTTTCGGGTCCTGGGTATGACCTTAAAAGACATCCAGTGGTGAGGCCTCCATTTAAAAGCTGTGGGGGAATGTAGAGTTGCCCCATAGTTGCCATTGCTCCCAGGCCCACTCTGGCCCAGAGTGGTAGTACCTATTAGGGCCCCATCTATGGGTCAAATAGAACCTACTGGCACTACCAGATGAGGCTATCTGAAGTTATTGACTTCCTGACTCAAAATGCACCAAACATTGATGTTTAATTGTTTTTTTTCTTTGCAAAATTCAATTATGTTCTGCAAAATCCAAAACAAAACACAACAATTTCCATCCCCTCTTCTCCCCTTTCTTTCCCCTCCCCCCTTTCACTCAACCAAACACCATGAAAAAATACCTAAACATATAAAGAACTTGAAGCATAAAAACCTTCACCAAAATGACCGGATTCAGCATTAAATAACCTGAAAAGGGTTGATATGCCGTAAAACAAAACAAAAAAACAACCTACACCTTTTTCGGGTGCAGAAATATTATCTCAAATGATACCAAACAACACAAGTTTAATAAATGTTATTTTTCTTGTAAAATAAACTTTGTTGTTCAGAAAGCATTGTCACGGGCCATATGTGGCCAGTGGGAAGCAGTTTGCCAGTTCCTAATCGATATAATCAGATAATCTATAGGATTAATATTTATTTGTTGTCGTGCATTGATAAGGAGAAAGATTATTTCGAGGAATTAATGGCTGTCATGTCAAATGTTTATTTCTGCTTCAGGAAATGGACATATTTAGGTATTTTAGTAAACACAATACGAAAATTAAATCCATTGATATATCGATCTTTATATCTATCACAGGTTGTTCAAATCTATCTATCAATCTGTGTCTGCTTTCTTTCTATCTGTCTATATCGGTGTTTATATCTACCCATCTATCGATCTATCTCTGGTTATATCTATCTATCTATCTATCTATCTCAGTCTCTTCATATTTATCTATCTATCTATGTCGGTTCATATCTATCTATCTATCTATCTATCTATCTATCTATCTATCTATCTATCTATCTATCTATCTATCTATCTATGCTTTTCTAACGATTTGAGCAAACACGCAATTACGTGCATCCACTATTCCTCCTCATCAAGCATTTATTTAATCCCACTTTACAAATATGAGAATCAAACCCCCAAAAATTTACAAGGCAAATGCCTGTAAATTCTTAAGAACAGTCATATTTTCATTGACAGAAAAAAAAAAAACGAAAAAAAACTTCTTTGATTTCACTTTTTGCCATTCTTCCAATTAAAGTCAATCACTGATATAAATGGCAAAGAATCCTGAAGAGAAATTAAGTGACAAAATCTTTATAAACTGATTTGGAATAAATTGCTGCACAATTCAACTAAATGAAATGGATTCATTGATTTCTTTTTAAAAAAATTATTTGCCATTAGTCACATCAATTCGTCTGGAAATTAAAACAGTCAAATTTTGATTAATGATCACCCAAATTGTTTTATTGCATAAAACAAATGGAGGTGAACGACCTTTTTCTTCCTCCCCTTCTGAAGAGTTAATTTTAATATGTTTTCATCTATTTTAAAGCTATCATGTAGCTGATTTCGGTAAAATAATGTCATGTTATGTACTTATTGTGTTTAAATATATTTTTATTAGTATTTTAATAGCAATTTTCATATAAATTTCGAGGAGCAAGAATCTGGCGTTTTATTAGATACTAGGTGGCTTCGCCAGCTCGCAAAGAAATACCACAAAGAAACTGAAATTTGGGGACTATTTATTAATTGATGTTTAATAACTATTGTTAAAATTTCACAAAAGTCGGAGGTTTTATCTGAATTTTCACTTCTTAACCCCTTTGCATAAAACTAAATTAAACCCGTGGCGCAGTGGATATCGTACTAAGTAAAATTCTAGTTCTAAGTGATAGTCATCTGAAGGTTGAAAGGTTCAATCCTCGGTGCGGGCGATACAAAGAATTGCGAATACTGAAGACTTCTTCCAGTCATGGCTGACGGAACAAGAGCATGCTACCCCCGTGGACTAAATAAAGGGTTCCGTTCGAAATTCCGTCCAGATTCCCAAGTTCGACAGAAATATTCCCGAGTTCGAAAAGATACACCTGAAGAAGGCCGGAGATTACAGCGGCCGAAACGTTGTAATGATAACACTCAAGATGAGAACAGTAGTCCGAATAATCGAAATTATATAAATTAAACTAAATACAACAATCATTTGAACTCCTTATGTCTAGCAGATGTGTTCTGATACTAAACTTAATCTTTTCTGTCCTCGGTCAGTGAAGGAGAAATCCTTCTAGACTGGGACAATTTAAATTTTTGTCCCAATCCAGAGTGCCGATTTTTGGGATGCTGGTTTTTCCATACATAAAAAAAACCGACCGTGTGTCTAACTCTGCCTTCGTGGGGAGGCAAGTAAATAGGAACTACATAAAGTTACATAAATTGAACCACTCTCCCATGATTGTATTACTCAATGGTTTACAGCAGGGGCGGGCAACCTTTTCAGAGTGAGGACCAGATGAGACGTTTGGAATAAGATTGCGGGCTGGAGTGAAAAACGAAATCTCAGAATTACTATATTTTGTTTACATGAATAAATTGTACAAAAATTGCATTGAACACTCTACAAATCTGATATTTTTTCTCAAGAGACTTCTGTATATGATGTTATAAAAGGCGCCGACGAAGAGCCATTTTGGAATCATGAAAAATAATGACGGGGGAAGTAGCAAGTTGATCCAGCATTCGTTATGACACACCTCACATAGGTTCTACGTTTCATGCCCTTTCCTCATCTCACATTTCCTCTTTGCCTCTCTCTTTCTCTTTTTCTCTTTTTATCTCTTAATAGTTAAAGAAAAATGAAATATACATGCATCATCGCTCGCTGATATTCATTCACTTTTATCCCACTGTAAATCTTAATTGAAACCTACTTTTACGTCTATGTCACAAAATGATATGAGTTTTACTGGGAGGTCCGCGGGGCGGATTGCAATAATAAAGCATAGCAGGGTGGCGGACCGGACGCTAAGCCTTCGCGGGCCGGAGGTTGCCCGCCCCTGGTTTACAGATTAAGTTGGTTGGTGGCAGGAAGACAGAGCAACGTTCGGACAGACTGACAGACAGTACCCCTTCTCGAGAGACGTGGTCGCATCTAAATAAAAATACCCCCTGCTTCTGGCAATCATTCGTCCAACTGGAGCGTAGGTGGATATTTCAAATCTTCTCATGTTTAGATTACTCGTTGGTGTTTATTTCTAGGTTCAGTTCTGACCCAATGGTCGGACGCCATTTTGTTTAAAGTTGAGAGTATAAAGCAAACATACTTCAAGCGGGGAATAAATCAGCCACTTTCCTTATGTTGGTGTGTTTCGTGTATCAAATATTATAAATATATACAACAGGACAGCAGACCGACAACTTCAGCGAATATAAACACTTTTAAACATGCAATTATAAACAAGAAACCGGTTGTGTATTATTACTTATAGATACGTCATAATCTACATGGAGCACACGTATAACTTGTTTAATAAAACCAGAAACAAAACAAACAATGTTTATACAATTTATATAAGACATTTGGTGATATGTTATATATATATATATATATATATATATATATATATATATAGTAAGCTATGAAAATATATTTATGGCAATTAAGCTACACAGAGGCTCCCGCGTTTCATCGCCGGGGGAATCTTCAGGCTAAAATGCATTTTAGCCTGAAGATTCCCCCGGGGATGAAACACGGGAGCCTCTGTGTAGCTTAATTGCCATAAATATATTTTCATAGCTTACTACCTAGCTCTACTTACGTATCGAGCACTGTTGAAGTAAATACTGAAAATTCATACATAAAAAAATTATATCTCTTCATAAAATTTTATGTTGACATATGAAATACTAATATATATATATATATATATATATATATATATAGTGCTTCGGGGTATGTTGAAAATAAATCAATAAAGTGCTCGATCGCAAAATATGAGAGCTACTATACAAATTATTTATTTTTAAAACTATACGCTACATACTTTAGAGACGCACCAGGGTTTCATTGAAATAGACTGACCTTTTATTGTTGTCAAAAAGGTCGTTAGCGCCTATTCAAATCATCAGCGACTCACAAAATGAAATGAAAACAAACCGATCAGTGAAAATATAAAGAGTGTATATACAATGGATAATAGTGTGAATACAATGTACGCATAATGTATTTCACATGTGTTAATGCATTTTCAAAAGTTAAAGTGATTTCTCAGGAGTTTGAATAATACTCGAATCACTAGTGATGACATTGTGGAAGCTGAGTCCTGTTACCTGGGCGACTCCCTTTCAGCCGATGGTGGTTGTGAAACTGCGGACATTACTCAATGCAAATCTGCCTGGAAGGACTTTAGAGAACTTCTGTTCATCTTAACAAATAAACATCTGGCCGTCACGACTAGAGGACAGGTGAACACGAGCTGTATGAGGAGTGTCATGCATTATGGCCCCGAGACATGGGCTGCATTGGCGTGCACTCTCAAGAAATTGAGGCGCAACGAACGAGCTATGATTAGATATCTCTGCCATGTCAAGTCAAAAAGACGACACTCTCATTGAGACTCTTCTCTCTAAGCTTAGTATAAAAGAAATATCTGATGGTTAAGGTTAGGGTTAGCTTGGTGTAAAAGAAATATCTGATGGTTAAGGTTAGGGTTAGCTTGGTGTAAAAGAAATATCTGATGGTTAGGGTTAGGGTTAGGGTTAGCTTGGTGTAAAAGAAATATCTGATGGTTAGGGTTAGGGTTAGGGTTAGCTTGGTGTAAAAGAAATATCTGATGGTTAAGGTTAGGGTTAGCTTGGTGTAAAAGAAATATCTGATGGTTAGGGTTAGGGTTAGCTTGGTGTAAAAGAAATATCTGATGGTTAAGGTTAGGGTTAGCTTGGTGTAAAAGAAATATCTGATGGTTAAGGTTAGGGTTAGCTTGGTGTAAAAGAAATATCTGATGGTTAAGGTTAGGGTTAGCTTGGTGTAAAAGAAATATCTGATGGTTAGGGTTAAGGTTAGGGTTAGCTTGGTGTAAAAGAAATATCTGATGGTTAAGGTTAGGGTTAGGGTTAGCTTGGTGTAAAAGAAATATCTGATGGTTAAGGTTAGGGTTAGGGTTAGCTTGGTGTAAAAGAAATATCTGATGGTTAAGGTTAGGGTAAGAGTTAGCTTGGTGTAAAAGAAATATCTGATGGTTAAGGTTGGGGTTAGGGTTAGCTTGGTGTAAAAGAAATATCTGATGGTTAAGGTTAGGGTTAGGGTTAGCTTGGTGTAAAAGAAATATCTGATGGTTAAGGTTAGGGTTAGGGTTAGCTTGGTGTAAAAGAAATATCTGATGGTTAAGGTTAGGGTTAGGGTTAGCTTGGCATAAAAGAAATATCTGATGGTTAGGGTTAGGGTTAGGATTAGCTTGGTGTAAAAGAAATATCTGATGGTTAAGGTTAGGGTTAGGGTTAGCTTGGGGTAAAAGAAATATCGGATGGTTAAGGTTAGGATTAGGGTTAGCTTGGTGTAAAAGAAATATCTGATGGTTAAGGTTAAGGTTAGGGTTAGCTTGGTGTAAAAGAAATATCTGATGGTTAGGGTTAGGGTAAGAGTTAGCTTGGTGTAAAAGAAATATCTGATGGTTAAGGTTAGGGTTACGGTTAGCTTGGTGTAAAAGAAATATCTGATGGTTAGGGTTAGAGTTAGGGTTAGCTTGGTGTAAAAGAAATATCTGATGGTTAGGGTTAAGGTTAGGGTAAGCTTGGTGTAAAAGAAATATCTGATGGTTAAGGTTAGGGCTAGGGTTAGCTTGGTGTAAAAGAAATATCTGATGGTTAGGGTAAGGGTTAGGGTTAGCTTGGTGTAAAAAAAAATATCTGATGGTTAAGGTTAGGGTTAGGGTTAGCTTGGTGTAAAAGAAATATCTGATGGTTAAGGTTAGGGTTAGGGTTAGCTTGGTGTAAAAGAAATATCTGATGGTTAGGGTTAAGGTTAGGGTTAGCTTGGTGTAAAAGAAATATCTGATGGTTAGGGTAAGGGTTAAGGTTAGCTTGGTGTAAAAGAAATATCTGATGGTTAAGGTTAGGGTTAGGGTTAGCTTGGTGTAAAAGAAATATCTGATGGTTAAGGTTAGAGTTAGGGTTAGCTTGGTGTAAAAGAAATATCTGATGGTTAGGGTTAAGGTTAGGGTTAGCTTGGTGTAAAAGAAATATCTGATGGTTAGGGTTAAGGTTAGGGTTAGCTTGGTGTAAAAGAAATATCTGATGGTTAAGGTTAGGGTTAGGGTTAGCTTGGTGTAAAAGAAATATCTGATGGTTAAGGTAAGGGTAAGGGTTAGCTTGGTGTAAAAGAAATATCTGATGGTTAGGGTAAGGGTTAGGGTTAGCTTGGTGTAAAAGAAATATCTGATGGTTAAGGTTAGGGTTAGGGTTAGGGTTAGCTTGGTATAAAAGATATATCTGATGGTTAAGGTTAGGTTTAGTTTGCTATAAAAGAAATATCTGATGGTTAGGGTTAGGGTTAGGGTTAGCTTGGTGTAAAAGAAATATCTGATGGTAATGGTTAGGGTTAGCTTGGTGTAAAAGAAATATCTGATGGTTAAGGTCAGGGTTAGGGTTAGCTTGGTGTAAAAGAAATATCTGATGGTTAGGGTTAGGGTTAGCTTGGTGTAAAAGAAATATCTGATGGTTAAGTTTAGAGTTAGGGTTAGCTTGGTATAAAAGAAATATCTGATGGTTAAAGTTAGGGTTAGTTTGGTATAAAAGAAATATCTGATGGTTAGGGTTAGTTTGGTATAAAGGAAATATATGATGGTTAGGGTTTGGGTTAGCTTGGTATAAAAGAAATATCTGATGGTTAGGGTTAGGGTTAGGATTAGCTTGGTGTAAAAGAAATATCTGATGGTTAAGGTTAGGGTTAGGGTTAACTTGGTGTAAAAAAATAACTGATGGTTAGGGTTACGGTTAGCTTGGTGTAAAAGAAATATCTGATGGTTAAGGTTAGGGTTAGGATTAGCTTGGTGTAAAAGAAATATCTGATGGTTAGGGTTAAGGTTAGGGTTAGCTTGGTGTAAAAGAAATATCTGATGGTTAAGGTTAGGGTAGGGTTAGCTTGGTGTAAAAGAAATATCTAATGGTTAGGGTTAAGGTTAGGGTAAGCTTGGTGTAAAAGAAATATCTGATGGTTAAGGTTAGGGCTAGGGTTAGCTTGGTGTAAAAGAAATATCTGATGGTTAGGGTTAAGGTTAGGGTTAGCTTGGTGTAAAAGAAATATCTGATGGTTAAGGTTAAGGTTAGGGTAACCTTGGTGTAAAAGAAATATCTGATGGTTAAGGTTAGGGTTAGGGTTAGCTTGGTGTAAAAGAAATATCTGATGGTTAGGGTTACGGTTTGCTTGGTATAAAAGAAATATCTGATGGTTAAGGTTAGGGTTAGGGCTAGCTTGGTATAAAAGAAATATCTGATGGTTAAGGTTAGGGTTAGGCTTAACTTGGTGTAAAAGAAATATCTGATGGTTAGGGTTAGGGTTAGCTTGGTGTAAAAGAAATATCTGATGGTTAAGGTTAGGGTTAGGGTTAGTTTGGTATAAAAGAAATATCTGATGTCCTTAAGCTGTGCATGATGAGATGTCTTGACCACGTCGAGCGAAACTCAAGCTGGATCTTCCGGGTCAGAGTCATGTCCATCGCATTAAGTCGGCAGACTGGACGACCAAAGCTTTCCTAGGATGAGCTGTGTAAACACGACCGTGCAGCCCTGGGGATTGTGAACTTTGGTCCTCGCGGCTGCCGAGCCTGGAGAGGAAACTTAGATCAAGATTGTCAGACAGGCCTACCTCTTTTATAGAAGACTAATCAAAGGCCTGTTAAAAAATAAATTGGATAATGATGAAGATGATGATGATGATGATGATGATGAAGATGAAGATGATGATGATGATGAAGATGATGAAGATGAAGATGATGATGAAGATGATTATGATGATTATGATGAAGATGATGATGATGATGATGATGATTATGATAATAATGATGATTATGATGATGATGATGATGATGATGATGATGAAGATGATGATGATGATGGTGGTGATGCTGATAATGATGATGATGATGATGATGATGAAGCGAGTTAGTTTGAACCGATTTCACCATTTTCAAGCATTGTTAACATATGTACGAGTTTGACATAAAATGATACAATGATGGTTGACTTGCCGTAAAACCTTATAACCAACCAACCAGATTTTTTAAAACTCTGCTAATTTTGTAGCATTATTTTTTAATACGAGTTTATTCTTCAAATAATTCCAAAATGGATTCAACATAAATTTCACTTCAATTTAGAGGAGATGGCACCAGAATGTCAATATCAGATCTATCAGTCAACTAAATAATATAGTAGCTATAGTAGGTCTTGGAAAGGTGATGTGAGTAAGGTATGTCTAGAAGATATGGTGGAAGTGTGCAGAAGATGAGGCAAACCTAAAAAAAGATAATGTGATAATGCATGTTCTTGAACTTTCAGATCCATCAGTAAGTAATATAGTCGATGTGAGTAAGGTATGTCCAGAAGGTATGGTGGAAGTGTGCAGAAAATGAGGCAAACCTCCAAAAAGATAACGTGATAATGAATGTTCTTGAACTTCCAGATCCATCAGTAAGTAATATAGTCGATGTGAGTAAGGTATGTCTAGAAGGTATGGTGGAAGTGTGCAGAAAATGAGGCAAGCCTTCAAAAAGATAACGTGATAATGAATGTTCTTGAACTTCCAGATCCATCAGTAAATAATATAGTCGATGTGAGTAAGGTATGTCTAGAAGGTATGGTGGAAATGTGCAGAAAATGATGCAAGCCTTCAAAAAGATAACGTGATAAGGAATGTTCTTGAACTTCCAGATCCATCAGTAAATAATATAGTCGATTTGAGTAAGGTATGTCTAGAAGGTATGGTGGAAATGTGCAGAAAATGAGGCAAGCCTTCAAAAAGATAACGTGATAATGAATGTTCTTGAACTTCCAGATCCATCAGTAAATAATATAGTCGATGTGAGTAAGATATGTCTAGAAGGTATGGTGGAAGTGTGCAGAAATAATATAGTAGAGACAGTTAAGAGACTAGTGAATTACATTGTTAAAGTTGGTTTCAACCACTTTTTCCATTTTTAAGCATTGGTGATATATGTACGGTTTTGGCACAAAATGACCCGACCATGATTGACTTGCAGTAAAACCTAATAATCAACCAATTAGATTTTTGGAACTTTAGTTTATTCGTACAACTATTTTTTAGTGAGAGTTTATTCTTCAGAGATTTCCAAAATGGATTCAATATAAATTCCACTTGAATTCAGAAGAGATGGCACCAGAATATCAATTTTCCATTAATTCAGAATTATTTTAATTAAAAAAAAAAACGAATTTCGAAATTTATTTTTTTTTGTAAATTAAATAAAAAATGAAAAATAAACTTAATTCAAATCTTAAAATATATATTTTTTTTAATATTGAACCATTATGTTGGATAATTTACATTTTAAGAATCATTTATTTTCAAATAAGATTTTTTTTTTCCTGCAGAATAAATAAAAATAATTAGTGTAAATGTTTCTAAAAAGTTTATTTCGATGAGATTATTGCATTTTTGCTAAAATATCCGAATTTGAAAAGATCTTTTTTTTATTTCTATAATTGCTTTCAGAATACTTTGCCAAAATATCGATTTAAAAAGGAAAATGTCGTCCAACCCAACTATTTGTCATACAAGGTATTCAAAAAGTCGGCCAATATTTTAAAATTTTAATAACATCGAAAGTGTATTTCTGATAATAAAAAACTTATACACTAAAACGAACTAAAAAAATTGCTTTATTCCATTGCTGCATCATTTTTGTTACGCCATCTTGTACTATGCCATCTTGTTTTAGCTTTACTTGGATAGGGTCAAATGACCTGTTATGAGAGCATTCAAACTCACCAGACTTAGCACCTCATGATATTTTCAAGCGCTTTCGATCATCATCAGGAGTTGTTTTTTTGTGAGGTTGTTGTTGTCGTGTTTTTTGTGTTTTTATTATTTTCTTTGAAGTATATATATATATATATATATATATATATATATATATATATATATATATATATATATATATATTTATATGTGCGCAGAAACGCCAAACTGTTAAAAATAAATCCATTTTTTCAAATGGAAAGAATATCTGAAGAGAGGCAAGATGCTCGAAACGTGTTATAAAATTATAAAATTATTAACAATTTTCGAAAAAAGTTTCTTTTAAAATTTACAAATGTTGGTAGCCTCACTTCTTTTAATATACATTTTTCTCTCGTTAGAACTGCACTACCCTTTACTCTCTCTATCTCACACTCTCTCTCTCTCTCTCTATATATATATATATATATATATATATATATATAGAGAGAGAGAGAGAGAGAGAGAGAATTAAAAGATGAAAATGAAAATTGCAAAAATACAAAATTTATTACGTCTTCAGTTCTTCAAAACAAGAGATTTATTTTTCCTTCCTAAAACCATGGCTTTTCAAAGAATTGAGTTCTTATAATCAGAGGAATACAGAGGAATCTTTTTGCATTCATCTTCAATAATACTTTATCTTTTTAAAATTTTGACTTTGGTAACTCACTTACCAACTTATTCCTCTGATGATAAGAACTCCATTCTTTGAAAAGCCATGGTTTTAGGAAGGAAAAATAAATCTCTTGTTTTGAAGAACTGAAGACGTAATAGATTTTGTATTTTTGTAATTTTAATTCTCATCTTTTATTGTCTACATAATTGCTCTATCTCGTATCAATTCTTTCTAATTTAAAGGTATACATTATATCTTTATTTTCCTATTTTCTACTATATATATATATATATATATATATATATAATATTATAATATAAAATGAGGTAATAAAATAAGGTGTCAATCAAATTTTATTAGAATTCAAAGTTCAAGCAAAGTATTCTTAAGTCCTTAGCTCATGAGTTTTCAAAGATAATTCTTCTCTTCAGAGGACCATTACCGCAGTTATACTACTACAGGTTATATTATAATATTAATGCTCTATCCAGTATATTGAGCTTCAGTTTTTATCCGGATGTTTCACTAATTATAAGATATTAGTTGACGCTTATATCTTTTGTTGGATTACTTTATATATATATATATATATATATACATATATACATATATATAACATGATGTTTGAAAACAGTTACTACTCCACGAGTGGCTTTTGGCCTTGATTTATGATTACCGAATAGTAAAAAAAGAACTCGTTTCTACCACAATGTAAAAAAGTCTTTCGTTTCTCCCTTCATTGCCCAGCGTTAGGCAGAATTTCCACGTACAAAGCTTCTTTGCAAGCGCTTCCCACCTGTCAAAATGATTACTTCGGGACTGCTTCCCCACTAATTACAACTCAGTCGTCTTGAAATCCAATGTCAAATAATTCTTGTTACGGTCTGCCACGTAAGCCATCAGATACTCTTCATACCATTGACCAATGTTAGTACACCCATACTGCTCTTAATCTTTCGACTGACAATCATTCCGTCTCATTAAACCTTATCCTCGAGTGGCTCTTAGCCTTGATAATCGACGACCCCAATAGTAAAAATAAATACCCCAACCCTTTTTAATGCATATCCGGCCATTTGTTATTTGGGGAAAGAAATTGACCGTGCCAAGTAACTGCTTGGTATTAACCTGAAGAAAACAGTTACTGTCGCATGTATCTCTACAAAGCCACCATCCGCCCATGCATGGAGTATTGTTGTCACATCTGGGCTGGTGCATCATCTACTACTCTCTCCCTCATTGACAAGGTCCAAAAAAGAGTCGCCAACCTAATAGGTCCCTCACTGTCAACCAAGCTCCAGTCCCTGTCTTATCGCTGCAATGTGGCATCCTTGTGTTTGTTTTACAAATACTTCAATGGATTATGCTTCGATGAATTGGCTACTCTGGTGTCCCCTCGACATAAATTCACTAGACTAACTCGACAATCAACTAAATCTCATTCATTCACTGTGGAAGTCCCCAGATGCTGGAGAGCCTTCTACTCAAATAGCTTATTTCCTCGTGCTGCTGACCTCTAGAACTCCCTCTCTGCCCCCTGTTTCCCCGACAGTACTGACATGCAGAAATTTAAAACTAATGTAAACAGACATCTCGCTGCGCAGATCCCAATTTAGGTTGAACCCCCCCCCCCCCCAACCTTCTTCCTCTTTTCTTTTTTCTCAGTAGCCCCTTACGTCTATAGTGGCGGCTTGCCTTGTTTGGGGTGAACTATGTTAAAAAAAATTTTTTTTTAAAATTAACTCTCCTCCGAGCAGAGGTCTAGATGTTTCACAAATCACAACAAAATAAAATACATGAGTTGTTCTCAATGCATCACAATTCATAACAGCACAAGTAAATTCTACCTCATATTACCCATTCTTTCCATGACCGGGGCACCTGAAATTAATTGTTCACAACAGCACAAAGAAATCATTGGATTTGAAAGGAGGCCCTTTATTGAGATATTGGTATTGCCTTCTTTTCTGCTAGTCCTTTAGTTTATCATTGATCTTAACTCATCTCTACTCGTGGTTTTCGCCTGGAAAACTTTTGAACGACTGCCTAGTTTTCTCACTCAGCTTCCCTCTCTTTGAGCCATGTGACATGACATCCGCTTTTGGCCACCAGATTGAGGTGATATTTGTGTACATACTCATTGACCACATGACCTCGATATCCTGTGTACGTGTGAAAGCCGCCCTGGGAACCCAAATCATCATATATATATATATATATATATATATATATATATATATATATATATATATACTAGCAATGTACCCATCACTATTTCACATTACAATTCTAAATCCTCAAATATTTTCAATACTTTTACATATATAGTCAAATATTATTTGGGGAAGAAAAGGCCACTGCCAAGTACATATAATTACTTCAAAAGATTCTAGTAATTGAAAGTGGGCTGCAATGGTCAGAGACACTGTACTTACTGTGGAGGAACTATTTTCAATGCTCAATTCAGATAATGTAGTATAAAATCGTTCATGATACAATATTCCCATGCATTATCTCCTCCATTTTTATTTGGTGGTCGGAGGGTTTATATAGTATCTGTTCTATCTATATATATATAGATCTTTTTAAAATATTAAAGTGTTTTATACCTATAGATGACATCGTTTCGGGTATTTTTACTTTCATCAGTGCAGGAGTGGCGGTTGCAGGCGGTCGCATAGGCTCGAACGCAATTCGTAGATTCAGCCTAGAATCGCGAGCTTAACGCCTATGCCCACACGGCCGCGAGAAATCATCACAGACAGTAATTGAAATTAACGTACACTTACACGAGAGGTGGAGGCAAGCGTTTTGTTGTCAATAGTGTTCAACGTTCGAGCGGATATATATATATATATATATATATATATATATATATATATAGAGAGAGAGAGAGAGAGAGAGAGAGAAAGAGAGAGAGAGAGAGAGACAGAGAGAGAGAGAGAGAGAGAGAGAGAGAAAGAGAGAGAGAGCCTAGATACTTGAAACGCGTTATAAAATTATAAAATCATGTCATAATATAATAAACAATGTTTGAAAAAAGTGTTTACAAATGTTGGTAGCCTCATTTATATATATATATATATATATATATATATATATATATATATATATATATATATATATATATATATATATAATGTGTGCTAATAAACCGAAGCAAATGGTTACAATTCTAATACCCAAATATTTTCAATGCTTTTACATATATGGTCAAATGTTATTTGGGGAAGAAATGGTCGGTGCCAAGTAAGTATAATTACTTGAAGAGATTTTATGAAGAAAAACTTATTTGGCATGACCCGCTCTTGATCTAATAGGTCACAGGAAATGCGTCTGTCCACAAAGTTTTGAACGTTTTCCAAAACCAGTTTGATTTTTCTATAACACATTTACAGTGAGATGAATCACTTTATTTATAGAAAATCTTATTAAAATACATTAATATTTATGAATCGACAGCGGCCTGCAATGGTCAGAGATGCTGTACTTGCTCGGGGGAACGATCTTTTAATGCTCAATTGAGAATGCAGGGGTAATGTTAGTGAAAAGCTGGATTTGCAGCGCTGATTCGTTGAATTTGTTGCTTTAAGTTTTGGATTTATGAAGTTTGAATGTTTTGCTGCCATTTTGCATTATTTTTGGTATTTTTTTAGCCTTCCCCATTGCACAATACAATCACACATTATTCTTATTAGAATGGTTTATTACTAGCATAGACCACTGTTTATAGTTATCTATAGACTGGAGAGTTCATATTCAAGGGAGATAATCTCAAACAGAGTCGATAATATCACATAACTCCTTCAGCGAAAAAAGGGAAGAAGGTGGGAATTCCAAAGGCAAGCACTCCGAGGAAAGAAGGTATTAGAGCAGAAAATTTTCCGGAATCTGGGGACCTCTATAAAGAAGGGGTGGGATTTTGCTGATTGCTGGGTTGGTCAAGGGTATTTATGTCGAGGAGGTCCAAATGTATTAAGTTCATCAGAGCAGATTTATAAGTACTTATAAAACAAGCACAGGGATATAACATTGCAGCGATGGAACAGGGGCTGGAGCTTGATAGACAGTGCAGGATCTATTAGGTTAGAGACTCTTCTTTTGTACCCTGTCCAAGGGGGAGAGATTAGTGGTTGGTGCACCAGCCCAGATGTGGCAACGCTACTCCATGTGTGGGTGAATAGTGGCTTTATAAAGATATATGATACAACCAGTTGTGAGAAGTTTACTAGCCCAATAGAGGGAGCTCACCTTCTTAGCAACAGACTTGGCAGTATCTTCTATGTATATATTCTGTAGCAGTTACATAATTAAGATCTATTTTCTTTTGCACTTGTATGTTATCACTCACGGAGTGATTAGTACGTGGTTTAGTAAGCTAACACAGGCATGTTAAGACACTGCGTATTAATAAGTTGGATGATAAGAATGCTTTGCGCATGTGCCCCTTTTTTCATTTCTTCCCAGGGCCGTTTCGTACGATTTATGAACAGTCCTATCAGAGACGTCACTGAGAAGAGTCAGACTTTGAGCGGTGCATTGACAAGACATCATATTTCCTAAGTCACCTCTCGTCATGAATTGGATGGGAGGCGAGACCAAAGACCTCGACTCAATTACGTTTCTATAGTACCTATGTGTTGTCGGAATCAACCTGTTTAATATGGCTGTTTTCATAATTCTTTCCAAATTATGTTTTGGTGTTGATGGATGGATACAGATGCAGCGACCTTACTATATAATGGCGAGCATTTAGAAGTTAGAGTAGGGGATCAGTTTCGTATATAAATTCATCATTACCTTTTAGAGCAGTTAATTTTTTTTTTTTTGATGAGAGAGAAAAACAAAGAAGTTTCAGAGTTGATTTCTCCTCAAGAGCAGAGCCATCCATGAAAATCTCACGAAGAAAAGGGACACGCTTACGATTGAAAGACATTTAGTACTGGCCAGGCTCAACATCGCATAACTTTGGTGATTTAACAGGAACTGGTACGTCGACGTGATTATGCTGTATATGTCGGGTGATTAAAACACTTTGCGCATGCACAACCTTTTCCCCCCCAAGGCTGTTTCGCACCTTTTAAAAACAGACTTTGAGCGGCGCATTGACAAGACGTCGTCGTATTACTTTGCTTGCCTTTCACCATGATTTGGGCAAGAGGCGAGGCAAAAGTTCCATTCACAATGTCAATATGACAAGACATTTAACTCATGGACTCAATTACATTTCTATAGTACATACATGTTGTCGGAATCAACCTGTTTAATATGCCCGTTTTCATAATTCTTTCCAAATCATGTGTTGGTGTTGATGCATGGATACAGACGCAGCGACCTTACTACATAATGGCGATGCAACAAGCATCTTTCACCCCTCAACCTGTCGAGTATTTTTTTTTGCTTTTATTTCAATTATCAAAATAAAAATAACATGGCAAAATATGGTATTATTGTAGATTAACAACTGCAGCTAAATCATTATCCCCACCCACCCCAAAAAAGAATGAGATTATACTAAACAATTATTTTAGAAGTTAGAGTAGGGGATCAGTTTCGTATATAAATTGATCATTAGAGCAGTTTATTTTTTTTGTGTTGATGAAACTGTTGAACAAAAGTATTCTTATGTGGCGTCCATCTTGGCTAGATTTCCGATAGCCGGACATTTCTTTTGTGTTTATTTTTGACAAGGGAAGAGCTCACTCCCGAAATATCAAATGGTATCCCACCATCCTGGACATTATTTACAGTACATACCATACCATTCTTGCTGACATATATATGTGAAAGATTGAAAAATAAATAGATAATTGTAAGATATCACCTTTACCCTGTCTTCGATTGTTTGTTTTTGTTCTTACCATTTCTCACTATTCTGGCTCTCTGCATTGCCTTCAGCCTTCTTAATACCTATTACTTATAGTTAGGTCTGTTTATATGTTTATATATCTATATGTACAGGATCCACTCCTAAACTAATTCAGCTTTCTTTACCTATTACTTATTATTTTCCACCAATGCGTCAAGAAAACTACCATTCTGTTATATATATATATAAAGTTTGTCATAATATTTAGTCGGCCTGTGACGTTCAAGATAATTGTGATTGTATTTTTGTTAGTCTGTCACATTTAAGTTTCTGAATAAAATCGGAAGTTACATCGGACGAAACGTTGTGAGAAAAAATCCCAGATGATGACAGTAGTCGATGGTCGTAGATTGAGTTAATATCGTCCTTAGTATATGGTCCGTAAGTTCCTATATTCAAGTTAAAAGTTACGTCTAAAAAATTAAGTTCTAATATTTTCATTTTTTTTTTTATAAATGATCTTCTTTGTTTTTTCGCATTAAGATCAATTGTTTTTTTACGGTTAGATGGCCATCATCTCTATACAATCTTATATTTTCTATATCCATGTCTTGACTGAGATTGTATAGGTGTAAAGGCCAACCAACTCGGTTACTTCAGCTGAATCTAAGGAGCCCATTGGGACATCAAAAGATCCAGTCGGATTAGATAATTGTAAGATATCACCTTTACCCTGTCTTCGATTGTTTGTTTTTGTTCTTACCATTTCTCACCACTTTAGTCTTCTTAATACCTATTACTTATTGTAGAGAAGAAGTTTGTCTTTTTAATTGAAGCCTCAGTTTTCTTCTTATCAAGCCAGACCAACCAGATGAATACAGACGCAGCGACGCTACTACAAAATGGCGATCTTCAAGAAGCTTCTCATCACTTTACCAACCTCTACAATTCTAATTTATGTTGCCGATAGAATGTTAGATCAAGGAATCGAAAGCGAAACAATTATGTTATGCATTTATTCTATATTAACATCTTTAAAAAGAAATAAATGTATATATTTCTTAGAATTATAATAATTTAAATATAAATCGATGAATCGTAAAGTATGAAGTCATTTACAAACGAGAATTTCGGACGCTTCGATGTATCGCTTGTTTATTAAAATGTTTTGTATATAAATGAAAAAAACGCACCTACATTAAAAAAATAAATATTTAATATATACAAGGGGGGGGGGCTTTCCTCAGAAAACCAAACAAATCAGGATTATTATAGGTTTGTTTACAGAGTCCACGTGTGTGTGAAGGTCAACCGGAAGACACTGGTGAAGATCCAAATATGTTCCTCTCGTCTTGAAATTTTTCTGGGGTCCTCATTCCCTATACGATCCTTATTTTTTCTCAATTTGGTTTCCTATTGCTTGTTTTATTCTAAATCTGACTAAATTTTCAATAATAATTTGCTTCGTCATGTTTGTACTGTAACAGTCACATGACCAGGATTTACTTTCTTTTGTATTTACATGCAATATCTTGCGTAGTGATTAGTTTTTAGTTCGGTTGGCTAACACAGGCATGTTAAAACTCGCATAGAAATACATTGGGCAATTCAAACACTTTTCCGTCCAGCCTAAGTTTTGTGCTAAAATATTATTCTCTCTTGGACCATTTTGGAGATAAGAGTGATCTCCCTTGATTTGAGTTTTGACTATATAGGTTTAGTCTGATAGAAAGTGGAACTCTTCGGTCTATTAGACGAAAAGAGATTGTTGTAGATATAGCCGGATGTGGCGAGCTTTGACAATTTTTTTTATGGAAGTCGCTCCAGACAAGGCATGAAGCCACTTGATGTTAGGAGCTAAAAAAAATAATATTCCAAGGTAAAAAACTAACCAACGATTAGTGCTAGATGGATAGATTATAACCCAGAAAACAGCAATTCTTCCCCCTTTATCAGAAATATCGCTGATGGAATGTGAGGACTAAAGGACAAAATAAGGGAAGCTAGAGTTATGAGGCTACGGAAAATAAACAAATTAGTAAACTAATTGTGTCTCATTAACCCATAATCCTTGAGTAGCTCTTAGCCTTGATAAGTGGTGACCCAATAGTAAGAAAAGAATGCTTTTTTTTATAAATAACATTAATTAAAAACCATTAAGGTTATTTGGAATAGGGTAGTCCATTGAGTAAATGTGGTATTGTGGTGTTTGCTTAAGTGAAAGGGATGGACAAATGGTGAAAGAATGAAAGAAATAGTGCTGGTCGAAATTAATTTTTTTTTTAAATAGTAAACTTTATATACATGTATCATTTTGATGGAACTATTATCTTCAACAGTAAATTATAGATATATAGATAATAATGATAGAGGAAGAAAGCAACCGTGGAATTTCCACGGGTCCCGCTAGTATATACGGAGCTCATGGTAATGGTTTCGATTCTTGGTAACGGTGTGCTGGTGAGGATAATCTGCACTGGTGAGTCACAATAATAACGAAACGGCTAGCTGTCTGTGGACGATTACTTTTAATTGTATATACATATATATAATATAAATTCTTTTATTTATACAAACATTATTGGCTACATATGTGCATACATGTTTCAGCTGCTATTTCTTTCAGAATAGAGATTATGTAGCCTAGGGGAAGCTTTATTTTCGAAAAAAATAGCAGTTGAAACATGTATGCACATATGTAGCCAATAATGTTTATGTAGATAAAAGAATTTATACTATTATAGAGCTCTACGTGTTATTAAGCACTATTGTATAAACACTAGTGTTTAATCGGATTAACATCTAGGCAACATCAATGCAATTAATATGCATATATATATATATATATATATATATATATATAGCACTAGATAAAGTGAAAGAATAAAATAAGGTGCGAATCAAATTTTATTAGAATTCAATGTTCAAGCAAAGTACTTGATATATTGTTTATATATATATTGTTTATATATATATATATATTGTTTATATATATATATATATATATATTGTTTATATATATTGTTTATATATATATATATTGTTTATATATATATATTGTTTATATATATATATATTGTTTATATATATTGTTTATATATATACATATATATTGTTTATATATATATATATATTGTTTTTATATATATATATATATATTGTTTATATATATATATATTGTTTATATATATGTATATATATATTGTTTATATATATGTATATATATATTGTTTATATATATATATATATTGTTTATATATATATTGTTCATATATATATATATATTGTATATATATATATTGTTCATATATATATATTGTATATATATATATTGTTCATATATATATATTGTATATATATATATTGTTCATATATATATATTGTTTATATATATATTGTTTATGTATATATATATATAAACAATATATATATATAAACAATAATATATATATATATATTATTGTTTATATATATATATTGTTTATATATAAACAATAATATATATATATATATATATATATATATATATACACATATATATAAACAATGTATACATATATATGACAGAGATACAAAGAGACAAAGACAGAGTAAAAAGAAAGAGAAATAGTAAGCAATCTGTGTGGGGAACAAAGTTAAAATGAGTGGAACATCTTTGAGACATTCTGTCAAAAAGCGTCGTGGAATTTCTACGAGGTCCTGCACAAGTTTCTAAAATTCCTGCTATCATGTTTTCTGAAGTTATGTGCTGTCAAATTTAACGAGGCTTTATTTTTGTTTAAAAAAAAAAATTGGAATAAAAAAATATTGAAATAAAAATCAATCCAAGGCTGTTGTAAATAGACATTAATTTTATGGATAATGTCTTCGAAAGAAAAATCGCATCTTTCAACCAATATTGTTTAAAGGTCAAAGGTTAATATAAACCAGTAAAATGATGTTAATTTTGAAAGATTAATTTGCCTACTTGTGAGTGAGATTCATGAAAAGTATTTTTTTAAATTTTTAAATGCAAAGAATCTTTTTTTTTTTTTAAATTATCGTCTTTGTGTTAGAGATCTCATCAACAAGACGGCATGATGAAGGTTGCCTATTTTTTTCGACATGTTTCTTAGAAAATGGAGAAAATGAAATCAGATGCGACTCACCAACATGATTTGTCTAGGCTCGTCGTGGGTAAGAGAGAGAGAGGGGCCTGGGTGCATGACAGAGCAGGTGCTGATTCGGACAGGGACACTTTTTGCAGCAGATGCAATTCAATGCCACTTTACGATCAGTGTCCTCGATGTGCAAGCTGCCCCTCAGCTATTTGTTCCATGCGGGTTCAAGAGGCAATGGCTGAAAAAGAAGAAAAATATTTAGATATAAAAATGGCAGAAGATAATATTTGAAAAGGAATATCTATTTCGAAATGTTAATTCATATCAGTGAATAATTGCATATATATATATATATATATATATATATATATATATATATATATATATATATATATATATATATATATATATTCAGTTATTCTTTCTTTCCTTCTCTCTCTCTCCCTCTCTGTTATATATATATATATATATATATATATATATATATATATATATATATATACACAATAATAATAATAGAAAAAAAAAACGAATAAAGATATATATATATATATTCAGTTATTTCTTTCTCTCTCTCTACATATATATATATATATATATATATATATATATATATATATATATATACACACTAATAATAATAATAATAATAATAATAGAAAAAATAAATAAATAAATAAACGAATAAAGATATATATATATATATATATACAAATATATGTAAATTAATAGATATATAACTGTTTGAGCCGTCGTCTTAAATAATTTAATT
>OY744548.1:53814031-53819031 GCA_963556195.1 Sepiola atlantica
GTATCATTTGTATCATTTGCATCATTTTGATTATATGTATCATTTGTATCATTTGCATCATTTGTATTATATGTATCATTTGTATCATTTGCATCATTTGCATCATTTGTATTATTTGTATCATTTGCATCATTTGTATCATTTGTATTATATGTATTATTTGTATTATATGTATCATTTGTATCATTTGCATCATTTGTATTATTTGTATCATTTGCATCATTTGTATTATATGTATCATTTGTATCATTTGTATTATATGTATCATTTGTATCATTTGCATCATTTTGATTATATGTATTATTTGTATCATTTGTATCATTTGTATCATTTGCATCATTTGTATCATTTGTATCATTTGCATCATTTGTATCATTTGCATTATTTGTATTATTTGTATCATTTGTATTATATGTATCATTTGTATCATTTGCATCATTTGTATCATTTGTATCATTTGTATTATATGTATTATATATATCGTTTGTATCATTTGCATCATTTGCATCATTTGTATCATTTGTATTATTTGCATCATTTGCATCATTTGTATTATATGTATTATTTGTATTATATGTATCATTTGTATCATTTGCATCATTTGCATCATTTGTATCATTTGCATCATTTGTATCATTTGTATTATTTGCATCATTTGTATCATTTGCATTATTTGTATTATTTGTATCATTTGTATTATTTGTATTATATGTATCATTTGTATTATTTGTATCATTTGTATCATTTGTATTATTTGTATTATATGTATCATTTGTATTATATGTATCATTTGTATCATTTGTATCATTTGCATCATTTGTATCATTTGTATCATTTGTATTATATGTATCATTTGTATTATTTGTATCATTTGTATCATTTGTATTATTTGTATCATTTGTATTATTTGTATCATTTGTATCATTTGTATTATATGTATTATTTGTATCATTTGTATTATTTGTATCATTTGTATCATTTGTATTATTTGTATCATTTGTATCATTTGTATTATTCGTATCATTTGCATCATTTGTATTATATGTATTATTTGTATCATTTGTATTATTTGTATCATTTGTATCTTTTGTATCATTTGTATTATACGGGCAACTATTCTTATCTTGTTTGTTATTTACACAACATTTTGACCGATGTAACCTCTGACCTTCTTCAGGTGCATCTTTCCAAACTGGATAATCTTTATGACAGAATTCAAGAGTTAATATGGAATTTCGAACTGAACTAAAATAAATCAGTTTTAGGGTTACGATTAGGTTAGGGGTCTAAATGTCAGCTATAGTTTAATTTTGTTCTATGCAAAGGGAAACAAATGGGGTGGAGGTCCTTCATGAAAATTCAGGCACCCTCGATCTTTGTGAAATCTGACCAATTTGTATTACCCATCAATCAATAAATATTCCGCAAATTTCAGTTTCTTTGGAATATTTTAAAGGGTTTTTAGGGGGCATAGTTGGGCGACAGCAACTTCCCACAGAGACCCAGTATAGAATTAAATACAATATGGGAACCATTAATTATGATGAGAACACCATTAAATATGATGAGAACACCATTAAATATACTAGCAAATATATAATGTGGTTTATTGTTGACGTACGATACCCCTCGCTCTCAAGGGTGAATTACAGTCTGAGAGAATGGTATCATGACAAAAAAAAGCAGATACATACTAACCCCAAAATAGGAAGAATGCCCGAGAGAATTGTCTAATGATGAACGAATAAATACTATAGTATACCCCTCTATCCCACAAAAAAATTAAGCATAGGAAGATATTACAATAGTACATTAATAGAAGTAATAGTATAGTTTCGGCTTCAGACAGACAAATACCAAGTTTCAATTAGTAATATATATATATATAACTTCTTTGTAATATACCAGAAAAAATCCCAGCAGAGTGCTCGATTAATTGATGGCTAAGTCCTTCTGTGCTTGAAACCGACGGTACGAATGTTGTACTAATTTTTCTGTACCAAAATAAATAAATATTACGCTCTTAATTTTTAATTTTTTTAACTTTTTAACTTTAATTCTTAATTAATCAAGCCTTCTGCTGGGATTTTTCTGCTATATTACAAAGAAGTTATATATATATATATATATATATATATATATATATATATATATATATATATATATATATATATATATATATATATATATATATATATCTTGAATAGTTTTGAAAAATAAAAAATAAAGATAAATATATATTTTCATTCACTATATATATATATGGTAATAGGTAGTAATACTACACATTTAAACAACGTTAGATCCAAAATTTCATACTAGAATTCTCCACTTGGACCCGTGGAGCAACGGATAAGGGCATTGAGTAACAACCAGTTCTACGTGACAGTCTTCTGTTTCAATCTGTATTATAGGCGATACTAACCAAAAATAACTTAATACTTAATTAACAATAACTTAATAATTAATTAACAATAACTTAATAATTAATTAACAATAACGTAATAATTAATTAACAATAACGTAATAATTAATTAACAATAACTTAATAATTAATTAACAATAACGTAATAATTAATTAACACTTCTACTCGGTCATGGCTGATGGGACGAGAACAATCAACCCGCATATAATATAAAGGGTTCAGTTCGAAATTCCGTATAGGTTCCTAATTCTGATAGAGTGACTCCCAAGTTCGAAAAGATTCACCTGAAGAAGGGCGGAGCTTACATCGGCCGAAACATTGTTAAAATAACAAACACGATGAGAATAGTAGTCCCAAAAATCCAAATTGTCTGATTTATTCCCTGCTTCCTTTGTTCCAGCTCGTTTGGTTTGTTGGTCTAGCGGTCTTCATCAATTCGTTGATTAGGTAACTCATTATAATAATCTTCTTATTCCAGTAGCTTTTTTCTTTTTATGAAATTCAAGCTTGTGGAACTCTCTTCTTGCTGACTGTTTTCCTCCTACCTATAGATTTAGCTTTGAAAATGCATCTCCTGTCTTCGTGTTAAGCATCTTTCGTTCTTTTTAGCTTTTTACATCAAGTGGCTTAATGCCTTTTCTGCAGCGACTTCTAAATAAAATAATATCAATTATCAATCGTGATCTAAAAAAAATCCGATGCATGGCATTTGTTGTTATTAAATATGCCATGTTTTGAAACTATTCATGAATGGGGATTAGAATCTTGATTAGAATCCTCATTTCCTGCAGAGTTTCAGGTTTTATTGCAAACAGCTTGTGATACGACAACAGCCGATCAATATTATTTCTAGCCTTTTTTACTGTAAGGGAACTCTAATAAGGACCGGCTGTAGGGTTTATTATACCCAACCCCATCCCAACCCGTTCTCGTCACTCCTTTTTACCCGAAAAGAGAGAATGGTTGAATATTGCTTATTCTAAGGAAGAGGAAGAAAGCCATTAAATGGAATCTTCACAATAATAAAAAAAAAATAAATAAAAAAATTACTGACAGAACTTTGGGTTCTCTTGAGAAATTAATCAAAAAACAAAATGGCTGACGAAAAAGAATGTCTAAGTTCGTCATGAGCAAACTTCCGCCCACGGGCTTTCTGAATTTCATACCTAATTTAACAATTAATATTTTGTTGTTTCGATTTTTATGCTTTAAATTTATGTTACAAAAAAAAACAACAAATGAATAAATAAGAAACCGATCTTATATGTAAATTGGTTATGTATTTTATATTAACGTTTATTTTATATCAACGTTTATTTTTCAATTTAAAATTGACAAATGAAATTATTCATGTGTCCAATTGTTAAATATGCATATGTATTTTAACGAAAATATGTTTAACCCGATGATTTGGCCAGCTTGCTATCGCTTCGCAAAGTTAGCTACTTGAAACCAACATTTTGAATAATAAACATTTCAATCATAAGATTCTTGTAAACACAAGACAAAAAGCTTCCGCATTTATTCATGTAAATAGATAAATATGAATATTTTGGTAATTTTGACTAATCAAGGGAGGCGCGAGAGCGCTCTATCCCTTAATAGACTGCACGAATGGCCTATGCTGGAAATTTCATTTCTTTGATCAATCATAACTCAAAAACCAATAAACAAAATTAGTTCAAACTTTGCACAACATTTTTATTTGATAGGTTCTATAAGTGTGTAGAATTTCAGCATCATTAGTCAAGGCAACCCAGAGATCCAGAAAGTTCAATCATGAAATCATGTTATCTGTGTGTACGTACGTACGTACGTACGTACGTATGTGCCACCCTGTATCTCATCAACTATTTAATGGATCCAGCTGATTTTTGGCAGAGATAGAGGTTCTAGGGTCTAGTTGATGGCATTTTAATTTCAGTTTACCATATATCTTAGTTTTCCAGAAAATTCCAAAAAACCTTAAAAATGACCATTGTATTGAGGCATAGCCTTTACAAAAGTAGTGACATTCCATGAAAAATGTCAGTATACTGAAATCATATGCCCTTAATAGGGTTAAGATGTAAATTCATATACACTAAATGTACAAAATCAAGGAAATTCCCAAATCGTTACACTTTTATTATCATTAAGGGTATGACTACATATCAACCAAACCATTTCATTATCACATCACTACAGTATAAATATCTATGCATGAATGGATGAAGTGTGTGAGGTGCGCTGAAGAAAAATTCCTACCAGTAAAATACATAGCACTGTTGTGCTCGCATACCCTTAATGACAATAAAAGTGTAAAAATTTGGGAGTTTTCTTGCTTTTGTACATTTAGTGTATATGAATTTTCATCTTAACCCTATTAAGGGCATATGATTTAAGTATACTGACATTTTTCATGGAATTTATTTATCTTTTAAATAAATCTGAATAAATAAGAAAGAAGTGTGAGCGCTGGAGCGAATTTGGTGTCACTAGAGAAATAGAGGGGGAAGAGAGGGGTGAAAGTGAAAAGCGAGAACGACGCCAAGTTTTCTTTTTTATTGTTTTAAAAGAGCCCCCTCTCTACAC
>OY744548.1:53824031-53839031 GCA_963556195.1 Sepiola atlantica
AAAATCATATGCCATTTGGAGGTTAGTACTTTATAAAAATCATATGCCATTTGGAGGTTAGTACTTTATAAAAATCATATGCCATTTGAAGGTTAGTACTTTATAAAAATCATATGCCATTTGAAGGTTAGTACTTTATAAAAATCATATGCCATTTGAAGGTTAGTACTTTATAAAAATCATATGCCATTTGAAGGTTAGTACTTTATAAAAATCATATGCCATTTGAAGGTTAGTACTTTATAAAAATCATATGCCATTTGAAGGTTAGTACTTTATAAAAATCATATGCCATTTAGAGGTTAGTACTTTATAAAAATCATATGCCATTTGGAGGTTAGTACTTTATAAAAATCATATGCCATTTGGAGGTTAGTACTTTATAAAAATCATATGCCATTTGAAGGTTAGTACTTTATAAAAATCATATGCCATTTGGAGGTTAGTACTTTATAAAATCATATGCCATTTGGAGGTTAGTACTTTATAAAAATCATATGCCATTTAGAGGTTAGTACTTTATAAAAATCATATGCCATTTGAAGGTGAGTACTTTATAAAAATCATATGCCATTTGAAGGTTAGTACTTTATAAAAATCATATGCCATCTGAAGGTCAGTACTTTATAAAAATCATATGCCATTTAGAGGTTAGTACTTTATAAAAATCATATGCCATTTAGAGGTTAGTACTTTATAAAATCATATGCCATTTGGAGGTTAGTACTTTATAAAAATCATATGCCATTTAGAGGTTAGTACTTTATAAAAATCATATGCCATTTGAAGGTTAGTACTTTATAAAAATCATATGCCATTTGAAGGTTAGTACTTTATTAAAATCATATGCCATTTGAAGGTTAGTACTTTATAAAAATCATATGCCATTTAGAGGTTAGTACTTTATAAAAATCATATGCCATTTAGAGGTTAGTACTTTATAAAATCATATGCCATTTGGAGGTTAGTACTTTATAAAAATCATATGCCATTTAGAGGTTAGTACTTTATAAAAATCATATGCCATTTGAAGGTAAGTACTTTATAAAAATCATATGCCATTTGAAGGTTAGTACTTTATAAAAATCATATGCCATTTAGAGGTTAGTACTTTATAAAAATCATATGCCATTTAGAGGTTAGTACTTTATAAAAATCATATGCCATTTGGAGGTTAGTACTTTATAAAAATCATATGCCATTTGGAGGTTAGTACTTTATAAAAATCATATGGCATTTGGAGGTTAGTACTTTATAAAATCATATGCCATTTGGAGGTTAGTACTTTATAAAAATCATATGCCATTTGGAGGTTAGTACTTTATAAAATCATATGCCATTTGAAGGTTAGTACTTTATAAAAATCATATGCCATTTGAAGGTTAGTACTTTATAAAAATCATATGCCATTTGAAGGTTAGTACTTTATAAAAATCATATGCCATTTGAAGGTTAGTACTTTATGAAAATCATATGCCATTTGAAGGTTAGTACTTTATAAAAATCATATGCCATTTGAAGGTTAGTACTTTATAAAAATCATATGCCATTTGAAGGTTAGTACTTTATAAAAATCATATGCCATTTGAAGGTTAGTACTTTATGAAAATCATATGCCATTTGAAGGTTAGTACTTTATAAAAATCATATGCCATTTGAAGGTTAGTACTTTATAAAAATCATATGCCATTTGAAGGTTAGTACTTTATGAAAATCATATGCCATTTGAAGGTTAGTACTTTATAAAAATCATATGCCATTTGAAGGTTAGTACTTTATGAAAATCATATGCCATTTGAAGGTTAGTACTTTATGAAAATCATATGCCATTTGAAGGTTAGTACTTTATGAAAATCATATGTCATTTGAAGGTTAGTACTTTATAAAAATCATATGCCATTTGAAGGTTAGTACTTTATAAAATCATATGCCATTTGAAGGTTAGTACTTTATAAAAATCATATGCCATTTGAAGGTTAGTACTTATGAAAATCATATGCCATTTGAAGGTTAGTACTTTATGAAAATCATATGCCATTTGAAGGTTAGTACTTTATAAAAATCATATGCCATTTGAAGGTTAGTACTTTATAAAAATCATGTGCCATTTGAAGGTTAGTACTTTATAAAAATCATATGCCATTTGAAGGTTAGTACTTTATGAAAATCATATGCCATTTGAAGGTTAGTACTTTATGAAAATCATATGCCATTTGAAGGTTAGTACTTTATAAAAATCATATGCCATTTGAAGGTTAGTACTTTATAAAAATCATATGCCATTTGAAGGTTGGTACTTTATAAAAATCATATGCCATTTGAAGGTTGGTACTTTATAAAAATCATATGCCATTTGAAGGTTGGTACTTTATAAAAATCATATGCCATTTGAAGATTAGTACTTTATAAAAATCATATGCCATTTGAAGGTTAGTACTTTATAAAAATCATATGCCATTTGAAGGTTAGTACTGTATAAAAATCATATGCCATTTGAAGGTTAGTACTTTATAAAAATCATATGCCATTTGAAGGTTAGTACTTTATAAAAATCATATGCCATTTGAAGGTTAGTACTTTATAAAAATCATATGCCATTTGAAGGTTAGTACTTTATAAAAATCATATGCCATTTGAAGGTTAGTACTTTATAAAAATCATATGCCACTTGAAGGTTAGTACTTTATAAAAATCATATGCCACTTGAAGGTTAGTACTTTATAAAAATCATATGCCACTTGAAGGTTTGTACTTTATAAAAATCATATGCCATTTGAAGGTTAGTACTTTATAAAAATCATATTCCATTTGAAGGTTAGTACTTTATAAAAATCATATGCCACTTGAAGGTTAGTACTTTATAAAAATCATATGCCATTTGAAGGTTAGTCTTTTATAAAAATCATATGGATTTTTAAAATCAGGCCCGGGGCATATTGAGTGATGCATTATGAGGAAGATTTATGGCAAGTATTTGTTGACATTTAAAGGTAACAGCCAAATATTATGGTTCAGCTGTGCTCTTAAGCTAAAGGAAAATATACATTTTTGACTGTGTCCCTATTTACTTGCCTCCCCACGAGGGCAGAGTTAGACACAAGGTCAGTTTTTAATGTGGAGAAAATCTCGCTACCCCAAAAGAGGCACTCTGGATTGGGACAAAATAAAAATTGTCTCAGCCTAGAATGATTTATCCTTCACTGACCGAGGACAGAAAAGATGAAGTGTTGTATCAAAACAGATGCAACACTTTGCTCTGTAGTAAAGGAACAAGGCTAACTAATTATGCATAATCCTATTTACTTGCTTCCATACGAGTTAGACACAAGTTTGGTTTTAATGTGGAAAACATCCCGCTATCTTAAAAGAAGCATTCTCGATTTGGACAAAAATAAAAATTGTCCCAGTCTAGAAGGATTTCTCCTTCACTGACCGAGGAGAGAAAAGATAAAGTATTGTGTCAGAACAGATGCCACACAATAAATTTACATTTTGAACAAATTAGGAACAAGGCGAACAAAAGGGTAAGAAAATGAGGGTAGTTTGTCATCCTTGGTCTAAAGTAGTAAAAATTACCATCCTACCCTTCGGCCTTTTGGCTAAGATCAAAGTGTAGTATCTGTTCCGATGGATACTGCACGTCTGTCCTGTGCAGTTCTAGGAGGTCCACCCTCCCAGGCTTCGCCTCTCCTCTTTGGGGAGGAGTAAGTTTATTGCTTACTGTCTGAGGCGCCCCTACCGGGGAATGCCGACGGGGTTGCCCAGGCAATTTTTAAATGGCCAGAGTGCTCACCTCTCGAGCGCTGGCTTTTAACCCCACTTGCTCGACCCGATCTTGGGTCACATCTTACTTGTGGGAGTAAGATAAAACTGGCCTTGTGCCTAACTCCGCGAGGAGTAAATAAAGAACTTTTCTTGGCCTTTTGGCTAAGATCAAAGTGTAGTATCTGTTCCGATGGATACTGCACCCCTACGCCGGTCTATAGATCCACCCTCCCAGGCTTCGCCACTCCTCTTTGGGGAGGAGTAAGTTTATTGCTTACTACCTGAGGCTCCCCTACCGGGGAATGCCGACGGGGCTGCCCAGGCAATTTTTAAATGGCCAGAGTGCTCACCTCTCGGGCGCTGGCTTTTCAAATCCCACTTTCCCGACCTTGTGTCACATCTTACTTGTGGGAGTAAGATAAAACTGGCCTTGTGCCTAACTCATGGAGAAGAGTAAATAAATACCCTTCGCTAGAATGATCTCAGCCACCACAATACAGATACTACACTTTGCTCCTAGCAAGGCTTGCTTGTGTCTCTGTCGTACAAAAGAGCTCCGTTTCTAGTTTGTTGCTAAGTTTCAGATGTGAAGAAGAAGAAGAAAACAGAGTTTGTTGTCAGTGAACGCAGTGATGGCCGACATTTTGGAAGATTCTTGGTAGTTTTTTTTTTTTTTCATTTTTCTAAACGTTTCCTGGCTCTCCCGAATGATCTAAGTGGAAAGTAAGAGTGAAATGGTTTGGGAGAAAATTAATTGTCTACATTCAGAGAAGCAGATACGGTAATTATTTCTTCATTCTGTCAAGTAACTTGTGATTACGAAATCTATTTAAAATAGGTTTTGCTTCCAAAGATTCAGACTTCGTTTTAGTAGTTGGTTTTCTTTCTTCTCTTTCCTCGTAATGCACGCAATTACACATGACGCTGCGAAGATGAAATTGATAAAAGAAACAGTGGGTTGAAACTAAATTAAGACGAGAAAACACACACACACTTATATATATATATATATATATATATATATATATATATATATATATATATATATATATATATATAAATATGTATATATATGTATACATATATATATGTATACATATATATATACATATATATATGTATACATATATGTATACATATACACATATATACATATACATACATACATATATACATAATCATATATATGTATACATATATACACATATATTCATATACATACATATATACATATACATATATATATACATATATACAGACATATATATACACATATATATACACATATATATACATATATATATATATATATATATATATATATATATATATATATATATATTGTTATTTATTTTATACGTACATAAAAGTATAAAATTAATAACAATATATATTAACGGAAAAAATACGTCCTATGAAGTTAAAGGCGACTAATAATGCAATTTTCTGCATCTTAATCACTTAGGAAAGTGAGACAATCGAAATAATAGTAAGCAAAATAACAACGAACGCTACAATCACCAATAAAAATAATTACATAAAAATACATTATATATATATATATACATATATATATATATATATATATATATATATATATATATATATATATATATATATAAATATATAATATTTAAATGTTGAATTAAATTAAAGATAATTGAATTATCGTTTAATAATAATCTATCGTGATAATATAAAGCTCAATATATTGAATAGAGCAATCAATTCTAAAGATTAAAGATGAGAATAAAAAATTGTAAAGATACAATATTTATTAGAACATCAAAAGTTCGGAGCAGGGAGCTTTATATCATTAATCCATGGATTTTCAAAGATAAACTCTTTTCATCAGAGGATAGGGAAAAACCGACAATGTAATTGTAAATATTATCGGCAACATTTAACTTTGAAAATTTTACATAAAATAAAACAAAATAAAGACGTGCTTTTGGACAGCATTCACCCTGACTCTACGCTCTCATCTCAACATAAGACTCTGTACCTTTTTGATGCCGTAAATGAACCCGATTGATTCCATTAAAATTTAATTTATTTTTGGCATTTTTTTTGTCGATATTGCCTTCGCCTCTACAGATTTGTCAACTTCATTGCTATCTAAGTCTGACATAGAAAATCCGACAGGATACATTTATATATTAGATTCCATGAGGGACATTTTATTAAAGACATTCCATATTATATTTAATGATTCTGATGTTCATTGGCCAATTTCTTATCGGCAAGCGTGAATTCTTTTCTTCCCCGTCGAGTAAACCTTTTGTACGGGTTTATTATTAGAAGCGACTCCAAGATTAATTAAGTCGCAGAAAGAATTCATTTTCAGAAAATACAAATGTTTATAAATTGCCGACAAATGCCAGAAATATTTTCATTCAACAAAAGTCTTCATCACAGCGCATGCGTAGGCGCATGCGCGTGGCTGTGTTTTCCAAACGCATTCGCTTCGTATTCGCGCCTTTGACGATTTATTAGTTTTACAAGTTTACGAAAGGGAGTAAATAAAGTCGTTAGTTGTTCGCAAATTAATTATTAATGTATTTCCGTTCGTTTTATTTTTTTTAATGTTTTCTGAGTTCACACATTTTTCTGCGAGTCTAAAATATATGAATTTAATTCTTATTAAATTTCGTCTTTTACAAAGAGCGTGATGAGAATGAAAGAGTGTATTCGGCTATTTATGTATCATAATTACAATATGGAAACACACACATAGACTCACACGCACACGTATGCATATATATACATATACACATTTATATATATATACATATGTATACATATATACATTTATATATATATACATATATTTATACACACACATATATATATATATATACATATATATATATACATGTATATATACATGTATATATATGCATATATATATACATGCATATATACATGTATATATATACATATATATACATATACATGTATATATACATGTATATATATACATGTATATACATGCATATATATATACATGTATATATACATATATATATACATGTATATATACATATATATATACATATATATACATGTATATATACATATATATATACATGTATATATACATATATATATACATATATATACATGTATATATATATATACATGTATATACATGCATATATATATACATGTATATATATACATGTATATATACATGCATATATATATACATGTATATATATACATGTATATATATACATATATACATGTATATATATACATATATACATGTATATATATATACATGTATATACATGCATATATATATATACATGCATATATATATATACATGTATATATACATGTATATATAAACATGTATATATACATATGTATATATATACATATACATATATATATATACATATATATACATATATATGCATATATATATACATATATACACATGTATATATACATATATATACATACATATGCATATATATACATATGTACATATATATATACATATGTACATATATATATACATATACATATATATGCATGTACATATATACATATATACATATACATATATATGCATATATATACATATATATATATATATATACATATACATATATATGCATATATATACATATATATATACATATACACATATATATGCATATATACACATATATGTATACATATACATGCATAAATATACATATATATATACATATGCATGTATACATATACATACATATATATACATATATATACATATATATATACACACATATATATACATATATATACATATATATACACACATATATATACACATATATATATACACATATATATACATATATATACACACATATATATACATATATATACACACATATATATATACACACATATATATACATATATATATACATATATATACACACATATATACACATATACATGTACATACATACATATATATACATATATATCTATATACATATATATAAACACACACACACACACACACACACACACACACACACACACACACACACATATATATATATATATATATATATATATATATATATATATATATATACTTTATTGTTGCATTTCAATCATCACAGTAAAAATCAATCGAAAACCATAATTTTCATTTATTCTTACAATTTCTTTATTTTCTTATTTCGGTGAATACCTTTATTTCTTCTTCGTATTACAAACAAAAATGTTTTCTTTATTTTTTTTCAGATTTAACCACTTTTCTATATCTTACGCACGTTTCACACTAGAGTCAAGAGAAATATATAGTCTTTAGATAACATTGCTGATCATCATAGCCGTATTTTATGTAATGATAATCGGAAAACATATTATTCCAAATACAGAAGAAAGAAAGTGTGGAAGAGTGTATTTAAGTTTGGAAAACCTGAAACAATGCGTGTTTTTTTTTTATTATTAAATAAAGTTAAAAAGAGATACGCCCGAAGAAAGTCGGAAATTACATCGGCTGAAACGTTGTGAATTTAACAACTAATATAAGAACCGTAATCCAAATAATCAAAATTATCAATATTCATCTAAAAAAAAAAATCCGAAGCAGTATTCATTTCAAAGTGTAAATATCCCCCTGATGCCCACGTGTCTTGTTTTTAATTTTTTTTGTGGGGGGGGGGGGGGGTATATGTGCAGTGAGATCATTTCGGTTTCTTCATTAAAAATACATTTGCAGGAAAAGAGAATCGTTTAATCGTGTTCGATACTTTCGAAAGCGCCACCGAACAAAAGATTTTATTCGGGCTAATTTCAAATCTCACAAAATCTCTCATTTAAAAGAATCGCAGATATTTTTCGTGCAATTCTGTTTTTTTTACATTTTCTTGGGAAAAGTCAAAGATATACTCGAATATACAGTTAAATGTCATAGAAACCTTGAATTTATATATTTTTTAATGTTACGCATTAGGAAATGCAACCTGTGAACAGCAGAGAAACTCAGCACTAAGTAGAATTAAAAACTACTTATGTTAGAAATTATTTGAATTCTAAATAACTTTGCACATCAGATGAAAATGAAATCACTCATAATATGAAAATAATTAGGAAATATCTCAGCATTTTTTTTACTATAACACAAGTTTCCATTTCTTCAATCACGTCAGAAATTACTTTAAAACATAATCAACTTTGGTGATAATATGTGGATATCAACATGGGCTGACGACCTCGACGTGCCAGGTTCGAATCCTGTCAGTTCCATAGTATCATTTTTACATCTATATGTTGGCAACCTTCACGTAGTCCCTCTCATAATATCTAATTATAGAAAGAACTGGGTTAACCAATGGCAGAAACAGAACCAAGTTGGGCAAAAAGATGACCGTGTAGAAGTCTTCAGTAATTCTGAATTTTATTCTCAGTATTGTCTGCATTCAGGATTGAACCTTCAACCTCCGGACTAAAAATCATAATAATAATAACATAACAATGAACTTAATAAATTAACAATGAACGTTGAAAGTTAAGTCCTTACTACAGGCGATAATAACTAAGAATAACATAAAATAATTAACATAATAATTAAGGTTGACGGAACGAGAACAATCTACCCTTGTGGAATAAATAAAAGGTTCAGTTCAAAATGCTGTATAGGTTTTAGAATTTACATACAGATTGCCAAGTTCGAAAAGTCTTTTGCATTTATGTGTTGATTCCAGTGTCTAGACATGGAAAACGTAGCTGTTAAACCTGACATAAAGGGAGAAAGTAGCAACCCTAGTTGAAGTCAGTGTTCCTAATGATGCTGGCTTAAACAGGGTTGAGAGGGAGAAGATAACTAAATACCAAGGTCTTATGTACGAGATGAAAATAAACTGGAATTTTAGGAAGATCTCCATCATTTCAGTAATCATAGGAGAAACCGGATTCATGAAAAATAATTTCTAAAAACTACCTGGCAAATATATCCGGTGAACCAAGTGCAAGAGAGATCCAAACAATTGCGCGTAAAGGAACCGTTAGAATCATTAAAAAAGGATATTTCGGTTTGAGTTTTTGAAATAGCGGTTGAATGTCTGACATCCGGTAGGATGCCTCATCCACATAAAAACAAAAAGATAAGAAAATCGAAAAAAAAGGAGAAAAACTGGAATGTAATATTCTTTATATATATATATATATATATATATATATATATATATATATATATAGAGAGAGAGAGAGAGAGATTGGGTTAAAGTTTTCTTTATTGTATGGTTCATATGTTTCCTTAGTTAAATTGAAAGTTACATCTAGGTAGTTTACTATTTTAATGTTAGGAATTATTTCAACCTTAAGGTATATCCTTTTCATCTCCCTAATGATAATCTTTTTAATATTTTCGCACTTTTGCCCATTAGAATTTCTGACTACTAATAGTCCATCATCCCTATTTAAACCAATATCTTCGATATCTATATCTTTAGTTAAGTTGTAGAGGATGTATAAGCCAACTAGGTCGGTGATTTCCGCAGAGTCGAAAGAACCCATCGAAACAGAAAAGAATATGCCTCAAGGTTGAAATAACTCCTAACATTAAAATAGTTAACTTCCTAGAGGTAACTTTCAATTTAACTAAGGAAACATACGAACCATACAATAAAGAAAACTTTAACCCAATCTACGTACACCCCCTCTCCAACCACCCCAAAACTATCATTAAGCATATCCCTATATATATACAATAATAATTTTATAAATAAATATTAAATATTTAAGTATCTAGAGACATCGATGTTTCATGCTAACGCAATCTTCAGTCTAGGAACTAATTCTCAACGGTCGGTGGGCGCGAACCCCGAACACAAATCGCCACTGATTCGCAGTCGAGGGTCTTACCCACAGGCCATTGCCAACTAGTTAGTGAATAGAGAGGAATTTTAACTGTAAATAGCGGAATTCGGCGACTACTCACCAAGCAGCTAGAGTGATCAACGAAACGTCGGACCATGCATATATATATATATATATATATATATATATATATAAAAAACACAATCAGTCCACAGTATGTTGCATTCCATTTAGACTACTAAACGATCTACATCGTATTAGTTCATGTATGTACACATGTGATATTATGAGCTAATATAAGATATTGTGTTTTAATACTACCAATACTTGTTACTACAAAGCTAGGCTTACGTATCAAGTAAATACTTAAGATATCTTATGCAATATCTAAATGAAACAATGCGAACGTTTTAGTTTATCTCTCCTAACTATATCAACATCAAAACAGGGGGAATAATTTTAGGTGCTTCTGCAGAGACGGGGGCCACTGTTTCGATCGATGGCGGCGGAAACTGCCGACTCCTCTTCGGGAGAAATCGTGATCGACGGAAAGAAATTTTATTTTGGGGGAGATAACTAATATTGGGTTAATTACTTTTTCACGAAATGGATGTAAACCGATTAAACTTTGAAGAGAATTGTACCCTGTTTAAAACTTTTTCCCCCCACATTTATCATTCAGTCAATACCCTGTAAAAAAACTTGTTTTTTTTTCCACATTTATCGTTCAGTCAATTGTTTACTTTTTTTTTCAAATCAAAGTTTTACTTAGTTTTACTTAGTACGTTTTTTTTATTATTTCAATAAAAAGTTTGCTATTTATTTGATGTACATGATGTTTATCAAAGTTTTATTAAATTCGTTTTTTGTTAAATTTCAAATGTTTATCAAAGTTTTATTCATTGCTGTACATAATGTTTAATTTGTTTCAATAAATAAATGTTCATAATTTTAACTTATCCTCAATTGTCAATTCAACAGCTATCTTCCCCAAAATCAAATTTCTTTCCGTCACTCACGTTTTCGCACGATTTCTCCCGAAGAAGAGTCGGCAGTTTCCGCCGCCATAGATCGAAACAGTGGCCCCCGTCCCTGCAGAAGCACCTAATTTTATTTCAAATATCCCATATATGGCTAGACAAAGAAATCACATTTGAAAGATCAAGGTTATCGAGTATATCTTTTAATATTTATATACGAATATATGTTTATGCATGAATAAGAACAAAAATAACTACCAAGATAGAATCTAAAACCTGTCACTAGTTACGCACATCCGGCGCTATTTCTAAAATGGTGAGCAACAGCTGACCCGGATGTGTTTTAAAAAAGACAAACGTTGTTCAAAGAATTATTATAATTGACGAGCCATTAATAAAAAAAAAACAATATATCGTCATTTTTTTAGTACCAATATGTAAAATATAGTTATATATGGGTATATGTTACGACGCTCAGCAGAGTCGCGAACGGGGTCCAAAAAAAGAACGAGAAAGGGTTTAAAAGCATAAATTTGCAACAAGTGAAGTTGACCTGCGACGAGAATAGATATTTTTCTATTTACCTATGTAATTTGTTTTTATTTTTACGTATTATAAATGGGTTTTTATTAGATGTAAAAAAAAAAAATGTATTGTTTTTTTCCCAAAGGCTTGCACAAAATTCAAGATGGCGATTCACGTGCTTCCATTACCAAATGCCCCCCCCCCAAAGCGGCCATGTTTTTCCAAGTTGATAAAACTATTGATTTCTAATAAATAGCACTTCAAACGGGTTTAAAATACAAACAAATAGCACATACAAGTTTGAAATTAACTTTTACAGCTTACAGTTACTTTTATTTGTTGTATATTTGTTTTTTTAACGTTTTTACTCTGCTGAGTCTCGTAAAAGATGCCCGTTATATATAATATAAAAGAAAATAGAAAACAAAAGTTGAGACACAAAAAATGAATGATTTCTAATAAAAATATTTGCATCTTAAACGTGATTTACGAAGGCATTTTGTCTGTTTTTCAAAGTTTTACATTTCTTAACAGATGCTTTAAACTAACTTTTGGCAATTTTATCAAAGAATATGTCTTGCCTATGTTAATACCAGCATTTTTAAGCTTTTAAATACTTGAAGAAAACATACATTTTGTCGAAACGTTATTGTGAAAATGCGAATAAAAGTGAAGATCCACGAGTTAGGCGCTTAAAATAAATTTATTGATTAAATCGATTAAGAACATTTAAGGGCATAATTGAGTAGGGCCGAGAGTGGGTGGGTCGGTGGGTGGAGTATGTAAGAAATGGGTGAGGCGGGGAATCGACAATGTTAAACCTACTCAAAGAGACTTAACAACTCTATAAAACCTTTTGTCTATAAAGTATTGGTTTGCGCAAGGAGATAGACACCAATTTGAAACGTTTTAAGTGGTGTAACGGATTTATATATATATATATATATATATATATATATATATATATATATATATATATATATATATACTAGAAGAATACCCGTTCAGAGCGCGTAAAATTACTTTTTCGACAGAAAAGTTTTGCACCACTTTTATGTCCCCTTACGAAGATTAAAATCAAGATATAATGCTAGTAAACTTTATGTCTCTAACTTTTATTCCAATTTTGATCAAAATCCATTATATAATTTTAATTCTAGAAAATGTCTAAAATTGTAGGCTTAAGCTTAAGGGGTCTTAAGAAGAAATTGAAATTCAGGAAATCTTGTTCAATAACTATGGATCAAATTTCATGCAAATCTGAAATATTTTAATTTTCAAATGGGAGGTTGTGCTCATATTATGCCCCTAACATTCTTAAAAATACTCCAAAGAAACTGAAATTTGGGGAATATATTAAATGTATTTTAATAGATACGAAATTACCGCCCACATATGCAAACACACACAATTTTTTTTTTTAAAACTAAACACACAAATTTGGTGTGAACTCCGATGTGAATTCTTGTAATATGTACAAGTTGTATAGCCAAAGTCTCCAACAAGGTGTTGCATTATGGCCTTTCCAAGAAAATTAATTCGTACGTTATTACGGGACGAATATTTAATATAATTCGATCATTCTCGGCCAAAAGAAAGACCCAGGTTATCCTCAATGGCCGTACATCTATACAACATCACATTAATGCCGGTGTACCCCAGGAGTCGATTATTGAACCTTTATTATTCCTAATTTTCATAGACGACCTCCTTGATGCAATTGTGTCCGAGATGGGTATATATTGGCTGATTATAGCATGCTCTATTCTCGACATGTGGGCTAAACAAACACGCAAATATCCAAGGCAATGACTAAATCTGTAGAAAATGACCTCCAGTCTGTAGTGGAATGGGGGCACCAATTGCGCACGTCCATTCTATGAAAACTTGTAAATGACAGACTGACTTATCTGCCCTCTTGCGTAACTCTTGTAAATAAAAGACGCAAAAATGGATAAAAAATGGCGTCGATCCAACGTATAATCGGAAATATGTGAAATAAATTTTATTTATTACAAAAATTCTACTGGATAATTTTCCGTAATTTTTGGTGTACACTAATATTTCAACTGATAAGTAAGTATATCCATAAGCTTTCCTGTTATTTTATTTTGAACTGCCATATTTCGCATGTATTTAAAATTTTTGCATGTTGGTACAGTCATGGACACAGGGAGCAGGGAAGGAATTCCAAAGGTTAGCAGTTCGAGGAAAAAGCCCCTAATCAATTATTAAATACCAACTTCAGAACAATAAGTTTTTCTTTTCGTTTGTAAAAAACAAACAAATTCTTTAATCTTATTGGAAAAATGTTAAAAGATAAAAATGAAATTCCTTTTTGGAAAATTCCTTCCATTGTTTCTTATAGAATTATTTGAGGATATTTTATGGAAGTGAGAGTTGGTCTTCTTCTTTGAGGAATGAACACTTCTTGAAATCGCTTGTCATCGCCACTGGGTTCTATTTGTTTGGATTTGTTATTTGGGTTTCCTGTTAAAGATGAATTGGTAAAAGACTTAAGTGATGGCGATTTTCCCACATCTCAAGTATTTTATGAGTGTGTCAGCACTTGTCAACCCATCAGTTTTTCCTGGGCCCACATCTGCCCTGCCCCCCATCGCACCCCATCGCCCCCCCCCCCATCGCACCCCTTCCCCCGAAAAACAGATTTCAGTTAGCCCACACTTGTCTAGTTTTGGTTAGGGGTTGCAAGCAAAATAAAACAAAACAAAAGAAAAATGGCCCTACTTTGAGCAGTGGAGTTTCGGGAGGAGTGGAAGGTCTGATTGGGGGGTGGAATGACAAGAATACGGGGTTTTGGTGATTCCGATAAAGGGTTGCAGTTGGGTGGTCGGGTTTTTCAGTTGTTTTATTTTTCCTGGATGAAAGGTGTCAC
>OY744548.1:53846531-53871531 GCA_963556195.1 Sepiola atlantica
TCTCCACAAGCAGTAATAATATAAAACCAAGAGTGAAGAGAGAAGGAGAGAGAGAAAGATAGATAGATAGAGAGAGAGAAAGAGAGAAAGAGAAAGAGAGAGATAGAGATAGATAGAGAGAGAGAAAGGGGGAGAGAGAGAGAAAGAGAGAGGGAGAGAGAGAAAGAGAGCTATAGAGAGATAGATAGATATATAGAGAGAGAGAAAGAGAGAGAGAGAGAGAAAGAGAGAGAGAAAGAAAGAGAGAGAGAGAGAAAGAGAGAAAGAGAGAGAGAGAAAGAGAGAAAGAGAGAGAGAAAGAGAGAGATAGAGATAGATATAGAGAGAGAAAGAGAAAGAGAGAGAAAAAGAGAGAGAAAGAGAGAGAGAAAGAAAGAGAGAAAGAGAGAGAGAGAGAGAGAAAGAGAGAGAGAGAGAGAGAGAGAGAGGGTAAAGGGATCAGAAAGCAAGTCATTTTTGATTTTTTCTTTTTATGTTTTTATATTTAACTGGCTTTGCAAACTCATTTTTTGCTGATCCAAACAATCTTCCCTGAAGAGTACAACATGGTCGTCTTCAAATCCAATGTCAAGAGATTCCTGTTATGAACCGTCCCCACAAGTAATTCGAGCTTGGTTCATCCCAGTAATCTCTCCTAATCCTCTCATAAAGTTCTTCATCTCTCAACTGACAATCATCCCACCTCATTAACCCTTATCCTCGAGCGGCCTTTGGCTTAGGTAAGTGGTGACCCTTTTAGTAAAAAAATCTAACCCGAGCTCAACAAGTGACCCAACAGTCATATTTTTTCTAATATAATTTTATTTGCATTCGCCTAAAAAAAAGGGAGATTATACTTTTTTCAGGCGATTACGTGTGAACACTTTCCAAAACATAGTGGAAAACACAACAATACTTTTAGAATTTAGTGCGGGGGATCACTATAAATTTAACGTAAAATAATCCCCCATTTCCGGGATAATCTTAGCGTTTTAAGGCATTTTTTTGTTTGCTATAAGAGGTAACTTCTGTGCGTTTGGGGTTAGGGTTAGGGTTCTACCTTTTTAGACGATTATATATGGTTTTACGACCTTGCCACTCAGACTTATGGTTAGTGTTAAAACGGTTTAGTTAACAGCCCCCAAAAGTTAGAACGGCCCCGGGAATGGGGATCAGTTTACATTAAATTTATATGCGAAACTGATCCCCCGCTGTAAATTTTAAACCATATTTTTCTTTTTGCCACCAAGTTTTTCAAAGTGTACACACGTAATTGCCTAAAAAAGTAGAATTTTTTTTGGTGGTGTGGGGGGAAATTTAACTGAGAGCGTTAATCTACAAATTTACCGAAAGTTTTTGCAAACCATAAATTGTTTATCTTAAGAAATAACTCATTTGCGAAAAAGTTTCTCCTGATATCTTTAAAAAAAATTTTATTAACAATTTTTGTTTTTTTAATGTCAGGAGAGCTGAAGGGAGTGTTAGTACAATTTCTAACGGCCCCTCGAGAGGGTCCAACTGGTTTTACTTAATGGAGCCTTTTGGAGTTCATAGTTGTGTCTTTGATGTGCTGAACGGGGCCTCTTTCTCTTTAGGGAAGAACCCATGAGAGGGTGTTTGTGTCTACTTTCGCGTGTACGTTTTTTTTTTTTTAAGAAAATTTAGTCGGTTTCAGCTGTCACACGTCGGGGTGCAGCTAACTGCTACCCGGTGGGGCCGTTTGGTTGCGCTGATGGCAGCCAACAGCAGCAGCAGCAGGCATTCACTTGGGAGAGATTAAGGCGTTCTGTGTTGTAGACGTGTTCCTTCTGTTTTCGTTTAGGTTAGATGAGAGGAGGAATTATAAGCCAAAACTACAACAAAGGCCGAGAATGGGGAAAGAGGTCTGCAAATAAAACGGAACGAGTCAAAACATTTTTCGGTTTTTATTACCTTTCTGCGTTATTGTTTCAGATGGGGAAATGTAAAAATTACTTTTTTTAATAGAAAATACTCCCCTCCCTCTCTTTCTCTCTTTCTCCATATTTCTCTCTTTTTGTTTTTTTTGTTATGTTCATTTTGGCTGCTTCTTTCTGTTTCTTTCTCTTTCTCCAAGAAGAAGAAGAAGAAGAAAAAGAAAAGTAGAATAAGAAGGAGAGCGAGAAACAAAATAATGAAGAGGAAAGATTGTGAGAAGAAGAAGAAGAAGAAAGAGGAGGAAGAAAAAGAAGAAGAAAAAGAAGAACAAAAAGGAAGAAGGAATAAAGGAAGAAAGAAGAGAAAGAGGCGAATAAGTTGAAGTCTGAAAGGATAAGAAGACAACTAGAAAGAATAATAATAAATAGATGAAGAAAGAGAAAGAACGACGATGAGGAGACGGAAAAGAGAAAAAGAAGATAAAAGAATAATAATAATAACAAGAAGAAGAAATAGAAGAAAAAGAAGAAGAAGAAATAGAAGAAGAAAAAGAAGAAGAAATAGAAGAAATAAAAGAAGAAAAAGAAAAAGAAATAGAAGAAGAAGAAATAGAAGAAGAAGAAGACGATGAAGAAGAAAAAGAAGAGGAAATAGAAGAAAAAGAAGAAGAAAAAGAAGAAGAAGAAAAAGAAGAAATAGAAGAAGAAGAAGAAGAAATAGAAGAAATAGAAGAAGAAGAAATAGAAGAAGAAGAAGAAGAAGAAGAAGAAGAAGAAGAAATAAGGAGGAAAGATAAAAGAAGTAGAAAAACAAGTAAGAATAATAATGAATAGATGAAGAAGAGGGGAGAATGAAAATAGTAGAAAGAAAGAAAGAATGAAAAGAGAGAAAAGAGAAGAAAAGAGAAAGAAGACGAAAAATAACTAAGAAGAAGAAAAAGACTAAAAAGTTGGAGTGAAGATAAGAATAAAAAAATAAATAAAAGAAAGAAAAAAATAATAAATAAATAAAAAAACAAAAAAATCAAATAAATAAAAATAAATAAAAACCAACAAATCGGTGAATTGGGCTTATCAAAATAAAACCTCCCAATAGCATTTGATTAGTGTATCATTCTTTAACCTAAGATAAAATGAGGGTGAGGCGGGGCTCGAGTTGCCACAAAAAGTGCCCCCAAAAGAAAAAAGTCTGTGCCTTAATGCTGATAAATGATATTACGAGGTAGGGGAGACGGGAGGGGGGGGGGGTAAGCGATGACTACCAAATGGTCAGTGGAAAAAGAAGGAAAAAAAAAAAAGAGTTCGTATCCGAGGAGGGGGGGGGGTCGGAGGGGGCGGATCCCCCATGGCAGCAATAGATTTAGTTATTCAGGTCTTTTGGAGGTTAAAGAGTTTGATTAAATATCCAGCCGGACTTCCTGCTATAAATTATTCTCTTATGAGCCCCTATGCTGACATCCCGGCAGACATATTAGTATATTAACACTAACATCTACATACACGCTGCTGCGTAGCCTATTTGAGGACACAATTATACATACACAAAAATGGGTGCTCTTCCAATATGTGATCTACCGAATAATTTTGAATCCAAGATGTGATCTACCCATTCACTATCGAAAAGAGTGCAAGGGTTAGAGTTAGGGTTAATGTTAGAGTTAGGGTTAATGTTAGTGTTAGGGTTAGGGTTTAAGGTTTAGGGTTATTTACATTCTCATATGTGATCTCTCAATTAACTATCCAAAAGAGGATTGGGTTAGGGTTAGTGTTAGTGTTAGGGTTAGGGTTAAGGTTAAGGTTAGAGTTAGGGTTAGGGTTTGGGTTTGGGTTAGGGTTTAAGGTTTAGGGTTATTTACATTCTCATATGTGATCTCTCAATTAACTATCCAAAAGAGGATTGGGTTAGGGTTAGTGTTAGTGTTAGGGTTAGGGTTAGGGTTAAGGTTAAGGTTAGAGTTAGGGTTAGGGTTTGGGTTTGGGTTAGGGCTTGGGTTAGGGTTTAAGGTTTAGGGTTATTTACATTCTCATATGTGATCTCTCAATTAACTATCCAAAAGAGGATTGGGTTAGTGTTAGTGTTAGGGTTAGTGTTAGGGTTAGTGTTAGGGTTAGTGTTAGGGTTAGGGTTAGGGTTGAGGTTAAGGTTAGAGTTAGGGTTAGGGTTTGGGTTAGGGTAAGGGTTTGGGTTAGGGTTTGGGTTTAAGGTTTAGGGTTATTTACATTCTCATATGTGATCTCTCAATCAACTATCCAAAAGAGGATTGAGTTAGGGTTAGTGTTAGTGTTAGTGTTAGTGTTAGGGTTAGTGTTAGGGTTAGGGTTAGAGTTAGGGTTTGGGTTAGGGTTTGGGTTTGGGTTTAAGGTTTAGGGTTATTTACATTCTCATATGTGATCTCTCAATTAACTATCCAAAAGAGGATTGGGTTAGTGTTAGTGTTAGGGTTAGTGTTAGGGTTAAGGTTAGAGTTAGGGTTAAGGTTAAGGTTAGGGTTAGGGTTAGGGTTAGTGTTAGGGTTAAGGTTAGAGTTAGGGTTAGTATTAGGGTTAGTGTTAGGGTTAGGGTTAAGGTTAGGGTTAGGGTTAGGGTTGTTTACATTCCAATATGTGATCTGCATATGAACTACCCAGTTGATCATTTCTGATTAAACGATTTTCTTTTACTTTTTCTGGCGTAAAGCCATCGCAGTAGCAGTAGATTGCATTGTGTGCATGCAATTGTTAATGTGTAAGCATTGCTCTTATTTTGTTTAACAGTTAACCGTGGCGCTGTTTAACAGTTGTGCATGATTATGAAGACAAGACTGACCTTCTGAACTGCCGAATTTGTTTATAAGAGGTTTGATCAGATCCTGGCTGTTGGCGGGAATTATTTCAATAGTTTTTTTTCTTGAACATTGCGAGGGCGTATATTGGTTTAAGTATACTGATTGGCTGACGCATACATTTTTTAATATTTTATTTTATATTCAAAGTTGAGCCGGTTTGAGGGCAATAGTCGACTTTCTTCTGTTTGCTGAACATGATTATTATATTATGTTTCAGAATTTTTTAGATGAGGATTTGTATTATTTGGATTATTTGGACTACTGTTCTCATCTTGGAGGTTATTATCACAACGTTTCAGCCGGTGTAACATCCGACCTTCTTCAGGTGCGTCTTTTTGAACTCGGGAATCTTTCTGTTGAACTTGAGAATCTGTACAGATTTTCGAACTGAAACCTGTGATACAACGGATAAAAGTGCTAAGTTATAATCACTTTTAAGTGACAGTCTTCTGCAGATTGAAGGTTCAATCCTCAGTGCAGGCCGGGTATTACTTTAATTCCAGCCATTAAATCAAAAGTGGGTCCGATCTTGAACCTAACTTCCTGCAAAAGCAAGATGGCTGCCACTGCTCATATCTATATTAAACATTAAACATTTTTTCACTAATGAGTATTTATTTACCTCCTCTCCAGGAAGTTAGGCACAAGGCCAGTTTTATCTTACTCCCACAAGTAAGATGTGACCCAAGGTCGGGTCGGGAAAGTGGGGTTTGAAAAGCCAGCGCCCGAGAAGATGAGCACTCTGGCCATTAAAAATTGCCTGGGCAGCCCCGTCGGCATTTCCCGATAGGGGCGCCTCAGGCAGTAAGCAATAAACTTACTCCTCTCCAAAGAGGGGAGGCAAAGCCTGGGAGGGTGGACATCCTAGAACTGCACAGGACAAACCCATAGACCGGCGTAAATCAAGCCCCGAAGGCCAAGACAATACCAGTCTATGGGGTGCAGTATCCATCGGAACAGATACTACACTTTGATCTTAGCCAAAAGGCCAAGCCGAAATAAACTGTTTTTGACTAATTTCCATACTGTATTTCCTTTAAAATAATTTATGTCGCTGATAGTAACTTCTACTAAAAAGTTTTACTATTTAAAAAATTCCCAAACATTTTGCAAAGAATTAACCCTGCCAATTGTGCCAGTTTCTTCGGATTTCAAATCACCTGTCCAAAATAACAGACAAGTTTGACGGAAAGTTTGCGTTAATCTCAAAGAAATATTCCACGTATCAATCATCTGTACCAAATCTTGTGCCAACGAGTGACGACATACCCAGCGAGCCTTGATATGTTTGGCTTTCTTTGTAGAACCTAGCCCTAACTCTCTTCCCCTACCTTCTGAAACTTGTCAGCCAATTGGCACAGTCTCCATTTTTGAAAACCAGGCCATTCCTTCGATATTATCAACTTCCATCGTTTCTAAATCTACCACCCATCTTGAATATTTCCGGACATAATTGTTCTTTCGGTTGGAGGGAGGGGGGGGGGATTAAGAGAAATAAAATACAGATATTCAATCATGGTTGAAGACACTTAAAAAAAACAACTATTTGGTCACCACTAATTAAGGCCAAGAGTCACTCGAGGATAAGGAATAATGAAACGGAATGATTGTCAAGCCGAAGAATGAGGAATACTATGGGAGTAGTAATATTGATCAAAGATACGACTTTATTTTGTGAAACTTTATTTCACCTCAAACAAAGGATATTTCCGCTGAAATGTAAGGGGTTACTGTGATTAGAGATCAGATTTATAATGGCCTTCCTAAGGGGTTACTGTGATTAGAGATCAGATTTATAATGGCCTTCCTAAGGGGTTACTGTGATTAGAGGTCAGATTTATAGTGTCCTTCCTAAGGGGTTACTGTGATTAGGGGTCAGATTTATAGTGTCCTTCCTAAGGGGTTACTGTGATTAGGGGTCAGATTTATAGTGGCCTTCCTAAGTGGGGAGGTGAGCAGCAAGATGTTTGTTCACATTACATTTAGATTTTTTAATGTTGGTATATTCGGGGAAACAGGGAGCAGGGCGAGCATTCTAAAGGCAAGTGGTCCGCGGCATGTTGGGATTTCTACAGTAAAGGGGCGGGATTTTGCTGTTAGTTACGTTGGTCGTATTTACGTTGGATGGATACAAGTGCAGTCAATTCGTTGGAGCACATTTCGCGGAAGTGCTTGCACAGAGATGCAAATTTGCAGCGATGAGACAGGGACTGGAGCTTGGTAGACAGCACGGAACCTATTAGGTTAGAGACTGTCTGTCGCACCCTGTCCAAGAGGGAGAGACTAGTGGTTGGTGCACCAGCCTAGATATGAACTAATGCCGAATACCTGGATTTGAAGGAGATTATTTTGTAAGCTGCAGGATAGCAGCCCTGCGGTAATGTGTTCCACAGACAGGAAGCCATTGCAAAGAAGCCCTGCCCATGAAAATTTCACCTGATGCTATACGCATGGAGGAAGAAGAGAAATAATTTTTCCGTTGTGGTAATAAAACGAGTTCTTGCTGTGAATGTCTTTGAGCTCATTCGAGCGCCTTCCATGGAAGAAACGATAGAGTAGAGAGAGACTAACGACGTCTTTTCTGTGAAAAAGGCGCTATAAGGAAGAGACAAGATTTTCCCACTAGATTTCAAAGTCAATTTTGTACCCTCTCAAGACAAGAGAGAGTGCTCTGAGCGGTACCTTCCCAGATATGGCACCAATACTCAATTTTAATCTCTTTACAAATTACTAGGACACCCGTGACCAGTTGGGTCAGTATTCGTTATATATATTATCTGACATATAAAGTTATCTTATCGGATTTTCAAAGTCAGACCCAAATAGCATCTAAGCTGAAAAATAAAATAGTCATGTATATATGAATGGGTTGATGGCTATTTTAGACTTAGGAAAGAGAGTAACCAAAAACTCACTATAGTTAATAATTTGATATATATTTAACATATTAAGTCATTTTGTCGAATTTTCAAAGCCAGACCCAAATAGCATTTAAGCTGAAAAATAAAACTCTGCTTCTGACAAGCCAATTTTCATTTGTTGTCGTTGTACCATGTTGTTTGCAATTTGATATTTTGCAATGTTATTTATACTTCTCTACAAAAATTACTTAGTTTAACCCAGACGACAGATAATATGAAACATATTCTTTAATCACCAGAAACCAAAAAGCTTTTTTTTTTCTTCTTCTTCTTCTTCTTCTTCTTCTTCTTCTTCTTCTTCTTCTTCTTCTTCTTCTTCTTCTTCTTCTTCTTCGGTCTTTTGCTTATCGTGCAGGATTGGGGGCCCCACACCAGTGGACCCCCTCTTCCAAACAGCTGGCTAGCTGCACGTACGGTAGTCCTTACTGCAGATCTCTACTTCTGTCGATCCCGAGAGTCAGCGTTTAAGAGCTTCCAGTCACTGCGGTCTCTCTCCATCAGCTTCTGCCAAGACAACTTTGGCTGGCCAACTCCGCGCTTATCAGAGACTTTTAGGTTTAGTGCACAGTTGATTGCACTGCTGGATCTGTATACGTGGCCATACCAGCGGAGTCTCCTCTTTAGCAAGATGCAAAAAAGAAGAATTACTAATCCATGACTCAAAGTCCGCAGCAAGCGGTGTCCGGTCAGATTTGGTTACGGATATTAAACTTAATCCGTAATATAACTTCCGGCGATAGTTTCAGATTCCCTGTATTCGATAGTTTCATTTTCCCTATACTTAACTGCTAGTAAGTGATAAAACTATACTTAACTGCTAGTAAGTGATAAAACTATACTTAACTGTTAGTAAGTGATAAAACTATACTTAACTGTTAGTAAGTGATGAAACTATACTTAACTGTTAGTAAGTGATAAAACTATACTTAACTGTTAGTAAGTGATAAAACTATACTTAACTGTTAGTAAGTGATAAAACTATACTTAACTGTTAGTAAGTGATAAAACTATACTTAACTGTTAGTAAGTGATGAAACTATACTTAACTGTTAGTAAGTGATAAAACTATACTTAACTGTTAGTAAGTGATAAAACTATACTTAACTGTTAGTAAGTGATAAAACTATACTTAACTGCTAGTAAGTGATAAAACTATACTTAACTGTTAGTAAGTGATAAACCTATACTTAACTGCTAGTAAGTGAAAACCTATACTTAACTGTTAGTAAGTGATAAAACTATACTTAACTGTTAGTAAGTGATAAAACTATACTTAACTGCTAGTAAGTGATAAAACTATACTTAACTGCTAGTAAGTGATAAAACTATACTTAACTGTTAGCAAGTGATAAAACTATACCTAACTGTTAGTAAGTGATAAAACTATACTTAACTGCTAGTAAGTGATAAAACTATACTTAACTGCTAGTAAGTGATAAAACTATACTTAACTGTTAGTAAGTGATAAAACTATACTTAACTGTTAGTAAGTGATAAAACTATACTTAACTGTTAGTAAGTGATAAAACTATACTTAACTGTTAGTAAGTGATAAAACTATACTTAACTGTTAGTAAGTGATAAAACTATACTTAACTGTTAGTAAGTGATGAAACTATACTTAACTGTTAGTAAGTGATAAAACTATACTTAACTGTTAGTAAGTGATAAAACTATACTTAACTGTTAGTAAGTGATAAAACTATACTTAACTGCTAGTAAGTGATAAAACTATACTTAACTGTTAGTAAGTGATAAACCTATACTTAACTGCTAGTAAGTGATAAACCTATACTTAACTGTTAGTAAGTGATAAAACTATACTTAACTGTTAGTAAGTGATAAAACTATACTTAACTGTTAGCAAGTGATAAAACTATACTTAACTGTTAGTAAGTGATAAAACTATACTTAACTGCTAGTAAGTGATAAAACTATACTTAACTGTTAGTAAGTGATAAAACTATACTTAACTGTTAGTAAGTGATAAAACTATACTTAACTGCTAGTAAGTGATAAAACTATACCTAACTGTTAGTAAGTGATAAAACTATACTTAACTGTTAGCAAGTGATAAAACTATACCTAACTGTTAGTAAGTGATAAAACTATACTTAACTGCTAGTAAGTGATAAAACATAACTTAACTGCTAGTAAGTGATAAAACTATACTTAACTGCTAGTAAGTGATAAAACTATACTTAACTGTTAGTAAGTGATAAAACTATACTTAACTGTTAGTAAGTGATAAAACTATACTTAACTGTTAGTAAGTGATAAAACTATACTTAACTGCTAGTAAGTGATAAAACTATACTTAACTGTTAGTAAGTGATAAAACTATACTTAACTGTTAGTAAGTGATAAAACTATACTTAACTGCTAGTAAGTGATAAAACTATACTTAACTGCTAGTAAGTGATAAAACTATACTTAACTGTTAGTAAGTGATAAAACTATACTTAACTGCTAGTAAGTGATAAAACTATACTTAACTGCTAGTAAGTGATAAAACTATACTTAACTGTTAGCAAGTGATAAAACTATACCTAACTGTTAGTAAGTGATAAAACTATACTTAACTGCTAGTAAGTGATAAAACTATACTTAACTGCTAGTAAGTGATAAAACTATACTTAACTGTTAGTAAGTGATAAAACTATACTTAACTGTTAGTAAGTGATAAAACTATACTTAACTGTTAGTAAGTGATAAAACTATACTTAACTGTTAGTAAGTGATAAAACTATACTTAACTGTTAGCAAGTGATAAAACTATACTTAACTGTTAGTAAGTGATAAAACTATACTTAACTGTTAGTAAGTGATAAAACTATACTTAACTGTTAGTAAGTGATAAAACTATACTTAACTGTTAGCAAGTGATAAAACTATACTTAACTGTTAGTAAGTGATAAAACTATACTTAACTGTTAGTAAGTGATAAAACTATACTTAACTGTTAGTAAGTGATAAAACTATACTTAACTGTTAGTAAGTGATAAAACTATACTTAACTGTTAGTAAGTGATAAAACTATACTTAACTGTTAGTAAGTGATAAAACTATACTTAACTGTTAGTAAGTGATAAAACTATACTTAACTGCTAGTAAGTGATAAAACAATACTTAACTGTTAGTAAGTGATAAAACTATACTTAACTGCTAGTAAGTGATAAAACTATACTTAACTGCTAGTAAGTGATAAAACTATACTTAACTGCTAGTAAGTGATAAAACAATACTTAACTGTTAGTAAGTGATAAAACTATACTTAACTGCTAGTAAGTGATAAAACTATACTTAACTGCTAGTAAGTGATAAAACTATACTTAACTGTTAGTAAGTGATAAAACTATACTTAACTGCTAGTAAGTGATAAAACTATACTTAACTGCTAGTAAGTGATAAAACTATACTTAACTGCTAGTAAGTGATAAAACTATACTTAACTGCTAGTAAGTGATAAAACTATACTTAACTGTTAGTAAGTGATAAAACTATACTTAACTGCTAGTAAGTGATAAAACTATACTTAACTGCTAGTAAGTGATAAAACTATACTTAACTGTTAGTAAGTGATAAAACTATACTTAACTGTTAGTAAGTGATAAAACTATACTTAACTGTTAGTAAGTGATAAAACTATACTTAACTGCTAGTAAGTGATAAAACTATACTTAACTGCTAGTAAGTGATAAAACTATACTTAACTGTTAGTAAGTGATAAAACTATACTTAACTGCTAGTAAGTGATAAAACTATACTTAACTGTTAGTAAGTGATAAAACTATACTTAACTGCTAGTAAGTGATAAAACTATACTTAACTGCTAGTAAGTGATAAAACTATACTTAACTGTTAGCAAGTGATAAAACTATACCTAACTGTTAGTAAGTGATAAAACTATACTTAACTGCTAGTAAGTGATAAAACTATACTTAACTGCTAGTAAGTGATAAAACTATACTTAACTGTTAGTAAGTGATAAAACTATACTTAACTGTTAGTAAGTGATAAAACTATACTTAACTGTTAGTAAGTGATAAAACTATACTTAACTGTTAGTAAGTGATAAAACTAGACTTAACTGTTAGTAAGTGATAAAACTATACTTAACTGTTAGTAAGTGATGAAACTATACTTAACTGTTAGTAAGTGATAAAACTATACTTAACTGTTAGTAAGTGATAAAACTATACTTAACTGTTAGTAAGTGATAAAACTATACTTAACTGCTAGTAAGTGATAAAACTATACTTAACTGTTAGTAAGTGATAAACCTATACTTAACTGCTAGTAAGTGATAAACCTATACTTAACTGTTAGTAAGTGATAAAACTATACTTAACTGTTAGTAAGTGATAAAACTATACTTAACTGTTAGCAAGTGATAAAACTATACTTAACTGTTAGTAAGTGATAAAACTATACTTAACTGCTAGTAAGTGATAAAACTATACTTAACTGTTAGTAAGTGATAAAACTATACTTAACTGTTAGTAAGTGATAAAACTATACTTAACTGCTAGTAAGTGATAAAACTATACCTAACTGTTAGTAAGTGATAAAACTATACTTAACTGTTAGCAAGTGATAAAACTATACCTAACTGTTAGTAAGTGATAAAACTATACTTAACTGCTAGTAAGTGATAAAACATAACTTAACTGCTAGTAAGTGATAAAACTATACTTAACTGCTAGTAAGTGATAAAACTATACTTAACTGTTAGTAAGTGATAAAACTATACTTAACTGTTAGTAAGTGATAAAACTATACTTAACTGTTAGTAAGTGATAAAACTATACTTAACTGCTAGTAAGTGATAAAACTATACTTAACTGTTAGTAAGTGATAAAACTATACTTAACTGTTAGTAAGTGATAAAACTATACTTAACTGCTAGTAAGTGATAAAACTATACTTAACTGCTAGTAAGTGATAAAACAATACTTAACTGTTAGTAAGTGATAAAACTATACTTAACTGCTAGTAAGTGATAAAACTATACTTAACTGCTAGTAAGTGATAAAACTATACTTAACTGTTAGTAAGTGATAAAACTATACTTAACTGCTAGTAAGTGATAAAACTATACTTAACTGCTAGTAAGTGATAAAACTATACTTAACTGCTAGTAAGTGATAAAACTATACTTAACTGCTAGTAAGTGATAAAACTATACTTAACTGTTAGTAAGTGATAAAACTATACTTAACTGCTAGTAAGTGATAAAACTATACTTAACTGCTAGTAAGTGATAAAACTATACTTAACTGTTAGTAAGTGATAAAACTATACTTAACTGTTAGTAAGTGATAAAACTATACTTAACTGTTAGTAAGTGATAAAACTATACTTAACTGCTAGTAAGTGATAAAACTATACTTAACTGCTAGTAAGTGATAAAACTATACTTAACTGTTAGTAAGTGATAAAACTATACTTAACTGCTAGTAAGTGATAAAACTATACTTAACTGTTAGTAAGTGATAAACCTATACTTAACTGTCAGTAAGTAATAAATTATGTATAGTATAGTACAAGATGTACTAACCTTAAATGAAGTTCGTTTCGAAAAAAACACTTTATTTTATATTTATCCCCCAAAAATTCAAATCACATATATTACTACGTATTTTTCTGAAATAATTTTTATAAAATAAAAAAACAAAAACATTTTATCATATTTTCAGGAAAAACATCAAACCACCTATTTGATTACTTACTTTTGTAAAAGAAATTATTTAAAATAAAAAATTTGTACAGAACTTTTCCTGATTTTCTTGAAGACCTCTTTGATTACCTACTTTTAACCAAAATAGGAAGTCTTTAACATCAGGAACCAATTGACTTTGAGTCTGGGATTCTTCTGATTTGCCGAGTTGTCTCCCTTATAAGTAAAATTTTATTTATTTTTTATGCACCCCTTAACCCTTTCATTATCATGTGATGATATGTTCCAGCAGACATTTAAAATATCCACTTGATTTAATGTTGTTTTTAGTTCAATGTTTTTTTTCTTCTAATGCTAATTTATCGCAGACGATAAAAATTGTTATATCGAAAATCTGGCAACCATTTCCTTCTTGTCACTATGTTTGTAAATAATGGCGAGGGCGAAAACCATTTCATTTGTGTTTAGTGGCATAATAGTGTTTAGTGGCATAACAGTGTTTTATATATATACTAGCAAGGCTACCCGGCGTTGCCCAAGGAAAAAGTGTAACATATTTCGGTGCTTATACAGATAAGGGCACATACGAAAATCGCGGTTACATATAAATTAACCGGAAAACTCTTTGATATACTCATGTATCATGCAAAAATATGTATCTACACCCAAAATTAGCAATAATTATCGAGTAGAATTTTAATTAAAAATAAAAATCAGTTTTATAGTAATTTACGGATCGCCATTGATTAAAGCGAAAAACGCGTAAATCAGGAGGGCATAACTCAATCTGTCAAGTAATAAATGAATAGCGGTCGGCAAAATATGATAAAACTGATTTTTATTTTTAATTAAAGTTCTACTTGATAGTTTTTCCAAAATGATGATGATGATGATGATGATGATGATGATGATGAATATGTCTTTATGTCTCCACGAGCTTTTAGAGAAAGAATTACTCTCTTTTTTCGACGTTGTCATCTAATCTACACACGTATGTAAATTAGATGGCAAACCAACAAGTCTCTTTACTTTTATATTATCCAGAAGAATAATATAGAAGTAAAGATAGGTATTTTTATTATTCAAGAATAATTTCTTAACAGGTATGTCACAGTTAGTGATGTGACGATTCCAATACAATTACCGATTCTGTTATAAATTCTCAGATTCCAATACAATTACCGATTCTGTTTTAAATTCACGATTCCGATACAATTACCGATTCTGTTCTAAATTCACGATTCCAATACAATTACCGATTCTGTTCTAAATTCACGATTCTGATACAATTACTGATTCTAGCCTAAATTCACGATTCCGATACAATTACCGATTCTTTTCTCAATTCCCGGTTCTGATACAATTACCGATTCTGTTTTAAATTCCTAATTCTGATACAATTACGATTCTGTTCAAATTCTTAATATTTAGTTACAGAGTTTTTTTTAAATTTTAGGATTACCGTAAACCCCATGTAATGTGTGCATCTATTTTTGCAAATATAAAAATACACTTGGGGCGTACATTACACGAAAAGATCTTTCTAACTATTTTTCTATAATTTTTTCCTCGTAATTTATTGAAAATATTAATTCGATAAACTCGTGAGATTTTCATCTATATTTGTCAACTGTGCCATTTTTTCCTATTTATCCACTCGTGCCATTTTACCTGTGCCATTTTTACCCCTGCCGTTTTTTAAAAATCCGTGCCATGTTTACCGTGCTGTTTCTTTTAGTGCGATTTTTACCTAAATATATTATTATGATCCATAGATTTTAGTTTTATTGGTAGTTTAAAAACAATGAATATTTATCATTTTAGTATTAGTACTAGCAATGGAAAATTACGTTGAAATAAAATCTTTTCCAGAAAATGTTTTTGGAATTGGAAATTAAGCTAAAATTTTTCCAATTCCGATACCCCAAAAAGTTCCGTTATTTTCCCATTCTGATTAATTGTGCCTACACTAATCAAAGTTTATGAATTTTAGAATGGAATCAAAGTTGAATAAATAGTGGTAGTGATTGTGAACCAACGGGTCACGGCTACATCGAGTCTACATTTTCAGTATTACTTAATTAATTAATAATAATAACAAGCCGCGCGTGCGTGGTCCCGCTCTGTATGTGACTCGATGTGGCGAGTGTAACATGCAATAAATTTGCGCAATTTGGGGCATTTTTGATTCCCCCCCCCCTCTACATTTTGACCAAGTTTCAGAAATATTGAATGGATGGATCAAACGTTATGGGAGAAAAGGCTCATTTTTTGCCATTTTGGGGGCTTTTGACCCCCTGGGGGCGCGAACCAGATTTTTCCCAAGGTCAGCAATACTTATTTTCTATTAGGAACAATTGCCTCCACATTTTGGTTAAGTTTCAGAGAAATTGAATGGATGGATGAAAAGTTACTTTCTAACCTGACCAAAGTTACAACTTCATGCAAAATTTCAGAGAAATTCAATGGATGGTTGCGGAGAAAAATCCGGACGGACGGACGGACATGCCTCAAAACATAAGTCCCCCGATTTTATAAATCAGGGGACCAATAAATAGTTGTAGTGGTTGTGAACCAACGGGTCACGGCTACGTCGAGTCTACATACAATCATACAAAGGGAAATAACTCATGATCGCTTACATAAGTAGATCATCAATAACACACAAACAGTTTGAGTAGATTTTCAAGACTCTGTAAATTACAGAATCCGTTTAGGTTGGGTCGCCTTCACAAGAAACAAAATCGCTCTAACTTCTAAACTCATACCATACAAAATCAAAGCTAAAATCTATAACACATATGTCCTCCCTATAGTCTTATACAGACTCGAATGTATCAACCTGAGTGTACAATTACGTCAGAAAGTAGAAACCTTTCCAAACGACATCATTCGCTTCATTACTGATCATAAACTATCTGATCACATCAGTATCGCAAAGTTGCGAACATCTACTGGAATCCCATTAATGTCCTGTCATCAAATGTAAAGTCTTGAGATTATTTGGCCACATTAAGGGTTCCAGTGAGGGGCTATTGAAAATATGTGTGGAAGGCATGCTACAAGGAAGCCGGTCGAAAGATAGACAAAAGAAAAGATGGATCAACAAAGTTTGTGAATGGACGAACATGAACATAAAACAAATGAACACCTTGGCCCCAAATCGTAAAGCTTGGAGGAAACTCAGCCATGTTAGTGCGTATCCTGCAGCTAGCAGAGAAAACGTTTGATAAATTGAAACGAAAACTATAATTTGGAGGCCATTCAAGACTTTTTAAAAGAAAGTTTCGGAGAGTTCCGCAATTTGTCTGCAGAAGCAAAACCTGCTTAACTGACTTTGTCGATTAAATGAAGAAAAAACAAAACGAAATATTGTTTTTGTAAGTTAACAACAGAAATGTTTTGAAATTTGTTTGACCTTTTCAACTAAACTTTTTAGTTTTGTTGTGCTAGTAACAATAGTTGAGCACTTTTATTTGATTTTGCCAATTGGGTTAACTTTATTTTCAAAACGTTCGAATTTGTTTGCAGAAAGTAAGAAAAAAAGGCAAACAGCTGTATTTGAACAATTGTGTGTAGACCGTTAACATTTTTAACGAAATTGGATTTTTGATAAAATAGGTTGTCGGTTATCGGGAATTTTTGATTACTTCTTCATTCATCTGATTTTACAGTTTTACATTTGCACCTATAATTAATAGGGTTTCATTTGCACTTATGGTTAATAGGCTTATATTTACACCAAATTAATAGGCTTATATTTACACCTATGACTAATAGGCTTTTATGTACACTTATGATTACTAAGCTTATATTTACACATTAATAGGCTTTCATTTACACTTATGATTAATAGGCTTATATTTACACCTATGATTTCATTTAATTTGCACTTATTATTACTAGGCTTATATTTACACCTATAATTAATAGGCACACATTTACTCCTATAATAACATTTACACTTATGACAGATAACCTTAAATTTAGACCTATAGTTAATAATCTAACATTTACATTTATGATTAATAGTTTTTTTTAACATAGTTCACCCCAAACAAGGCAGGCCGCCTCTGTAGACGTAAGGGGCTAATGAGAAAAAAGGGTGAACGTTTAGGGGGGGGGGTGTAACCTAAATTAGGAGCTGTGCAGCCAAATGTCTGTTTACATTAGTTTTAAATTTCTGCATGTCAGTACCGTCAGAAAACAGGGGAGACAGGAAGGGAGTTCCAGAGTCCAGCAGCACGAACAAAGAAGCTTTTGGAGTAGAAAGCTTTTAGGCATCTGGGGACCTCCACAGTGTATGGATGGGATCTGGCAGATTGTCGGGTTGGTCGTGGGCGCACCAGAGCAACAAGTTCATCAGAGCACAATCTATTGAAGTGCTTGTAAAACAGGCACAAGGAAGCAACATTGCGGCGATGGGACAGGGTCTGGAGCTTGGTGGATAGTGAGGGACCTATTAAGTTGGCGACTCTTTTTTGGACCTTGTATCAGAGGGACAGACTCGTGGATGATGCCCCAGCCCAGATGTGGCAACAATACTTCCTGCATTGGCGGATGGTGGCTTTGTAGAGATATAAGATAATGTCAGGTGTGAGAAGTTTACTAGGACGGTAGAGGGAGCTCATCTTCTTTGCAGCAGCCCTAGCAATGTCTTCAATGTATTTATTCCAATTTATGTTATCTGTGAAAGTAAAGCCGAGGAGTTTGAATGATGAACTCTCAGGAATCGTGTTATTTGCCATGACAATCGGTGGTTGAAGAGGTTTCTTATAGTCATTGAAGGAAAGTAGCTTTGTCTTTGCGGCATTAAAAGTTAACATCCATTTTTTTACCTCAATCCACTACAGACTGGCGGTAATTTTCTAAGGATTCAGCCATTGCCTCAGATATGTGTGCATCGGTTTTGCGCACATGACGAGAGTAGTGCGTGGTGTCGTCTGCAAATATTCCTATCTCAGTCTCAATGACGTCAGGGAGGTCGTTTATGAAAATCAGGAACAGTAGAGGTCCAAGGATGGATCCCTGGTGTACACCAGCATTCATGCCATGTTCCTTAGATGACGGCCATCGAGGACAACCTGGCTCTTTCTTTTTGTTAGGAAGGATTTAATTATATTAAATATTTGTTCAGTAATGTCATATGGGTGCAGTTTTAGGACAACCCCTTCATGCCAGATCTTGTCAAAGGCCTTGGATAAATCAAGCGCTACTGCCCTAGCTTCACCTGCCTCGTCCAGTGTATGGTATATGCGTTCAGAGATGACCGTTATGATATCTGCAGTAGATTGTGCTTGTCTAAATCCGTACTGATGATCAGAAAGAAGTTTAGCATAACTAGGTGCCGGACTATCGCTAGATTGATTAATGATTCAAAGATTTTAGGAAAGATCGGGAGTAGACTGATTGGGCGGTTGTTTAGAGGATCAGTTCTATCTCCAGAATTCTTGAAGACTGGTACCACATGGACAATTTTCCAACTATCGGGAAACAAGATTCAGCAAGGCATTTGTTGTATAGTTTTGAGAGGACAGGGGCCAGCCCAGCAGAGCATTTCTTTATTACTATTACTGGTATAAGATCAGGCCCACAGGCTTTGGAGGTGTCAAGGTTTTTTATGATGTCTCTGACCTGGGATGGGGTGATGACCAGGTTTTCAAGTGTGGCTTCAGTCCGCAATGGGAATTTAGGGATGGGTGGTTTGCTGAGTCCAAAGTGGAGTTTACGGCAAAACGCTGGGCAAGTAGTTCAGCCTTATCAGTTGCCATGCAAACGACATCGTTGTGATTTGATAGCGCGGGAATTGTCGATTGTCTATTACACTATTATAGATTTTCCAGAAATCACGAGTACCTAGTTTCTGTGACTGAATGCGTTTTTTGGTTATCTCTGTATACCTTCTTCTTGCTTCATCTATCACTACTTTGCAATCATTTCTTGCCTCTATACATTTCTGTCTATTCGCAGTTGACTTATGGTGGCCGAATTTTAGGAATGCCTTCCGTCTCTCAGCAATAGCAGCTGCACATTCTGGGGTGAACCATTGAGGAAAGTGGGGTTTGCTGAAGAATTTTCGCGTGGGGACATAAGCATCAATGCCTGCTTAGACCCATTCGGTTAGCTCATTTGCACACTGATCAGCAGAGAGTGAGAAGTTTTCATCCCATGGAGAGTCGCTGATGTGATCCCTGAGGGATTCAAAATCAGCCTGCTCATAGTTTCTCGTCGACCCAGACTAGTAATGTAAGACTTAGTTACGAAAAAACTTTCCCCAAGTTGCCCAAATAGAGAAAAAGAGAGACGGCGTTCATTGCCCTAGTCAGGAAACAAGGCCAAGCACTAGGTGTCTTTAGTAGCGTCCCAGTACTTGTACCTCTATGCCTGGCTAATATACAGAGAAGGAGTGTGAAGGCCGGGCGATAGGCAGACCCCATCTACTCCTTAAGCAATTATAGGTTTTCAAATGGGATACTTTGTTCGAAATTCCAGCTCTAGGAAGGTTTTTGATCAAGACTAAGGAGGCCTCCCTCCTCAACGGTTTGATGCTAAGACGTAAGTGGTTAGTAGCAAGGTTTTATTATCAGAGTTTTCCTTCTTTTAGATGGATGACCTGACAAGGTCTACGGGTCCAAACCCCGAGAGAGGATAGCCTGCGCCTGTGTACTAGTCGGGTAAAAAAAAACAACTTATATATATATATATATATATATATATATATATATATATAGGTTTTAATTGATACCTATGATTATTAGTCTTACAGTTACACCTGTGAGTAATAGTCTAATATTTACACCTATGATTACCAGCTTTACATTTACACGTATGATTAATAGTCTAACGTGTACAAACTATGATTAATAGTCTACCAGTTCACTTATGAGCAATGGTCTCATATTTATACTTACATTTAGAGCTATGATAATTAGTCTTACATTTATACCTATTGTTAACAGTTTAACATTTACACCTCTGATTAATTGACTTGCATTTAGACGAATGGTAATTAATCTTATATTAACACCTATTGTTTAATAGTCTTAAATTTACAGCTATGATTAATAGGTTACATTTTGATCTATGATTAATAGGCTTACATTTATCGAAATGATAATTCCTCTTAGATTTACACACAATTAATAGTCTTAGATTTATAGTATTGTATTATAAACTATAATAGGCTAACATTTACACTGATGGTTAGTAGTCTTACATTTACACTTACGATTAATAGGCTGACATTTACACTTACGATTAATAGGCTGACATTTACACTTACGATTAATAGGCTGACATTTACATTTACGATTAATAGGCTGACATTTACACTTACGATTAATAGGCTGACATTTACACTTACGATTAATAGGCTGACATTTACACTTACGATTAATAGGCTAACATTTACACTGATGATTAGTAGTCTGACATTTACACTTACGATTAATAGGCTGACATTTACACTTACAATTAATAGGCTGACATTTACACTTACGATTAATAGGCTGACATTTACACTTACGATTAATAGGCTGACATTTACACTTACGATTAATAGGCTGACATTTACACTTACGATTAATAGGCTGACATTTACACTTACGATTAATAGGCTGACATTTACACTTACGATTAATAGGCTGACATTTACACTTACGATTAATAGGCTGACATTTACACTTACGATTAATAGATTAATAGACGTAAATTTAGATTGATAGGTAATAGTCTTACATTTGTACCTATGATTAATAGTTTAACATTTACACCTATGATTAATAGTCTTACAGTTACACCTATGATTCACAGTCTTACAGTTACACCTATGATTAATAGTATTACAGTTACACCTATGATTCACAGTCTTACAGTTACACCTATGATTAATAGTCTTACAGTTACACCTATGATTCACAGTCTTACAGTTACACCTATGATTAATAGTCTTACATCTACACTTACAATTAATAGGCTTGCATTTACACCAATGATACTACCTTTTACATTTACACATATGACTAATAGTCTTAGATTAATATTCTTGCATTACGACCTATAATTAATAGGCTAATATTTACACTTATAATTAGTGGTCTTATATTTAAACTTACGATTAGTAAACTTAAATTTGCTGATTAATTATCTTAGCTTTACAAAAATGAGTAATGATCTAACATTTGCCTATACAAAAGTTTATTCATCGGATCCCGGATATTTAGCGAATGTGATGTGATTGTTGCTACAAATGGCATCCTATGTCAGTGATGTTCCTCCCTAAAACAGGAAAGGCTAGTAGTTATGTTTCAATTTTCTTAACAAACACTTATTAAATTTGCAATGAATTAAAAAAAAATCCAATCGTACATTTTTATATCACAAACATTTTAAATGAAACTATTTTTTATAATAAACGAGGCACAATGTCAGTTTAATCAATATTTTATCAATCTTTTTTCTTCTTCTTTTCTTTTCAAATCTCGGTTGATTTGAGAAAGAAAACGGAATCTTTTATTTGTCTTAAGTCTGAATGGAATATTTCACTGGAAATTTCACAATCCAGATTGTCTGATTTTGAAGCGTTTAACAGACGAGACTTTTAAAGAAATTCAATTTGATGTTTGCAGAACATTGCTGTTATCTCCCTTGGTATATCTGATTCAGTCAATGATATCTCTGGAGGGACGGAGAGGGGGATAGGTTGAGGAACGCCCCGTCGCTTCAGACAAGCAAAGAAAGGGAACAAAAACAAAAAAAGACGAAACGGAATGAAATATGATTTGTTTAAACAAATTATGCGAAAGCATTTTTAGATCTGATTAATTGTCGTTCGATGTTTAATGTTTAATGATTAATTCGGCTGAAAAAAATATCTCATCTTTTTCCTTTGCTCGACATCCGGTTTGTATCGTTTGATTCAATGAGTTGCTAAAATAAGAAAGATTAAGCGCTCGTAATTCATTACTGAAACAATCAAAGGAATAAAAGAGTAACAGAATAATGTAATAACAGAATAATGGAATAGCCCGAAGAATGGAATAACAGAATAATGGAATAGCCGAAGAATGGAATAATAAAATCGTGAAGGTGAGCGCTCTAGCCATTAAAAATTGTCTGGGCAGCCCCGTCGGCATTCCCCGGTAGGAGCGCCTCAGGCAGTAAGCAATAAACTTACTCCCCCCCCCCCCAAAGAGGTGGGGGGGGGCAAAGCCTAGGAGGGTGGACCTCCTAGAACTGCACAGGACAGACCCATAGACCGGCGGAATCAAGCCCCGAAGGAGAAGACAATACCGGTCTATAGGGTGTAGTATCCATCGGAACAGATACTACACTTTGATCTTGGTCAAAAGGCCGAGAATTTATTTGGATAAAAGTAACGTTTACAGCAAATATTTAATATGGAAAATAAAAAAACAATGCGTGCAAATATTCCCGTTTGCCTTAGGCACAAGGCCCGAATCGTTATGGGGGGGGGGGTTCGTTGGTCATACAATTTGTCTGTCTATGTGCACTTTACCCTTAGCTAGACTCTCTCACCAAAATACCGCATTCTCTCTGTGGGTGGGACCTACTTAGGTGATCCCCAATTTGTATAAACAATTTTATTGGAACAATTCATTGTGGGGGAGTGGGACAATATTTACAATTTTTTTAAAATATGAACATGGTTAGTAGTGCCCTCCCCCCAACCCTCTGCTAAGTGGTAGACTGCTCACTGTTTTCCGGGTGCTCCGAAAACAAGTAGGTCAGTCTCTAATTGGGAGTGGGAATTAAGAAGGGGGGTTCAAAAATAAAGTGCGTCTGGATGGGATGTGGGAACGGGTGGTGGTGTCCTCCAAGATGTACAGTGACCTGGGCCAAAACAAAGTGTGGGGGAGTGGGCATCTTTGGAGGCTCTCTAGTACCAAAAAACAAAGACAGGGTCAGAACGCATTCACTCTACTAGATAAGGGTCTTTGTTAAAGAAAGCTTGAGGGGTGGGTTCCGTAGAACCCAGGACCGCGTGTGCCATGCCTAAGCAGGGAACATGTGTTCATACCTGGCGTCTCGACTGATGCACAAGCTATTATCATGCACCCACCTCCTATCGAACTCCGTGCGATGTAATCTCCTCCAATCGCATCTGATCTTCACTCTGAGCTGGTGCTTAAAGTAGACGATCAGATCGCGATCGGAAACAGATTCAACCCCATGGACTTCGTCAAGACGTGAAACCCACGTCACAATTCTCGCTACGGCTAGGATGGTTAGAAAAACCATTCTTTTCTCCCTAGGCCACGACGGGGCCACGTTGTGGACAACCAATGCTACATTCAGGGGCATCGGATGCTCGGCGTCGATGCGAACCGTTACTTCTCCGACATACTCCCAGAGTCACCGAAGTTTGCTGCAAGCAAAAAAGGCGTGCTCGGCCGTTTCTCTTTCGCGGTCGTCGCAGCGTTGGCAGTAAGGATCCGTCCTCACTCCATCTCTGGTGAGCTTGTCGTAAAGGGGCAGCGCGTCCCGGACCAGTCGCCAGGTCAGAGAGTACTCAGAGTTGTTGAGGTAACTCTGGCCTGGCGCCCAAACCCACTGAGAGCGGATCTCCTCCTCCGACCATCCCAGCCGCTCCCCAAGCGGAACCGAAGCGGAACCGAAGCGGACCCCCCCCCCCCACTAACTCCCGATACAGTACAATGGAAGATCTTTAAATAAACACCAAGCCATTATAAACCAGTACTGGTTATCTACATCCTCATAGTATCATCGCTTCACTTGTGCCTAACGTGAATAGGAACATTTTCATGTATTGTTTTTTTTATTTTTTTTTTTTAAATATTTGCTGTAACCGTTTCTTTTACCTAAATAAAATAGCTTCACTAAAGGCCGCCATTGTCTAGGTGATGTACGAAATTAATACGGGCCACTCAATTTCAGCTTGTGGACGGTTTTGACGGTTTTGAGCCCGCGTCTTTGGAGTCAAAGATAGATTCATAGAATAATTAAATAAAGAAGTTTCATCAAGGATATTTGTGTTAATTTGATTGTAATATATACATTTTTTTGTTAAAATATTGTTGTTTATTTAACATACTAAAATGTCCTCAAATACCTCTCGCACCCTGTAGATTATAGAATAAGGTAGAATACACGAAAGAGTAAGAAGGAGTGGAACCGTTCCCAAATAAAAAAGAAAAAAAAACAATTTTAATCGTGGGTGTTCTACAAAGCTTCTTGTTCTAAAAATAAAACCATTTTTCATTAAGAAAGTCGAAATCCTGTCAAATAGAGTTTTTGTTTCGTTTTGTTTTGTTGAATAAAGCAAACATCCCCGTTCGCTTGTGATTCCTACCAAACAATTCAGCGAGTGGGAAGACATTATTCTATGATTCTGTTAATTTCCTCTTTATTGCAACGACAAAAACAAATCCGCGACAAACTTTCGTCTCTTCCTCCGGATTCTTTTCCATTTATTTCTTGATCGCAACCGGATTTTTATTACATTCTTCATTTCTGGATTCCAAACTGGAAAATTCCGCCTAAATTTCCAAGAAAGATTCCTTTAAAGATTACGGCACATTCTCAGTAGTACAGGTCGTCGTCGACTTGCGACCTATCCAACTTACGTTTGACTAACTTTACGACCATTATATATATATATATATATATATATATATATGGGAAAATGAAAAAGGAAAACCAAAAAATGGATGTTTTTTA
>OY744548.1:53876531-53889031 GCA_963556195.1 Sepiola atlantica
TTTTGTGTCGTATTCTTCACTTCCATTGCCACATTTCTGGTTGAATTGTAAACAAAAAGGCAATAAATAAAAAGCGGTCGTGCTTATTCGTACGACTTCAATAAAATATCGCGAAGAAAAATATGAATTATTTAGTTTTAATGAACTAAAAGTTGCGCGTATTTCATGGAAAGGATGCTGGTCGTCATGGAAACCAATGGAGCGTAATTGACACAAAGCATCGAATACATAAATACAGAATTTGGTGGCAAAATACACGAATTAAATTCAGACAAGACGAAACAATAAAGTAAAAAGCAGTTTCTCATTTCAGCAAGACAACGCAAATGATTTGATTTTTGCATTTCTCTATTATATATATATATATATACATATATATATATATATATATATATATATATATATATATATATATATATATATATATATATATATATATATATATATATATGTGTGTGTGTGTGTGTGTTAGATAAGTGAGAGAGAACTCCAGCAGAGTGCTCAATTATTAAAAAAATGCAAAAATAAGAGCGTAATATTTATTTAGACATGTATTACAGAAGATCAGAACAACGTTGGCACCGTCAGTTTCAAATCCGACAAAAGGCAACGACACGTGACCGTCCTTTGTGAATTTTCCTCAGCCTCCGTTGTGGTCTGGTTTGGTAGTTTGGTAGTTTTGTTTTACGGCATATCAACCCTTTTTGGGTTATTTAATGCCGAATCTGGTCATTATAGTGAAAGTTTTTATGCTTCAAGTTCTTTATATCTTCAAATGTTTAATCAGGGTTTTTGGTTTGGTAGTTTTGTTTTACGGCATATCAACCCTTTTTGGGTTATTTAATGCCGAATCTGGTCTTGTTTTCTTCTCTTTTTTGTTTCTTTCCCCTTTTAATATCTGTTTCTATTTAACCCATAGTTGGGACCCTAACAAGGAACTACCACTCCGGGTCAGGGTGGACCTGGGAGCAATGGTAATTAAGAGGAGGCTCCACATTCCCCAAAGTCCGTAAGCCGGATCTCACCATCGGATGTAGTTTAAGGTCATATCCAGGACCGGGAGTAGGGTAGGAAAAATAAAAATAAAAAAGGGGAGGGAGAAAGGGAGAGGGGCTGTTGTTTTTGGTTTTGGTTTTGTAGAACATAATTAAGTTTTACAAACAAAAAAAAAAAAAAAAAAAAAACGTCAATGTAGGTGAATTTCGTCTCAGGGAGCCACAGGGCAGCCTGATCTGGTATCACCAGCGTTGTGGTCTGTTGCTTTGGAAAAAGCAAACATAGCACACAGGACGATCATGTGCTATTCCCCTCTGTCGGATTTGTAACCGACGATACCTATATTGTTTTGATCTTCTGTAATGCATATATAAATAAATTGATATGTATATATATATGAACATTTAAGATGGCCTACATAAATGCAATTACGATCGGTACTACGTGTACCTCATCAGGGCCAAAAGTGAAAATGAAAACAAATCGTCCAAAAGGGTCAGAATTAGAAATTTCAGATAATCACAGGACGGTCACGTGCTATTCTCCGCTGTCGGATTTGAAACAGACGATACTTATGTTGTCTTGATCTTCTGTAATACATATATAAATAAATTGATTATATATATATATATATATATAAATATATATATATATATATATGAACATTTAAGATGGCCTACATAAATGCAATTACGTTTCGGTACTACGTGTACCTCATTAGGGCCAAAAGTGAAAATGAAAACAAATCGTCCAAAAGGGTCAGAATTAGAAATTTCAGATAATCAAATTCTAATATCAGCAGCAGCAGCCACCGCCCAGACGATAGCTCAGCCCATAATGAGGAGAGGGTAAGATGTAAAAACTTGTCACCTTCTTTTCTTCCACATCAAAATGATATAACTATTATCAATATGTACAAAAAGATACGCATACAAACAACAGAGCGAACACACAGATGCACGCCACACATACACATAAAATAATACATATCTATAAACACATGCTCAAAACACACGCACAATTATATATATACCTTTATTCATATTCTCACATACATATACATACCGTACATATGACACAGTTAAACATTAAATAAAAAACCTTTCGAAAATGCTTGCATAAAAATACGTACACATGATACCAAATAACCGTACAGGCCCCAATAGCATAAACACCCATATACGTTCTAAATGAATATATGCACACCCTTACACATATTTAAAGGAGTATATAATGATATTTATACATGCATACACTTTAACACACACTCAACTAGATGGAATCATATAACATAGTATTCAAAATTACAGTCTTCAAAATTTATACTAAACTTTTCTTCTTTGTTTAGCTTTTCTTGTGTATATTATTATAATAAATGTACAGTGAATTTAATTTATATTCTATTTATTTATTGGTTACTGTTTAGTTTATTAATTTATATTAACTGCTTTGAATAAGGAATTTATATTGATATTTATCAAACCTCCCCATTTTATTCATTAAATTATATTTCTATTTAAACAACATGATCAAACAAGAATTTAACTATTAACTTAAAGCATTTTAAATAATCGTGTAAGTATGCAAACGGGTTAGATTATGGATGGTAGATCCGCTAGTATGGATGTTGACACATGTGAATGAGTACGGTCACGATGACCTGCTCCTGTGTTAAACAAACGACTTTCTCAGATACGGTCAGATTTGACGAGGTCAGGTCAGAAGGGTCAGACTCAAAGAGATATGCGGATGAGATCACCCACGGATAAGACGTCACGTAAGTCCAGAGCAAGAACGATTGATTACATTTTTAAATCAGACTGTAACCTCAAAGCGGACAGTCGGTTAATAAGATGTCTTACCCCTATAAAACCTTGAGCTGCACGCGGCTAGCAGCGCGATTTGTCGGTCTATCCGTCTATCTGCCTGTCTATATATCTATAGTTAAGATAGGAATATAACTGTCTTTCTCCTTCATAATAAAGTGTAGATTGTACTCTTGTTTCTATTTAACATTTTTCTCTAAATACACCTTCATTCTGAATCTTTGTCTTTACTTAATGTTTAATTTTACTTCAGTCGAAGATCTCAGAAATCAAGGGGCCCCTTCCTGGGGCTAACACTTGATCTCTATATTAAAATTCTCCTTTATTTCTCAAGCATTGGGTTAGTACAAAAGTTAAGAATAATTTCTTCTCTCCCCAACTGACCAGTCAAGTATGTAGTAATATATCTTCTGGCATATGCAGAAGGAAATATTCGAACAATGGGTGCTAGACACACCGAAGACACGGAGAAAAAAACTGACAACGAGATGATACGTAGCAACGACAGAGAAATATGAAACTACTTAATGAAATAATACAGCATTGAAAACTATAGAATTTATAATCTGTAACTAGCGCTGGTTTTAGTGTTTTTGAGATGAGGCTTGATAATTTGGATTATTTGTATTATTAAGACTATTGTTCTCAGCTTGAGTGTTATTCTCACGTTTCGACCGATGTAATCTCCGATCTTCTTCAGGTGTATGTATTGTGAGAATAACACTCAAGATGAGAACAGTAGTCCGAATAATACAAATAATACAGTCGGAATCCGAAAAATCGGAAATTTTCGGGGTATTGGAATCGGAAGAAATTGAAACGAATTTCCGATTCAAAAATGATTTATTTATTTATTTTTATTTAAAACTTATATTTCCATTGTTGGTACTAATGGTAAAAGGATAATTATATATTGATTTTTTACGACCATTGAAACAAAACTCTCTCGATAATAAAACACGAATTTAGGTAAAAAATACCACGGTAAAAATGGCACAGGTAAAACGTGTACAGGTAAAATGAGATGAGTGGATAAATAGGAAAAATGGCACAAGTGAAAAAAATATGGATTTAAATCTCACAATGAGTTCATAAAAATCACTATTTTCAACTAATTACGATGAATATGTAGAAACATCTATTCGTGTAATGTACGCCCGCCCCACAAGTGTATTTTGAACTTTGCGGAAATAGACGCACACATAATAGGATGACATAATTCCAATCAAGCCACTATTTTGAATACATCTTATATATATATATATATATATATATATATATATATATATATATATATATATATATATATATATATATTTCGGCAGCAAGTCGTTTATTAGACATATGTCGTTGAAGACCACGGAGTTCTCCGTCTTTATGATCTTTTTGGTCAGTTTCTCGACTTTGCGAGCAATTCGTCGGGTTTCTGGTATCAATAATTGATACATAATAATAATAATAATAATAATAATAATAATAATAATAGATAAAATATAAAATAAATAAAACAAATTAATAAATAAATAAATTAATAAGTAAATAAAAGAATAAAGATATATATATATATATATATATATATATATATATGCAAATAATTAGATATACCAAAAATAAAACCATAAATACGGCTCTTTACAACAACAACAACAACACAAATTCCTGAAGACGGTCGCGAGACCGAAAGCGCTCGAGAAATGGCCCAAGACACAACATTAGGCGCCACGATCCATCAATTGATACCAGAAACCCGACGAATCGCTCGCAGAGTCGAGAAACTGACCAGAAAAATCATAAAGAGGGAGAACTCCGTGGTCTTCAACGACATATATATATATATATATATATATATATATATATATATATATATATATATATATATATATATATATATATATATATATATATATATATATATATATATATTGTTACTGTAAATGTGTGTTTATCAACTGTTAAAATGAAATGTATTTACAAATCAATAGAACATATTAAGCCGCTTCCAATAAGAACACTGGTTTAGTTATTAGCTAATATTGGTTGTGTTCATTCTCACTGGCTTTTAAGAGGTTTGATGTTCGACGGAGATTGCAACATCGTTTTGTAGTGTTACCGGGCAGACTTTGACTGAAATAAGAAAATCAAAAGCCGCGTGGATCAGAAGGAATTTAACAACATTCCACTTTTACTATAAACACGCCAGAAAAAAAAAGAGAAAAAGAGAAAAGAAAAAGAAGAAAGAGAAAAGAAAGAAAGAGAACAAAAATGAAAAAGAAAAAAGAGAAAAGAAAAAAAGAAAAAGAGAAAAAAAATGAAAAAGAAAAATAAGAAAACATAAAAGAAAACCAAAAAAGAGAAACAGATAAAAAAAAGAACAAAAGAGAAAAGAAAAATGAAAAAGAAAAAAAGAATACAAAAAACGAAAAAGAGAAAAGAAAAAGAGAAAAGAGAAAAAAGAGAAAAGAAAAATGAAAAAGAAAAAAGAAAAGAAAAAAGAGAAAAATAGAAAAAAAGAGAAAAGAAAAAGAGAAAAGAAAAAAAGAAAAAAGAAAAATGAAAAAGAAAAAAGAGAAAAGAAAAAAAATAGAAAAAAAGAGAAAAGAGAAAAGAAAAAAAAAGAAGAAAAATGAAAAAGAAAAAAGAAAAGAAAAAAGGTAAAATAGAAAAAAAGAGAAAAGAAAAAGAGAAAAGAAAAATAAGAGAAAAGAAAAATGAAAAAGAAAAAAGAAAAGAAAAAAGAAAAGAAAAAAGAGAAAAATAGAAAAAAAGAGAAAAAAAAAAGAATTACTGAAGACTTCTACCCGTCATGGCTGACGGAACGAGAGCATGCTATAGGATTTAATAAAGATTCTGTTCAAAATTCCGTTCAGATTCCCAATTCAACAGAAATATTCCAGAGTTGGAAAAGATACATCTGAAATAATCCGGAGGTTACAGCGGTCGAAACGTTGTGAGGATAAAACTCAGGATGAGAACAGTAGTCGAGATAATCCAAATTATGCAAATAAATTTGACTTGATATATTTGAAATTATTTTTAACCATCAATATATCTCTAACCGGGCAACGCCGGGTGAAAACCGCTAGTTTACCACTAAACGCACAAGAAAAAAAAAGGGGGGGGGGTAAATCCCGCCCAAATCTAAAGAATGAGGGCGGGTGATTTATATGTGATAACCTTTGACTGGTAAATATTGAATTGGCGGGAAAAGATAAAAAAAAAAAAAAAATTAAAAATAACAAAAGCCGAAAGATCTTAGGCTACAAATTTTCTCGGATAAAAAAAGAAGGAAACGCTTATCTGACTATGACACAAAAATCAAAAATATTGGATAAAAGATTTTTTTTGACAGGATATTTTTTTATCCGTTTTATATCTCGCGAACATTACAGATTTTCGTAAAGACAAAAGAAACTTCAGTGTAAATACCGATCGTAAGTATGCATATCTACTTGTATACATGTATGTGTATGTATGTATGTATGTATGTATGTATATATGGTAGTCTTTGTGTATGTGCGTGTGGTTTGTTTGCGTATATATATGTTATCTCATGTGTGCGTTTATAAGCAATTATGTTTTATTTACTCCTTCCCAGGAGTTAGGCACAAGGCCAGTTTTATCTTACTCCCACAAGTAAGATGTGATCCAAGGTCGGGTCGGAAAAGTGGGGTTTGAAAAGCCAGCGCCCGAGAAGTGAGCACTCTGGCCATTAAAAATTGCCTGGGCAGCCCCGTCGGCATTCCCCGGTAGGGGCGCCTCAGACAGTAAGCAATAAACTTACTCCTCCCCAAAGAGGGGAAGCAAAGCCTGGGAGGGTGGACATCCTAGAACTGCACAGGACAAACCCATAGACCGGCGTAAGTCAAGCCCCGAAGGACAATACAATACCAGTATGGAGTGCAGTATCCATCGGAACAGATACTACACTTTGATCTTAGCCAAAAGGCCAAAGTTATGTATTGATTTACTCCTCTCCATAAGTTAGGCACAAGGCCAGTTTTTATCCTACTCCCACAAGTAAGATGTGACCCAAGGTCGGGTAGGGAAAGTGGGGTTTGAAAAGCCAGCGCCCGAGAGGTGAGCACTCTAGCCATTTAAAAATTGCCTGGGCAGCTCCCTCGGCATTCCTACAGGGAGATTGCCCTAAACTTGACTGGTGATGAGGATGGCTAGTTTCCCAGCAAGATTCAAAACAAGACCTTCAAAGGGCAAATTAACCGTCACTGGGTCAGCGGCCAGTTAGCATTTATATATATATATATATATATATATATATATATATATATATATATATATATATATATATATATATATATATATATAAAATTATTAATCCATACAGACGCTAACGTTTAAAGCTTATTGCTCGCATCAGTGCAAGAAAGTAAGAATTTCAGATGGTCGGGAGGAGGGAACCCAGTTCACAGAGTGAGCCTAGAATCTGCAAGCAGTCGCGACCGGAAACTGTCACGTAATTAAGGGAAATTAAGATCCATATGTACCTAGAAGCGGGCACAGATAGAAGACTAGTCGAGAGTGTTCGATGAACGTATCCAGAACTTTGCATTAGAGCTTTTTGGCAGTCTATTATTAACATCTCCAAGAGTGCTCATATATATATATATACGGAGAGAGAGAGAGAGAGAGAGTTAAGACAATTGGATTTAACCTCTATTATATTTATAGAATGGTTAATTCTATTTTCCATTTATACTCTACTCAAGCAAATAATTTTAACTTTAATTAAATAATTAAAGTTAAAATTCTCTCTCTCTCTATATATATAAGTATACATTCTTATTTGTACAAACATTATTGGTTACATATGTGCATACATGTTTCGGTTGCACTCTTCGCAGAAAGTCAACCTCAGTGCCCAATCGTAAAAATATGCGAACTAATATACAAATTATTATTTATTTAAAAACTATACGTTAAATACTTCAGAGAAATACCATGGTTTCATTAAAATAGACACGACCTTTATTGTTGTTAAAAAGGTTGTTACAACAATAAAAGGTCGTTTCAACAATAAAAGGTCAGTCTATTTCAATGAAACCATGGTACGTCTTAGAAATATGTAACGTATAGTTTGTAAATAAATAATTTATATATATATATATATATATATATATATATATATATATTTAAAAAAAAAATCCATCCCAGGACAAATATAAGCAATAAATATAGCATTAGTTTGAGATTTCTATGTTTTTTTTCTTTGCTGAGTAAGGTACTGTTTCGGGGAAAAAAAAACACAAATGGTAAAGTCATTCTCTTTCTCTTGCACACTTTCTTTTTTGGGAATGACAAAATTAAATCTACCTTCTTCACTCTCTCCTCCTCCTCCTCCTCCTCCTCCTCCTCCCTCTCTTCTTCTTCTTCTTCCTCCCCCTCCTTCTCCCCACTCCTACTCTTCCATCTGGATGACGACAAAATGCAACCTACCTTGTGCCTATTTACATATGCAAATCAGCAAATGTATCTATCAAATTGATCCGATTTTAAGCAAAAAGATTCACTTAGACAAGATTTTTTGCTTCTTTTCTTGATGAAAAGTTTCGGAGTTTTCTTTTAAGAAGATCCAACAAACGAAGCGAATGCATTTTTTTTGTTGTTGTGTAGATTTGTAAATGTCCACAAATTGAAAAGAGCTTAAGAAACAAAAATTTGAAAAGAAGACGCCATTTTTTTCTTTGTCTTCTTTTCGCATGCGACCAAGCATCTCTAGAAGAGGCTCTGTCCGTCGGAAAATCTGTCAAGCCTACTTTTCATTGGTCTGTAATGTTTGCAATAGCATTTTTGATCGTCTGTCATGCTTAAATTTAACATAACATTTTCTTTGGTCTGTAATGCTTAAGTTTTAAATAAAATTTCCTGTGGTCTGTCATGCTTAAGTTTGAAACAACATTTTCTTTGGTCTGTCATGCATAAGTTTTAAATAACATTTCCCGTGGTCTGTCAAGCTTAAGTTTTAAATAACATTTTCTGTGGTCTGTCATGCTTAAGTTTTAAACAACATTTTCTTTGCTCTGTCATGCATAAGTTTTAAATAACATTTCCCGTGATCTGTCATGCTTAAGTTTTAAATAACATTTTCTGTGGTCTGTCATGCTTAAGTTTGAAACAACATTTTCTTTGGTCTGTCATGCATAAGTTTTAAATAACATTTCCCGTGGTCTGTCATGCTTAAGTTTTAAATAACATTTTCTGTGGTCTGTCATGCTTAAGTTTGAAACAACATTTTCTTTGGTCTGTCATGCATAAGTTTTAAATAACATTTTCCGTGGTCTGTCATGCTTAAGTTTTAAATAACATTTTCTGTGGTCTGTCATGCTTAAGTTTGAAACAATATTTTCTTTGGTCTGTCATGCATAAGTTTTAAATAACATTTTCCGTGGTCTGTCATGCTTAAGTTTTAAATAACATTTTCTGTGGTCTGTCATGCTTAAGTTTGAAACAACATTTTCTTTGGTCTGTCATGCATAAGTTTTAAATAACATTTCCCGTGGTCTGTCATGCTTAAGTTTTAAATAACATTTCCCGTGGTCTGTCATGCTTAAGTTTTAAATAACATTTTCTGTGGTCTGTCATGCTTAAGTTTGAAACAACATTTTCTTTGGTCTGTCATGCATAAGTTTTAAATAACATTTCCAGTGATCTGTCATGCTTAAGTTTTAAATAACATTTCCCGTGATCTGTCATGCTTAAGTTTTAAACAACATTTTCTGTGATCTGTCATGCTTAAGTTTTAAATAACATTTCCCGTGGTCTATCATGCATAAGTTTTAAATAACATTTCCCGTGATATGTCATGCATAAGTTTTAAATAACATTTCCCGTGATCTGTTATGCTTAAGTTTTAAATAACATTTTCTGTGGTCTGTCATGCGTAAGTTTTAAACAACATTTTCTTTGCTCTGTCATACTTAAGTTTTAAATAACATTTCCTGGGGTCTGTCATGCTTAAGTTTGAAACAACAATTTCTTTGCTACGTTATGCTTAAGTTTTAAATAACATTTTCTGTGGTCTGTCATGCTTCAGTTTGAAACAACGTTTTCTTTGGTCTGTCATGCTTCAGTTTAACATTGCATTTTTCTTTGTCTGACAGGATTGAACTTAGCACCTCCGGATAACTTGCAAATTTCGAACCAACGGCCATGTGTCATTAGGAGAATTAACGAGTGTGTCACAGAGCCAGAAAATGGAATCCGAGCGTGGTACCCCCGTGACAATAAAGGGAGTGCGTTCGACAGTCCAGACAGACGGTTCCCGAGTTCGATACAGGACACCTGATGAAGGCCGGAGAACAGAACGGCCGAAACGTTGTGAGCATGGCAGCAAGGATGAGGAAGTCAGTCCGAACGCTGAAATCCATAATGAAAACGCAGCATCTGAGAAATACAGACAATTACTATCCAATATTAGAATGTAGCATTTTACAAGAGAAAGCTCACCTAGAATCGTCCTTAATCATATGTTTATTATTCTGTGTTCTTGTTAAAGGCGATTGGTGCAGTTAGCATTGCTGGAATTGAGGGTTCATCGGATCAATATTGCTGGTTCGGCGCGAAAGGCAAGTCAGCATTTATCAGTTAGCAAGTCTCGTGGAAGATTCTGACCTGACAACATGTATTGACACTACGAAGATATGGCGGCACCGTTAGAACTTGGCCAGAGTGTGCGGCCTTTCCAATTGGAAGTCAAAATTCATTTGTGTCCGAATCGGTCGGAACGCATTGGCAGATTTTCTTTGCAACCAACACACAAACACCAGCTTTGCGCAAGTATTTATACTTACAGACATTCTATAGTCACTTTTTCTTGTTCACACACACATACAATTTACAGTTACGCCATTTTATATATAAGATTACAAAGATCACATCTATCTATATATAAAGTTAGGTATGTATATATACATATATATATATATGTATATATATATGTATATATATATATATATATATGTATATATATACATATATATATATGTATATATAAATACATATATATATGTATATGTATATACATATATATACATATATACATATGTATATATATATACATATATACATATGTATATATATATACATATATATACATATATACACATATATATGTATATATATATACATATATATACATATATACACATATATATGTATATATATACATATATATATATGTATATATACATATATATACATTAGGGGAGGTCGATTTTGAAACTGTAAATTATCGCACTCGAAGAAAGTTGCCAAATAATGTCAAAAGTTACCACAAGAAATATTTTTCTTCAAAACTTTGTATTTATTTGAGCATTGCAACTTTAAGATCGAATAAATCGAGATTTTTTCTCACAGCCTAGATTTCACCGGCAGATGTGTCGCCTTAAATTAAACCCGGGTTTTAACAAAAAAAAGTAATACATTACTTAATAATAAATATTTTAAAGTTTATTTTTCCTTTTCTTAAGAAATTAAATGTACATATTCAAATTAAAAAGGAATAAAACACTATAATATTTAATGTTATATATAAATAATTATTTATTTACATAGGCGTTTTATTTATTGGATATTTTTTATGGTATTCACCGGTTGAAAATTCAACGAGCGAATTTGAATTCACGTGTTGATTTTGTGTTTACAAATGTAATTATCACAAATATATATTGAATTGTCGAGCGCTGGCTTATCTAATCCCACTTCCCCGACCTTTTTCACACCTTACCTTGTGGGAGTTAGATAAATAAAAACTAGTTCAGCCAGGGTTTTTTAACCCATTAAATAAACCGGTATCGTCCGGGTCTTTGGGTCTGGATTCACGCCCGTCTGTCCGTCCTGTGCAGTTCTAGGAGGTGCACCTCCCAGGTTTTGCCTTCCCTCTTTGGGGAGGAGTAAGTTTATTGCTTACTGTCTGAGGCGGCCCTACCGGGGAATGCCGACGGAGCTGCCCAGGCAATTTTTAAATGGCCAGAGTGCTCACCTCTCGAGCACTGGCTTTCTCATCCCACTTTCCTGTGTCAATCTTACCTTGTTGGAGATAGATAAATAAAATCTAGTTCAGCCAGGGGATTTTACCCCACCAAATAAATCGGTATCGTCCGGGCCTTTGGGTCTGGATTTACGCCGGTCTATTGGGGCTTGTCCGTCCTGTGCAATTCTAGGAGTTGCACCCTCCCAGGCTTTGCCTTCCCTCTTTGGGGAGGAGTAAGTTTATTGCTAACTGTCTGAGACGCCCCTACAGGGGAATGCCGACGGGGCTGCCCAGTCAATATTTTAATGGCCAGAGTGCTCACCTCTATAGCGCAGGCTTATCTAATCCCACTTTCATGACCTTGTGTCACATCTTACCTTGTTGGAGGTAGACAAATAAAACTATTTCAGCCAGGGGTTTTTATCCCACCTAAAATATTATATGTATTGGAGTTGATGGGAGAATGGATAAGGACACATTGATGTATAAGGAAATTGTGGATGAAAATAGACAGAGAATTATGAAAAAAACTAAGGGACCAGAACACCATTTAACTTTTACAAAAGAAACACCATGTGAAAGTAAATATCTGACACAGAGTTCTTCCTAATAGTGGTGCAACAGGTGCTGTTCATGCAGATCAAGTGGTGGATGTTTTGCATGAATTCCACAGTGAGAACAGTATCAAGGCT
>OY744548.1:53896531-53934031 GCA_963556195.1 Sepiola atlantica
GCACCGGTTTGTTAGTTTGACCTCTAACTGACTTCACATGCGCGTTCTCGGCTGCTTTTTTTTTTTTGAATTCTCTTCTTTTCATCAGTTTTTTGTTCATTTTTGGTTATTGTCACCCGAAGATGATTCGACGAAGAGTCGAAAGTACTAGCGATACTTATGGAATATTCATTATTTGTTTTATTTTGATAGAAGAAAATCATTACAAACATTGAAAAATTAAAAAAAGGTATGAACAAGCAGAGACATTCTGTTATGTTTCACAATGTTTGCTTATATATATATATATATATATATATATATATATATATATATATATATATATATATATATATATATATATATATATTAGTAGTATGTTTTTAAAGGCTTTGGGCAATGCAAATTCCGGGTAAGATGCAAGTTGTAAGGAATTTGCATTGCCCACAGCCTTTAAAAACATACTACTACTATACCCAGCAATGCTTCAAGCAAACTACCATTCCCTACTAATATATATATATATGGTCGTATAATCAGTACCATTGGAGAGCCATGAATATTATAACTGTCCTGTTTTTAAATCTCCAAAACAGTTACATGGTAAACAGCTGATGATCCCCGTGTTAATATTAGACGCTTATATTAAGGTCTCCTGTTTTTGTTTCACTCTTAGATAATTAACGCCCTCCATATTTTTTTTTTTTTTTTTTTTTTTTCATTTATTAATTTTCCAACGAATGTTAAGTCTGCAATATCTTGGATTTAGTTAGTTTGTCTTGGGATTTAAACTGAATTTTACATTTTTTTTTAATGACTCAAAGCTTCTTTAGACTATATATATATATATATATATATATATATATATATATATATATATATATATATATATATATATATATATATATATATATATATCCCGAAACAGTTTTTCATGGTAAACAACTGATGATCCCTTAAAATAGTGTTAGAAACTAACTAATATAATAACTGTAAAAAATAAATTGACTTACATGAGTGATTTTCCACTGGAAGACTTGAGACTATAAGTTTTTTTATTTTTTATTTTTCATTTTTTTATTTTTTTATTTTTTTTATTTATTTATTTTTTTTTGTTTTATATAGTTTTAATGGTTGAGAAACTTCCGAGACTATATATATATATATATATATATATATATATATATATATATATATATATATATATATATATATATATATATATATATATATATCCCGAAACAGTTTTTCATGGTAAACAACTGATGATCCCTTAAAATAGTGTTAGAAACTAACTAATATAATAACTGTAAAAAATAAATTGACTTACATGAGTGATTTTCCACTGGAAGACTTGAGACTATAAGTTTTTTTTATTTTTTATTTTTTATTTTTTTATTTTTTTTATTTTTTTATTTATTTATTTATTTTTTTTTTATATAGTTTTAATGGTTGAGAAACTTCCGAGACTATATATATATATATATATATATATATATATATATATATATATATATATATATATATATATATATATATCCCTGCATGATCCACTGATATTTATGCAAATGTGTGCACAGGGTTTATAACTGAGTGCTGTATTGGCATCTCTTGATGTGTGTTTCTGTACTTTGCACGTGCGTGCATGTGCACTACTTCCATGAGTATTGCACATCGTGATTGTGCATATGAAATGCCAAACAATTATTTCTTCTTATTTCATGAGAATCTCCGCCGAAACGGCAAATGCCAAATGTGTTCTTTTACGTTCGCAGATAACGAGTCTGTTAATGAAAACCTGGCAATTCCATGCATAAATGTCAGAAGATTCATCGGCAAAAAGAAGACACGGAAATTGTCTGACATAAATCTATACTTCAAACAACAGAGTCGACATTACTTATTTTCAAACCCCTCGGATCGGGGGGTGGGCACGAACCCGCTGGAGGGCCCCAGTGTAGCTTTATTGAAAGCGGGTGTGTAAAAAATAGTCTTAAAATCGGAAAATCTTCATGTAAGATTAACATTAAGAAGAGATTGCAAAATTTCATTAAACGTTAAAAAGAATAGATTAGGTTGAGGTGTCAGGATATGATGTCATGGACGGGAAGTCTAAAGTGAAACGTGGCGAAAAGTATAGCAAAGGCTTGAACTGATAGGATTCGGTCGTCTTTTAAAGAGTTATGTCATTGTCCGCATCTCTGAGGTTAGGGTAAGGGTTAGGATTAGGGTGAAAGCAATAAGAATATTAAACTTTTCAATGCTGTAAAAGAATTAAAAAAATAAAAGAGCATGACGCCATTGATCAAGAATGTGTTTGGTGTTTTCATTTTTTATTTAATTGTTATCCCTTATTATAGCTACGAGGGAAAAGAGGAAGACGGCCGCTGCTATAATCACAACCAAAGAAGAAAACAAACAATTCTGTTTGTACGATTAAACCATCACAGCAATGACGGCTACTGTCACCACTGCTTAGAGACGTACCTTATTAATGATCATCTACTTACAATGTGTCAACGGTGTGCGGCATCACGCCGGAGGAAATGATCTCTTTAACCGTACTTCATCAGAAGCTTGGTATTGGTGGGATTTGGGATGTCTGACTGTTGATGCACACACATACACAGTTCTCTACCTAGCTAACTATTCCACTTACATAAATCAACCACAAGAGACATATACACACACTGCCTACAATACCTGTCTCACACAAACTATCATACTAACACAATGCAACATGCACACAGACACACACAAAGCAGCGAAAAACAAATTTCTCTAAATAAAATATTTACAACCACTGTGTACTGTCTCCGGGATGCATGTACGGTTCGTGGAAGCGTGTGAAAACCTTGGACAGTCAGATGAATTCCTATCGACGATCAAGACTCTGAGGTATGGTATATCGGCGTCTCAGGTGATTTGGTCATGTACAGTGTGTCACCTCTTGAATGAACTCCATAACACACCTAGATACCCCAGGCACTAGGGTGCGTCGTAGACCTGGCTTGAACGTATAAGAAGTTATTTTACTGCATGTAACATAACTGATATCAACCCTTTGGATCAGACCGCATTGAGAGAAGGGGTGAGACACTTGCAGCATCTTAAGTACCTAAACTGGATGATGATGATGATGATAATGATGATGATGATAATGATGATGTAGATGATGGTGATGTAGATGATGATGATGATGATGATGATGATGATGATGATGATGATGATGATGATGCCACCTTATTCTAATCCTTTAGTTCTTGCTTAAATTTCGTTGGAAAAACGTTATATTCCAGTTATATATAAACGTTATATAGCACCACTTTTTACTGTATAAACTAAACGCTCTGTCATCTCGGTGGCCAATGTCTGGTCGGAGCAGATCACAACAAACGGCCCAAGACTGTTCGTTGCAGTTGCAGATTGGTAGCCAGTCTTCCTATTGCAAACCCACTTGGACCTGGTATGACGCACACCACCTGCTATTCTCAGATGGTCACCCATCTGAGCACGAAACCGGGATCAACGTTGCTCAACTTTAGTGATCTTTTATCTTTTCTTTTTTACTAATAAGTCACCACTTATAGAAGCTAAAAGCCCCTCAAGGATAAGGATTAATGAGATAGATAGATTGTCAGTTGAATGACGATGAATATTATGAGAAGATCGAAAATAATGAATAGGATGAATTAAATTTGAGGACTTATGAGAACGGTTTATGACAAGTTTTTATTGACATTACTTTTGAAGATGACCATCTAGTTGTCCTCAAGAAAGCAATCATGTGGCCACTTGTTCCACAAATGGGAAACTCTTGGAAAGAAACTCTGTTCATGGAAATTTCGTTGGATGTCAGGCACAAGGACAAGAACGGAAAGTTCTTTGTAGTTGTGGTAGTAGACGAGTTATTGCTGTGAAAGTTTTACAACGAGGAACCTTGGTGTAAGATATCCACAACAAGAACCCGTCTTCTACCACAACTGAAAAGAACTTTCCATCGGGTCAGGAAGAATTTACATGAACAGGGTTTCTTTCCAACAATTTTCCATCTGTGGAACACATTACTACAAGATTGCTTCCCTGCATGCTATAATATGGTCATCTTCAAATCCAATGTCAATAAATACACGTGATCTTGCTTTAGCGATCGCGCGTGAATCTCATTAGATTCGGACGCGCACCTGGTGAACAAGCGATGACGACAAAGATTCACCAAGCCGAATTACAACTCCAGTAGATCAATAGAAAATAGTTCATTCATGTAAACTACTCCAATGACAAAAAGTGGGTAGAACCGCTTCGTGAGAATTCAAATACCATTGATTTTTGTGAAATTTTAACAATGGATATTAGATATCAATCAATAAATATTCCCTAAATTTCAGTTTTGGGAGTATTTTAAAGTTTTTTTTAGTCGCATAATATGGGCACAACCATCCATTTGAAAATTCAAATATTTCAGATTTGCATTAAATTCGATCCATAATCATTAAACACCAATTAAACAAGATTCCCTGAATGTCAATTTCTTCTTAAGACACCTTAAGCTTGAGCCTTAAATTTTAGACATTGTCTATAAGCAAAATCATGTAATGAATTTTGATCAAAATTGAAATAAGGATTCTAGACATAAAGTTTAGTATAATTCCCAAATTTTTACACTTTTATTGTCATTAAGGGTATGCGAGCACAACAGGGCTATGTATTTTACTGGTAGGAGTTTTTCTTCAGCGCACCTCACACACTTCATCCACTCATGCATAAAGATTTATACTGTAGTGATGTGATAATGAAATGGTTTGGTTGATAACCTTAATGACAATAAAAGTATAAAAATTTGGGAATTTCCTTGCTTTTGTACATTTAGTGTATATGAATGGTCATCTTAACACTATTAAGGGCATATGATTTCAGTATACTGACATTTTTCATGGAATTTCACTACTTTTGTAAAGGCTATGCCTCAATACAATGCCTTCTCATAAGGTTTTTTGGAATTTTCTGGAAAACTAAGGTATATGGTAAACTGAAATTAAAATGCCATCAACTAGACCCTAGAACCTCTATCTCTGCCAAAAATCAGCTGAATTCATCAAATAGTTGAAGAGATACAGGGTGGCACATACGTACGTACATAAAAGTGGTGCAAAACTGTTCTGTTCAGGGAATTCATTTTACTCGTTCTGAGACTGGTATTATTCTAGTTGGTTATATTTTCTGCATCTCAATACTCATTTGGAAGTCTGTGATATTTAAAAAAAACTTTTCAATATTTGGCTGTTGTAAAGAGTAAATCCCAAATTGTATGACGTCATGACGGCATTATTGGCTCAAAGGTCAACTAAAGAAAGAGCTGTAGCATCTGAGCTGACCTTTGGCAAAATTACCATTTTTCCCTCGTACCATTCCTACTTTTAGATAAAGATGACAAAAAATCTATCAGTCTCTTCATGCTATTCTCATCAAAATGCAGTTACTCGAATCAACTTTCGTCTGTAATATGCTAATCAGGCAGGCATAAAGGGAAGCAATCACTAAGCCCTCCTGGGTTAGGGTCAAAGTTCATTGAGTGCCCTTCACCATTTGAAGTGGAAAATTTGTTTGCTGTCATGCAAGTTTAATCTGTCTTTAAACCATTGTAACATCACACGGATTGACTTAAAAAAAAAAACTAAATAAAAATAAAAATGGTATGGGACTATGTCTTTAAACTCTGAGGAAGGCGTATATCGGCGAAACCATAAAGATCAGGATATGGCGGATTTCTTTCTGAATTAATTTCAAGATAATAGAGTAAGTCTAAAAAACTAACTATTATCCCCAGGTCTCATCAAGAAATCAAAATAAAATTAAAAAAATATAAACCTCTTTTTTTTCTACCTAATTCCACTTCTCCCGGAGGTTACATCGGCCGAAACGTTGCGAAAATACACCCAAGATACACAATAGTCATGTTTATCATTATTAAAATACAACGATTAAATACAAAATTAAATTTCTCAAAATATTCTAGAATTTTTTAATTTATCAAAAAAAAAAAATTATTGCCATGTTTAAGCTTATTTTTAAATATGTTATGGTAAAAAATATGCTTCACAAGTGTTCTAATTAATATTTATATATGTTATGGTAAAAGGTATGCTTCACAAGTGTTCTAATTAATATTTATATATGTTATGGTAAAAAATATGCTTCACAAGTGTTATACTAAATATTTATATATGTTATGGTAAAAAATATGCTTCGCAAGTGTTCTAATTAATATTTATATATGTTATGGTAAAAAATATGCTTCACAAGTGTTCTAATTAATATTTATATATGTTATGGTAAAAAATATGCTTCACACGTGTTCTAATTAATATTTATATATGTTATGGTAACAAATATGCTTCACAAGTGTTCTACTTAATATTTATATATGTTATGGTAAAAAATATGCTTCACAAGTGTTATACTAAATATTTATATATGTTATGGTAAAAAATATGCTTCGCAAGTGTTCTAATTAATATTTATATATGTTATGGTAAAAGGTATGCTTCACAAGTGTTCTAATTAATATTTATATATGTTATGGTAAAAAATATGCTTCAAAAGTGTTATACTAAATATTTATATATGTTATGGTAAAAAATATGCTTCACACGTGTTCTAATTAATATTTATATATGTTATGGTAAAAGGTATGCTTCACAAGTGTTCTAATTAATATTTATATATGTTATGGTAAAAGGTATGCTTCACAAGTGTTCTAATTAATATTTATATATGTTATGGTAAAAGGTATGCTTTACAAGTGTTCTAATTAATATTTATATACGTTATGGTAAAAATATGCTTCGCCAGTGTTCCACTTAATATTTATATATGTTATGGTAAAAAGTATGCTGCACAAGTGTTCTAATTAATATTTATATATGTTATGGTAAAAAATATGCTTCACAAGTGTTCTAATTAATATTTATATATGTTATGGTAAAAAATATGCTTCACAAGTGTTCTAATTAATATTTATATATGTTATGGTAAAAGGTATGCTTCACAAGTGTTCTAATTAATATTTATATATGTTATGGTAAAAAATATGCTTCAAAAGTGTTATACTAAATATTTATATATGTTATGGTAAAAAATATGCTTCACACGTGTTCTAATTAATATTTATATATGTTATGGTAACAAATATGCTTCACAAGTGTTCTAATTAATATTTATATATGTTATGGTAAAAAATATGCTTCACAAGTGTTATACTAAATATTTATATATGTTATGGTAAAAAATATGCTTCGCAAGTGTTCTAATTAATATTTATATATGTTATGGTAAAAAATATGCTTCACAAGTGTTCTAATTAATGTTTATATATGTTATGGTAAAAAATATGCTTCACACGTGTTCTAATTAATATTTATATATGTTATGGTAACAAATATGCTTCACAAGTGTTCTAATTAATATTTATATATGTTATGGTAAAAAATATGCTTCACAAGTGTTCTACTTAATATTTATATATGTTATGGTAAAAAATATGCTTCGCAAGTGTTCTAATTAATATTTATATATGTTATGGTAAAAAATATGCTTCACAAGTGTTCTAATTAATGTTTATATATGTTATGGTAAAAAATATGCTTCACACGTGTTCTAATTAATATTTATATATGTTATGGTAACAAATATGCTTCACAAGTGTTCTAATTAATATTTATATATGTTATGGTAAAAGGTATGCTTCACAAGTGTTCTAATTAATATTTATATATGTTATGGTAAAAAATATGCTTCAAAAGTGTTATACTAAATATTTATATATGTTATGGTAAAAAATATGCTTCGCAAGTGTTCTAATTAATATTTATATATGTTATGGTAAAAAATATGCTTTACAAGTGTTCTAATTAATGTTTATATATGTTATGGTAAAACATATGCTTCACAAGTGTTCTAATTAATATTTATATATGTTATGGTAACAAATATGCTTCACAAGTGTTCTAATTAATATTTATATATGTTATGGTAAAAAATATGCTTCACAAGTGTTATACTAAATATTTATATATGTTATGGTAAAAAATATGCTTCGCAAGTGTTCTAATTAATATTTATATATGTTATGGTAAAAAATATGCTTCACAAGTGTTCTAATTAATGTTTGTATATGTTATGGTAGAAAATATGCTTCACAAGTGTTCTAATTAATATTTATATATGTTATGGTAAAAAATATGCTTCACAAGTGTTCTAATTAATATTTATATATGTTATGGTAAAAAGTATGCTGCACAAGTGTTCTAATTAATATTTATATATGTTATGGTAAAAAATATGCTTCGCAAGTGTTCTAATTAATGTTTATATATGTTATGGTAAAAAATATGCTTCACACGTGTTCTAATTAATATTTATATATGTTATGGTTAAAATATCCTTCGCCAGTGTTCCACTTAATATTTATATACAAATATTTATATATGTTATGGTAAAAAATATGCTTCACAAGTGTTCTAATTAATATTTATATGTTATGGTAAAAAATATGCTTTACAAGTGTTCTAATTAATATTTATATACGTTATGGTAAAAATATGCTTCGCCAGTGTTCCACTTAATATTTATATTTGTTATGGTAAAAAATATGCTTCACAAGTGTTCTAATTAATATTTATATATGTTATGGTAAAAAATATGCTTCACAAGTGTTCTAATTAATATTTATATATGTTATGGTAAAAAATATGCTTCACAAGTGTTATACTAAATATTTATATTTTTATGGTAAAAAATATACTTTACAAGTGTTCTAATTAATATTTATATATGTTATGGTAAAAAATATGCTTCACAAGTGTTCTAATTAATATTTATATATGTTATGGTACCTTACCTACGATATAAACTATTCCGCTCAAGATAAACACTAACAGCACATGCCTCTCTGGGTTGTAACCATCCCAGCCCGATCACTCTCTCATTAATTTCGGTTAAGTGAGGACGTCGGGATGGGGTAAGGTAATACCAGTCGAAGATTCGTTCTCGACAATCAGTCCGGCAGGAACTGGGCCAGTTCGGTGGCCTTGTATCTGCCGGGCTGAGGTATACTGTCCTGGGTTTTCCTAGGAGGAGCATCCTCCCAGGCTTTGCCTTACCTCTTTGGTGGGGAGTAAGCTTATTGCTTGCTGCCTGAGGCGCCCTTACCGGGGAATGCCGACGGGGTTACCGAGGCTATTTTTGCTAGGCCAGAGTGCTCCTTCTTTAGGGGCGCTGGCTTGATCTCCCCACTTTCCGACCTTGTGTCACATATTCCTGCGGTGGGATGGAATCAAATACATGTAACCATCCCAGTCCGATGGGAACTAGGCTATTTCGGTGGTCTTTTATTCGTCAGGCTGAGGTTTTTGTCCTGGGTAGTCCTAGGAGGTCCACCCTTTCAGGCCTTCATCCCCTGTTTGGGGTAGAGTAAGTTTATTGCTTGCTGGTTGAGGCGCCCCGACCGGAAAATACCGACGGGGCTGTCCAGGCAATTTCAAAAAAGGCCAGGGGCGCTGGCGTGACCCTTCCTTCCTTCCGGCCTTGTGTCACATCTATCTGAGGTGGGAAAGAAGTTGATACTTGTAATCATCTTAGTTTAATACTGGCAGTTGTATTATACTTTTTTTGCAAGCAACTCATCTGTTAAATTATACTTTTTTGCAAGCAACTTATCTGTTGTATTATACTTTTTTGCAAGCAACTTATCTGTTGTATTATACTTTTTTGCAAGCAACTTATCTGTTGTATTATACTTTTTTTGCAAGCAACTTATCTGTTGCATTATACTTTTTTTGCAAGCAACTTATCTGTTGTATTATATTTTTTTTGCAAGCAACTTATCCGTTGCATTATACTTTTTTTGCAAGCAACTTATCTGTTGTATTATACTTTTTTTGCAAGCAACTTATCTGTTCTATTATACTTTTTTTGCAAGCAACTGATCTGTTCTATTATATTTTTTTGCAAGCAACTTATCCGTTGCATTATACTTTTTTGCAAGCAACTTATCTGTTGTATTATACTTTTTTTGCAAGCAACTTATCTGTTGTATTATACTTTTTTTGCAAGCAACTTATCTGTTGTATTATACTTTTTTGCAAGCAACTTATCTGTTGTATTATACTTTTTTTGCAAGCAACTTGTTTCTCTAAACTCTGAGTTTGTGTTTTCTTTACCGGACCCTTTACAGGGTCACAACAATATAAAATCGTAGAATTATGTCAGCAATTTAATTTTTCATATATAAATTATTATAAATTATTATTATCATTTCTGATAATGGCCGAAACAAAAACAAACAAACAAAAAAAAAACAACCGTTGACTTTCAGAATTAATTTCAAACGGTTGTCTGGCTTGCTATGTGCTTTCTCGCTTCCCCATAACAATTGAAATGGTTTCATTCAAGGAGAGGTAGAAAACGGCACGTGTTTGACTTGCTAACTTTTGTGTGAAGAGATGGAAGAACTTGTATCTATTTATGTAAAAATAAATACACATTGAGCTTTATTATAGAGCGGAGGATAAATATGTACGTTTTTATGGGGTCTGTCTAAATCTGTCATGTCTGTGTAGTAGGTTGAAATGAATGTGAGAAATGGTATCAAATCCTCAGTCAATGAGTTATGAAGTGGAGGGAGATAGAGGGGGTTCGCTGTAGAAACGGAGAGAGAGAAGGGTGAAAGGAGAGAGAGAGAGAGAAGAAGAAAGAACGGGAGAGGGAAAAGCGGTAGAGAGAGAGAGAGAGGGGGGAAAAGGGAGAGAGGAACACTGGAGAGAGGGAAACAGAAAGAGACAGAACGAGAAACGCTATAGAAAGATAGATAGATAGATAGAGAGAGAGAGAGAGAGAGAGAGAGAGAGAGAGAGAGAGAGAGAGAGAGAGAGAGAGAGAGAGAGAAAAGAATTAAAAATGGAGAATACAAAGAAAGAATACAAAGAATGACCACAAACATAAATTTAGTTGTAAAATGGTGCCTCCATGTCTTGGGTGAAATATCGTCTACCTCTGTCGGCAATGAACCCCAACTTGTCAGTCAATCATTAATGGACATTTTCACCCCCTTTTCTAGCAAATAAACATCTTTCATTTAATATCTCCCCATGTATCAATATTTCTTCCCTCCTCTACTGCCCCTCCTTCTCTCCCCCCCCCACACTCTTTCTTTTTCCTTCCCTCTCCTCTCATTATATCCGCCACCTTTCTCACTCTCTCTTTCTATTTTTCTTCCCCCTTCTTTCTATATCTGTTCCTCCTCTTTCTTTTTCTCGCTTTCTTACTCTTCCTTCCATTCTTCCTCCTCCCCTCCCCCTCTCTCCCCCTCTCTCTTTATCTCTTCACCCCTTTCTCTGTCACTCTCCTTTTTCTCTTGCTTCTCCTTCTCTCTCTCTCGTTCACTCTTTGCCTTCAATTTCTCTTCACTTTCTCCCTTCCTTCCCTTTCTCTTTTCCCCATTCCCAATTCCCCCTCTCTCTATCTCTGTTCTTTCTTTTTTCTCGCTCTCTTTATCTTTTCCTCCCCTTTATATCTGTTCCTTCCTGTCTCTTTTCCCCCCTTCCCCCCTTCCCCCTCTCTCTCTCGTTTTCTTTGCTTTCTCCCTCTCACTCTTATTCTCTATTTTCTTCCCCTTTCCCCTCTCTCTCTACATTTCTTTTTTCTCTTTTTCTCGCTCTTTTTATCCCTTCCTCCTTTTTCTTTTTCTCCTCCGCCCTTTTTCTTGCTCTCTTTCTCTCTCTCTTCCATCCTTTCTCTCTCTTTATCTCTTTCTCTTTCTTTCTTTCTCTCCCTTATCTCTCTTTCTTCCCGTCTCACTTTATTCCTCTTCCCTCTTTTCTCTCTCTCTTGTTTCCTTCTCTTTGAACTTATCTCTTTCTACTTTCTTCATCTTTCTCTCTCTCTCTCTCTCTCTTGTTTCCTTCTCTTTGAACTTCTCTCTTTCTACTTTCTTCATCTTTCTTTCTCTCTCTCTCTCTCTCTCGCTCTCTCTCTATGTATATATATATATATATATATATATATATATATATCTTCCTCCTCTTTCTCTCTCTCCCCTCCATTTTTGTTGCTCTCTTTCTGTCTCTTCCTTCCTTTTTATCTGTCTTTCTCCCTCTATTCCATTCATTCTCTGTTTCTTTCCCTCTCTATTCCATTCATTCTCTCCCCCTTTCTCTCTCTCCCCTTTCTTTCTCTTTCTCTCTCCATCCATTCCCACCACCATCTCCGGCTGTCTGCCTCTTCCCTTCATCCTACCTATTCATTCGTTACCAATTACACAAGAATCGTCTCAGAACTGATCATCAACTCTCCCCACCCTTTAATGAGCACTATTGTCTTGCATCTCCTGTCATTGTTGATTCAATTTCTTCAGATATAAAAGCCAGAACTCTCACCAACTTTCCGCTTGGTCGACCAACGACGACCAAACGAAGCTGCGCCATATTACTTATCTTTTGTTTATAGGACATTAAATAACTTCCATTTTGAAACGATGAAACAACTTCAATCAATCAAAACCATTTTCAATACTGGACAGAAAAATCAACGATATTGAATTTTTTTGCTCACACGCTGATATTCCGAATTCGTGGCCGTGGGCCACCATCAGTGGACTGTTTCTCTTGTACCAAACGGTCATAAACAACGTTTTAAGTTTAATTTAGACGGTTTCAAACCAATATAAATTATTGCCCACTAAAAATAATTCAATTTAAAAAAAGTTTTTTTTTTATTCAAATTATTTTATAGTTTTCAGTAATCAAATTAAAATTCCATTTCTATTTGATATTTAATTTTCATTAAAAAAATAATTCCAGTAAATTTTAATAAATTTTAATTATAAAATTTTTCCTGAAAAAGATTTTATGTGAGTTAAAAAAAAAAAATTATGACCATTTAGTGCAAGAGACGCAGTCTATTGAATTCGGAATCGGGGCGTGTGAGTGAGAAAATTCAATTTTGCCGAAAATTCTATTGTTTCTTTTGATAATTACAATTTCTTTAGTATGACTCTTTGGGTATCGTATATATTACTTAATAATCCCATTTCAAATTTTAATAAACATAATATATAAAATGAAGTCGGTCTCTTTATCGTTTCTTTGTAATCGATAGCTTTCTTTCTACAAAATTAATATTTGATCTTGGTCCGCCAGTTTTTTTGTGGGTCGTTGTTTCATGTTGTTAAGAAGAATACAATTTTATTCGATTACTTGTTTTTTAACCACACGGATAATAATTCATATTGGTCTGGCAACGAAAGTAAAAGTAATTGTTTTAAAACTATAGACGTTATACATGGTGAGCACCAAACATGTCAAACATGTCAGCTATGGAATCGCAAATGAAATTCAAAATCCTTTCTGCAAACGTTCGTCAGTTTTTTTTTGTGGATCGTTTCAGTATGTAAAAAAAATATTATTCGATTTCATTCTTTCCAGAAAATAATTTGTCCGGATAGGATTTTTTTTTTAAATGGCCGTCATTTTAAAAAAGGAACATAATTATGTATTCGTCAATACATAGTTACTTAATGTTAATTGACAGAAAATAACGATAAAAAAAAATCATAACTAAATAAAATATATTAACACACACTAACATATTCATAAATACATACATGTACACACATATATAAATTACCTACAGTGTGCCACTCATCGAATCGTTGATAAAATTCACAACCCTTTCTGAAATCCAACGATATTTGATGTAAATGAACTTCAGTCCATGTCTGAATTGTCCACCATAGTCCAGTCATGAATACCCGACAGTCTTTGTTTTATAGCCGTTCATTGATATGCGGGGACACTTTAGTGATCGTCGCATCACTAAGAGGTGTGATCCTGAATGGGCTTCACATTCACCAGACATTAACCCCTTCAGAATGTGAGGTGAGGTTATCTCAAAGATAATGTTTATCAAAACACCCCACATACTATTCCTGAACTGAAGAGGTCCATCACAATCAAAACCAAGAAAGAAGTGAGTCAAAGTTATTGACAATTTTGCATGTCATATGCATGTGAGCTTTTTCTTAAACGGCGATAAGACAAAAACATTCATGTACTGAAACTAACTCTAATATAAAAAGTAAAGTTAGTCCCTTTTTATCGTTTCTTTGTCACCGATACCTTTCGTCCTACAAAATCATCTAATTCTGGTACGCCCGTTTTTATTGTGAGTCGTTCTAGAATGTTGTTAAGAAGAATAAAATGTAATTCGATTTATTCCTTCAAGGAAATACTTTGTCCGGGTGAGCATTATTTTCAAAAACCGACATCTTACAAAATAGGGACGTAAATCTGTATTCTTCCATACAGAATTACTTCCCTTTGATTGGAACTAAAATTATCTAATATATAAAGTAAAGACAGTCTCTTTATCATTTCTTTTATCATTGATAGCATCGATAGTTTTTAATAAAAAATTAAAGAATTAATAAAATATACATACACACATAAATATATATATATATATATATATATATATATATATATATATATATATCCATCCATCCACCCATCCATCCATCCATCCATCCATCCATACATACATACATACATACATACATACATACATAAAAATTACTTACAGACGACCTCCCCCAAAATGCCATCCATCGAATTATTAATAAAATCACCAATCCTTTCTACAATATAACCATATTTGGTACAAAAAACTTCAGTCTGTGATTGACTTGTCCACCAAGTTCAGTCAGGAATGTCCTACACTCTAGTATATGTTCGATCGTCATATAACCATCCTCCCAGGTATTATTTCTTACCTTGAGATGAGACGGTGTAATAGATGTTCGTTTGTCATGTTTCCATTTTCTCAGGTATTATCTTTTCCCTTGCGGTTGGGACACTGTAGTATATGTTCGTTCGTCACATGTACTAGCAAAGTTTTAATAATTGAGATGCTTTATTTTGTAAACATGCGCATTCATTTATCGGAAATATATATGGCTCGAGGTTTGACCACCCAAAATGTGATTTCTTCACTTAGACAAGTTATTGCGTATTTAAACGAGGTTTCACATTGAGAAATCAAACCACATAAAAACATTGAAAAATTAATGTCCCTTCAGATACGAGATTCCATGCGGTGACTATGACCCACTTAAGATTTTCCAAAATGAATGTTCATACCAAATGATGGACTTCATGTCCATAGATTAACAGCTGATAATCTCGAGTGGTCTCTCAGTGTAGACCAAGTGATATATATATATATATATATATATATATATATATATTAATGCATGTGTTGTTGAAAACAACAGAACTCTTCTGTTTGGTAATCCCTTTTTTTATTTTTTCCATTCTTCGAATGATCTTTTTAACGTTGACATGGAATGAATTAATGTAGGATCCGTATGTTTGACAAACGTTTTCGATTCTCTCCAGAATCATCATCAGGTCTTTTTAATGGCACAAAATGAATAAAAAAGCGGGTGAATGAATGGAAGTTTTTTTTTAAGAAATACGCCGGCAAACCGTTCACGTAAAAGACGAACGTCTACATTTTGAAATGTAACAGATGAACTAGTTCTTAATTTATTTATTTATCTTTTATTTATTTTATTTTAATTTTTATTTTTAATTTAAAATAGTAGCTGATTTAATTTGGTCTAGTCTATTAATTATGAAAAATTGGGAAGATAGGCAGTGAGTAATTTTAATAAGGTGTCCCTTTTTTAAAATTAAATTAAGCGACCCCGGTTGGTGTCACTGAACTAAGCTAAACATTTTAAAATGGTTTTACTTTTCTCATATGAAACGTTATTGATTTTAGGTTGCTGTGTTTTTATGTATATGGCTTCAAGTATTTTTAATTATATATATATATATATATTCCAGCAGAGAGGTCAAGGAGTGTTGTTCTCAGAGACAAAAGGCCCTTTGAGCCCTAATCTGATCGACTATTTCTGTAATTCAGTAATGGCTCGCGGTACTCATTGCAAGTCTGTCGTTCGGTGGAGAAGTATCATTGTAGCTTTGAAAAATAAAACTTTGTTACTTGTTTTAAACTGGGGTTGTAGTTTTGTTAAGAGGGAGAATATTTCTGTTGCATAATTGACCGAGACCAGAAGATTGACATTGCAGACGGTGTCGGAATCAGACACCTATCTCAGACGAAGACAACACGCGGACGATCACAGACGCACGTTCACAATTTCAAAGAAATTATGTTGTTTGAAGAAACAACGAAAAACATTAAATTTAATTTTGATTTTTGACAGAAATTAAAATCCCTAAACTATAGAATCCCTAAACCATAGAATTACAAAACAACAGAATAACTGAATCGTATGACCGGAGAATCATAAAATTACGGAATCACAGAATAATTTAATCACATTATCACAGAATTATGAGATACAGGAATCCAATAATCATAAAACCAAATACAGTACCATAAATCACAAAATCAAAGAATAAAAGAAATCACAGAATCATAAAATCATAAAAACTCAGATTCAAAGAATCACAGAATCAAGAATCATAGAATCAAAGAATAACAGAATCAAAGAATTATAGAATGAAAGAATCGTATAATCAAAGAATCACAGAATCATAGAATGAAAGAATAATAGAATACGAATCACATAATCAAAGAATCATAGAATAAAAGTATTATAAGATCAGAATCATAGAATCAAAGAATCACAGAATCATAGAATGAAACAATAATAGAATACAAATCACATAATCAAAGAATTACAGAATCAAAGAATCATAGAATAAAAATATCATAGAATCAGAATCATAGAATCAAAGAATCATAGAATCAAAGAATCATCGAAGCATAGAATCAAAGAATCACCGAAGCATAGAAAGTATAACCAGGCAAATAAAAAAATTATTATGGAAAAAAAAACGAAGCCAATAAATTCTAGACAGGAAAATTCTTTTCTGATTGCATTAAAAGCGAAAGTTTACATTCGACTTTCCTTCTTCCAAGTAAAACCAAAATGTGAGGGGGCAGACACATTCAGTTGGTTTAATTAGTAGACTGTTTCTTACGCATGACACAATTACTAATGGGAGCAAAGTCTCTCTTCATTTAGAGTCGTATTTTTTTGTTCAAAAACGCAACGTTTGTGTCTTGGTTTTCTACATGAATTGCTGGCATTATTTGATGGCGTCATCAATTGACTACGATTGATTGCGATTGCCCTTGTGTAATCTTTGCAGCGGAGGCGACCGAGAAGAGAGAAAATTGTCAATTGAATTCCGCTTTACGTTTTACGTTTGAGCCGTCAATTCAGAAATTTAATGAACTTTTGCATTTAAAAATAATAATAACTTTAAATGTAAGGAAAATTCAATTACAATAAAAAAAGAAACAATAATAAAACTAAAATATTTTAAGCAAGAAATTGGTATCATAAGCAATAATAAATTAAGAATATTACTAAAACTGACATCTATATATATATGTATATAATGTATATATATATGAATATATATATATGTATATATTTATATATATATATATATATATTAATATTTACGTACATATAAAAGGAATAAAATTGATTAATATATATATATATATATATATATATATATATATATATATATTAATATTTACGTACATATAAATATAATAAAATTGATTAATATATATATATATATATATATATATATATATATATATATGAAATAAAATAATAATTACACGTCCTATTAAAAAAAGCGACTTAAGTCAATATTCTTTACCGCTTAGGAAGTGGACAAATACTAAGAAAACTACTATGCTTCTATCGCCAGTAAAAACAATAACGAAGACTGTATATATATATATATAAATATATATATATATATATATATATATATATATATATATATATATATATATATATATATAGTAGTGCGAAAAACTATGTTTTAGCATATACCGTCTATTTTTATGTATACCAACCTCATCCAATTGAAAGCTCGATAGTTGTCAACTTGTAACAACAGAGTATATATAAATAAACAATATTTTGTTACATTCCAAAAACCAAGATTTTATTTATCTTACGAAACATTTTTTCAAAACAAACCCTTTCGATACAAGTTTATGGTTCCGTTTCGTTCAATAGGGGACCAACCAACATTTGTATATCAATATCAGATCTTTCCTGTCTGAAGTCATCAGAAAGACAAAAAAGTTTCTCAATTCGAAAAATTGTACATTGCGATGTGACAAAAAGTAAAGGTTCGAAAATCAAAACAAACTCACATCATAGGCGCTTCCATCAATAGCGTCTGTGAGATCACCACCTCGGGGAGGCAGCCATATTGTAGTAAGAAGCGAAGCCAGGAGAAATACGCCCAACATATTGACCGAAGATCTTTTCTGAGGGACCAAGGCACATAGATTAGACATCAATTGATAAATATTCCCTAAATTTCTGTTTCGTTGGAGCATTTTAAAGGGTTTTCAAGGGAGGGTGGGGGGCGCATGATACGGGCACTTTTTGGGGTCACTCTGCTAGTATATATATTATTTGAACTATTTGGATATCCGTTTCCTCAACTGAGAGTTGCTTTTGGCTAGAATTTTGACGAAGCTCTGCCAGTTACTGTTGAAATTTCAATTTCCCGAGTCGTACTATTGTTGTTATTGTTGTTGCTGCTGCTGATGATGATGATTGCTTTATGCAAATGTGTTTATCATTCCTCTGTAAAATCGCTGATGATTGATGAGAGTAATAATAAAAGAAATGAGATTTTGTAAACCGGGAGACGAACAAGAAGTAAAAATTAGGATGCAACGCCAACCGCAACAACTAGTACTACCGCTGTGTTAATATGAAGTGAAAATACTTTATAGCGTGTTTCGTCCAAATCTTATTACGAATTTAAATCCTGCTGATACATTCACCACAATGATGACGATGATCATGATGATAATGATCATGATGATGATGATAATGACGACAACACTGACGATAATGATGATCATGATGACCATGACTATGATGATGATAATACATTCACCACCATGATTATGATGATGACAGTGACGACAATGACGCTGATTATCATGATGACCATGATGACTATGATCATGATGATAATGATGATAACGATGACGATGACGACAATGACGATGATGATCATGATCATGATGACCATGATCATGATTATGATGAGGATCACGATGACGATGACGGCAATGACGATGATTGATGATCATGATGATCATTATGTTGATCATGATGATGATGATGATGATGATGATGATGAGCATGACCATGATGATGATGACGACGACGATGATGATGATAACGACGACGACAACAACGACGACAACGACGACGATGACGACGGCGATGATGATATTTAAATGCGGATGGGTACAAAAAGTATGGTTAACATTGGAAATTTTTACGTTGTGTTAAAATTAATTAAGAAAGTGTAAAATTCCATAAAAAGTTTGAGAAATTAATTTTGCCCTTCCTGGGACAGGTATTCTTCTAGTTTACACATTCTTATTTCTACAAAAACATCAAAGAATTTTTCCACTTTCTATTGAATAAAGAGATTTCAGCTTTATTTCTATCATTTCTGTTTAAATTTGCATTTATGCAAATCAGCAAATAATTATTACAGTCGTAAGGTGCTTTTCAATAATCAGCATTTTATTTCATCGAAGTCGCTCCAGACTAGGCATGAAGCCACTTGATGTAAGAAGCTTAAAAGAACGAAAGATGATTAAATTGCATAATAACAAAAAGGGTAAGGAAGGTAGAATCATTTCAAAAGAAAGTAGTTTTATGTTGTGGATTTCTTTAAGGGTAGACTTTTTTTTATCAGCCAGCCTTGTAGCCCCTTCTTTTCTTATTGGGTTTTGCTTGTTTGAACTCCAGGGGATTGAACGCTGGTGGTGGAGTCTCTTTCAGGCTTGGTTTGTCTGATAACTGGCAGATAATATAGGTAGTCAAGTATTCTTGGTCAAATTACTGAAGGTGATACATTCAAAGGCAAAATAATCGAACCTAACGCCGAAACATTATCTAACCCTAACCCTAAACATTATCTAACCCTAACCCTAGCCCTAAACATTATCTAACCCTAACCCTGAACATTATCTAACCTTAACCCTAAACATTATCTAACCCTCACCCTAAACATTATCTAACCCTCACCCTAAACATTATCTAACCCTAGCCCTAAACATTATCTAACCCTAACCCTTAACATTATCTAACCATAACCCTAACCCTAATTCTAAACATTATCTAACCCTAACCCTAAACATTATCTAACCCTAACCCTAGCCCTAAACATTATCTAACCTAACCCTAAACATTATCTAACCCTCACCCTAAACATTATCTAACCCTAGCCCTAAACATTATCTAACCCTCACCCTAAACATTATCTAACCCTAGCACTAAACATTATCTAACCTAACCCTAAACATTATCTAACCCTCACCCTAAACATTATCTAACCCTAGCACTAAACATTATCTAACCCTAGCCCTAAACATTATCTAACCCTAACTCTTAACATTATCTAACCATAACCCTAATTCTAAACATTATCTAACCCTAACCCTAGCCCTAAACATTATCTAACCTAACTCTAAACATTATCTAACCCTAACCCTAAACATTATCTAACCCTAACCCTAGCCCTAAACATTATCTAACCTAACCCTAAACATTATCTAACCCTCACCCTAAACATTATCTAACCCTAGCCCTAAACATTATCTAACCCTCACCCTAAACATTATCTAACCCTAGCACTAAACATTATCTAACCTAACCCTAAACATTATCTAACCCTCACCCTAAACATTATCTAACCCTAGCACTAAACATTATCTAACCCTAGCCCTAAACATTATCTAACCCTAACTCTTAACATTATCTAACCATAACCCTAATTCTAAACATTATCTAACCCTAACCCTAGCCCTAAACATTATCTAACCTAACTCTAAACATTATCTAACCCTAACCCTAAACATTATCTAACCTTGACCCTAACGCTGAAACATTATCATGGTAGTGATATGATGCACATCCACGTACAACCTGGCACTTCAGAATGCTCCGACATTTCGCGAGTGCTGATGGAGAAGTTTCTCAAAGAGCTTCCTTTGAGTTCAGTCCCCTGTACTATCACCCGGGAAAGTGCCGACCAGAAAAGCACTATTACCTCGCCATCAACCAAGAATACTATTATTAAAATGAATAAAAGAAGAGATCACTACGACACAGAAGAAAGGAAAAGTAATAATAGCGTGTAATTTACACGGTATTATTACTACAAATGATTATAAATCTTTCAAAATAATTTTTCTAGATTTCGCCAAAATTTCGGGTCTTTTGTTTATTTTTCTATGTGGACATCACTGACGTTCGATTGGAATAAAAATCAATCATCTTCTTAAAATCAATCTATTAAAAAATCCTGCGATTTGTAAGCGATTATTTTTAGCTGAAGATTTAATCTTTCTTGATTTATTTTCTTGATTCTTAATCTGATTTAGTGTCTGACGTAAAGGGTTAGAGTTAGAGACAGAGTTTCTATCAACTGAAAGTTTAACAACAGCGACGAAACCTGAGATACACCAGTCAGCAGAGACGAAACCTGGGTATACACAGCACGAAGGTAAGCAGAAGTGAAACAGAAACAACGCCGTCACCAAGTACAAATAAACTTCACTCTATGTATGACCAGTGTGCATCACTAAGTACAAATAAACTTCACTTACTCCTTCGTAATCTTTGTTCTCAACATAATTGGCCCACAGCCACCGCATTCTAGTATCTATTTGACTAGTGCTACCAGATCAGGCTGTTTGAAGATACCGGCTTCGTGACCCAAAATTCCCCAAACATTGATGTTATTGTTTTTTTTCCGTTCCTTTTGCAAAACTCAATCATGTTCTGCAAAGCTAAAAACAAAAATAACATTTTCATCTACAAACCAAACACAATGAATAAATACTTAAACCTATAAAGAACTTGAAGCATTAAAACTTTTACACAAAATGATCGGATTCAATATTAAATAACCCGAAAAGGGTCGATATGCCTTAAAACAATCAAACTTAACCTAGTATCTATTTAGGAGAAAATAAAAATGAGAAATGAGTTTATTTTGATTTTTTGAAGAATCCTATTGAATAATACGGTTGCGGATGAACTTATAGATACTAAGGTTTGACGTGATCAGCCGATTGATCGGATTGGGCCTCTTCGATCTCCCGTCTAGCCGAAGTAAGGACAGAAGTGGACGAATGGCTCAGTCACCAGGATCATGAACTAAGGCGTCACGGGTCGCCATCCACAGCCTACAGGTGGCCCTGTTTTCGGGGGGGGGGGGTACCACTCTGCATGGGATTGCTGTCGGCGAATTCGTGACCCCGCCGACAGGGCAAGGTTGGGGGGGGGAGAGAGTATGATGTATACTGTATAAGAACGGGGGGGAGCAACATACAGTGAGAGACGGTGAGAGTAAAAGATGTAAGTTTAGTAAGAGATGGGTCACTTGGAGATTGAGAGAGAAAGAGAGAGAGAGACCGAGAGAGATAGAGAAAGAGAGATAGAGAGAGACAGAGAGAGATAGAGAGAGACAGAGAGAGACAGACAGAGAGAGAGAGAGAGAGAGGGAGAGAGAGAGGGAGAGAAAGAGCAAGAGAGAGAGATATATATATAGAGAGGGGGGATAGTTCACCTATACGTAAAAAAAAATGTCTTGGCGGGACGATCGACTGTTTCCGGATAGGCTGACTTTCTGGATTGAACAAAAGACAGTTGGGTTTGGGTAGATTGGATTTTGGATTCGGGTGGATGGCTGTGATACCCTTGACACAGGAACGTGATTATGAAGTTTGTATTAAAAAAAGAAAAGGATGTCACGCTGGATTGAACCCGGACACAGACACTCAAAAAATCAGATACAAAAGGAAATTAAAACTTTCTTCCCTACCTCCCCCATCTACGGCGTCCATTTTGAAAGCATTTGTTTTCAAAGAACGCCATTTTATTTTATATTTTTATATTTTATTTTATTTTATTTACTTTTGACTTTTCTTCTAATTTCCCCGCTTCCTGTGTTTCTTTCATCTGGTTAAAGGGGCCTCTAGTCGAGCAGAAGACATTTGAGATTTCTGATTTGGTAAAATTTAAGGATTGGGTGGGACGGGTAAGGGTAACGGTTATAGCCAAGTTTCTAAGGGGAAGAGCGAAATTGATAAGGTAATAAAAGACACATGTTAAATATTAATCACAAGAAGAAGAAGAAGAAGAAGAAGAAAAAGAAGAAGAAGGAAATATGAAGGAAAAATGAAGAAGAGGACAGAATAAAGAAAGAGAAAAAATAAATGGTAAAGAAAAGCACTAGAAAGAAAAATAAGAAGAATATAAAGAAAAAGAAGAAAAAAAGAGGAGGAGGAAGAGAAGAAGAAAATGAGAATAAGAGGACAGAAGAAAGAAAGAGAGAGAAGAAAATGAGAAGAAAGAGAAAAAGAATGAGAAAAAGAGAAAGAAGCAAAAGAAGAAAAAGAAAGAAAAAAGAATAAAGAAAAGAAGAAAGAGAAAAAAGAAAATTGGAAAGAAGAGAAATAAAAAGAAAAAGAAGAAGAAAAAGAAGAATGAGAAGAAGAAGAGGAAGAAGAATGAAAAGAGGGTAAAGGCGGAAGCAGAATGAGAAGAAGTAGAGGTAAAAAAATAAGAAAAAGAAAGAACGAGATGAAAGGAAAAAGAAAGAAAATAGGAAGAAAAAGTAAAAGATAAATATAGGGTGGGCAAAAATAAGGGTCCTATTTTTAAAAATTCATAACTTTTTTATTTATTGTTTTTTGTTTTGTTTTTTTTTCTTTTTTTTTTAGAATAAGTAAAGGACCCCTTCCGAAGCAAGCATGAGCCGTATTAGCCCTAAGGAACGTACCCTCATTTAGAAAACATTATTTTTGCTTAAAAAACTCAAAACAGTGTAAAAAACAATACTTTAGTTTTTGTAAGTTTTAAGAAGTGTTTTTCGGCTAAAATTTGTTTTGTTTATTTCAAAAAATCTCGGAAGGGTCAGTCTACACACACATAAAGTTTGGTGAGTTTAACTTTTATTTTGTGGAAGTTATTCAAATTCAAGTTATTCAAATTTAAAGATAGGACCCTTATTTTGGCCCACCCTGTATGACATAAAGAATAGAATAAGAAAATAAGAATTACACTCTTAGTATAAAGCTCTACTGTGTTGTATTGAGCACTAGTAAATAATAACTGAGAAAATGCCGCCACCATACACACACACATTATATATATATATATATATATATATATATATATATATATATATGTGTGTGTGTGTGTGTGTGTGTGTGTGTGTGTGTGTGTAAGGTTAGTGCGGCCTGAGTTTCCAGCGTTTCCTTAGAAACCGAAGATATCGATGGAAGATTAAACTAATGCGTAGTGAAAACTCAAATAAAATATACACGTGCTCCCGCAAAAGTAACTGAGCACTCAGGATATTTCTACTATCAATTAAATTACAATATATATATATATATATATATATATATATATATATATATATATATATATATATATATATATATATATATATATATATATATATATGTATATGTATATATATATATATATATATGGGGGTGAGTGGATACGAAATAAACATTTCTGACAAACAAGGTAATATACTAGTAAAAATAAGGACACAAACGCATCATTAGAGCTGACAAGATATTTCGGTCGAAGGGTTCGACCATATTCACCACTTTTCCCACCCCTCCTCCTTTACCTTGTCTCACACATGTACTACTCTTCCCACTCCTCCTAATTCCCCTTTTCTCACATATCTACTATAAACAGCATCTATTGCCTCCCCCCAATACTGTTTCTCACTCCTTCCCTGGATCTTTTCTTTCTACATTGTACAAAAATGTTGAGTTTTGTTTTAATAAAGCCACATCGCCAAACGAATATGGTCGAACCCTTCGACCGAAATATCTTGTTCCAGCTCTAATGATGCGTTATTGTCCATATTTTTACTAGTATGTTACCTTGTTTTTCCACATTTCCATAAACAACTTTACACACACACACCCACACACACACATATATATATATATATATATATATATATATTGTCAACAAGAGACAACTGTTTCGCCGTAGCACGGTTGTGGAGAGTGTTTCCACTCTGAGATTCGAAACCTGATCGCATGATCACCAATCAGTCGGGCATTTTATCCCTACGCTATTACGCTCGTTCTGAAAGTAAAGAAAAATTCTAATGTTTATATAGTTTTACATTCGTATTAATGATTACCGAGAGTGCTCTATTCTAGTTAGAAGAGCTATGTATTATGCTATATGGCAACCATGTGTTCTTTTACAAGAGAAGGAAGGGAAATAGATGAGAGAGGAAGAGACAGAGAGAGGGGGGGGCGAGCGAGAGAGGTGAAACATATAAAGTTAAAGGAAGTTTCGCAAGATGTTCTGTCATCCCTCCCAGTGGCCATTACTTCCAGGTAATTTCTTTCAGGTAAATGTCATCATCGGCCTCCACTCATGCTGAACAGTGAACAAAGAAGGAATTCTAATTTCGTAGTTTGAAGGTCTAAAAGGGCAGTCAAGGGAGCAGATGGAGATATAGCGGATGGGGGAGGGGGGCGGCGGGCGGAGAAGGAGGAAACATAGATGGTAATCGCTTAGCAGGTTGAGGGAAGAGGTTTGTTGACCAAATCTAACACAGGTGTCTCACCGGATGACTAACAAAAACTACACTCCCACCCCACCTCTCTCTCTCTAGCTCCCTCTCTCCCTCCCTCAGTCTCTTCCTGTTTGCTACCCTCGCTGTTTGCTATGGAATTCCTGGTAGGAACTCTAACCCACTCACTTTTGTTTTGTTCAGTCTCCTAATTGCTGGCTTGGATTGAGTGTCTTCTCGCCCCGGATTTTTTCCCATGCTTTGCCTCCCCTCTTTGGGGAGGAGTAAGTTTATTGCTTACTGCCTGAGGCGCCCCTACCGGGGAATGCCGACGGGGCTGCCCAGGCAATTTTTAAATGGCCAGAGTGCTCACCTCTCGAGCGCCGGCTTATCTAATCCCACTTTCCCGACCTTGTGTCACATCTTACCTTGTGGGAGGTAGATAAATAACTTCTCGCCCTGATTTTTTTCTTGCTTTTTTAAAAAAAAATTACTTTTATTCAACCCAAGCAAAGCATGAGACGTAATTGGCTATTGCGATTAGGGGCCAGATTTATAGGGGCATCCTAAGTGGAGAGTCATGCAGCAAGATGTTTGTTAACATTACATTCAAATTTCTGTATGTTGATACCGTTGGGGGAAACAGGGAGAAGGGAGGGAATTCCAAAGGCAAGCGATCCTACGGAAGTAGCTATTAGAGTTGAAAGTTTCCCGACCTCTGGTTGCCTCTACAGTGAAGGGGTGGGAGTTTGCTGCTTGTCGGGCTTGTCAGTGGTACAGATGCAGCAAGTTCATCGGAGCACATTCCGTAGAAGTACCATAAAACTGCAACATTTCCTATTTATCTTCACATATCTATATGTATCATATACTATACTAGCAGGCACGCACGACGATGCCCGGGAATTAATTAAAACTGCTGTGTACTTCCAGTTCCGAACTCATACATTTTACAGGGTGGATCCCCACAAAATAACCACTCATGGAATCGATTATGAAAGTCACAATCCTTTCTGCATTCCAACTATGTTTGCTGCAAATAAATGTCAGTCTATGCCTGACTTGTCCACCAAGTTTCACGTATGAATGTCCAACAGTCTTTGTTTTATTGCTGTTTAACAATATGCTTCAATAATATGCTTCATCTAGATCAGGGGCGGGAAACCTTTTCAGTGTGAGGGCCAGATGAGACTTTTGGAAGGAGATCGCGGGCCGGAGTGAAAAACGAAATCTCAGAATTACTATATTTTGTTTACATGAATAAATTGTACAAAAAGTGCATTGAACACTCTACAAATCTGATATTTTTTCCTCAAGAGACTTCTGTATGTGATGTTATAAAAGGCGTCGACAAAGAGCACTTTTGAAATCATAAAAAATAATGACGCGGGAAGTAACAAGTTGATCCAGCATTCGTTTTGACACACCTCGCATAGGTTCTATGTTTCATGCCCTTTCCCCGTCTCTCGTTTCCTCTTTACCTCTTTCTTTCTCTTTTTCTATTTTTATCTCAGGCCAAGGATTTGAAATTAATAGTTAATGAAAAATGAAATATACATGCATCATCGCTCGCTGATATTTATACATTTTTTTTATCCCACTGTAAATCTTAATTGAAACCTACTTTTACGTCTATGTCACAAAATGATATGAGTTTTACTGGGAGGTCCGCGGGCCGGATTGCAATAATAAAGCCTAGCAGGGTGGCGGGCCGGACGCTAAGCCTTCGCGGGTCGGCCCCTGATCTACGTCCAAAATGATCAATATCTCTGACACATTTCATCACTTGGCACTTTCCTAATTTGACCTGTGATGACTCTCTTTAGTTCTTTGGAGCATCTATTAATTGTTTCTTGCTTTATATTGTGCCGCCGTTTCTTAACGCAAACTCTGAAGAAACGCATGTAACCCACTTCTTCGTGTTGGAGGTTAGGCACAAGGCCAGTTTTATCTTACTCCCGCAAGTAATATGTGACCCAAGGTCGGGTCGGGAAAGTGGGGTTTGAAAAGCCAGCGCCCGAGAAAGTGAGCACTCTGGCCATTAAAAATTGCCTAGGCAGCTCCGTCGGCATTCCCCGATAGGAGCGCCTCAGGCACTAAGCAATAAACTTACTCCTCCCCAAAGAGGGGAGGCAAAGCCTGGGAGGGTGGACCTCCTAGAACTGCACAGGACCGACCCATAGACCGGCGTAAATCAAGCCCCGAAGGCCAACACAATAGCAGTCTATGGGGTGCAGTATCCATCGGAACAGATACTACACTTTGATCTTAGTCAAAAGGCCAAGAAAAATTCTCTTTCATTTCCTTGTCACACTGTACATGTTTTGCGTAGAATGCCAATATAAAATGCACCCATTGTAACACTCGTATATAGATATATGCATATGCGGATTGACACTTGCACCTCTCTATAAAAAGAAACTGGTTATCTCTTGCAAGTTTGTTTCTTTTTTGTCTATCACTCGTCTTCCGGCGGGCAAACACATCTGTGCAATTAAGTGATTCTTAACAAACATTTCACCTCGAGTTATGCAACACATCATTTGGGTCAACAGTAAAATTAACTTAGAAATACTTAATTAAATTGTCTGCACTGTTAATAAAATGATAATATATGGATGTCTACAGGGCAATACTTACCTTTGATCTTAATAAGCCGACTACACAAATCCTAGGAAGAAGTACTGATTCATTTATATATAACCCCAAATCTTACAAATGTTATTATTGCACGCCCCCCCTTTCTCTCTCTCTCTCTCTCTCTCTCTCTCTCTCTGTCTCTCTCTCTCTCTATATATATATATATATATATATATATGCATGGTGAAAATTATGGAAATAATATCCCAACGTGTTGGAAAATGAAAAAGGAGAAACCAAAACTATATATTCATCAACGTTTCGTCTTTATTTTTAGATTACCTCAGAATTATTGATTTGAAGAAATAACAAACATCCTGCGACCGGCTTGAATAAGTATATATATATATATATATATATATATATATATATATATATATATATATATATAGAGAGAGAGAGAGAGAGAGAGATGGACGAAGAGTGATAAACATGCATGAAACATAATTTTATTACAGAATATACCTTGCATTGAACAATCGAAGTTTGAAATAAATTTGGACATTCGTGCATGTTTATCACTCTTCGTCCATCTATCTTTATAATTGCTCTATCTCGTATATTGAGCTTTTACCATTTCACTATAGGTTCTTTCTACTTACTTTTAGTTTCATATTTATTTATATATATATATATATATATATATATATATATATATATATATATATATATATATATATATATATATAAAGCTCCCTTTCTTAGGTATAGATTATTTGTAAGATACTGCCAACTGCCATTAGCTTTAAGGCAGAGCTCATTGGGTAAAACTAATTCGAGCTCCCGGCACTTGACAATGTGTACATTGAGATATCACTTACATTCAGTCAGTGTCGTATGACAGGGGTAGAGGCGCCGACTGTCAGCTCGACGGTTGAGTTTCCATCCCGGCTTGAGACACTAGCTGGTCTAGCCGCACTGAAGAGCTGTGATACAGCGAAACAGTCTGTTTGTGAATGACTATATATATATATATATATATATATATATATATATATAGAGAGAGAGAGAGAGAGAGAGAAAGAGAGAGAGACAGACAGACAGAGAGAGAGAGACAGAGAGGGTGAGAGAAAGAGAAAGAGATAACTAGCGACTACGAACACTGGCGAAGCATAATTTTCTTCCGTTATTTCATATGGAGAGTGTATACTATATATAAATAATATGATAAATGATGAATTTATAAATGGCATAATTTGTCTAGTTTTGCAATTTAGCGAGACGCACATACAGACATACAGGCGCATGCTCGTTATTTATATATAGATGTAAAAAAAAAACGTTTTCTTTTTCTTCCACTTTCTCAGATTTCTAAAATAGAATCAGATTTTGTAGAAAAAGAAAAAAAAAAGAAAAAAAATGAAAAACATCACAAATCTTAAGCAGAGAAATATTTTATCAGTTTTTTATGACTTAAAACAAAAGTAGTTTCAAGGAAAACTTCGTCGGCGGGACTGGTTTGCTCTTACCCTATTCTCTGGCATCCATTTTGGTAGATTCTTCGCACAGACGGAGTTTTTCGTTTGGTGTTTATTATTTTTCACAAAGGGAAGTTTCTTTTTCCCGAAATATTAAATAAATGATTTTTAATAATCATCCAGACAACACACAAACAGCTAACACCACACTTGCTGTTATGTAAGATTTTAAGAAAAAATAAATAGTAAGTCACATTTCGCATTCGATGTATTATTTTTGTTCCTTCCAGCTTACATCCTACCCGGCACTTTGCATTGCCCTCAGCCTTTTTAAAACATACTACTACTATTCCCAGCAATGTTTCAGGCAAACTACCATTCTCTATTAAAGTATATATATATATATATATATATATATATATATATATATATATATATATATATATATATATATATATAGATGTGATTTCTCAGATTTTAAATATACAAATCAGATTTTTTATAAAAAGTAAGAAAAATGGAAAAAGAAGCAAAACATGACTTATATTAAAAGAGAAATATTTCATCAGTTTTTTTATAACTGAAGAGAAAGTGGTGTCAATGATGTTTTTTGAAATAGAATTTTTCGTTTCATAAAACGAAAATGAAATTTATCAAAGAATATCTCAATGAAGCATGTATTTAAAACAAAAAGGTTTAAATATTTAAATGATTATTCGATTGCTATTATAAGCTTTAAAACAATTAAAGAAAAAATAAATTCGTTTTCATTCTATTATAGCTATTTGTCGTTTTACACAAACGTTAAGTAACGCAGCATCAATAAGTATTTTTTTTTAAAAACGCAACCGTGAATACAATTTTTTTTTATTACTGGACCTCATATTGGATATGTTATTGTTAACTCTTCTTTCAAGGCATATACATGACGATATTATTTTTCCTATGAAACATTCCGACCAGCAAAATATGTTCACACAGGACACGCCGGGTAGGTACCATTAATGATATATATATATATATATATATATATATATATATATATATATATATATATATATATATATATATATATATATATATATAATATCTAGATGTATTTATATATATATATAATATCTAGATGTATTTATATATATATATATATATATATGTATAATATATATATAATATACATATATATATAATATCTAGATGTATTTATATATATATATATGTATAATATATATATAATATACATATATATATCTAGATGTATTTATATATATATATATGTATAATATATATATAATATCTAGATGTATTTATATATATATATAATATCTAGATGTATTTATATATATATAATATCTAGATGTATTTATATATATATATATATGTATAATATATATATAATATCTAGATGTATTTATATATATGTATAATATATATATACTATCTAGATGTATTTATATATATATATATGTATAATATATATATATAATATATATCTTGATATATTTATATATATAATATATATCTAGATGTATTTATATATATATATAATATCTATCTATCTATCTATCTATATATATGTATATATATATGTGCATATATATGTATATATATATGTATATATATATATATATATATGTATATGCATATGTATATGTATATATATATGTATATATATATGTATATGTATATATATATATATATATGTATATGTATATATATGTATATGTATATATATGTATATATATGTATATGTATATATATGTATATGCGTATATATATGTATATGTATATATATATGTATATGTATATAATATATATATATAATGTATATATATGTATATATATATATATATATATATATATATATATATATATATATAATATATATATATATATATATATATTATACAGAGAGAGAGAGAAAGGGATAAAAAACATTTTATTTTATTATGCTCCTTCACTTTCACAGATTTCTAAAATAAAATTAGATTTTTTAAAAAAAGAAATGGGAAACAAGAAAAGAAAAACGAAGAACATCACAAATCTTAACAGAGAAATCATTTTTTTTAGCTGAAGAGAAAGTGGTTTCAATGATCCGAGTGAGACGTACAAAAAAACAATGGCGTCCGCAGATCTCCATTCATCGTCTGCTAAACGATTGAAATAAAGATCGACCAAAGTAAGCTTCTTGTTCTTGTTTTTAACCTTTCATCTCAGTTTCCAACGATCTTGATTCAAACTGCATCCCCTCCCTCAGGCATCACCCCACCACCATCGCGGCTCATCTCTAAACTGATTTAATATTCTGTCGATTCAACTTTTCCCAGGTGAACAATCAATTGAAAAGATCATTTTATATAAAATGATCTTCAGACACATTTCAGCTGTGAACGCCACAAATAGATCTAATGCCTATTGTCATGGCAAAGCTTTCGTTATAAAAATAATGTAAATACAAGAATAAAGACAGAAACTCCATGCTTCAAAGTAGTTCAATAAGAACAAAGAAAACAAAACTCTTCTCAAATTTAGATTTTTAATACAAGCAGATATCCCGCCGTTGCCCGGGGATAGATGTTGTCTTATTAAAGTATATAGGAAAAAAGTTTTAGGGAAACAAATATTGATTTACTCACATTTGGTACAATAATATATTATTACCGTGTGTCAATAGTTTATTGTGGGTGTTTTAAACCGGAATTTTCCACGTAAGGTTAGATTAAGTAAGTAAAACACAATTTTCCTTTCTAACTTTAGTTAGAAGTTAGGCTGACGTGTAAAAGAAGTTATGTCATGGCAGGGAGTTTACGTGGCAAAGAAGCCAGATAGATCGTTTCTCTTGGATGTGCGACTTCAGACTCCTTTCAGCTGTGAACGCCACAAATAGATCTGATGCCTATTGTCATGTCAAAACTTTTGTCATAAAAAAACGATGAAAATACAAAAATAAAGACAGAACCTCCACGCTTCAAAGTAGTTCTACTTTTCTATTGTAATAATAAAGCAAAAAAGAAAGTATAATACAAAAAGGCGTTGTCCGGGAATCAATGATGACTCTTGTGTACGCCTATTAATAAATTGTGATATATCTGTTAAGAAAATTTTCTTGTATAACTAAAAATAATAGGCCATTGTAGGCCATTGTAGGAGAAAGTCATCGATCAGTGAAAAACAAATCTTTCTCGACTGAGGCAATGCTTACTTTTGTCCCAATATGCCTCGACGAACTTGCTGCGCTGGTGCCCCCTCGACGTAAATACACCCGATAAACCTTATCATATCTATTCTTGTTAGCTCCTTACATCAAGTGGCTCTATGCCTTGTCTGGGGCGATTTCCATAAAAAAATCATTTAAACTCTATCCGTTCACTGTGGAGTTCCCCAGATGCTGGAGGACTTTCTACTCTAATAGCTTCGTTCCTAGAACTGCTAGCCTTTGGAATTCCCTCCCTGCTCCCTCTTTCTCTGACTGTACCGACATGCAGAAATTTAAATGTAATGTAAACAAATATCTTGCTGCTGAACTCCCCACTTTGGATGCCCCTTTAAATCTGTCCCATAATCCATAAATCTTAGTTGCAATGTGCCCCTTTGTTTGGGGTGAATTAAAGTAAAAAAACAAACAAACATCCAGGGTGGCCCTTTTTGGGGAGTTGGATTGTGGACACATTAAAAACCGACATTGTTTCTAACTCTGCCCTCTTGGGGAGGCAAGTAAATAGGAACTAAAGATAATACGTCTCCTTATTTCTATATCATTCGTATGAATAATGTAGAAGTAAAGCGACTTATTATTTTGCTATCTAATTTACATACGTGTTTACGGTGTGTACGAACACACTATGTAAATTAGATGGAAAGAAAGAGTCACTCTTTCTCTAAATGCTTACAGAGACATTAAGAACGGTTGAATAACCATAGAGTGAGAGGAGGCGAGAAAAATACATAAATAGCTGAGAAAGATAGGGATGAGTGACCAGTTCAGTTAATTAAAAATTACAACTAACTAGAACAATCAAAACATTATAACTCAATCCCAGAACTAAGGTATATTTTTATCATGTTTTTTTTTTCTTTCTTTTTTTTCTTTTTTTACTAATGGGTCATCATTTATCGAGACTCGGGGGCCACTCGAGGATGAGGATTGCATAGATCGTCAGTTGTACGATGGTTGCCTCCACAAGAGGACCAGAGACAATGGCTGGGATGGGCAGAATCATTCGGAGGAATTGATTATCCAAGAGGACGGCTCAACAAGTATTTGTTTACATTATACTTGAAGACGACTATACTGTATGCGGTTGGGAAGCAGATGGGATGTTATAGGAAAGAAATTTTGTTCATAGAAATTCCGTCTGTTTTTTGGTAAAGAGAGAGAGAGACAGGAAAGTTCTTGGCTGTGGTTGTAGTTAGACGAGTTCTTGCTGTGAATGTTTTACAGGGACGGGAACGAGGGATTGAAGCGAAGTTAATGAACATACGGTACATCAGAGAGAGGCTGGCAACATCTCTTCTGTGTGAAAGAAGTTGTAAGAAAATGAAGAGAACCTCCATTCCCCACTAGATTGCCAAGTTGATTTTATGTTGTGTTAATAAATTATATAGGAAAAAGACTTAGGGAAACGAACATTGATTTACTCACATTTAGTATAATAGTAGATTAGGGTCTATTGAGGTAATGACAGACGCAGAACAATTGTTTATTGTATAGAAATATTTAGTCGTGGGGTTCTTAAAAACGGAATTTTCCACGTAAGGTGAGATTAAGTAACAAAGGGGAATTTTCCATTAGTGGTTAAGTTAGAGGTTAGAACCATGTGTCAGGAAATTTTGTTCCTCCCTGTAAGACATTCCCAGCAAGAACTCGTCTGTTTACCACAACGGAAAAATTATTTGCTTTCCTTCCTCCATGTGCCTAGTATCGGTCGGAATTTCCATGGACAAAGTTTATTTGCAAGCGCTTCCCAACTACAGAACACATTACCACAGGACTGCTTCACTACTGACTACAACTTGGTCGTCTTCAGATTCAGTATCAACAAATTCTTGTCATAAACTGCCCCATGAGTAATCAAACACAGTTCATTATATTGATCAATGATAGTACTCCCATAGTATTCCTCATCTTTCGGCTGACAATTATTCCACATATTAACCCTTATCTTGGCTCTTGGTCTTGATAAATGGTGACCCTAACAGTAAAAATAAATGCTAAGCATTTATCCACGATATACAAAATATTCGTGAACAGGACTATGAGTAATAGGAACATGAAAACAATCATCGAATAATAAAAAAATAAAAACGAAAAGTTAATTAATGAGATGCCCTTTTGCAAAGAAATATGCAAATTAGTTAACCTTCGGACGTCGATCGCATAGACATGACTGAGTATATTAGAAAGCTGTTATTCTTTTATCGTGAATATAAAGTTGGCCTTTTAATCTCACTGTCAGTGCGACAGATGGCTCAACTTTATAAATATACGCATAGATTTTTATTGATATAAAAACATAATCGGATGAACGTCAGGTATTAAATATAAATCGCTGCTCCATTATCGAGTCTATTAACTGTCGAAAGATCAACACTTTGACTGACTTTTCTTTACATATATACGAGCGGGGTTACCCAGCGTTGCCTAGGGCCATAAAAAATAAGAAGAGGTTAAAATGTATGTGTAACATCTTCATATTAAAACTTCTATCTCTCTACCTCTCTCAATCCGTCTCTCTATCTTTCTTTCTTCTCCGTGTTTCCACATCCCTCTCCCCACAACTCTTTCACCTCCGCCCAGCCCATCCCTCTCTCTTGTTTTAATGTATTGAAAATAATAATAATGTAAGTCATTCACCTGAGCTTTTATATAATAGATTACATTGTAAATGTCTGAACCTCTCCCCTGACGAAACCTGGCCTAGTTGACCCCGAAAGAATGAATAATTAAAAAATATATATTTTGATATTATTCAGCCAGGGCAATGCCGATCAAGAATATACCAACTTTGTGGGTATTTGTTTTTAGTTCTTTAAAAATTTTTTTAGCTGAACACACACACACACCCCACATACGCACACCCCCCACACACACTTGCTCTTTATATAATAGACTACCTTAAGTACCCATCTATGTCGGATTTCTCAACTTTTCTTAAATTTTATAGTCAAGATTAGAGGTGAAGAACATCTATTATATATTTTAATCTATTTTTTTTAATTAAAAAAAATCTATTCAGGTTTATTATGATGATCGATATCGGCTTAGAAATAACTGGAACGCTATATATATATATATATATATATATATATATATATAAACACACACACACACACTTGTCTAGTATAAGATTCGAACCCACGATGGCATAAACTATCGGAACTGAAGTCGAACGCTTATCCATAAAGCCACAGATCTAAAGAAAATATTTTGCTTTTTTAATCTACTTTACCTTTCTGTAAAGATCTGAAATCGTTCGATTGTCTAAAATCAATTAAAAAAACATTAGCATAAATATAAAATAAACCATAATCAAAATATTAGTGAACAATTTTTTAAATCGATTTTTAATAAAAAAAAAAAAATTTCTTTTAGCCGTTCGATCGGCTGAAAAAGAACGCTAAAATGTCGGAACATTTGTTTCTAATGTTATTTTAAGATACTTTAATTTTGAATAATGAGTTCTAAAAAAAGGTTCAAGAACTTCTGACATCGATGAGGGTTGAAAGTGCTGATTCCAAATCTGCAGTTAGTTTGGCTCTTAGATCAACTGTTTAACTGTGATGCCGCGACATACGTGCACACACATACACCTTTGCTTTATATATATATAGATGTGTAGATAAGATGTGTCGGCAATGATCAGAAGGTGATTAAAGAATCTTTCAGTCTCTTCTTTTTTTTCTTCTTTTCTTTTTTCTTTTCTTTTCTTCTTTTCTTTTCTTTTTTCTTTTCTTATCTTTTTTTCCTTTTTTCTTTTTTCTCTTCTTTTTTTTCTTCTTTTCTTTTCTTTTTTCTTTTCTTTTTTCTTTTTTTTCTTTTTTTCTTTTCTTTTTTCTTTTCTTCTTTTCTTATCTTTTTTCTTTTTTTCTTTTCTTTTCTTTTTTCTTTTCTTTTTTCTTTTTTTTCTTTTCTTTTTTCTTTTCTTTTTTCTTTTCTTATCTTTTTTCTTTTTTTCTTTTCTTTTTTCTTTTCTTATCTTTTTTCTTTTTTTCTTTTCTTTTTTCTTTTTTCTTTTCTTTTTTCTTTTCTTTTTTCTTTTCTTCTTTTCTCATCTTTTTTCTTATCTTTCTTTTCTTTTTTCTTCTTATCTTTTTTCTTTTTTCTTCTTTTCTTTATTTCTTTATTTCTTTTCTTCTTTTCTTTTTTCCTCTTTTCTTTTCTTTTTTCTTTTTTCTTTTCTCTTTTTTTTCTTTTATTCGTGTTAAAGATTGACTTGATTTCGCCTTTGAACGAAAGCCATCAGGAACTGTAAACAAGTTACATGAAAGACAAGCACTTGATGGCCTGCACACAGAACCTGCACTACTTACATCCCCCCCCTCCCCGACTCGGTACGGTAGAATTCTTTATTTTTATTTTTGTCTCCTCCCTAAGAATGCTGTAGGTAAAAAAATAATAGCATGTCCGTATAGTGATGAAAATACTATTTAGAGTTCCTGTTTACTCGCCCCCCCCCCCCGCCACGAGGGCAAAGTTAGACACAAGGTCAGTTTTGACTTCTGTTTTTATCACT
>OY744548.1:53939031-53944031 GCA_963556195.1 Sepiola atlantica
CTTATAAGTATTATTCTCGCACAATCTGTTTTCGCCTGGCTTTATCGCCATTGCCCTTATTTACTTGTCTCCCCGCGACGGCAATGTTAGACACAGGGTCGTTTTTATGTGTAGGATATCCATCTCCATAAAAGAGGCATTCAGGATGGAACAAAAATAAGAATTGCCCTCAATCAAAAAGGAGTTCTCCTCCTCCAACCGAGGACAAAACAGATACTAAATTCCGATCCTAGCCCGGCCATTGTCGTTAGGTCTTTCTCAATATAAAAACAACGAAATATTTCTGAATTTTTTAGATTAGGATTGAAAATGTGTATTGTTTGGATCGTTCGAAGTACTGTAAGATAGTGGTGGTGGTGGTTGCAGATGCAGACGATGCCCTTAGAGACGGTGGCAGTAGCAAAGGAAAGGAAATGACATTTCCGCCTGCGTTCATTTCGGCCTCTTGTTCCTGACGCTTGACGAAGACGGTTGTGTGAAAACTATCCCCTGCTAAACCCAAGGCGGAAGGAGATGGCGAGACAATGAACACAGTCCGTACATGGCAGCGAATATCTTCGCCTAGCAATTCTTTCTCTCTCTCTCTATCTCTTTCTCTCTCTGTCTCTCTCTTTCTTGCGAATTATGAGTTATCTCTCTTGGACCATTTTGCGATAAGAGTAATCTCCCTTGATTCAGGGTTGGCAAAAAAACAACCGGCTGTCTGTCTGTTTAATAAATATTAAAAACCCAAATGCAGCCTTCAGTTTGATCTGTTCATGATGATGATGACAACGACGACGACGACGACGACGACGACGACGTCGAGCGTAAATGGTGGACACCGGCCAGCCAGGACGAGCCAAAAGCTGATACTCGAAGGTAAGCAGAAATTTAACATCTTCGATCTGGAGTATCGAACATCTGATGATCGAAAATGTAACAGAACTATTCTAATACTGGTTGTTATTTTAACAACGTTTCGGCCGATGTAACTTCCGATCTTCTTCAAGTGCATCTTTTTTAACTTGGGAATCTTTGTTTGCGAAATTTTTTAAATGAAGATTGATAGTTTGTACTATGTGGATTATTTGGACTACTATTCTCATCTTGGTTGGTATTTTCCCGATGTTTTCGGTCGATGTAACCGTCGACCTTCTTCAGGTACATCTTTTCGAATCTTTATGTCGGACTCGGGAACCTATACTGAATTTCGAACTGAATACTTTATTTAATTCTGTGTGAAAGAGAAAATGGACATAGTAGTCTTCCTCATTTAATTCCGAGCAACGTCGGGTTATCTGCTGCTAGTATATATATATATATATATATATATATATATATATATATATATATATATATATATATATATATATATATATATATATAAGGTTAATACAACAAAAGATATAAGAGGCAACTAATATCTTTAATTAGTGAACATCCGGATAAAAATAAAGCTGAATATACTGGACAGAGCATTAATAGCAATAGATTAAGTGAAAGAATAAAATGAGGTACGAATCAAATTTTATTACAATTCAATGTTCAGGCAAAGTTCTTTAAAGTCCTTAACTCATGAGTTTTCAAAGAAAATCTTCTCCTCAGAGGACCATTAACGCAATGACATTACTGCAGGTAATAAAAATTAAACTTTGAAAATATATAAAAAAATATATAGAGAAAAATACATAAACGTATATAAAACATCAAATATATCGGCCCAAAACATATATTTATAATTTAAATATAATATAATTTAATATTTATTGATAAATATTTTATATATATATATATATATATATATATATATATATATATATATATATATATATATATATATGTGTGTGTGTGTACTTCCATCTTGTCATGCCAAGGTTAGTGAGTAAAACACATGCCCTTTTCTAACCACCGAACGAAACAAATTTAATTGGTGAGGGGAAGCTAGAAAGCAAATAGCATGTCTGATAACCATCTCAGAGTTACCTCGCCGCCTGAAATGAATTTCGGAAAAAAATCCTCCATTCAGTGGTGAGTGTTTTTTCTTTATGTCATTAGAAATGATAATAGTAATTTACATACGAAAAATTCAATTACCGACGTAATTCTATGATTTTATATGGATACTTTAGCAATAGATCATGATAAATAGTTAGTGTGAACACTGGCGAAGCATAATTTTTCCCATCAATTATGACGGACTCTATACATTAGTAGATGAATACAAATGAAATATCTGAAACATTCATAGAGATTCAAAGGATTTTCGAATATATTGTGATGTCATAATATACGCTTTATCTCTCTCTCTGTCTCTCTCCCTCTCTCTCTTTCTTTCTCTCTCTCTCTCTTTCTCTCTCTCTCTTTCTTTCTTTCTCTTTCTCTCTCCCTCTCTCTCTCTCTCTCTTACTCTCTCTTTCTTGGGAATAAGCAACCATTGTTTCACTACAGGCTTTAAATTAATATTATTTTCATCCACATAACAACTTCAGACAGTCGATTTTCATAAATGCTCTTAACCTTCCACCTCCAGAAGACTGTCTCTTAGAATTGATTGCTAAGCAACTACTTTAACCATTGCGCCACGAGTCCCAAGTTCGAAAATATGCATCCGAAGAAGGTCGTAGGTTAGATCGGCCGAAACGTTGTGAATACAACAACCTAGATAAAAATAGTAGTCCGAATCATTCAAATCGTTCTGGAATTTTCCTTGCAGCTGGAATCAAGCAATGATCAAGAGAGGTGCGGTTGGGAATTGCGCAACCCTTGATTCATTATCGAATCCTAATACAGGAGGTATCCATTGTCTCTCATATGGATTTATCTATAAGATATATTAGTTAAATAGTTCAATTCAAAAAGACTCACAAATCATTATCGAATGACCTTTTGAAGAAATCCTTGAATGAAAGCAAATGATTTATGTACGGAATGCCAAAGGGGACATATTTTATTATCTGCAGACAGTATCAAATGTAATCTCACCAAAGCATCTGTAAGTAGCACCTCCTAAACTATTCGAGCAGGCCTGTCGTTGAATTGCGATCACATATACGCCGCCCATACCGTCAATTCGAATTTAACGTGCATATATCGGCAGGCAATCATGATGCCGTATAGAGTAGAGTGCCTTAAATTGTATTTGGAAATCCTTTGAATCTTTTCATGAATGTTTAAGATGATGGGAGGAAGGGCAAGTAACGTAAATCAAGAATGAATTATATAATAAGTAGTGAGATGAATGGAGTGATGTAAATAATTCAAAGAAAAGAGGGGTGGGGGCAAGAGGAGAAAGCAGGGAGGAAAGGAAGGATGGGGAATGGGGAGAGAGAGTGAAAAGGGGACCATAAAATGAGAGAGAGAGAGAGATAGAGTGGATATGAAGAGAGGGAGATAGAGGGTTTATTATGACATTTTTGAAATCCAGTACTTGTACAGATTAGGACCCAAGCTAAAATCGACTTGGCGTCCGTAGTTTCCGGATGTTTACGTAGACGGTCGGAAAAAGCCGAATGAAAAGTCGGTTGCCTGCGCCCCAAAAATCCAAAACTAGGCGGGATATACAACTGGAAATTTTTTATTTTTTTTTACACGTAGGGGTTAGGGTTATACATTTTTTTTCTAAGTATGAAAAGTTTGTTTTTTCACTGAACAAGTATAAAAACGGTGTTAGGATTAAGGTTAGGATTAAGGGCTACGGTTAGGGTTAGGATTAAGGGCTACGGTTAGGGTTAGAGTTAGGATTAAGGGCTACGGTTAGGGTTAGGATTAAGGGCTACGGTTAGGGTTAGGATTAAGAGCTACGGTTAGGGTTAGGGTTAGGATTAAGGGCTACGGTTAGGGTTAGGATTAAGGGCTACGGTTAGGGTTAGGGTTAGGATTAAGGGCTACGGTTAGGGTTAGGGTTAGGATTAAGGGCTACGGTTAGGGTTAGGGTTAGGATTAAAGGCTACGGTTAGGGTTAAGGTTAGGGGTAGGGGTAGGGGTAGGGTTAGGGTTCGTTAAAATTCATTATTGCTTTGATCAATTATTATTTCCAATTAGTGAATTTTGCGATTCAATCAATTAAAATGTTAACTTGTCATCTACTTATTTTCTCACATTCTGATTGGGTAAGCGCTTCGGCATTTTCTGGCGGCCGTCTACGTAAACATCCGGAAACTACCGACGCCAAGTCTATTTTAGCTTGGGTCTTAATCTGGACAAGTACCGAAAATCCTTTGAATCTGTTCATGAATATTTTAGAAGGTTGGAGGAAGGGCGAATAACCTAAATACAGGGAAAATGACAAGATAAGTAATAAGTGGAATGGCATGATGTAAATAATTAAAAGAAAGGGCGAGAGAATGAGGAGAGAGAGGGAAAGGGGAGAGAGTGTGAATGGGGAAAAGAGTTAGATAGAGAGGGTTGATATGAAGAGCGGGAGAAAGGGAGAAGAGAAAGGTCTATTATGACATCACAATATATAAGGAAATCCTTTGAATTCGTACATGAATAGTTTAGATGGTGGGAAAGGGCAAATAACATAAATATTTGGCGAATGATAAGAGAAGTGGTAAGAGAAATAAAAAGAGATAAATAAGGGGGAGATAGAGAGGGAATGAAGGAAGGGAAAGGTGAGAGAGAGGGAAGGGGAGGAGAGAGAGTAAGAGAGAGGGGAAGAGGGAGAGAGAAAGTGTCTATTCTGACATCACAGTGTATTTTGAAACCATTTGAATCTGTACATCTGGTGGAAGGAAGGGCAAATAACATAAATACGGGGCGAATGATAAGAGAAGAGGTACGAGGAATGGAATGATGTAAATAAGTACAAGAGAGAGGGAAATATAAGACAGGTAAAAGAGCAGAGGGAGGGAGTAAGAAAGAGTGAGAGAGAGAGAGAGAGGGGAAGAGAGAGAGAAGAGAAAGAGAAGAGAGAGAGGGGATCTATTATGGCATGACAATGCATTTTGAAATCATTTGAAAGCAGAGAGAGAGGAAAGTGAAGAAAAGTGTGAGGAGGAAGAAAGTGTGTGAGAGAG
>OY744548.1:53949031-53954031 GCA_963556195.1 Sepiola atlantica
TTCCAGATCTTGGACGTTTTTTTGGTTTTGGTCCGAAGACGCATACCAATCGAACGAAGCCAAAGTGGCATTGTCAGAAATAGTGGTTTCATTAAAGCATCGTCATTGATTGCATCGAGGAATTTCCATTTCTGGTTTCAATCGCAAACTCGGAGAAATCTAACACGTTCACCCTTGATGCTTGGTTTATAGTCAAAAAGAGCTGTGACGAAAGAATTTCCTGAAAATCTGGTACCAAAGTTCATATAAGTCTAAATATATAAAATGTTCGGAAAATGCTGTGCGATTTTCTACTCTTCTTCTTCTTCTTGATTTATTTATTAATTGAAACCATCGTAGAAATGTATATATATATATATATATATATATATATATATATATATAGGGTGGGCCAAACTAAGGGTCCTATCTTTAAATTTGAATAACTTGAATTTGAATAACTTCCACAAAATAAAAGTTAAACTCACCAAACTTTATGTGTGTGTAGACTGACCCTTCCGAGATTTTTTGAAATAAACAAAACAAATTTTAGCCGAAAAACACTTCTTAAAACTTACAAAAACTAAAGTATTGTTTTTTACACTGTTTTGAGTTTTTTAAGCAAAAATAATGTTTTCTAAATGAGGGTACGTTCCTTAGGGCTAATACGGCTCATGCTTGCTTCGGAAGGGGTCCTTTACTTATTCTAAAAAAAAAAAATTAAAAAAATCAATAAATAAAACAGTTATGAATTTTTAAAAATAGGACCCTTATTTTTGCCCACCCTATATTATAAATAATTACCTCCCTTTTTTAGATAATTTAATTAAATAGAGTTACGTACCTTTAACCAAATGATTTTTTTTATATATATATTTTCATATTTTATATTTTTATATATTTTTTTATTTTTATATTTTATTTTATTTTATTTTAATTTCTCTTATATTTTTATTTCTCTTCTCTTTCCTTCTCCTACTTTTCCTCACTTCTAAATATAGAATCTCTTACATAACGGCTATTTCTCCAGTTTAAGCGTCTCACCGCCTCTTCATTTCAAATTCTTTGAGCATAGCGTTTCATAACGGGTAAAGACTGTTTTTTTTTAAGAAATTCCATCATTTTACCATTTCAGACAGTGCTGGGGATTCAACCTTTTTCCTGTCAGAAACCACTGTTCCATGTGTCTGATTAAAATCTGTATTTATAAATAATATATATATATTTATATATATATATATATATATATATATATATATATATATATATATATATATATATATGAAGCAATCCAACAAAAGATATAAGCGTCAACTAATATCTTATAATTAGTGAAACATCCGGATAAAAAACTGAAGCTCAATATACTGGATAGAGCATTAATATTATAATATAAAATGGATTTGGGTTGCACATGTCGGGATTTCGGAACTTTGATTGGCCTTTTTGTATTATTTTGATTGATTTATTTATCATAAACATTGAATATGGACACATTTCGCGACTGGATAACTTTGCCGGCCCCTTCAATTTCACGTATTTGGACTGCTGTTTGTATCTTGGAGTAATGTCCTTCCTGATTATGCTTCTCAACTTGTATGACCTGGATGGACTGTATGGATTCAACAAAAGTATGTTTTTGGATTGATATGTTTGATGTTATGTATTTGTGTATATAATTTTATATATTTTCAAAGCGTAATTTTATTGCCTGTAGTAGTATAACTGCGGTAATGGTCCTCTGAAGAGAAGAATTATCTTTGAAAACTCATGAGCTAAGGACTTAAGGATGCTTTGCATGAACTTTGAATTCTAATAAAATTTGATTGACACCTTATTTTATTACTTCATTTTATATTATAATATATATATATATATATATATATATATATATATATATATATATATATATATATATATATATATAAGTTAAAGTATGAGAATAAAAGTTGTAAAAATACAAAATCTGTTGCATCTTCAATTGTTCGAAACAAGGAGTTTATTTTTCCTAAAACCGTGGCTTTTCAAAGAATTACATTTTTATCATCAGAGGAACACAGATGGATAAGTTAGTAAGAAAATTACCAAGTTTAAAAAGGTTAAAAAGATAAATATTATTTGAGAAAAAAATGTTAAATGTGGAAATATGTTGAGAGTGTCCAATGCAAAATAAATGAATTGAATGCATATGAAAAAGGTTTATGTTAAAGGGCGTCACGATGACAAAAAAGCGACAAGTCTAATGGTATTAAATCCGGAGGAAATGTTAAACTCTCTGGTGTTGAAGTAATCAAATCAACACCACCAAAAATCCGGTTTTTTGAAAGTTGCATGCAAAAACCATCCTCCCGACGAGCTCATTAGATAAAACCAATTCGAGCTCCCGGCACTTGCAATGTTTACATTGAGATATTACTTACATTCAGTCAGTGTCGTATGATAGCGGAATGGTAGAAGCGCTGACTGTCAGCTCGACGGTTGAGTTTCAATCCCGGCTTGAGGCACTAACTGGTATAGCCGCACTGAAGAGCTGTGATACAGCGACACATTCTGTATGTGGATGACTATATATATAAATGAATACATGGGAAAGTTTATTCTACTTATCTAAACTCTATTGGCATCAAAATGGGTTATGCTTATTTAATTCTATGATACAACATAACATTTTCTAATACCATATATATAGTAATTTACAAACACCCATAAACAGCTTTAGGTATTCCTATTTTTTTTATTAAAATTTTTTTTTTAAATAAATAACTATTCTGTAATATACATTTGTAATTCCTATTGTCGTATTTTCTTATATATATACGCAATAGTTTCTGCGATAGAAACATGTTTGAGATCACTGAATTGTTATTTATCTACCTCCCACAAGGTAAAATGTGACACAAGGTCGGGAAAGTGGGATTAGGTAAGCCAGCGCTCGAGAGGTGAGCCATCTGACCATTTAAAAATTGCCTGGGCAGCCCCGTCGGCATTCCCCGGTAGGGGCGCCCCAGACAGTAAGCAATAAACTTACTCCTCCCCAAAGAGGGGAGGCGAAGTCTGGGAGGGTGCACCTCCTAGAACTGCACAGGACCAGACAACCCCCAATAGACCGGCGTAAATCCAGACCCAAAGGCCCGGACGATACTGGTTTATTAGGTGGGGTAAAAATACCCCTGGTTGAATTCACTGAATTGCTGAGAACAGATTGTAGCCAAAACGCAAAGAACTATAAAATATGTTTTTATAACTAGGAATTTTTAAATGAATAAAAAATGATTTAATCTATTATTGTATTATCTTTTAATTGGGATGGTAGTGGAGCATCTGTTCTGTTGTCATAAGACCATCCTCCCAGGAATTACCACCTCCTTTGGTGGACAGTGTATGTAGTTCGTAAAAATATATGTTTGTGCATATATTTTTTATTATATAGTCAAAACTATTCAAGGTAAAAGCTCGATGATTGTTAGCATTTAACAACAGAGCATATGTAAATAAACAATATCACACTAAATTCCAGTAAGCATGTTTTTATTCATTTTTTTCCAAATCCAATTTCTTTATCATGGCTCTGCGTTAGAAAAAAAAGATGGCTGCCTACATCGGAAGTAAATATCCACGTTTTCCTCGTGGGAACTGGATTCAATGTAATTGCTTGTTTTGTGAATTTTTTCTGTTTGCTGCCTGATAATATTTTTTTTCTGGAGGCGACCTTTGGTTTTCTAAAGAACAACATGGATGAAAGATCCTGAATCGACATATGAATTTTTGCTTGTTCATCTTTGAGCGAAACGGTTCGTCAAAAATGCACCAAAGTTTTTTTTGTCTTTGTATTTTTTAGATTTGGAAAAAAATGAAAAGAATTAATCAAAAAGTTGTCACTTGAATAGAAGAATACATGAAAAAAACAGTTTTGTCAGCAATTTTATGGATTTCTTACGAATATTAAAATCAGCATACAATGCTATTAAACTTTATTTTTAGTATCCTTATTCCAGTTTTGATCAAAATCCATTACATAAATTTTAATTGTAGAAAATGTCTAATGTCTAAAAGTTTATGCTTAAACTTAAAGGGTCTTAAGAAAAAATTGAAATTAAGGGAATCGTGTTGAATTGGTGTCGAATGATCATGGACAAAATTTAATGCAAATCTGATGTCCCCGTATTATGCCCCCTAAATACCTTTAAAATACTCAAAAGTAACTGAAATTTTGAGAATATTTATTAATTGATGTATAATATTTATCAATTGATGTCTACTATTTATCAATTGATGTCTAATATTTATCAATAGATGTCTAATATTTATCAATTGATGTCTAATATTTATCAATTGATGTCTAATATTTATCAATTGATGTATAATATTATCACTTGATGTCTACTATTTATCAATTGATGTCTAATATTTATCAATTGATGTCTAATATTTCTTAATTGATGTCTAATATTTATTAATGGATGTCTAATATTTATTAAGAGATGTCTAATATTTATTAATTGACGTCTAATATTTATTAATTGATGTCTAATAATTATTAATTGATGTCTAATAATTACTAATTGATGTCTAATATTTATCAATTGATGTCTAATATTTATTAATTGATGTCTAATATTTATTAATTGATGTCTAATATTTATTAATTGATGTCTAATACTTATTAATGGATGTCTAATATTTATTAATTGACGTCTAATATTTATTAATTGATGTCTAATAATTATTAATTGATGTCTAATAATTACTAATTGATGTCTAATATTTATTAATTGATGTCTAATATTTATTAATTGATGTCTAATATCTATTGTTAAAATATCACAAAAGATTTACGAATTTTTACGAATGGCTTTAACCTCATCTTTGCATGAGACTAAATTAAGTTAAATATAGCACACATTACGGTTGTTCACACATAGCAACAGTGTTACAACATTCATAATGATTGGTCAATTCGTTTATGAGTAAATCCTGTACATAGAGATATATAAACATATTAAGAATTCGAATGCAAAACG
>OY744548.1:53956531-53976531 GCA_963556195.1 Sepiola atlantica
TGGTTCACATGAGCTCAACATGCTATCCATTGAAGACTTTAAGAACTATTGTTTAAATGAAATGAAAGTGTAAAATTTTTATAATATTTTCTTTAGCCGACTGGTTCAAATTGATCTTCTGTCAGCTTAAGGGTTATTCTGGCTCAAGTAGTTCAGCAGCTGTCACTGAACGAACACTTCCCAAAAGTGAGTTTGAATTTCCCATCCATGAAGAAGACATAGACTGACCGTCTGGTAAAAGGTCTCAAGTAAATGCATTTTGAATAACTGGCAACTGTGCATTCTTGGTTACTTAGCAACGATGCAACTTTTCTCTTGTAAAATAAATAAATCAATATATCTTCTTCTATATAATATAGTAAAGCCAGTCTATTTCTCGAACTTGACTTTCACAAATCGATACTTGGTTCTGCCTAGCCAATTCGTGTTCTGCCTTACATCATTTTCGTTAGCACAATATAGTGTATTTCGATTCGGTTCCTTTTAAAAAGTACTTATTCCGAATAGGAAGATTGTTAAAATGGATACATTTTCAATAATGATTAAAACAGCAGTTCTACATTATGACCTTAAAAATGAAAAACAACAAAACATGTCTACACTTAGCCAACGCTGGATACGGACAGCTAATATATATATATATATATATATATATATATATATATATATATATATATATATATTAATAAAATTGATATGTAAGCCATTAACAATGAGAGATTAATTTATACATTTTTTATTTCTTTTACATTAATCTTATATTTCGGAATAAATTTCATCTTCAGAGGTGACCAGTTATTGAGTCATTTTTTTTTTAGCAAAAACAAGAATAACCAAACTTATTTCTTTGTTACTTGATAAAACGTCTCTCCGCACTGGTGGTGTTGGCGGCCATGATTCAAATTCCGGTGTCGAACGAAGAGCCTGGCTCGCTCCTGTAGGTTAAGTAGTATTGGTTGGTCGTTCATTTAAAGCATTGTTGGATATGTTAATAACATTGATATGTAAGCCATTAACAATGCGAGATTAATTTATATATATATATTTTTCTTTACATTATATATATATATATATATATATATATATATATATATATATATATATTTAAGGAGAGATAACACACCTATAATTCTCTTTAGAGTAACCGCTCCTTTTACCGCAGGAAAAAAAACAATAACCCTTAATCTTAAAATCGGTTGTTTAATTTATGTCAGACACAGCCATTCTTAACTATATATTCCCGGTACTTTTGAATTTTTACTATCATACCCATTGTACGTATTTATTTTCAGTATTATTTCTTGGCTCTGACGAAGCGTTAGGTGGCTGAAACGTAATTACATTTGCATAAACCAGATTAAATGTTTATGTTATACATACACACACACACACACACATATATATATATATATATATATATATATATATATATATATATATATATATATATATATATATATATGATGGTGAAGTTTGTTTGTCTGTGTAATATAGAAATGAATCTGGTTGCACTTAATAGTATTAACGATAGTGAATCAGATGTATGCGTGTTTCTCGTCTCTTTGTGATTTACATATTATTTTTTATTTACTATTAATCAATTATTTATTGAAATAAAATATGTAATAGCATAAAATCAAATGAAAAAATGTTTTACGGTATTTCAAATCAACCAAAATACATTTCGATTTCTTTGTACAAAAGTCATTCATTTAATCTTTGTTAATAGTTAAAAAACGAATGAATTACTTTGCTACACTTCGAAATTTGAAAGGAATTTGGAAGACTTTAAACTGGCGAATAGAAAGTCATTTCTGGCTTTAAAATTCTTAGCAAATCCTCAGGTATTAAGAAATTTAAACATTTGGAAGATATTTATACCCAATAACTTTATTAATAGAGATTAAAAAAAAATTAGTTTAACAAAATTAGATTTTTTTAATCGCCACTGATCAAGACCAAAAGCCACTCAAGGATAAGGGTTAATGATACAGATAGCTTGTCAGTTGAATGATGGAGAATATTATGAAAGGATTGAAAAAGATGAATGGAATAAGAAAAATTGATTACTTATCAGGACAGTTGATGACAAGTATTTGTTGGCATTGGAGTTTATGGCTACCATGTTTTAGCCCGTAGGGAAGCATTCCCATGGCAACGTGTTCCACAGACTGTAGGGAATGGAAGAGATCAACCCCACTCGATTGTGAAGTCGATTTTGTACCCTGTCAAGGCCAAAAAGAGTGCTCTGAGTGGCACCTCCCCAGATGTGGCAACTGTACTCCATCTTAAAGTGTGTCTGACTCTTATCTTGTTATAGTTTTATACCAATGTGGTTCAATTAAAAATTTAATGACCAACTGATATGGTAATAAAATTTAACTGTCAAAATCTTATTTAAAAAAAATGATTTATTCCAAAGAACGAACAGTAAGAGTTAAAAAAAATCAAAATAATATTTACTATTTTTTATGAATTTCAAAATTGTACCTGATTTTGAGGAATTTAATGAATATAAATTAAACAAGAAAAAAGGTCATGAGCCTGCATATTTCCGCCTGACAATATAAGGAGGGGGTCAAAGTTTTATATGGGCTCAAAAACTATTTATCTGATCAGGCTGAAATTTTGGCATGGTTGCTGTTATCAAAGGGCATCAGATCCATACATTAAATTCGAAAAAATCGGAAGTTGAAATTCCATTTAAATTTCGATATTGATTCAAGATCATATATGATGCGGGACCTCTATTTATTTATTTATTTTATTTGTTTGTTATGCCTCCTTGGCCATCTCCCCTTTAACTATCTTCTCAATTCCACTGTTTAAAAAAATAATCAAACTCTTAGTACAGTATCGATATCCAGATCAAATTCTGTTAAATATTTCATTTGACAACTCCCAAAAGTGAACCCTCAATTTCTCCCTCCTACCACTTTCTCTGAATTCATCCAACCTCATCTTAAACTGATCCACGCTATTGCTGTCTTTAAGTTGATCTGGCAACTTATTCCAAAAACATATTACTCTGTGAGCAAAGAAAACGTAACTGGTTAACACATCTAGTTTGTGAAAACTGCCTTGGCTACAATATGGACCAAGTAGCGAATCTCTATGATAAACACAACCGAAATTATCGCCAAACGCGAGACTTTCACCTTTTCGGTGACCTTTACCTTTGACCTAGATATCCTGAAATTAAATCAGTTCTAAGTTAGACCATTACCTATATTTTGACCAAGTTTAGTGACGATTGGTCAAGCGATGAGGACGCAAGGCTATACACAAATAAATAAACAAACAAACATAGTGATAATACAACAAATAAACTCGACCGAAAACATAACCTCCTTGGCTGTGATAACAAAACTTTTTTCTTTCATATCTTACTACTGGGCAACGCCGGACATATCTGCTAGTCCATAAAAATAAACACATAAGTAAAAATGAAAAGAAAATTAATCATTGAATGCAGCCGTGAATGTACTTGAATGCTTTATGGTATGAGAATGTGGTACAAGAACTCCGGTTATAAATATCTCTGAGAAACTTTTTCTTCGGGCTGGGGAATGTCCCAAAGGTGCTCCATAGTGTAGACATAACATTCTGCAGAATACGCAATGGGGGAGACGAGGGGAGGGGAAGTTAGTTATGAGGAGGAAGCACCTGTCTTATTTCTAAAAAAAGTGCTTGGAAATTAATAAGTAAGTCTTACTTTCAATCTTTATGTTGGCAGGAAAATAAAACGTTGACAGGTTTTATGTATTTTTCTTATAACTCTGAAGAGCGTCAAAATGGGAAACAATCCATTAAGACTGATTAAAAAACTGATTTATCTTCCTATACGATGACTAAACTCAAGAAATAATACTATTAAACCTCATGTCTATAATCCTTATTCCAATTTTGATCAAAATCCATAAGATAGTTTTGATTCTAGAAAATATTTAAAAGTTAAGTGTTAACCCTTAAATGCATTTTGTTTCAAATATGACACTCCAATAAAATGCCTATTTAATATAATATTCTACAAAAATGTGTCAAATTGCTTGTTTCAAATCTGTAACGAGCCTGTTGGCAAATGTGAGTAGGTATTAGTATGATGTTGCATCAACACACCCGCTAAATATGTAATCAGTATATTCTATGTCATTAGTATATCATCTGCATAATTCAAGAGCTTAAACTTTAAAATCTGGTAATTATAATAGTAATGACAAAATTATTTTATGATTCTCTAGTGTATTATGATCATTTCGATGCATATATTGTAGTGTTTTGTTTGGTATACATGTCAAATTTGATGCCATTTGTTGCACATTTGCAACATCATTATTTATTTTTACAAAAATCATTTATACTACTTTACATTACGCCTATGAAACGTTTTTCATTTGATAACATTTAAGGGTTAAGCTTAAGGGGTCTTGAGAAGAAATTAAAATTCAGGGATCTTGCTTAAAAGGTGGCTTATGACTATGGATCAAATTCAATGCAAATCTGAAATTTTTGAATTTTAAAATTGGAGGTTGTGTCCATATTTTGCCCCCTAAAAACTTTAAAATACTCAAAAGAAACTGAAATTTTGACAATATTTATCAATTGATGTCTAATATTTATCAATTGATGTCTAATATATATTAATTGATGTCTAATATTCATCAATTGATGTCTAATATTTATCAATCGATGTCTAATATATATTAATTGATGTCTAATATTTATCAATTGATGTCTAATATGTATCAATTGATGTCTAATATGTATTAATTGATGTCTAATATTTATTAATTGATGTCTAATATTTATCAATTGATGTCTAATATTTATCAATTGATGTCTAATATCTATCAATTGATGTCAAATACTTATTAATTGATGTCTAATATTTATCAATTGATGTCTAATATTTATTAATTGATGCCCAATATTTATCAATTGATGTTTACTATTTATCAATTGATGTCTAATATTTATCAATTGATGTCTAATATTTATCAATTGATGTCTAATACTTATTAATTGATGTCTAATATATATCAATTGATGTCTAATATTTATCAATTGATGTCTAATATTTATTAATTGATGTCTAATATTTATCAATTAATGTACAATATGTATTAATTGATATTTACTATTTATCAATTGATGTCAAATACTTATTAATTGATGTCTAATATTAATCAATTGATGTCTAATATTTATTAATTGATGCCCAATATTTATCAATTGATGTTTACTATTTATCAATTGATGTCTAATATTTATCAATTGATGTCTAATATTTATCAATTGATGTCTAATACTTATTAATTGATGTCTAATATATATCAATTGATGTCTAATATTTATCAATTGATGTCTAATATTTATTAATATTAATTGATGTCTAATATTTATCAATTGATGTCTAATATTTATCAATTGATGTCTAATATTTATTAATTGATGTCTTATATTAATAAATTGATATCTAATACTTATTAATTGATGTCTAATATTTATCAATTTATGTCTAATATTTATCAATTGATGTCTAATATCTATCAATTGATGTCTAATATTTATAAATTGATGTCTAATATTTATCAATTGATGTCTAATACTTATTAATTTATGTCTAATATTTATCAACTGATGTCTAATATTTATCAATTGATGACTAATATTTATAAATTGATGTCTAATACGTATTAATTGATGTCTAATTTTTTAATTTATGTCTAATACTTATCGATTGATGTCTAATATTTATCACTTGATGTCTAATATTTATTAATTGATGTCTAATACTTATCGATTGATGTCTAATACTTATTATAAAAATATCACAAAAAAGCATCTGAATTTTCATCAAGGACTTCTACTTTTCTTTACTTCCCTTTGCATTAAACAAAACCAAACAAATGATAATTGATCGCCATTCATTAACAATTTTTGGTACAAAGAAACTTCCGTCTATGTCTGACTTGTCCACCAAGTTTCAGTCATGAATGGCCAACATCGATTAATTAAACACAGGTTTCTAGTCTATCCAGATTGGATACAAGTCTTCCATTTTAGATCTGAAGTGAAAGCCAGTCCTATGAGCTATTAGAAACAAAAGGTTTTCTAAGGGAAAGAACCATACATTTTAACTGGCTCAAAACAAGGATCTGAGCGTCGGCGGTGAAAAGAGAGAAGCTTGGTTTTAGAGGCGTTAAGAGTAAAGCAAGCCACTTTCTCTACACCAGGAGACAGAGAATCAATCAGCACGATCTTTTACGATTATAATAGTGATCATGATTATGTCGCGGTTAAATTGAATTTTCCCACTGTGTCATGGCGGCCAAATCTGAAATCGCATATTTCAACAAGTGTGAACAACAAAAGAATACACCGTTTTTTTTCAACAATTTAAAAAAATTATTAACAAATATTAAAATCAAACGTTTTTTTTCATAATAGTGTATAGAAGAAAACATTTATTATTGATTAAATAAAGAACCATAGTTTTCGTATTAAAGGTTCGGACAACTTTTAATGTTTATAAAGGGAATAATAATGTTAGAATATGTTTAACAGCAATACTTCTTTGAAAAATTGAAGCGTTTTTAAAACTTTTTTTTATTAGATTAAAATGTTTATAATTCAAATCTGTCCCCTTAATTTTATTCCATCTTTAAAAAAAGGTTATTTTATAGAATCACCCCGTCTCCAAATCAGTTTTAAAACGAATGTTTTTTCATTTGTTATTTGAATCCATTGTAAATTATTAGTTTACAAGATATTTAGTTTCAATTACGACCTTTTTAAAACTTAGGCTTAGTGTTAACCTTAAGAAAGTTTGTTGTTTTTGTAGAATTACTCAGAAACATTTTGTAGAATAAAATTTTGTATTTTTTGTAAATTCGATAATTTTTTATTAAATTTTTGTAAATTTTTGTAGATTTTTGTAGATTTTTATAGATTTTTATAATTTTTAAATAATTTTTTGTTTTATGATTTTTTGTAAATTTTTGTAGATTTTTGTAGATTTATATAGATTTTTATAATTTTTAAATAATTTTTTTGTTTTTATAATTTTTTGTAAATTTTTGTAGATTTTTGTAGATTTTTATAGATTTTTATAATTTTTTAATAATTTTTTTATTTTTATAATTTTTTGTAAATTTTTGTAGATTTTTGTAGATGTAAACATTTTTTGTAGATTTTTGTAAATTCGATAAAATTTTGTAGAATTAAATTTTGTATTTTTGTATTTAGAATACATTTTGTAGAATTAAAAATGTTGTAGAATTACTCCGAAAACACAAAATAAAACAAAATTTATACTTCCGAAATTGATTTTTTAATAATTACTTTTAATTGATTATTTTAGCTGGCCCCACCCACTGCTCCCACAGAAAACTCACGTTTATTAAAGAATATACACGATTCTTCGTGAAAATAGTCCCCTAACTTATATCTTCGAATTATTTATTTACTATAAGTGAAACTAAAAAACAGGAAATCCGCCAAAAGCGAACCGGCCAAAAGTATATTGGGGGACTGTTTTTCTGTGAACACTAGTCGAAATATCTGACTTCAAATTTGGCCGCCATGACACAGTGGGAAAATTCAATTTAACCAATGTTGCAAATGATATGTAAAAAAAAATACAAACAAAAAATATTATGATAAATCGCATCGAACTAACAGAATTATTATGATAAATCACACTGAAACGTTTTCTGTGGAACTCAAAAATATGTAATTCCAGAAGCAAAATTTCCCGGTACCTCATTCATCATTCATTTTTATTTTCATTTTTTTTGGCTCCACCATTTTCAAGAATTTTAAAATTGAAAGTGGATTATTAACTGTTTTTCTTTTTACTTCTATTCTTCTTGTTTTTGCAAACACGGAAAAGTCGTAATACGTTCTTGTATTTTAATTAAAAGAAACATTGTCAACTTTTATTAATATTTCACTAGTGATTCATTTTAATTATAAAGCTTATTTTTTGGAGGGGGGTTTACAAACTACCTAGACAGTCAGTCTAGAAACTTTAAAGTCTACGTGAGTAATGTGATTTAAATTCCGTTTTGCGTTGGAAACGATTTTTCGATGCGTCTAAGCATCGCTATCAAAGGTGCTGTCCGTCTATACATCAGTCACGTTTCTTTTTTTTCTTGTTTTCGGAATTTTTGAGACGACGATTGATAATTTGGATTATTTGGATTATTCGGACTACTGTTCTCATCTTGAGTATTATTCTCACAACGATTCGGCCGATGTAACCTCCGACCTTCTTCAGGAGCGTCCATCTCATTTTAATGTCAAACTCGGGAATCTGCACGGAATTTCGAACGGAACCGTTTATTTAATCCATGGGGGGCCGGGGGTAGCTTGCTCTCGTTCCATCAGCCATGACCGGGTAGAAGTCTTAAGTAATTCGTAATTGTATTATTAGTATCGCCCTCACTGAGGATTGAACCTTCAACCTTCAGAAGACTGTCATTTATAACTGATTGTTACCTAGCATTTGTATCTGTTTCGCCACAGATCCTAGCTGAAGAAGGTTGGAGGTGACATCGGCCAAAACGTTGTAAGAATATCATCCCAAATGAGAACAGTAATTTAGATAATACACATAATAGAATGTCCTGCTTTGGTTTCAAATATCATTTTAATCGTCCAATGCGCAAATTAAGTGCACAATTTCCGCATGTTGTAGATAAAAAAAATTAACACACCCAGGTACTGTACCCAAACCACTCAATATGCGGCTATAAACAAGTGTGTACATATGTATGTACATGTGTTTAGGCGTATGTTTGTGTGCACAATTTCAGCATGTTGTAGTATATTGATTACTAATTTGTTGTTATTTTACTGTTTACTTTTGTATTTTTTGTATTTTGTATTTCTTTCTTTTTTTCTTTACTTCTTATTATTATGAAGAATAGTTAAATCAGAGGAAAGTGCATTATAGGCAATTCCCCGCTTCTGCCGTTAAAATTTGTATATTTTTTGTATTAAAAAAAATTGAATAAAGTTGTAATTGTTGTTGTTGTTGTTGATGATGATAATGATGCTGCTGCTGCTGATGTATAATAATAATAATAATAATAATAATAATAATAATAATAATAATAATAATAATAATAATAATAATAATAATAATAATAATAATACACGGAACTTGCCGGAGAATTGACAGGAATTTAGAACATGAAGAAAGTCAATATAATACCAATAATCGTATGAACACTAGGAACAGTCCCAAAAATACTAGGAAAAATTAGAATCACATGAAAAATGAGAAATTTATACATATTAATAAACATTCTAGAATGTATACTTATGCAATAAACGTGTGTCTGTATTCTTTCCATTTTCATTCATCATTCGCATTAGTCAGATGTTGGTATCTTGTTGAGGTTGCCTTTTCCTAATGCATGGAGTGTCAGATAGGTCATGTCCATTAACCATGTTTTATCTTCTTTCATTCATAACATATGTCTTTGTTAATTTTCTATTTATTACAGGGCTATTCGGCGTTGCCCGGGGCCATTAAAAAATAGAAGTTAAATAGCGTGTGTAAAATCTTTATATTAAAACTTCACCCTCTCTCTCTAACCGTCTCTTTATCTTTATCTCTGCCCCTCTCCCCAACTCCCCTATTCTCCTCCGTCCAGCCCATTATTCACTCCTGTTTTAATGTGTTGAAAAAATATAATGATGTAATTCATTTACCCGAGTTATCCCTTTTTAATGTAATACTGTAATCTTACATTTGTTTCTCCCGAACAACGCCGAGTAGAAAAAAACACAATAATATTCTTTTATGCCGGGTGAATCCGTTCCCCCCACATGGTTTCACAATAATATGAAGAGAAATTATGTTAATAATGAAAATAGTCTCAAGAGATTTAAATGTAATACTGTAATTTACATTTATTGCTCCCGGACAACTCCAAGTAGAACAAAAGATTCTGTTACCCTCCCCTCGCGTACCAAACATAATACAGTAATGTTAATGATGACGATTTTATTGCCAAGTGGAACAACAGTGGGTATTAGTACATTTGAAAACGCGCGATCATCGTCTATATTTTATCCAAACTAGGACCAACGCTACATGATTGAAACACGGATGGACAAACGGACAGCGACTTTTATAGCGACGCGTTTTCCGCTGAAAAACAAGGCGAGAGATAAAGTATACGAATTTATATTTCGAATGTATTTTGCATCTGCGGTTTCTTTAAATGAGTCGTAAAGCAGTGAAGCGGAAAAAATATCCGCTCTGCCGAGAAGAGAAATTCAATTAATATTTGGGGGATAATGAATGGCGCGTGAGAATTCCTGCATTTATTTTTAGAAAGAAGAATATTCGATAGAAAAGACTACAAGTCTGTTATTAATTTAATTTTCTAAATTTGCGAAAAGGAGTCATCGTATGGAGACAGAAATGAACTCGGTCTTTATCAACAATTACACAAAGGAACCGGGGATGAATAGTTTCACCTACGAATTGATCTCGAGATATTCTCAGCTAATTTCATCAGGTTCAAATGATTTGGAATTTTGTACAAAATAATTAGATCAACAAAGAATAAATAGAGACAAGAAATTGCTGAATATATATCGATTTAAGATCCTCTTCTTTTGTGTTGTACTCGGTCGGATTTATGTGTTTTCGTCGGCCCTTTTAAGCCATTTCCGTGCCCTTCTCGGCCCAATTTTTGCATCTTCCTATGCGTCATGAGTGTATCCTCCTCTGCCCTATTTCTGTATCATCCTCTGTTCTATTTCTGTATCATCCTCTGTTCTATTTCTGTATCATCCTCTGTTCCATTTCTGTATCATCCTCTGTTCTATTTCTGTATCATCCTCTGTTCTATTTCTGTATCATCCTCTGCCCTATTTCTGTATCATCCTCTGTCCTATTTCTGTATCATCCTCTGTTCTATTTCTGTATCATCCTCTGTATCATCCTCTGTTCCATTTCTGTATCATCCTCTGTTCTATTTCTGTATCATCCTCTGCCCTATTTCTGTATCATCCTCTGTTCTATTTCTGTATCATCCTCTGCCCTATTTCTGTATCATCCTCTGTTCCATTTCTGTATCATCCTCTGCCCTATTTCTGTATCATCCTCTGTCCTATTTCTGTATCATCCTCTGCCCTATTTCTGTATCATCCTCTGTTCTATTTCTGTATCATCCTCTGTCTATTTCTGTATCATCCTCTGTTCCATTTCTGTATCATCCTCTGTCTATTTCTGTATCATCCTCTGTTCCATTTCTGTATCATCCTCTGCCCTATTTCTGTATCATCCTCTGTTCCATTTCTGTATCATCCTCTGCCCTATTTCTGTATCATCCTCTGTCCTATTTCTGTATCATCATTTGTTTTATTTCTGTATCATCCTCTGTTCTATTTGTGTGCATTCGCCTGTTCAATCGTTCGTATTCCCCATGCCAGCTTCCTGCGTCTCCTGTCTCCAAGTTGTGCCTCTTCTCTTATCCTATTTGTGCATCTTTCCCTGTCCACATTTGCATGTCTCCCTCGTCTCTATTTGTGTTTCCTTCTGACTTATTTGTGTGTCTTTCCTGTCCCATTCGTTTGTATTCTTCTGCCAGTTTAGCGCGTCTCTCCTCTCCTATTTGTGCGTTTTTCGGGTCCCATTTAATTTTTTAAACTATCCTATTTGTGCACCTCCTGCCTTTATTGCGCGTCTCAGCCTTCTCTATTTCTTCGCCCTGTTGTACCCCATTTGTGTGTCTTCGCGTACCCCCTTCGTTTGTGTGTCCTCTGCCAGTTTCGTGCATCCTTTTTCTCCCATTTCTGCTTCTTCCCATAACCTATTTGTGCATCTTTTCTTGTCTCCAGTTGCGTGTCTTCGTCTGATCTATTCGTGTGTCCCGTTCTGCCCCATTTCTGTGTCTTCGTCTCTCTTATTCGTTTGCATTCTCCTTCCTGTTTCGTGCGTCTCTTCTCTCCCATTAATGTCTCCCCTTGTCCTATGTGTGCCTCTTTTCTTGCTATATTTGTGTGTCTCTGTCTTCTCTATTTTCGTGTCCTGCTGTGTCCCATTTGTGTATCTTCACGTATGCTATTCATCTATGTGTCGTTTACCAGTTTCTCATTTGTGAATCTTTCCCTGTCCCCATTTACGTCTCTTCGCCCCATTTCTACATTTCCCCTTGTCCTATTTATGCATTTTTCTATGTCCTACTTGCGTGTCTCTCTTTTTGTGCATCATCTGTTGTTTGTCTGCATCATATTCACTTCCCCTACTAGTTTGTATCCCCCTTACCAGTTTTGTCCGTCTCCTCTTTCCCATTTAGTACATTGTTTTAGCCGTGCATTGTTTCCTCTCTCCATTCTCGTATAGCCAGCTTCTCTATTCGTGTGTCATGCTCTGTTTCATTTGTGTTTCCATCTGTCCCATTCATTTCTATCCCCTTATCCGTTTCATTCGTCTCCTCTGTCCCATTTTTGTGTTTCTGCTGTCCCATTCATTTCTATACCTTTATCCGTTTCATTCATCTCCTCTGTCCCATGTTTGTGTTCCATCTGCCCCATTCATTTCTATACCCTTATCCGTTTCATTCGTCTCCTCTTCCATTTTTGTTTCTGCTGTCCCATTCATTTCTATCCCCTTATCCGTTTCATTCGTCTCCTCTTCCATTTTTGTGTTCCATCTGCCCCATTCATTTCTATACCCTTATCCGTTTCATTCGTCTCCTCTTCCATTTTTGTGTTTCTGCTGTCCCATTCATTTCTATCCCCTTATCCGTTTCATTCGTCTCCTCTGTCCCATTTTTGTGTTTCAGCTGCCCCATTCATTTCTATCCCCTTATCCGTTTCATTCGTCTCCTCTGTCCCATATTTGTGTTTCAGCTGCCCCATTCATTTCTATCCCCTTATCCGTTTCATTCGTCTCCTCTGTCCCATTTTTGTGTTTCAGCTGTCCCATTCATTTCTATCCCCGTATCCGTTTCATTCGTCTCCTCTGTCCCATTTTTGTGTTTCTGCTGTCCCATTCATTTCTATACCCTTATCCGTTTCATTCGTCTCCTCTGTCCCATGTTTGTGTTTCAGCTGTCCCATTTAATGCCTCTTCTCGTCCTATCCTATGTGTGTGTCTTCGTCTACCCCATTCAATTTTATTCACTTACCAGTCTCCTCTGTCCCATTTCTGCGTCTCCAACTGTCCTATCTAATGTCTTCCTTTGTCCGATCTCATTTGTGTGTCTTCGTTTGCCCCATTCCTTCCTATTGCCCTGCCAGTTTCATCCGTCTCCTCTGTCCCATTTAATGTCGTTCTTTGTCCTATCTCATTTGTGCATCTTCGTCTATTCCATTCCTTTCTACTCCCCTACCCGTTTCGTCTGTCTGCCCCGTCTCATTTCTGTCCTTCTATTTTCAGTCAAATTTCGGTCTGGCACAAATAAAAACGTACGTTCAATCCGTTACATTTCTGACCTTATCAAACTTGAAGTGTTCATTTCGCATCACGACGCGAACAATGTCTCTTTCTCCACAGTCTGCAGTAGAGACAAATGATTAACGCAGTCAACAGTTAGAAATACCCAAATCCCTTGGCGAATAATAGTAGACGTCAAATCGTTCAAAACAAAACAAAACAGAATGCTGCTAAGAGTAAAGCACAAAGAGATTTAAACAACAGCCGACGAGACATGCCAGACATCTTGTGTGATTTATTGAAAATGTTTCACGTATTATTTATATATTACACAATATAAATAGCTTGCGTGAAAACAATTAGCGAGAATATAATTTGATTATATTGTGATACGTTTACAAGAAAAATGTTTCTTCATTTTTCTTGTGAATCAGTGGCTTGCCGGATGGGGGTGGAGTTAGGCGACGAGACAGTGGCTCCGGACATCCAAATTGGTGGAGGGAGAGTTCAATCATGTTCAAACTATATTTCTTTCTCCTAATATTTCTCAGTACTTGTACTTGTGTCTTTGAAGCAAAGCATCAAAAAGTTGGGAATGACCCATTCTCTAACCTACAATCCCTTTCTCACAGAATAGAAAATGGCACAATAAAAAAAATAATAATACCATTATTCGATACCTCATAATTTTACTCGTTAATACCGCCTGGGGATGATGGTTTTGGAATAAAGTCGCAGTTGAAAGACATATGCATATATATATATATATATATATAGTACGTCAATGAAAATTAATAAGACCTGCAAATGGAAGCAAATCGGTATTTTCAGTTGTTCAAAACAAGAAGCAGTTTAGTTAATAAAAACATTTATTTTTCATCTCTTTCTTTCCTTAAACCAGGCTTTTCAAAGATTAAAATCTTATCATCAGAGGAAAAATTATGATTGATAAGTTGACAGGATAGGACTGTCAAAGTTCCAAATTTGAAAAACTATATTTTTGCTCTATCCAGTATATTGAGCTTTCCTTATTTCACAATAGGTCCAACTCTCTAAAAGTTTACCTTTTAGTTATAATTTACATATATATATATATATATATATATATATATATATATAGGTAGAAGGATGAAAAGGAATTAGAAAAGCAAAAGGCAGATCTTTTTTCAATTCAGTTGCTCAGAGCAACTTTTATATATATATATATATATATATATATATATATATATATATATATATTAGATGCTTACGTTAAGGTCTCCTGCTTTTGTTTCACTGTTAGATACTTAATCCCCCTTTTTATTTTATTTACTTACTATTATATATTATTTATTTATGAATTTTCCAACAAATGTTAAGTCTACACTATTTTGGATTTAGTTAGTTTCTCTGGGAATTTAAACTGCATTTTCCTTTTTTTGTTTATTTTGTTTAAAATAACTCAAAGCTTCTTTAGACTAATATATATATATATATATATATATATATATATATATATATATATATATATATATATATATATATCCAATAATGTTTGTATAAATAAAAAATGTATACTATAATACTGCTCTATCTGTTATTGAGATAAAATATTTGACACGCGGATAAGTTAAACGCACATGGTTATAGATAGGCTTCGGCATTCAGGCGAATTCGAGGAATAGTAGATGGTTTCCTTTCCTTGTAAATAATATAATTGACAAATTGGGGAAAAATATATAATAAAAAAACAAATAGAAATAATAAATTTAAAAGAAATCAATATTGAATTGTACTGCAGCTTTTCCAGCCGGGCGAGTCATCTTGGATGCCGATGATGCCCTTCTCAAGATAAAAAAAAACGTCGATACTTTGTATAATTTTTCATACTTTCTATATCAAGAATATGTATGTGTTTGGGAGAGGGCAGAAACAATTGTATGCAAATAAAGACTGTTTTTGATGAACTTATTACATTTGCTCTCTTCATAAACTAAAGTTTACTTTAAATTAATATATATATATATATATATATTAGATAAAAAAGTCAAGATGAAGATGAAGAAAAATGTTTTGATTTTAATAAAAATATCTGCATCTAATACGTGTTTTTTTGAAGGCATTTTGCCTCTTTCTTTTATATATATATATATATATATATATATATATATATATGGGAAAATGAAAAAGGAAAACCAAAAAAATGGATGTTTTTTATGTGTACATCAACGTTTCGTCTTTATTTATAAGACTTCATCAGGATGATAAAATAGAGAAAAAATGTCATGCAAGCACAGATACATGTAGGGTAGACATATTGGGAGGAAAAGTAGAATGAAATAATATATATATATATATGTCTGAAGAAGCTTTGAGTCATTTTAAACAAAGAAAGAAAATGCAGTTTAAATTCCCAGGGATACTAACTAAATTCAAACATATCTCAAACTTAGCATTCGCCGACACTACCGCTGGAAAATTTACAAATACAAAATGGGATTCAAGTTTATAACAGTGAAAATAAACAGAGGACCGTAACTCAAATTTGAAATATTAAACGGGGGATCATCAGCTGTTTACCATGTAACTGTTTTGGAGATTTCAAAAAATACAGAACAGTTATAAAATTCATGGCTCTCCAGTGGTACTCATCAAAGTTAATAATAATAATGATTAAACATTACCTACACGACTATAATGTGATATGGTAATTTGCATATTAAATACTACTACTACTACTACTACTACTACTAATAATAATAATGATAATAATAACACTGTTTAAACACTACATTTAAGAACGATTCTGGGATATACATATACATATATGTGTGTGTGTGTGTGTGTGTGTGTGTATCAGATGATCTGCCACAGTTGCAGACGTCTCAGTCGAAAAGAAACACTAAATGATTTAGTCATGTTTATTGTCCATTAAAGTCGACATGGTCAGCATTTGCCTCTGTACATTCTCACGTATGCAATTCAGGAACTTTTCTCTTTAAGAATTCTTCCCCCTTTTTTGTCTTTTACTCAGTGGAACCATTTCAAACTGGAGCCGACAAATTACGTCAGTGAATTCCAAGAGTTTAGTTTTCCTTCTACACAAAAAAAATTGATTCGGTTCTTCCAAGCAAATGACAAAGCGCTCGACTCATATAAAAAAATGTTGCATCCCTCCCCCTCCCTCACTCTCTCTCTTTCCTTCTCCCCCATCTCTCTTTTTCTCCGCTCTCTCTTTCTCCCTCCTATATATATATATATATATATATATATATATATATATATATATATATAATGAAGTATAATAACACGAAATTACATAATCATCGATGTAATAATTTATTTCAACCTTGTGCTTTTTTCAAGCATCCGATCCGGACGATTACATTTTTGAAACTGAAAGAAAAGAATTAAATTCACACTCGACAATTCAAATATAATTGGAGAGAGAGGTGGTAACAACCCATCCAATACATATTTACAGAGAGAGAGGGGGAAATTGAAGCATATCTAATCCTTAAGTCTAACTTGGGAGGGGAAATTACATAATTTACTACAGACACACACACACACACACACATATATATATATATATATATATATATATATATATATATATATATATATATATATATATATATATATATTTAAAAAATAACAAATTTATGACGTATTCATTTACATCATTTCCAAAAATTCAACGCCAACAACTATTGTTAATGTTGAATTCTTTGAACTGATATAAATGAATATCTTATATGAATAGAAATTTTGTCTGTCTGTCCGTCAGTCACAATTTTGTAAACGTCATAAATACACCGTTATATGTCTTCATTTGCTTCAGTTTGTGTCTATCCGTAACACCTCTGCATTGTATTGCCTTCCATGAATCACATTTATTTACAACTAAAATTTGCTGGAATATTTTTTTAAAATGAAAATTAAATATAAAGTAAAAGTCGATTTTTACTCGATTACTGAAAACCATCAAACAATTCGAATTCAAAAATTCGATTTTTTTACTCGATTACTGAAAACCATCAAACAATTCGAATTCAAAAATTCGATTTTTTTTACTCGATTACTGAAAACCATCAAACAATTCGAATTCAAAAATTCGATTTTTTTTACTCGATTACTGAAAACCATCAAACAATTCGAATTCAAAAATTCGATTTTTTTACTCGATTACTGAAAACCATCAAACAATTCGAATTCAAAAATTCGATTTTTTTACTCGATTACTGAAAACTATCAAACAATTCGAATTCAAAAATTCGATTTTTTTACTCGATTACTGAAAACCATCAAACAATTCGAATTCAAAAATTCGATTTTTTTACTCGATTACTGAAAACCATCAAACAATTCGAATTCAAAAATTCGATTTTTTAAAAATTTAATTATTTTTAGTGTGCAATCATTTCTATCGGTTTGGTTTGAAACCGTTTAAATTAAACTTAAAACGTTGTTTATCACCGTTTAGTACAAGAAACACAATCCAATAATGGCGGCCCACGGCCACGAATTTGGAATAGCGGCGTCTAGATTAGATAATGCAATATCGCCGTATTTTTGTTATTATTTATTTATCAATATAATTCTCTTAGTTGTATACTTCGTAGATTTGTCATTAAACAAAACCATTTCCACCTTTTCATCTATTTATGTTGTCAGCCATTTTCTTTCGGAACTATTGATTTCATTTTGAAAGCGAGTTAATCGATATGACGACTAAGTGAAGAAACAGGGGGTGGGGGGGGGCAAGAGTTATGAGGTTACCGAAAGTAACACTTTCTAATCTTATTAGAACATTGTTAGCAGGGGGCTACCTTACATAAGTTGAAGATTGATGCTTTTTATTCTGCATGCAGTATACCAGTCACAGCAAATACAACAAAAAAGTGTTGTATATACTTATGAACTTAAAGTGGTCTTTGCTAACGAACATTTTTTGTTCTATTTGTCAATATTATTCTCTCAGTTGTGCACTTCGCAGTTTTGTCATTAAACAAAACCATTTTCCCCCTTTCATCTATTTACGTTGTCGGCCATTTTTCTTTCGGAAATATTGATTTCATTTTGACTTGAGGTGAACGTTAAGCCAGAAACGAGGAATTAGCTTGATTATGAATGATGATGAATACTATGAAAGGATTGAAAATCTCCACATAGCAACCACTCAACATAACAGCCGACCTCAATAACAGCAATTCTTCACTCTTTGTTAGAAACGTCACTCATAAAAAATCCGATGATTACAGGAAAAATTAAGAGAGACAAGAATTACGAAGCTGCCGAAAGTAAACCCAAGGTTCACTTTCTAATCTCTGGTCTTTTGTGGGGCATAATTAGAACATTGTTAGCAGGGACTCCCTATCCTACAAAATATGAACAGTAATGCTTATTCCTGCACGCAGCATGTCAGTCGCGACAATAAAAAAGCGTTGAATATACTAATACATTTAAAGTGGTCTTTTCTAACAAAGTATTTTTTTAATTTATAAAGGTAATTTGTAGAAAGCAATGCAATGCAGAGGTGTAACGGGTAGACACAAACTGAAGTAAATTAAGACATATAATAGTGGAATGAGTTAAGCAGTTTCCACCTTTTATTATTAATACAATAATATATATATATATATATATATATATATATATATATATACAAAATATGAAGCTAAAAGTATACTTTTAGTAGATAGAACCTACAGTGAAATGGTTTAAGCTCAATATACGAGATAGAGCAATTATAAAGATAGATGAAAGAAGAGGGATAAACATGTACGAATGACAAATTTATTTTAACTTCGATTGTTCAATGCAAGGTGTACTCGGTAATAAAAATATGTTTATTATTCTTTCCTTAAGCCAAGGCTTTTCAAAGATTGAAATCTTATCATCAGAGGAATTACATAGATAGATAAGTTGGCAGTGGAAAAGCCAAAATTCAAAATTTGAAAAAAAAATTAAGTAATGGAGAGTGAGAAAGTGCGTGTAAAAAGATATGGGGTATGTCCAGTTGGTAAATGTCCGCTGAAAGGAGATTGACAGATAGAAAAATAAGGGTTTTCGTGAAGGCAGCATAGAAAAAGTTCAAGAATTAAGTAAATCCAATAGAGAGATGTTTAGTTCAATCGTAGGTATAATTCCCCTGATGATAAGATTTTAATCTTTGAAAAGCCTTGGCTTAAGAAAAGAATAATAAACATAATTTTATTACCGAGTATACCTTGCATTGAACAATCGAAGTTGAAATAAATTTGTCATTCGTACATGTTTATCCCTCTTCTTTCATCTATCTTTATATATATATATATATATATATATATATATATATATATATATATATTACAATTTTACTTACGTCTGAGTGGTCTGATGAAAGTTTCATATAACATGATATTTCAGGAAAATTTCCCTTCATCAGATGTGTGTTCCACCTTAATTCAAGCGTGCCTATGAATAAACGGCCTCCATATAGTACGTCTATATTCAGAGTATGATGCTTAATAATTTGATTCTGCAGAAGTATCTTAATCATAGAAACATTTAAGTAAAAATCTTAGGTAAACATACTCCGCTTTAGTTTAATAATACAGAGAGAGCGTGACGG
>OY744548.1:53981531-53994031 GCA_963556195.1 Sepiola atlantica
GGTGTATCCAGGTTTCATTGATCTGGTCAAGAAACTGTCTATTCGAAACAGATCGACTCTTCAGCACCATTTAGTAAGCAAAGACTCAGATAAAAAGAGAGGAAAAAGTACAATGCTCTAGTTCAGGTCAGGTCAGACTAATGAAACCTTGGTACACCCAACACTATCAATTGTTTTAATTAACTCTGACCGGGTAGAAGTTTTAAGTAATTCTTAATTGTATATTTAGTATCGTCCGTACTAAAGATTTGAACCTTCAACCTCCAGAAGACGGTCACTTAGAATTGATTACTACTTAGCACTTATATCCGTTCCGCCTGGGATCATTGTGGAGTAAATAAAGGGTTCCATTCAAAATTTTGTACAGATTCCTAAGTTCGGCATATAAATTCTTGAGTTCGATAAGATGCACCTGAAGAAGGTCGGAGGTTACATCGGCCGAAACGTTGGGAAAAAAACCATCAAAAATGAGAACAGTAGTCAGGATCATTCTAAATAATACAAATTGAAAATTGCAATGTTTAAATATAGGTGTAAACCGGGTTATTTTTGCATAATGGTTAGAATGTTTGCTCATGGGCTGGGAAACTGGGGTTCAATCCTCGGTCGAATCATACCAAAGATTAAAAAAAACTGCGACTTGACGCCTCCTTGCTAAACACTCAGCATTATAAGTTGAGGATCAAGGGTAAGTGGAGCAATCCAGAGAAAGGAGTGACGCCCTCCCCTACATCTTGATGCAGTAGCAAATGAAAAGGGAGTCTTTGGATCAATTCTAAGCCAAGAACAATTATCAAATTATCATATTACTCTTTTATTAAATTTGTATTGGCTACAATCGTTTCAGAAATATTAATAGTCCTGTTATATTTGAAAACGAGGTAACAATTCAGAAAAAGTTCAAAATACTTAAATTAACCTTTGGTCAATTTCCAAAACTGGACTTATCTCTTCTTCAAGGCCGGTTATAGCAAAATGCTTAGGGTCATCGTGTAGGCTTCTATCTAATTTGCAAATGGACTGAAGCCTACGGGGGTACTTCTACCTGGTCATAGCTGGCAGAATGAGAACAATATATCCTCATGGATTGAATAAAGGGTTTTATTTATCTACCTCCCACAAAGTAAAATGTGACACAAGGTCGGAAAGTGGGATTAGATAAGTTAGCACCCTAGAGGAAGAGCACTTATGACCGTTAAAAATTGCCTGGGCAGACCCATCGGCATTCTCTGGTAGGGGCGCCTCAGGCAATTAGCAATAACCTAACCCCTTCTCAAAGGGTGAGAAGGCAAAGCCTGAGAGGGTTGACCTCCTAGAACTGCACAGGACAGACCCATAGACCGGTGTAAATCAAGCCCTGAAGGCCAAAACGATACCGGTCTATAGGGTGTAGTATCCATCAGAACAGATACTACACTACGAAATTCCATATAAGTTCCCGAGTTACTTATAGAGATTCCCAGATTCGAAAAGATGAAGATGAAGAAGGTTACATCGCCCGAAACATTGTGAGAATAATATTAAAGATAAGAACAGTAGTCCGAACAATCCAAATGATACAAATTATTAATTCTCATCTGAAAAATTCCGAAACTTAAAAACAGTTTCAGAACTTTGAAACTATACAGATCTGTAGAAAATCAAAATAATATAAATTTATGAAATAAATCGGGAAATATTTCATAATGTTCACCTGAAATCAAGGAGATTAATTTCTCGCTTCATTTTCCCAGGACATCGTCAATTTATATGTCAAATACAGAAATCATTTACATTTTTCACATTTCTTGGTCTCAAGCCAAATATCTTGACGACTTTGAAATTTATTTCCAATGCCAGGTGATATGATTGATTTCAGCAAATATAATTTATTCTATTATTCTTTAAGATCTTAGTCAGATAGGGTGACCTCCCAAAATGACCCCCATCATCATCATCATCATCATCATCATCATCATCATCATCATCATCATCATCATCATCATCAGCAGCAGCAGCAGCAGCAGCAGAATATCCATTTTAAATGTTAGCATGTGCTGAACGGCTTTAAGAAATTGACTTCCAAACTACCCTATCTCTGTCCAGGTCTTTATTCATCCCTCTTTCTCTCTAGTCCATCCTTATCACTTCTTCCCATGTTTTTCCTGGCCTTCCCCTTTTAACTGAACCTGCTACCTCAACTGTTCTACATCTGCTAACCACAAAACTCTCATCCATTCTTTCAACGTGGGCATACCATCGAAGTCTACTCTTCTGCACACATCTCTCTATACTGTCCAGATTTTATCTTCTTCTGAGGTCTTCAGATCTAAGCATGTCTTTAAGACTCACATTACACCTCCATCATATCATTCTCATATCATTTCTCTTCATGCAACGCATGTCCTCAACCCTCACTGACCAGGTTTCACTTCCATACAACATGCCTGATAGATTTTCCCTTGGTCGACAGGTTAGTAATAGCAGATGTTCCATGAACTTACTCAATCCACTCCTAACTCTTGCAATCACATATGCATCTGCTCCACCCTGTGCTCCAATTGTATCACGAAGGTAACAAAACTTCTCGACAACCTCAATAGCCTCGCCATCCGGATATACTTTCTCCACATCTGAGTTCTCATCCATCTCCATTGTCTTACACTTTTTGCACACAAACTGGTTATCCTCTCTCAACATACTAGTAATTCCACTGCACTTCTTGTGTACCCAATGCTTACAAGTACCACAAAAAAATTTAATTGCATCCGACTCCTTTTCCACAAACTCACCAAAGGAACTTTCCTCTTTTGGGGAAGTTTCCAACACTACAACCACTGATCATCACTTAGGTCTTGGTAACATTCACTCTCAGACCTTTATTTTACTATGTAATCGTTAATAAAATTCAGAATTTTTACTGCAATCCCACAATATTTGGTTCGATAAAATAATGTATCTCTCTTGTGTTTCTTTGATAAAATATTTATTCTGACTAGGAAGATTGTTAAAATGGAGATACATTTTAATAATGATCTTAAAAGTTGCATCGTGATTTGTTTTCCTAAGAATAACACACATTTTGTAATTTTTTATTTGAATGTTAAAAGAGGAGTTAACTCGTTTACAGAATAACCTTTATTTAAATACTGAAATTTTAACACTTAAATTTTTATCATCTTCTATATCTATAAAAGTGGAACTGTCTGCCCACTTTTTACACTATACTTTATCAAATATCTATAAAGGGTGACCCTCTCTAACCCCCCCCCCCAAAAAAAAAAATTGCCACTCATCAAATCATTAATAAAATACTGAATTCTTTCTGCAATCAAATATACAAATAAACTTCAGTCTATTCTTGACTTGTCCATCAAGTTTCATGAATGTCCAACAGTCTTTGTTTTATCGCTATTCAATTATATGCAGGGATATCTTGGTGATCGTTTCATCAGCAGGGGAAGTGATCCTGAATTGGGGTCACATTCACCAAACCTTAACCGCCACCAACTGATTCTAATCTGTGCGGTAATCTAAAAAACAATGTCTATAAAAACAATCTCCAGGCTATTACTGAACTAAAAAGAAGATGATGATGATGATGATGATGATGATAATGATGATGATAATGATGATGATGATGATGAAGAAACAAAAAAGAAAATAATGATGATGATGATGATGATGATGATGATGATGATGATGAAAATGAAGTAGAAAATGCATAATATATATATATTAAGATGATGAAGAAAAAGATGAAAAAGATCAAGAAAAAGAAGAAGATGATGATGATGATGATGATGATGATGATGATGATGATGATGATTGGTTTAAAACCGATTTTCTTTAATTAACTAATTGAAAATTATGGAAGGATGAACCGTATTTGAGCCTTAACAATTATATCTTCTTCAAAGTAGAGCGATTTTTGTTCACCCCCCCCTAGGCCCCTGAAAAGGTGGACATTTGTCTCTCTGTTCAAAGTTAAGGTTTATTTTGCCTTATCTGATAACAATTATTACTATCTACTCAATGGAATTATGCAGAGGGAGAAAAAATAAATCTAAATACAGTTATAGTGCAGCAGAGCTTTTAATGGGAAGACGATTTTAATGGGAATATGATTTTAATGGAGATATGGTTTTAATGGGGATATGATTTTAATGGGGAGATGATTTTAATGGGAAGATGATTTTAATGGGAAGATGATTTTAATGGGGATATGATTTTAATGGGAATATGATTTTAATGGGAAGATGATTTTAATGAGAAGATGATTTTAATGGGAAGATGATTTTAATGAGAAGTATGGCAGAGATGATTTAGTTGTTTATCTAGCATAAATGTCACACACACATACAAACTCTCTCTCTTTCTCATATATATATATATATATATATATATATATATATATATATATATATATATATATATATACAATCCAATAGTTCTACATCAGAAAGCACCGTAGAATGAAAAATATAAGAAATCATTTTTAAAACCAAATTCGATGCTAAGAGATGTTTTTTTTTAAATAAATGAAAACAATAAATCAAATATTTCAGCCAACACAGGCTTTTATCAATGAATTATAGACATTGTTTTTTTTTTCGTTTTTTTTTTCTTCATTGTCGAGCTATAACGACGAACGCTGATGATAGCCGATTTGTCCTGGTGTTAAATGACGACTGTTGTTAATGGTATGAACGAAGCACAGTTTCAAAATCGTAATGGCGGCTGTCGCTGTAGTTGTACCTCTGCTACATATACGAGAGAGATCGCTGTCAAGGTTTGCAGATTAAGTTTAATTTTCGGGACATCTCTTAAAACGGGTGTTCGTTTTACTTGTCTGTTGCTTGTTTGTCCATAGTCCATTTACTTTTGGAGAGGAAACGATTTTGTTTAACTCTGCAAGCAACGCATTAAAACACCACATAGTTGGCCACGTGCACACGTGCACAGTTCTAAGCATCAGAACATTCTTCAAGAACGGATCGACGATCGGAATCATTTCGCCGTGTCAACGTGAGTTGATTCGTAGACTGATTAGCATAGATGTATGTGTTAACGCAATGTCGCTTTTCGAGAATCATTTCGATCAGAAAAAAACAAAAAAACGAAAGCCGAAAATTTTCCAATTTGTCAAAAATCGATAATCTTAAAAGAATGCTGCATCTTATCAAGTGTTAATAAGTGGAAAACAAATCTTTGAGATAAACCAATACAAGAAGAAATAAAGTCGGAATTAAAATCATGTTTTGCAAATTGTGGAACGCTAATTCCAAAAGTGAAATTATTTTCAGAAACAGAAGCAAAAAAAAAAAAAATGTAACGAGGATTAGAATAGTCTTTAATCTGATTATCACAAGTGAATATTATTGTCTGTCATTAACAGACACATCTCCATCTTGAGAGCTATTAAGAATAGGTTCGATCCTCATAAGTGGCTCCACGCTAGGGCTCGAACGTCGGTTTTCATATGATAATAACTATAGCTGAATCAGATTTTTGTATTTATTTACTTTTTCATGGAAGTCGCTCCAGAGAAGGTATGAAGATGTAATAAAGCTAAAAAGACCGAGAGATGATTAACACAAAGCTGATATACCTAAAGTGTAGTATCTGTTCCGATGGATACTGCACGCGCCTGTCCTGTGCAGTTCTAGGAGGTCCACCCTCCCAGGCTTTGCCTCCCCTCTTTGGAGAGGAGTAAGTTTATTGCTTACTGTCTGAGGCGCCCCTACCGGGGAATGCCGACGGGGCTGCCCAGGCAATTTTTAAATGGCCAGAGTGCTCACCTCTCGAGCGCTGGCTTTTCAAACCCCACTTTCTCGACCCGATCTTGGGTCACATCTTACTTGTGGGAGTAAGATAAAACTAGCCTTGTGCCTAACTCCTGGGGAGGAGTAAATAAAAGCTGATATGCCTATATACCTTAGTCTTGAAAACTTATGAGAACTTCGACTGAAGTAAAATGAAACAAAAAATAGATACATATGTTTTTCTTTTCATTTTACTGGTATTGAACCTTATGAGGGATGACCCTCCTGTGGAGACAAAAACATATACATCAGGTGTTGCTGACGAGAGTTTTTAAAGTAAAGTCTGGTATGAGTATTTACTTCGTTACCACTGTAGGAAGAGGTGGCACAAGGTCGGAAGGTGGGGGGGGTGAGGAGAATCAAGCAAGCACCCCTAGAGAGGGGCACTCTGATCTATTATAAATTAACCCTGTACAGTAAAAAAACTGCAACCCAACATTAATAAAATAACATTTAATACTGCCGCTAACGCCTTATCCGTATTCCATAATCAAAATAAAATCAAAAATTAAAATAAGGATTTTAAAAAAATATAAAAAGGCTAACAGCACAAGGATGAAAAAATAAGACACAACTCCTTTTTGTTTCATTTTACTTCAGTCGAAGTTCTCATAAATCCAGGGGTCCCTTCCGAGGGCAAACACTTGATCTCTATATGAGATACATAGATATTCGAATATTCTATTCTCTTTTATCTCTCAAACGTTGAGTTAGGAAAGAAGCTCGGAGATCGAAAGCGCTCGAGAGATGGCCGACGAAAGAACACTCGGTGCCATAATGTTTAAACTAACACCTGGAAACAGAAAACTTGCTCGCCGCGTCGAGAAGCTAACGACGAAAATAAAAAAAAAGAGAAAATTGCGTCGTCTTCAACGAGGCCCGCATATATATATATATATATATATATATATATATATATATATATATATATATATATATATATATATATATATGCATCGTTCCTTTTATTAAGGAGAACGCTCTTATGACGTCAAGCCGCCGCAGAAAGTGTTAAAATTATCACCGTTTATTCGCTGTTCAACAGTGGTTCAGGCGTCGGGAATTGAGTTGCAAAATATTCGTAATCTGGGGTTTCGAATCACATGACCGGTAGTGAATAGTCATATCTCTATGCTGATGAGTCCTGATTATAAAGGACGAAACGTATACGTACATAGATAATAAACAATAGCATATATATATATATATATATATATATATATATATATATATATATATATATATATAATTAATTAATGATACATTTTTCTAATGAAACCTTAAACTTGATACATTCTATTTAATATGAAGATTAGTTTTTTAAGTATTTTGTAATGCTTAAACACTGATCCTTATATTAAATAGAATGTATCAAATTTAAGAACAGTTCCATTAGATAAAATATGTCTCATTAATTAATTATATATATATATATATATATATATATATATATATATATATATATATATATATATATATATATTACCATCATATATATATAAATGCATATGTGTATGTGTCTGTGTGTGTTCCAAATATAATTATAGGTAAGTTGTTAATTAATGAAAGGATTATTTCCTTAAAATGAAATATATCTTTTAATTAATAACATCAATTATCTTAAGAGTTCTGCAATGTATCATTTTGGATCCACGATTTTGAAGTGGCTTGGGTCTAAATGAAGATACACAAATTAAGGTAGAGGACTTTCGCACGATTCTTTTTTTACCCTGCAAAGAAAGTTCAATTATCGCACGTAGGAAAGTAAGAATTATACTCGGAGACAAGCGCTGAAAGATGAATTCGGGGTGGGGGGGGGGGGGGTACAGCTGTTGGAGAGAAGGAAATACTACAGTGTATATTAATTAAACAATTTTACTTGGACAAGTAATAAAGAATGATATACAAGAAAAAGATAAGGATTATACTTGGAGAAAAGTGCTAAAAGTTATATTGGACATTCCTGACGCACTTTCTAGGTCTTTTATGGAAATTATGCCTTTTCATTGATTATTATTTTAGTGATGAACAACAACACGAGAGGATTGAAAACAGTGGGTAGAATGGGAAGAAGTTGATTATCAAAGAGGACGGCTCAACAAATATACTTGTTCCTTGCGGAAAAGCTATGGAAAGTAAAGGTCTGAGAGTGAATATTACCAAGACAAAAGTTATGATCTGCGGTTGTAGTCTTGGGAAGCAACCAGAAAGAACAAAGTTTCCCTGTTGAGTTTGTAAAAAGGGAGTCGGATGCAATTCAATGCTTTGTAGACGTTGTAAGCATTGGGCACACAAGAAGTGCAGTAAAATTAAAGGTAGGTTGAGAAATGATAACCAGCTTGTGTGCAAGAAATGTGAAACAATGGAGACGGATGAGAAGTCAGATGTGGAGAAAGTATATTTCGATGGTGAAGCGGGTGACGGAACTAATTACAAACCGGAATTAATTACAAATTTTTACGAATTTTCTTAAATGATAAAATATGCTACAAATTTCTTTAAAAAATATGATTAATATACGACTTTACACGTTTCTTTAAAAAATATGATTAATATACGACTTTACACATTTCTTTAAAAAATATGATTAATATACGAGTTTACACATTTCTTTAAAAAATATTATTAATATACGACTTTACACATTTCTTTAAAAAATATGATTAATATATGACTTTACACATTTCTTTAAAAAATATGATTAATATACGACTTTACACATTTCTTTAAAAAATATGATTAATATACGACTTTACACATTTCTGTAAAAAAATATGATTAATATACGACTTTACACATTTCTTTAAAAAATATGATTAATATATGACTTTACACATTTCTTTAAAAAATATGATTAATATACGACTTTACACATTTCTTTAAAAAATATGATTAATATACGACTTTACACATTTCTTTAAAAAATATGATTAATATACGACTTTATAAATTCTTGATGATAAAATGAAATAAAAGTTCTTTTTTTTAATTCGTACATAATTTTGCAAATGAAAGAAATAAAATGAGATTTATTAGTTGAATAACAAATAAAATTGATAAATTAAGTCCAAGTTGGAATTAATTTCGAGTTGTTATTATTTCCGGGTTGTAATTATTTCCGGGTTGTAATTAATTCCGAACCCCGGTGAAGCTATTGAGGTTGTTCGGAAGTTTTGTTATCTTAGTGATTCCATTGGAGCACAGAGTTCAGCTGGTACGAGTGTGATTGCAAGAATTAGGAGTTGATGGAGTAAGTTCAAGGAATTTCTGTCATTACTAACCAGCAGAGTGTTACCACTGTCGACCAAGAGAAGAGTCTATCAGTCATGTGTAGGTAGTATGATAATGTATAGAAACAAAACCTGGCCAGTGAGCATGGAAGACATGCATCGAGAGAGATATTAATTTACCTCCTCTGTAGGAGGTTTGACACAAGGTCAGGTGAGTTTTGAAAAGCCAGTGCATTAGGATTAGCACATTCTAGTGCAATCTACAAAAAATGCCTGAGCAGCCCTGTCTGCATTTCCCGGTAGGAGCGCCTCAGGCGATTAGCAATAAACAAACCCCTTCTCAGAGAGAAGGCAAAGCCTGGGAAGGAGGACTTTTTAGAAGTGAGCAGAACAATACCTCAGCCCAACAGCAACAACGCTACTGTCGGACCGATTGTCAATGACGTATCCCCGACTGGTACGAACATCTATTTAGCTGTGCTAGGCAAGTATGGAGAGAAATGATATGAAAATGATACGATGGATGTGTAATGTGAGTTTTAAAGACAGACTTAGATCTGATGACCTCAGAGGAAAATTAAATCTGAACAGTATAGGGAGAGGTGTGCAGAAAAGGAGACTTCGATGGTCTGGCCACGTTGAAGAATGGAAGCGAGTTCTTGAGTTAGTAGATATAGAAGAGTTGAGGTAACAGGTCCAGTTCATATGGGAAGGCCAAGGAAAACATGCGAGGAAGTGATAAGGACAGATTTGAGTGAAAGAGGGATAAATTAAAACCTGGTCAGAGATAGGTTAGTTTAAGTCAATTTCTAGAAGCCAGCCTGTAAAACGGACGTTTAACCGATGATTATCATTGTTCTTTTTTTTTTAGTGAATTTGTTGAACAGCCTTTTGGATTTAGTAAAACAAAGGGTCAGTTGAAGAATGAAAAACAATAAATTCCAATTCTATGCAAAAAATTACAAATGAAGAAATTGCTTGAAGAATGAATTATTTTAAAAGTTGGATCTTATAAAAGACAATAAAATGTTTACAGCAAAAAAACAAAAAACCCAGTCAATATTTATGGCAGATTTATATAAAATCTTAATAACCCAAATGTCAATAAATTACACTTATTTTTTTTCATTTCCACTGATAAAACGTAATCCCACTTTTTGTTGGGATTTAACTTAATCTCGTTATCTCGTGGTTTTGGGAAATTTCCCAGTTTGGTCAAATATGCGATCATTGAAATATTTCTGGAATTTATTTTTATCTTTCTTTTTTAATTTTAACTTTTCTTAAAAATTTTTTTTTTTTTTTTTGAACAAAGAATAAATCTACGGAAAAAAGGCAATTTTTATCTTTTGATTCATATGCGTATCGGAACCATAAATCCAAAAATATTATACTCACAGCAAATTGGAAAATATCCTGAAATGAGAAAGAAAAAAAAGTGTTTAACAAATTTTTTTTGTCAACATTTCAAAATGTTCCATGTTTATTTACGAGACAATTTCAACAGAATCAAATAATATACAAAAGGAAAAAGGAACGGATATTCTTGGGGTCCGTCAATTTAATCTGGGCATTTAGCGCTGCTAATGTTATTTAAAAGTTCCTTGGTTTTCGGGCTGCGATCAAAGTTTAGTATCTGTTCTGTCCTCAGTTAGAGGAGGAGAAATCCTTCTTGACTCGGGCAATTTTTATCTTTGTCTCATTTCAAACTTAAGCCTGACAAATCAACAAAAAAATTTATTTCAAGCTTAAGCATGACAGACCAACGAAAATACTATTTCAGGTTTAAGTATGACAGATCGATAAAAATGCTATTTCAAACTTGAGCATGACAGACCAACGAAAATGTTATTTAAAATTTTAGCATAACAGTCCAACGAAAATGATATTTCAAACTTAACCATGAGAGATCCACAGAAAAGGTTATTTCAAACTTAAGCATGAGAGATCCACAGAAAAGGTTATTTCAAACTTAAGCATGAGAGATCCACAGAAAATGATATTTCAAACTTAACCATGAGAGATCCACAGAAAAGGTTATTTCAAACTTAAGCATGAGAGATCCACAGAAAAGGATATTTCAAACTTAACCATGAGAGATCCACAGAAAAGGATATTTCAAACTTAAGCATGAGAGATCCACAGAAAAGGATATTTCAAACTTAACCATGAGAGATCCACAGAAAATGATATTTCAAACTTAAGCATGAGAGATCCACAGAAAAGGATATTTCAAACTTAAGCATGAGAGATCCACAGAAAAGGATATTTCAAACTTAAGCATGAGAGATCCACAGAAAAGGATATTTCAAACTTAACCATGAGAGATCCACAGAAAATGATATTTCAAACTTAACCATGAGAGATCCACAGAAAAGGTTATTTCAAACTTAAGCATGAGAGATCCACAGAAAAGGTTATTTCAAACTTAAGCATGAGAGATCCACAGAAAATGATATTTCAAACTTAACCATGAGAGATCCACAGAAAAGGTTATTTCAAACTTAAGCATGAGAGATCCACAGAAAAGGTTATTTCAAACTTAAGCATGAGAGATCCACAGAAAAGGTTATTTCAAACTTAAGCATGAGAGATCCACAGAAAATGATATTTCAAACTTAACCATGAGAGATCCACAGAAAAGGTTATTTCAAACTTAAGCATGAGAGATCCACAGAAAAGGTTATTTCAAACTTAAGCATGAGAGATCCACAGAAAATGATATTTCAAACTTAACCATGAGAGATCCACAGAAAAGGTTATTTCAAACTTAAGCATGAGAGATCCACAGAAAAGGATATTTCAAACTTAAGCATGAGAGATCCACAGAAAAGGTTATTTCAAACTTAAGCATGAGAGATCCACAGAAAAGGTTATTTCAAACTTAAGCATGAGAGATCCACAGAAAATGATATTTCAAACTTAAGCATGGCAGACCAATGACAATACTATTTCAGGCTTAACTATGACAGACTGATACAAATGCTATTTCAAACTTGAGCATGACAGACCAACGAAAATGATATTTCATACTTAAGCATGGCCAACTTTTCTCGTCTGTGGAACACATCACCACGGGACTGCTTCCCTGCTGATTACAACTTGGTTGTCTTAAAATTCAATATCAACAAATTCTTGTCACGAACCACCCCATAAGCAATCAAACGCAGTTCATACACTTGATTAATGTTAGTACTCCCATAGTGTTCTTCATCTTTCGACTGGCAATCATTCTGTCTTATCATCGAATGGCTGTTGACCTTGTTAAGTTGGTGACCTCAATAGTAAAAAAGACCCTGACAGTCATCTAGGATGGACAATAACATTTCCAATCAATTTGGGGATAACTTAAGTATGACGGCCTCTGGTGTAAATGTGGTATTGTGGTGATTGAGATGATTCTAGTTAAGAGTAGGATAAGTCAAGGATAGACCAAGGGTGATCAACGACATCCATTTTCTCCACA
>OY744548.1:53999031-54019031 GCA_963556195.1 Sepiola atlantica
ATCCATATATATATATCCATATATACATATATATATATATATATATATCCATATACACATATATACATATATATACATATATATATGTGTGTGTGTGTGTGTGTGTGTAGGATTTAAATCTATGCCTACTGTTTCTTCAAATGATGTAGACTAGCTCTTCTTTTTTTTAAAATTATTTTTATTAGACATTTGACATTTTTGATAAAGGCAAGAACAGTGAAAAAGATTTAATCAATAGAAATCAATAGAGATGTAATAACTTTTGATGACGGTTAGAAACTGAATTTGTGAATGTCAGTTCATGAAAACAATTATTTTCTTCATAATTTTGACAATAAATAATTAATTTGCTTTAATTTTATTTTTAAGTTTAAATACTTTTTTTATTTTTTATATCTACCGATGGCAAATCCTTAAGAATCATAACTCTACAAAAATTAAATAAATTTGTAAATATTTATCGAATAAACGCAAGATTTTAACAATGATAATTAAAAAAAAAATTAAACGTGTTATAAATATCTGTTATTGAAGATGCATTCGGATTCTGAATGTATGTTTTGTTATTTTCTCGATCTCCAAACAGAAAATAGAAAAACTAAAAACTAACGAAAAGAAATCTATGGAAGACAATAAGGGAAATCTATGGAAGACAATAAGAAAACCGAATTGCACTGAATATCAATTGTTAATATTATTATTAAAAGCAAATGTAATTGTGAATTTGATAATAAACATTGATTCTGTGAATTAAAAATAAATTAATGTTCTTAATTTGAGTCAATCAGATTTTTTTTCTAAATTTGAAGTCTTCATTTTTTACTTCTTTTCAGATTTCGAATTCGTTTATACAGCAATTTCTTTGTGTCGGAATTCTTTTAGATGCGGGTGTATAATTTGTATTATTTGGATTCTTTGGGCTACTATTCTCGCCTTGGATGCTAGGCTCACCCATCAACTCATCAATCCAGGTATTGCCCTTCAAAGAACACTCTTGCTAACCATCAAAAGTGTTCTTTGAAGAGCACTGCCTGTGTTTATGGGAAAGTCCAGCATCCTAAAGTAAAATCTACTTAGTGACGGCTTCCGGTTTTAAAATCGGAAATTGACAAGCGGTGTTTATCGAAAAAAACAGTTACCCATTATATTGGGGACGGGGGAGGGGGGGTCAATTAATAATTTGTTTTCACCATATTTATTTAAATTATTAACACATGAGAAAATCAAACTGGTTTTATAATTCGAAATTTTTTATTTTTATCTTTGATTACAAAAAATCAAATGATACTTTTTTGTTGGCGTTCTAAATTTTTAGGCGATTCTACTTTTTTAGGCGATTACGTGTGGCTTTACGCCCTTGCCACTCAGACTTAGGGTTGGTGGTAAAAGACATTTGGTTAACCCTCTTAACTAAATGTTTACGAACTAGTGAAATAAAAAAAATTCGCTAAAATCTCAGCAGTAGAAAGGGGATGTTTTTGGATAAACACCGCTTGTCAATTTTCGATTTCAAAACCGAAAGCGGTCACCTTTAACCCACTTGCTTGTCATGGCCACCCCTGACTTCGGCACGACATCATCCTTCACCGCAACACTCGGCCTTTTGGCCGGGATCAAAGTGTAGTATCTGTTCCGATGGATACTGCACCCCATAGACTGGTATTGTCTTGGCCTTCGGGGCTTGATTTACGCCGGTCTATGGGTCTGTCCTGTGCAGTTCTAGGAGGTCTACCCTCGCAGGCTTTGCCTCCCCTCTTTGGGGGAGGAGTAAGTTTATTGCTTACTGCCTGAGGCGCCCCTACCAGGGAATGCCAACGGAGCTGCCCAGGCATTTTTTGTAAGCCAGAGTGCTCACCTCTCGAGCGCTGGCTTTTCAAACCCCACTTTCTCGACCCGATCTTGGGTCACATCTTACTTGTGGGAGTAAGATAAAACTGGCCTTGTGCCTAACTCCTGGGGAGGAGTAAATAAAACTCAGCCTTTTGCCCGGGATCAAAGTGTAGTATCTGTTCCGATGGATACTGCACCCCATCCCTTTTGGCTAAGATCAAAGTGTAGTATCTGTTCCGATGGATACTGCACGCCTGTCCTGTGCAGTTCTAGGAGGTCCACCTTCCCAGGCTTTGCCTCCCCTCTTTGGGGAGGAGTAAGTTTATTGCTTACTGTCTGAGGCGCCCCTTCCAGGGAATGCCGACGGGGCTGCCCAGGCAATTTTTAAATGGCCAGAGTGCTCACCTCTCGAGCGCTGGCTTTTCAAACCCCACTTTCTCGACCCGATCTTGGGTCACATCTTACTTGTGGGAGTAAGATAAAACTGGCCTTGTGCCTAACTCCTGGGGAGGAGTAAATAAAACTCAGCCTTTTGCCCGGGATCAAAGTGTAGTATCTGTTCCGATGGATACTGCACCCCATCCCTTTTGGCTAAGATCAAAGTGTAGTATCTGTTCCGATGGATACTGCATGCCTGTCCTGTGCAGTTCTAGGAGGTCCACCCTCCCAGGCTTTGCTTCCCCTCTTTGGGGGAGGAGTAAGTTTATTGCTTACTGTCTGAGGCGCCCCTACCAGGGAATGCCAACAGAATTGCCCAGGCATTTTTTGTAGGCCAGAGTGCTCACCTTCTCGGGCACTGGCTTTTCAAATCCCGCTTTCCGACCTTGTGTCACATATTCCTATTGTGGGTAGGAGTTGGATATCTCCTTCATCGCAACACCTCACCAACCCAGGCGACCTTCTTCACTTAAGTACCTTTTCTCTCTTTCTTTTTGAGCACATCTCTGACTGGAAGTTTTGAGATGAGGATTGGTAATTTGTATTAGATTGATTATTCGGACTACTGTTCTCATCTTGTCTATTTGTTTATTATTATTAATGAGTCACTGAGAAACTCGAAGATGAGGCTTGTAATCTCAGTCCTTCTTAGGTGCTTCTTGTTGAACTTGCGATGTTTTTCTGTCAAACTCGGGAATCAGTACCGAATTTCGAAATGAACCCTTTATTTAATCCATGCAGGTAGATTATTCTCGTTCCGTCAGCCATGATCGGGTAAGATGTGTTAATCATTATGTTATTTTATAATTATTGTTGCCTGTAGTAAGGATTGAACCTTCAACCTCCTGAAGACTTTCACTTAGAACTGATTGTTTACCTGTTGCGCCACAAGTTCATATTGATAATTCTAGCATGAATTTTTGAGATGAGGATTGATAATTTGGATTATTCGGACTATTATTCTCATCTTGTCTTTTCTTTTTTGCAAATGAATCACCACTTATCAAAGCCAACTGAAACTCGAAGATAAGGGTTATTATTTCCACAACGTTTCGGCCGATGTAACCTCCGACCTTCTTCAGGTGCATCTTGCCGAACTTGAGAATCTTTATATCAAACTCAGGAGTCTTTGTATTATTTGAATTATTCTTATTTTAGTATATATTTTCTCAACATTTCGGCCGATGTAATCTCCGACCTTCTTCAGGTGCACTTTTTCGAACTTTAGAATCTTTGGATTATTTGGCTTATTCGGACTACTATTCTCATCTTGGTTTATAGTTTTACAACGTTTCAGCCGATGTAACCTTCTTCATGTATATATCTATGTCAGACTTGGGAACTTTTATGGAATTTCAAACTGAACCCTCCACTTAATCTACAGAGGCAGATTGTTCTCGTCCTGTCAGCCATGATATGGTAGAAGTGTTAATTATTAAATTATTCTTAGTTATTATTGCCTTTAGCAAGGATTGAACCTTCAACCTCAATAAGAGTGTCACTTAGAACTGATGTTTAATCAACGCCACAGTTCTAGTTACATCGGTCGAAACGTTGTGAAAATAACAACCAAGATGAGAATAGTAGTCCGAATGATACAAATAATATAAACAATTTGTTTATCTATTAATAAAAATTGGTTAGTCAGAAGCAAATTTTTATTTTTGATTTTTTGGTGATTATTTTAAAATGTTTCATATTATTAGTAGTCTGGGCCGGAGTAAATAATTTAACAAATAAACCATAGCTAAATACATGATTATATTGTCAATAACATGGTATAGCAATAATAAATAAAAATTGGTTAGTCATAAGAACATTTTTATTTTTATTTTTTGGTGATTATTTAAAAATGTTTCATATTATTAGTAGTCTGGGTCCGACTAAGTATTTTTAAAAATAAATTGTATCTAATACATTATTTTATTGTCAATAACATGGTGCAAGAATCATAAATGAGGTTTGGTTTGGTAGTTTTGTTTTACGGCATATCAACCCTTTTTGGGTTATTTAATGCCGAATCTGGTCATTATAGTAAAAGTTTTTATGCTTCAAGTTCTTTATATCTTCAAATGTTTAATCATCGTTTTTGGTTTGGTAGTTTTGTTTTACGGCATATCAACCCTTTTTGGGTTATTTAATGCCGAATCTGGTCATTATAGTAAAAGTTTTTATGCTTCAAGTTCTTTATATCTTCAAATGTTTAATCATCGTTTTTGGTTTGGTAGTTTTGTTTTACGGCATATCAACCCTTTTTGGGTTATTTAATGCCGAATCTGGTCATTATAGTAAAAGTTTTTATGCTTCAAGTTCTTTATATCTTCAAATGTTTAATCATCGTTTTTGGTTTGGTAGTTTTGTTTTACGGCATATCAACCCTTTTTGGGTTATTTAATGCCGAATCTGGTCATTATAGTAAAAGTTTTTATGCTTCAAGTTCTTTATATCTTCAAATGTTTAATCATCGTTTTTGGTTTGGTAGTTTTGTTTTACGGCATATCAACCCTTTTTGGGTTATTTAATGCCGAATCTGGTCATTATAGTAAAAGTTTTTATGCTTCAAGTTCTTTATATCTTCAAATGTTTAATCATCGTTTTTGGTTTGGTAGTTTTGTTTTACGGCATATCAACCCTTTTTGGGTTATTTAATGCCGAATCTGGTCATTATAGTAAAAGTTTTTATGCTTCAAGTTCTTTATATTTTCAAATGTTTAATCATCGTTTTTGGTTTGGTAGTTTTGTTTTACGGCATATCAACCCTTTTTGGGTTATTTAATGCCGAATCTGGTCATTATAGTAAAAGTTTTTATGCTTCAAGTTCTTTATATCTTCAAATGTTTAATCATCGTTTTTGGTTTGGTAGTTTTGTTTTACGGCATATCAACCCTTTTTGGGTTATTTAATGCCGAATCTGGTCATTATAGTAAAAGTTTTTATGCTTCAAGTTCTTTATATCTTCAAATGTTTAATCATCGTTTTTGGTTTGGTAGTTTTGTTTTACGGCATATCAACCCTTTTTGGGTTATTTAATGCCGAATCTGGTCATTATAGTAAAAGTTTTTATGCTTCAAGTTCTTTATATCTTCAAATGTTTAATCATCGTTTTTGGTTTGGTAGTTTTGTTTTACGGCATATCAACCCTTTTTGGGTTATTTAATGCCGAATCTGGTCATTATAGTAAAAGTTTTTATGCTTCAAGTTCTTTATATCTTCAAATGTTTAATCATCGTTTTTGGTTTGGTAGTTTTGTTTTACGGCATATCAACCCTTTTTGGGTTATTTAATGCCGAATCTGGTCATTATAGTAAAAGTTTTTATGCTTCAAGTTCTTTATATCTTCAAATGTTTAATCATCGTTTTTGGTTTGGTAGTTTTGTTTTACGGCATATCAACCCTTTTTGGGTTATTTAATGCCGAATCTGGTCATTATAGTAAAAGTTTTTATGCTTCAAGTTCTTTATATCTTCAAATGTTTAATCATCGTTTTTGGTTTGGTAGTTTTGTTTTACGGCATATCAACCCTTTTTGGGTTATTTAATGCCGAATCTGGTCATTATAGTAAAAGTTTTTATGCTTCAAGTTCTTTATATCTTCAAATGTTTAATCATCGTTTTTGGTTTGGTAGTTTTGTTTTACGGCATATCAACCCTTTTTGGGTTATTTAATGCCGAATCTGGTCATTATAGTAAAAGTTTTTATGCTTCAAGTTCTTTATATCTTCAAATGTTTAATCATCGTTTTTGGTTTGGTAGTTTTGTTTTACGGCATATCAACCCTTTTTGGGTTATTTAATGCCGAATCTGGTCATTATAGTAAAAGTTTTTATGCTTCAAGTTCTTTATATCTTCAAATGTTTAATCATCGTTTTTGGTTTGGTAGTTTTGTTTTACGGCATATCAACCCTTTTTGGGTTATTTAATGCCGAATCTGGTCATTATAGTAAAAGTTTTTATGCTTCAAGTTCTTTATATCTTCAAATGTTTAATCATCGTTTTTGGTTTGGTAGTTTTGTTTTACGGCATATCAACCCTTTTTGGGTTATTTAATGCCGAATCTGGTCATTATAGTAAAAGTTTTTATGCTTCAAGTTCTTTATATCTTCAAATGTTTAATCATCGTTTTTGGTTTGGTAGTTTTGTTTTACGGCATATCAACCCTTTTTGGGTTATTTAATGCCGAATCTGGTCATTATAGTAAAAGTTTTTATGCTTCAAGTTCTTTATATCTTCAAATGTTTAATCATCGTTTTTGGTTTGGTAGTTTTGTTTTACGGCATATCAACCCTTTTTGGGTTATTTAATGCCGAATCTGGTCATTATAGTAAAAGTTTTTATGCTTCAAGTTCTTTATATCTTCAAATGTTTAATCATCGTTTTTGGTTTGGTAGTTTTGTTTTACGGCATATCAACCCTTTTTGGGTTATTTAATGCCGAATCTGGTCATTATAGTAAAAGTTTTTATGCTTCAAGTTCTTTATATTTTCAAATGTTTAATCATCGTTTTTGGTTTGGTAGTTTTGTTTTACGGCATATCAACCCTTTTTGGGTTATTTAATGCCGAATCTGGTCATTATAGTAAAAGTTTTTATGCTTCAAGTTCTTTATATCTTCAAATGTTTAATCATCGTTTTTGGTTTGGTAGTTTTGTTTTACGGCATATCAACCCTTTTTGGGTTATTTAATGCCGAATCTGGTCATTATAGTAAAAGTTTTTATGCTTCAAGTTCTTTATATCTTCAAATGTTTAATCATCGTTTTTGGTTTGGTAGTTTTGTTTTACGGCATATCAACCCTTTTTGGGTTATTTAATGCCGAATCTGGTCATTATAGTAAAAGTTTTTATGCTTCAAGTTCTTTATATCTTCAAATGTTTAATCATCGTTTTTGGTTTGGTAGTTTTGTTTTACGGCATATCAACCCTTTTTGGGTTATTTAATGCCGAATCTGGTCATTATAGTAAAAGTTTTTATGCTTCAAGTTCTTTATATCTTCAAATGTTTAATCATCGTTTTTGGTTTGGTAGTTTTGTTTTACGGCATATCAACCCTTTTTGGGTTATTTAATGCCGAATCTGGTCATTATAGTAAAAGATTTATGCTTCAAGTTCTAAAAATAAAATAAAAAAGGGGAGGGAGAAAGGGAGAGGGGGCTGTTGTTTTTGTTTTTGGTTTTGTAGAACATAATTAAGTTTTACAAAAAGAAAAAAAAAAAAAAAAAAAAAAAAAAAAAAAAAAAAAACTCAATGTAGGTGAATTTCGTCTCTGGGAGCCACAGGGCAGCCTGATCTGGTATCACCAGAATCATAAATGAAAATTGGTTAGTCATAAGAACATTTTTATTTTTATTTTTTGGTGATTATTTAAAAATGTTTCATATTATTAGTAGTCTGGGTCCGACTAAGTATTTAAAAAATAAATTGTATCCAATACATTATTTTATTGCCAATAACATGGTGCAAGAATCATAAATGAAAATTGGTTAGTCAGAAACTAAGTTTGTTTTGTCAGCTTAAATGCTGTTTGAGTCTGACTTTAAAATTCCGACAAGATAACTTTATATGTTAGATCTAATCAAGAAGAAGAGTTTCATTTTAAAGAAGATATTTGCACAATATTATTTTATCTAAAGAATCTTCTTGCAATAAATTCTGAGAGGAATCGAGTCAAATACCTGTTTATAAACCACAAAAGAACCCAATTCGGGGGGTGGGGTGGGGGGGTGGGGTGGGGGGTGAGGTGTGAGGACTCAAGGGGAATAATCGGGGTTAACAACTGAATCATTCTCATCATGCATCAGCATTATCGGATTTACTGGTTTTTCTTTTTAGGTGATTATTTAAAAATGTTTTATATTACAAGTCGTCTGGGCTGAAGTAAGTAATTAAAAAAATTAATTGAAGCTAAATACGTGATTATATTGCCAATAACACGGAGCAAAGTGTAGTATCTGTTCTGATACTACACTTCATCTTTTTATCCTCGGTCAGTGAAGGAGAAATCCTATTAGACTGAGCCAATTTTTTATATTTTTTCCAATCCAGAGTGCCCCTTTTTGGGGATCTGGATTTTCCCCACATTAAAAACTGACTGTGTTTCTAACTCTGCCCTCATGGGGAGGCAAGTCAATAGAAAAACGGTACAATAATAACAAATTAAAATTGGCGAGTCAGAAGCAATGTTTGCTTTGTCAGCTTAAATGCTATTTGGGTGTGAGTTTTAAAATCCGAGGAGATATATTTATATGTTATATATGTAGAATGACCAGCAAAGACTCGAGCTCATAATTCTATTTATCTTCCTCCCACAAGGTAAGGTGTGACACAAGGTCGGGAAATAGGAAAAAACCAGCGCTCGAGAATTTGAGCACTCTGGCTATTTAAAAATTGCCTGGGCAGCTCCGTCAGCATTCCCCGGTAGGGGCGCCTCAGGCGATTAGCAATAAACTAACCCCTTCTCAAAGGGTGAGAAGGCAAAGCCTGGGAGGGTGCATTTCCTAGAACTGCACAGGACGGACAACCGATAGACCGGCGTAAATCCAGACCCGAAGGCCCGGACAATACCGGTTTATTGGGCGGGGTAAAAACCCCTGGTTACTTGACCTGAGCTTGTTAATTTATTTATCTACCTCCCACAAGGTAAGATGTGACACAAGGTCAGAAAAGTGGGATTAGATAAGCCAGCGCTCGAGAGGTGAGCACTTTGGCCATTTAAAAATTGCATGGGCAGCCCCGTTGGCATTCCCCGGTAGGGGCGCCTCAGACAGTAAGCAATAAACTTACTCCTCCCCAAAGAGGGGAGGCAAAGCCTGGGAGGGTGCACCTCCTAGAACTGCACAGGACCGGCAACCCCCAATAGACCGGCGTAATCCAGACCCAAAGGCCCGGACAATACCGGTTTATTGGGCGGGGTAAAAAACCCTGGTTACTTGACTCGAGCTCGTTAATCACAGCGTTTTAAGTCGGCCTGTAAACGAGTAAGAGAGACCCGTGACTGTGGGCAGCCCCGTTTCGTCGGGGTTCAATCTAACATAAAACAAAGATAAATGATATAGAACAAAAAAAAAACCTTCGACGTCCCAAGTGATCGTAAATCAATATTAAAAAATGGTAAATGAAAAAAAAAAGAAAAATCGGCGCACCGAGTCTTTGCTCGCTAACTGAGCGTTGAAAATGGTTTTTCCATTTACAGACCCCACGTCCCTTCCCACATTGCATCTGTCTCGACATTTATCCCACTTCCTTTGTGTCTGTTAACAGTGAAAGATTACACACGCGGGAGCGCACGCGCGTGTGTACACGTGTACAACTCCGTGTGTGTGCATGCGTGTGTGTGTGTGCATTAATTTGTTCGGAAAATAATGGCCGACTTTTCAACGCACTTTTAAAAAGAATTGATTTAGCTTTCTACTCGTTAAGTGTTTTATACTGCTTCCCTGTTGACTACAACATAGTCGTCTTCAAGTGCAATATGAACAAATACTTGTCGAGTCGTTCTCGTAAGTAATCAAATCCTGTCCATTCCACCAATCGTTTCCAATCCTCTCATAGTATTCTTCATCATGCAACTGATAATCTCATAAACACTTATCCTCGAGTGGCCTTTGAGCCTTGAAAAATCGTTACAAATGAGTATTTAAAAAAAAAAAACAACAACATACAAAACAAGCTACCCCTACCCGGCGTTGCCCGGGAGTCTTTTAGTTTCAATTTTGTTTCGCCTCTTTTTTCACTGTACTCTACCAAGGCACCTCCCCAGATGTGGCAGCAGTGCTCCATCTTTGGACGTATCTGACTCTTATATAAGTAGAAGATTGCATCCGGAAACAGAGCAGCGTCGTTTATCTATATGACATTTTGTGTTAGTACCTACGTTATCACCAATCATCTCTTCTGATCGCCAAAGATAAAATACAAAAAGGAACTGAGAAATAGCTAATTCTATTTATCTTTCTCCCACAAGGTAAGGTGTGACACAAGGTCTGGAAAGTGGGAAAAAACCAGCACTCGAGAATGTGCACACTCTGGCTATTTAAAAATTACCTGGGCAGCCCCGTCGGCATTCCCCGGTAGGGACGCCTCAGGCGATTAGCAATAAACTAACCCCTTCTCAAAGGGTGAGAAGGCAAAGCCTGGAAGGGTGCACCTCCTAGAACTGCATAGGACAGACAACCGATAGACCGGCGTGAATCCAGACCCGAAGGCCCGGACAATACCGGTTTAGCTAATGTCGCTGTTAGTTAAAAGTTAAAATTTCAATCATTTTAAAATTAATTGTTCTGAAATTGAATAAACGCTTATAAATAGAATTTTGTCATAACTTTCTACTTAAACAGATTGCCACTAGAATCAAGCAGTGCTGATTCAGGAGAAATGGGGTCTGAGATTATGCAACCCTTGCTTCACAATTACACGTGCAGCTACCCTTACAGGAGGTATCCATTGTGTGTCAAGACTGAACAGAGGTGATGAGTAAGGCGAGTTCTTGCTGTGAATGCCTTACAAGGACAAACGATAGATTGGGGCTCAGTCGAGCACCTTCTATGGAAATAACAATAGAGTAGAGAAAGACTAACAACGCTTCTTGCGTGAGAAAAGGGGCCGTGAAGAACAGAAGAGATCATGCGCCTCCCCTCACTAGATTGCAAAGGCTATTTTGTACTCTGTCAAGGCAAGATAGAGCACTCTGAGCAGCACCTCCCCATATGTGGCAGCAGTACCTCCCCATCTTAGGGTGTATCTGACTCTTATATATGTAGAGGATTGTATCAATAGTAAGGTACTCTCTAGAGCGGTAGACTGATCCAATCATTTTAGCAACAGGCAGAGAGCCATTCATTTCAACTCTAGAGAAATAAGGATCTGAGCGTTGGTTGTGAAAGGAGAGAAGCTTCGTTTTAGGGGCGTTATAAATTACGTAAGCTTTATATTATACAAGGTGCCCAACAGTACTTTCTGGAGCGGTAAAATGATTCAGCCATTTTTCCATCAACCTCAGTCAAATATCTATCATGGAAATAATGATAGAATAGAGCAAGACTAGCAACATCTCTTCTGTGAGATCTTCAGCCACAAGATTGTAGAGTCGGTTTTGAACTCTTACGGTAAGAAGGAGTAGTCTAAGTGGCACCTCCTCAGATGTGGCAGCAATACCCAATCTTATGATGAATCTGACTTTTATGCAGGAAGAGGATTGTATCAGGAGTCAGGTATTTTCTGGAGCGTTAGAATGATCCAACCATTTTTCCCAGCAACCTTAGCAACAGATTTGATGTAAGTTTTTGGTCCCCCGATTTATAAAATCGGGGGACTTATGTTTTGAGGCATGTCCGTCCGTCCGGATTTTTCTCCGCAACCATCCATTGAATTTCTCTGAAATTTTGCATGAAGTTGTAACTTTGATCAGGTTAGAAAGTGACATTCTCCGATTTTCGAAAAAAAAATCTGGTTAGGCCCCCAGGGGGTCCAAAAGGCCCCGAAATGGCAAAAAATGACATTTCTTGCCCCATAACTTTTCATCCATCCTTTCAATTTCTCTGAAACTTGGCCAAAATGTGGAGGCAATTGTTCCTAATAGAAAATAAGTATCGCTGACCTTGGAAAAAATCTGGTTCGCGGTCCCAGGGGGTCAAAAGCCCCCAAAATGGCAAAAAATGACCCTTTTCTCTCATAACGTTTGATCCATGCATTCAATTTTTCTGAAACTTGGCCAAAATGTAGAGGCAATTGTTCTGGATATAAAATGAGCATCCTTGACCTCAGAAAAATTCTGATTCACGCCCCCAAGGGGTCAAAGGGGGGTCAAAAATGCCCCAAATTGCCCAAATTTATTGCATTTTACACTCGCCACATCAAGTCACATACAGAGGGGGACCACGCACGCGCGGCTTGTTTATTTAAGATCTGGAGTGAAAGTCAGTTCTAAGAACTTATCAAAGCAAGGGGCTTCGAAAGCAAGAAAGAGCACTCTGAGCAGAATCTCCCCAGATGTGGGAGCAGTACTCAATCTTTGGACGTACCTGACTCTTATATAAGTAGAAGATTGCATCAGAAGTCAGGTATTTTCTGAAGCGGTAGAATGATCTGAACATTTTTCCTAGCAACGTTAGCAACAGATTTGATGTGAGTCTCCATTTTAGATATAGATGCTTATGAAACAGTAAACCACTCGTCAAATGCAGGCGAAGTCGGCAATTATCGCAATGAATTCACACATGCACTTCACAAAATCCGACTCAAAACTGGAGATCGAGTCGAATAAAGCAATTAATAAAACAAAGAATTCAAACAATGGACGTGCGGATGCAGTCTTTGACACATTCGAGGAATCGGTATATTTTGTTGCCACCTTCATAGAAAACTTCCAATTCTTAGATTTTCATACGGTTTGAAACAAAACCAATTATTTCATTTAGAAACACTCATACGTGCAGACATGCGGTAAATGACTACTTCACATCACACTCATTCGAAGGTGTATAACATTAAAATAATATAAATAGAAATAAAATAGGAATAAATAAGAATAGAATTAGAGGTAAATGAATAAAAAGGAATAAATATGTTATTTTGTAAATTTGTTCTCATAGTGTTGATAGGGTTAGGGGAAGTGGTAGGGGAAGTGGTAGGGGAAGTCCTTTTTATTACAACTTTCAGGAATTAAGCCCCAAAAACCCAACAGTTAAGTGTCAAGTAATAATTCTTTTGGTACTGATATCGATCTTGACCCAGTTTTCGCGAGTTTCTTGTCGGAAGCATTCGGCTATACTACGCAAACGCCCGAGAGATGACGAGCCGATTTATACCAAACTGGTCAAACTTATCGAAAAAGGCATCATCATCATCATCATCATCATCATTATCATCATCACCATCACCATCATCATCATCATCAGCAGCAGCAGCAGCAGCAGGTTGGTTATGCTGCTGCTGATTTCAAATAAACAAAGTCTCCTGTGTTTAAGTGTATAGATAGATATGTTTTCTCTTATTTATCAGCTGTATGTATTTAGAATGTGTTACTTGGCTGTGGAGCTGGAGGAGCCTATAATGAATCCTTTGTCCCCGAAAAGGCAAACTAGTCATTCTTTCAATCTTTTCACTCAACCATAAAAGGCTTTTATCTTCATACAAATATTTGCTTTTCTATAAATATAGGTTTTTTGTTATTTGCATTGTTTAACCACCCACCCACCCATGCGTAACACAAAGGCCGAGTGAATGGAAGCGCGTCAGTCTGTGCGTCGTCTCTCCGTGTGCCTTGCAGTCTCAACCAAATTTACAATAAACCTAATATAAATTTTTATCGATAATCCTACGGCTGTACGAAGAAGATCACGTGCGTCAGGATTTCCGTTATTTGTTGTTGTTTTTTTTTTCATTGACATGCTTTCGTGTTTCAGCTGTCGTACGCGTCGATCTGCATATCTGGTGTCGTGTCACCTTTTGTATGCGGGTGTGCATCTACCGAGACGCTGACATGTTAGTCAGCACCTACGCGTACAACCATTCTCAGACCCAACCCAACCCACTCGCCACTTGTCCATGAAATCTGCTTCACGCTTCGGTGACGACCAGCTGTTCTCCAAACGGTTGTTTCCTTCTTTTATTGACTGTGTCTCTCTCTTCCTGTTCGGACCGCGCACCGATCAAGATGCTGCTTCTCAGGACCTTAACTCAACCTGAAGAGGATCTCCGCTCTTCCTAATAAACTATTGATATGGAACAGGGCAAATCTAGCAAAACCAAAAAATCCAAAAAAATCCAAAAAAATCCAAAAACACAAATCGGATCCGCTTTCTTAATGAAGTTTCCGAAGCAGAACCAAGTTACAGATATTTTTTAACTTATTTTTTGTTCTGTTTTCAGGTTGAATTCCTCCTTTGTGTGTTTGTAATTTCAGAAATTCAAATAAAGACTTTGAGATGCAGGCATTTGTTCGGAAGTAGTGTAGGGTATAAAGTCATATCAAAAGCCAGAACAGTCTATTTCCTTGGCCTTTTTGCTAAGAGCAAAGTGAAGTATCTGTTCTGATGGTTGGTTTGGTTGTTTTGTTTTATGGCATATCGACCCTTTTCGGGTTATTTAATGCCAAATCCGGTCATTTTGGTGAAAGTTTTTATGCTTTAAGTTCTTTATATGTTCAAGTATTCATTCATGGTCTTTTGTTTGTTTGTTTGTTTTGTTTATGGCATATCAACCCTTTTCAGGTTATTTAATGCTGAATTTGGTCTTCAAGTTCTTTATATGTTCAAATAGTTGTTCATGGTGTTTGGTTGAGTGAAAGAATGGGAAGGGATGGGGAGAGGAGAATGGGAAAGAAGAGAAATTGTTGTTTTTTTGTTTTGGATTTTGCAGAACATGATTGACTTTTGCAAACAAAATAAAAAACAATAAAACATCAATGTTTGGTGCATTTTGAGTCAGGAAGTCAATAACTTCAAACAGCCTGATCTGGTAGTGCCACTAGGTTCTATTTGACCCATAGATGGGACCCTTACAGATACTACCACTCTGGCCAAAGGTGACCTGGGAGCAATGGCAACTAAGGGGAAACTCCACATTCCCCACAGCTCCCAAATGGAGGCCTCACCACTGGATGTCATATCCAGAACTTATATATCTGTTCTGATAGTTCACTTCATCTATTCTCTCCTCGGTCAGTGAAGGAGACACGCATCTAGATTGCGGCAAAGCGGGTGGTGGTAGCCCTTCATGAAAATTCAGATACCTCCGATTTTTATAAAACTTTTATCAATAGGTATCAGAGGTCAATTAATAAATATTTCCCAAATTTAAGTTTAAGCGGTTTGGGGGGGGGGGTATGGTCACAATATCCCATTTGTAAATTAAAATATTTCAGATTTGTATTAAATTTGACCCGTAGTCATTGGACACCAATTAAATAAGATTCCCTGAATTTCAATTTATTCTTAAGACCTCTTAAGCCTAATTCTAGAATCAAATGTAGTGGATTTTGATCAAAATTAGAAAAAGGATTCTTGACATAAGGTGAAGTAGAATTAAATTTTTATTTTAATATTTGTAAGGGGAATAAAAATAGTGCAAAACTGCTGTGTTTGGAGAATTAAATTTTACCCGTCCTGGGACAGGTATTCTTTTATTTTTATATATATATATATATATATATATATATATATATATATATATATATATATATATATATATATATATATATGCATGTTTCGTTAAACAGGAGTGCCAGCTTGTTTATTTATTTTTTGATTCGTTTTTTCGATTCGCACGACCGATTTGGCATTGTCGTCCATGTTGTATAACAAATCGCTATATTTTCGCGAACGTTTTCGACCGACGTCGGTCATCTTCTGGCGGATGAATGAGTATGCAAAATAAAAGATTGGTGAATTTATTAAGAAGACGTTTTTAAAAAAACCATTTCAATACCACTTCAACAACACTTCAACATACCTTCACCTCCCCTCTCATAACGAGCATGGTTGATACTAGGTTTATTTACTTGAATAAACAACGCTTCCAATCTTTTATTTTGCATACATATATACAGTAAGGATTTACATAATTGATTACCCAGCTCTTATGAACAGATCTTCGTTTGATGTGTCTTTTCCACCTCATATGTAGGTTGCATGTTGGCCAGAAAACTATAATTTACGTTGGTTACGATGTACCACTTATAATATAACGAGCAGGTTCTCTGTCTGTCTGTCTGTCTGTCTGTCCGTCGGCGAAGATTTTTGTAAACGTAAAGGGAGGTGGCGGGGGCGGGGGCGGGGGCGTTGGCGGATGCGGGTAATTACTATTTAATTATTTTTTTCAAGTCAGCTTTCATAATCTTTGTATACCTTCAGAATTAGGAAACTATTAATTAATTACTTTAGATTAGATAACATTGAATAACATTAGATAACATATGAATAAAGTAGAACGAAATTTCAAGACGAGACTGCGATAAGAACTGACAAAGTGTTAGGAATCTTACTTAAACTAATACTTTTTCAACTTCTTTATATACTGTTACAAAAACACGCTGAGACACCAGACGAGTTTTGACATTTACATAATTCATTTCTTTTAAACTTCTAATAAATTCATATTTACAAATATACACTTATATCTTGAAGTCATCTTTGACCGAGTCATTCCAAGTCTTTCTCGGCCTGCCTTTCCCTCACTTACCCTCAATTGGGATGTGTGTACATCTGTTTATCCAATCACAGTTCTGTTTAACATACAGACAGTTGCCAAGAAGAGCTGACTCCAGTCTAGGCACCTACAATCTCAATAGCAGAGTGTCAGAAATAACTTTGTCGTCAAGAGGCACACGACAAATCCACGGAGCCATACACCTGTCATTCCTTGCATCCCCAGAAAGGCCGACATTCACTCGCGTGTAACATGGCACAATGGACATGGCTGTTAAAAAATCGACCCTGAATAAGAAACGAAAGTGAACGTCAGGTTAAGATGTGAAGAAGCCCACGAAACTTGCCACATGCAGTCCATACCCACCAGATTGAATTAGTGGGAGACCAGCATCCACTTTATGTAATAATATAATTACAAAGCAGCATACCTAATAGTGATGCTGCTGCTGATGATGATGACGACGACGACGACGACGACGATGATAATGAAGATGTTCATGGAGAAACGAGAGTAGTAGAATGCATGATGATGATGATGATGATGATGATGATGATGGAGAAACGGAAGTAGTTGAAGACATGATGATGATTATGATGATGATGATGATGATGATAGAGAAACGGGGGTAGTTGAAGACATGATGATAATGATGCTGCTGCTGCTGCTGATGATGATGATGATGGAGAAACAGAGAGAGAGTGGGAGTGGAATACATGATGATAATGATGATGATGATGATGATGATGATGATGATGGAAAAACGGAGAGAGAAGTGGAGTGGAATACATGATGATGATGATGATGATGATGATGATGATGATGATGGAGAAACGGAGAGAGAAGTGGAGTGGAATACATGATGATGATGATGATGATGATGATGATGATGATGATGATGATGATGATGATGAAGAAACGGAGAGAGAAGTGGAGTGGAATACATGATGATGATGATGATGATGATGATGATGATGATGATGATGATGATGGAGAAACAGAGAGGGAGTGGGAGTGGAATACATGATGATGATGATGATGATGATGATGATGATGATGGAGAAACGGAGAGAGAGTGGGAGTGGAATACATGATGATGATGATGATGATGATGATGGAGAAACGGAGAGAGAGAGTGGGAGTGGAATACATGATGATGATGATGATGATGATGATGATGATGATGATGATGATGATGATGATGAAGAAGAAACGGAGAGAGAAGTGGAGTGGAATACATGATGATGATGATGATGATGATGATGAAGATGATGATGGAGAAACAGAGAGAGAAGGGGGTGGAATACATGATGATGATGATGGTGATGATGATGATGATGATGATGATGATGATGGAGAAACGGAGAGAGAAGTGGAGTGGAATACATGATGATGATGATGATGATGATGATGATGATGATGATGATGATGATGATGCAATTATTGTTGGATTTAAGTGTAACATTAATAAATCACCAAATTATAATACCCAAAACTAATTAAGTTCCTCAACGAAGAAAGCGACGACTTAATTATCTTCCATCGACTGTGAACATTAAACACTGAAGACACGATAGTTTACGATCCGTTCGACTTTCATGTTTATAAGTGCACTAGTAGAATACCCGGCCCAGGACGGGTATAGGCAATATGCAGGTACTCGTACAGATTTTGAACCAGACAAAACCAACGTCTGGTTTGGCATCTTCCGACTGTTTATGTAAACAGCCGGAAGATGCCGAAGCGTTCAGTCTATCAGAATGCCCGAGAAGCAGACGACGATTTTACCTGTAAATTGAGTTAACGTTCCTGGCAGGCAGAAATCTGGTAAATGAACCGGACAAAAACCGAACTGTTTTAACCCTAACCCTAAACTAACCCTACTCTTAACTAACCCTTAACGAACCCTAACTGACTCCTAAGCTAATCCTAAACTAACCCTAATCTAATCGGTTTTTGTCCATTCTAAAAGTTGAACCAGTACCCAAAATATAAAACGCAAATAAATCTGTAAAAATCATTCTTGCATTGATTATGTTAAAAAACGCAATTTATTGAAAAGAAAGGTTCCCGTAAAATGTTTTGAAAATTCATTGATTTTCTACGCCAGAAAGTAAAAAAAATGTTATAAAAAAACAAACATACGAGTTTTCCTGTTGAAAATCAGTTTCGTTTTGATTTTAATGCCGATTCGTTTTAATTCGGCTTTTTCCGTTGTTTACGTATTTCGGCGTTGGCAAACGTCGGTTGGGTCTGGTTCAAAAGCTATAGCCGTATCAATTTGTATTGCTTTGATTTTTAATTGTCTTTTTTTTTCTTTTTTAGAAAGGTATGGTCCGATTTTGGCAGTACACCCCGTAAATGGTTAAGTTGACAAAAAGATAATAATGTGTCCACTTTACTCACCATGTTGCCTAGAATACGTATCCCATAATGATAAGTTGATTAGTTTAGGAGTTTACCTGACACATATATATTATTGACGTTCATGCACGTGTGCACCGGCCCAGTTAAAATGCTATTACATAATATAACTTAACATTTGATGTAGAGTAATTCTTTTCTTGATAACATTTTTTTTATCTCGCATAATTTAAAAGTTCCCTAAATTTCAATTTCTGGAGAATTTTTAAAGAGTTTTAAGGGGAATAATATAGGCACAACCTCAATTTAAAAAAAATATTTTTTCAGATTTGCATTAAATTGGACCACTAGTCAGTAGACATTACATGAATTTAAATTCATTCTTAAGAATCTTAAGCTTCGGCCTTACATTTAAGACATTTTCTAAAGTCAAAATCGTAGAAAGGTTTTTCATCAAAATTTGAATAAGGATTCTAGACATAAGGTTTAGTAGAATTATATGTTGGTTTTAATCTTCATAAGGGGGCATAAAAATGGATGCAAAACTGTTCTGTTCAAGAAATTAAGTTTACCCGTCCTGGGACAGGTATCGTTCTAGTTATCGATATGGATATATATTTCTTTTTAATCAAACACTCTGCTGGGGTTCTCTCCCACAAATCTTACAAAGAATATATATATATATATATATATATATATATATATATATATATATATATATATATATATATATATATATATATTAACTAAATATTACAGTGTTTTATACCTACAGACGATGTCGTTCCGGCTTACAACGTCATCAGTGCAGGAAATGGTGGTTTCAGGCGGTTGTATGGGCTCGAACGCAGTTCATAGATTCAGCCTAGAAATACGAGACTAACGCCCATATATATATATATATATATATATATATATATATATATATATATATATATATATATATATATATATATATATATATATATATATATATATATATATATATATATATATAAATGTTTCGAGGTACAAAATTTATAAATAGATTTAAAAAGAATACGCGGAAATCTCTCTAAGGCCCTTTCGACTATCATCTCGTCAGGAGAAAATCGATAGTTTTAATTAATAATAACGTCGAAAGAAAGAGCAAAATGGGGAAATTGAGTGTGCCAAAATTAACGTTAAAGCGATTAAAATTCAATTTAATGATTTCGATTAAAAGTCGATTAAAAGGCACTACGTTAGGG
>OY744548.1:54026531-54094031 GCA_963556195.1 Sepiola atlantica
TGTGTTTCACAGATTGAGTTGTTGACTTAGCCAATTCGGAAACAATTTTAGCAATAGCTATTAGACATCAATCAATAAATATTCCCCCTAATTTCGGCTTCTTTGGAGTTTTTTAAGGGGGCATAATATGGGAACAATCTGCCATTTTAAGATATAAATGTATCAGATTTGCATTTTCTTCTGAAGACTCTCAAGCCTAATCCTTAAATTTTAGACATTTTCTAGTATCAAAATCAAGTAATGGATTTTGGTCAAAAGTACGACCTAATCACGTTGAGACACCGGTTCTCGTTAGATCACCGAAGTTAAACGGCGTTGAGCCTGGTCAGTAGTAGATGGGTGACAATTTGGGTATACCAGGCGCTTGATGTCATGTTACAATGACTGGGATATACATGCGGTTGACGTTCATTTGATATTCCCTGTAAATTTTTTCTTTCGGTGTAAGCCGGCTCAACCCGCCCATGTATTTTGATCAAAATTGGAATAAGAATTCTAAACATAAAGTTTAGTATCATTGTATCTTGATTTTTATCTTCATAAGGGGACATAAAAGTTACGCAAAACTGTTCTGTTCAAGGAATTAATTTTACCCGTCCTGGGACGAGTATTCTTCCAGTTTATAATAGTATTCAATTTAATTGTACAGAAAATGGAAACTTATTTTTACTTTTAATCGATAAGAATCGTCTGGCAATATATAAAAAATAATAATTTATAAGAATTTTTGGTGTGTGTCTAATTTAAGTAACACAAAAGAAGAAGTTTTCTATTTGCAATAAGTTTAAATTACTTAACTTGAAATGTTATTTGTATTTCAATTATACAAGGTCTTTGTAAAATCGATGGAATAACCTTTTAATTATGTACTATATGTTCAAATAATGCAATAAAGTTCCGGAAACGCTTTGTTTCTGTTTTATAGGCCAGGGATCAACCTTCTTTGTTGAAACATTTTGTTTTTGCTTTGCCTTGAGGCAACCGTCAATTGATGGTGAAACATTCACGAAGTTTGTGCACAACGATGCTCACTCCCAATTCCGTTAGTTTACTTCTCACATAAATCCAATCATAGACACACGTCCGTTTGTCCAAACCGCCATCTTTATTTTCCCAGTCAATAACCAACAGCAACAACAGCAAGGGAGATAACTATAAGAACCTATCACAAAGGAACAAAACTCTTTTATTCTAATACCAAAGGAGATAACAATACAGTGTCCTTCTGCAGAAGAGACTTGGTCATAATATGAGGCATTCCAGCTCGTCGCTTGACCTATAGGGTTCACAAACTAGCAAAATTATGCCCCAATTCTGAGAGGCCAGTGTCCTTCTTCAGAAGAGCCTTGCTCCTAATATGAAGCGTATATAATATAATATATAATATATCAGTTCCAATGCCTCATGGGAGAATGTATCTCCGACAATGATAATAAAACTAATTGTTACATCGGTGTCACTACCACAACACTTTCCCGGGGACTCACCTTACATCTCTCCGACACTAACTCAATTTGCCAACACCTACAAAATCATGACTGCCTCCTTCTCAATATAAACACATCCTAGTTAACAATACTAAAATAATACAGCACGATACCAACATCAAAAGATTGGATTGAAAGTTATTGAAGCCATCTACATGAAAACTAAACATCCCACAATCAATAATGTGAATTACGAAACTAGTCACAACATTTTAAAGTGTCTAGAATAGTAGTTAACATTACCAAATTCTTAGCCGTTAAGCAATCATACTTTCGAATTTTGAACGCACTTAAAACGTAATCAAATTCTTAGCGGTTAAGCAATCATACTTTCGAATTTTGAACGCACTTAGAACGTAATCAAATTCTTAGCCGTTAAGCAATCATACTTTCGAATTTTGAACGCACTTAGAACGTAATCAAATTCTTAGCGGTTAAGCAATCAAACTTTCGAATTTTGAACGCACTTAGAACGTAATCAAATTCTTAGCGGTTAAGCAATCATACTTTCGAATTTTGAACGCACTTAGAACGCAATCAAATTCTTAGCGGTTAAGCAACCAAACTTTGAATCTTGCACGCTCTTACAACGTAATAACGCTCTCATGTAACATCTCAATATTATAGACGCTCATTTTAAGTGGTAAATTCTAGCCGTTATTATAATAATAAAAGAATAACAGTAAAGACATATTTGTAAAGACATCAAGACTAACACCGCCTGAAGATGATTAGACGAATCAAATCGAAAGTACTCGCGGAAAATGGAAGAACATGGAACAAGTAACCCACGGAACTTACATACACCAATTCGGCCGAAATACTAACTAGACTATTCATACAAATGGAAAAATAAAAAATAAAAAAATGCTTATCAAGCAAAAACACTTCGTGTTATTTATTACTGTATATATATATATATATATATATATATATATATATATATATATATATATATATATATATATATGATTATTTTATTTATACCGACATGTACAAAATCTGCGACACTTGCATGTTGATGTTATCGATCAATAGCTGTTAGAAACAGATCTCATCAGGCAGAATTAAAATCCGATCCTTACCTATTTGATATTGAACACTTTTTATAAGCCTGGTTGAAATTCTTTGGATCCATAGTATGTGGATGTTTACTTTACCTGGATTACTATATATATATATATATATATATATATATATATATATATATATATATATATATATTAAACAAGTTCAAATATATTGATAAAATGAACTTAAAACCCATATTTTTCAAAAGTGCTTAATAAAAGAGTTATGAGTTTGCCTTGTCGTGGTTCACTGGAGCACAGAAATGTGACTATATATATATATATATATATATATATATATATATATATATATATATATATATATATGAAAAAGACAAAAGGAAAAACAATTAAACACAGGAAAAAATCATCAAAGCGAGAAATTTACCGGTTTGGTAAACGTTATTTAGAAAAAATTATTTGATCCGAACGAAACAGGTAAATCTCTCATTTTGATGACTTTTACTGTGTTTAGTTGTTTTCCCATTTGTCGTTTTCATACATTCTGTTTCCACGGCATTTGATTTTATGATATATCGTGTATTTTATCTTCGCTAGGTTCAGCCACGCTGATGAGTCATATAACGACGAAACACGTGTTAGTGGATAATTATATATATATATATATATATATATATATATATCACTCCCCATTTGGGGCATCACATTGGTGAGGGGAACAATTATTTCCAGTGAACATTTAGGTAGAGTGCTTTCCCTTTAAACGTATCGCAGACAAACTAAATAAATAAATGACATCTACAAAAAAGGCGATATATTTAGTACTAGCGGGGATTGGTTCAGTGGTAGAGCTTCAGACTCTGGGCCCTAGTTTCGAATCTGGCTAGGTTCAGCCACGCCGATGAGTTGTATAATGACGAAACACATGTCTGTGGAAAATACCACTTAAAACGTACCTTTAGATCGATTCTGAATTTTGATGAGTTCAAAAGTAAAAATTAATTCTTTAAATGTTACGTTGTTTCTCCTGAACTAAAATCTCAATTCTTCGTAATTGTCCGACGAGGCAGATAAATGTCAGACATGTTTCATTCTGCATCCTTTTCTCTTTATAATTTTCTTCAATTCTGTCGCAGCAAAAACCAAAAAAAGATTTCCTTGGATCAGCCTATCTTGAGCTAATAGTAAAGAATAATCCAATTATCCATGTCAACCATTCCAAGTCGAAGACTGCAAGCACATCCTGAAATCTCTCCCCCTCTCTCGTCTATTTTCTCTGTTTCTCTATTGATCGAACCGGCTCAAGTGTGCGCGCCGCAACAAAGAAATGTTTTTATCGATAAGAAATAAAATAACGGAACTATTTGAAAAGTCATGTGACCATACGAAATAGAAACCTCTCTGTTTGTATATTTCTATTCATTCGCCTAATCAGCCAAAATGGTTTCTGTGTTCGTGGCGTGAGGTTGAATGGTTTTGTCAAGAAAATTAGTGTGTGCCGATTCTTTTCAAATTCCAAGTAAAGTCTGGTGTTCGTTCTGTTTATTCTAAATTTGTCCAACTTATCATTTCGACATTTTATGTTCAGACATCAATTCTACAATATATTATTAGTAGAAGAATACCCGTCCCATATATAGTTTTTATTTTAACATCGCTGATCATCAGAGAAATTGTTCATTTAATAGTCATGGAAAAAAAAAACATATCAATTCAAAACAGAAGAAAGGAAGATGAGAAAAACCCAAGAAGAAGGCTTGATGAATATATATATATATATATATAAATGAAAGAAGAGAGATAAAGATGTACGAATGACAAATCTATTTCAACTTCAATTGTTCAATGCTAAGTGTACTTGATAAACACATGTTTATTTTTCTTTCCTTAAGCAAAGGCTTTTCAAAGATTAAAATCTTATCATCAGAGGAATTACATAGATGGATAAGTTGGCAGTGGAAAAGCCAAAATTCAAAATTAAAAAAAATATAAAGTAATGGAGAGTAAGAGTATGCATGTAAAAAAATATGGAATCTGTCAACGTATCCATCTATGTAATTCCTCTGATGATAAGATTTTAATCTTTGAAAAGCCTTGGCTTAAGGAAAGAAAAATAAACATGTTTTTATTGAATACACCGTGCATTGGACAATCGAAGTTGAAATAGATTCGTCATTCATACATATTTATCTCTCTTCCCTCATTTATCTTTGTGTGTATATATATATATATATATATATATATATATATATATATATATAAGTACGATACCCGTTAGAATCGGGCCTTTTGGCTAGGAGCAACGTGTACTATCTGTTCTGATCCTACAATTAGTCTATTCTTTTCATCGGTAAATGAAGGAGAACTCCTTCTAGAGTGAGACAATTTTAATTTTTGTTTAAATCCAGAGTACCCTTTTTGAAAAAGGAACAAAAACATTTTTTTCACATCATAATCGCACCAAATATTTTACTTGTGTGTTATTGCTTCAAATCAATCATCTTGAGAAAGTCTTGCAATAAAGACGAAACGTTGATGCATATATAAATAATTTCAGTTTTTCCTTTTTCATTTTCCATCACATTAGAATATTATTTCCATAATTTTCCTCACACACACATATATATATATATATATATATATATATATATATATATATATATATATATATATATATATGTATATATATATATACATATATATATATATACGAGGGGCGTTCAATAAGTAATACCCCTGACCCATTTCCCATAGCAGTAGATTAATGAAACTTGGCACAGTTATTAGTCTTTCTCTACATAGGAACAACCCAGAGTTATACATTTCTCCCATCGTTGGATACAGCTCTGGACACCGTTTTTGTAGAACACCCCAGGTTAGTTCTACAACCACGTCGTAACTTCAGAAATCAAGGCTGCATCATCTAGGAAACGCTTTCCTTTAAAAAAAACAACGTCATGGCTGGGAAGAGATGAAAGTCAGAGGGTGCAAGGTCAAGAGAGTAAGGGGATGGGGATGATTTCATAGCCACACGCCCGTGCTTCTGATCTGACGACATGCGAGTTGTGGACCGGAACTGTGTCTTGGAGGAGGAAGATACCTTTGCTAATCTTTCCCCGCCTCTTGATTTTGATAGCTTCTCTTAATTTCATCAAAAGTGAAGCGTCATAGGCTCATGTAATTGTGGTACTCTCTGCAAGGAAATCTGTCATCACTAATCCGTCCTGGTCCCAGAAGACTGTGAGCATGACCTTGCCAGCGGAGGGCTGCACCCTTGCCTTCTTTGGAGGTGGTGAGTCCAAGTGCTTCCACTGCATTGACTGGGCTTTGGTCTCTGGATCATAGTGATCGACCCAAGTTTCATCCTGTGTAATCAGTCTTTTGAAAAACTTTGACTTATTTTCTTGACACATCTCCAAATTCATCCTCGAGCACTCGACGCGTTCTTGCTTCTGGAAATGTGTGAGCAACCTGAGAATCCATCTGACAGACACCTTATGCATATGCAAATGGTCATGAATGATAGTTTCCACAGACCCTGTTCTAATCCTGACCTCTTGGGCTATTTGACGAATAGCAATGCGTCGATCTTCCAAAATGGCAGCCTCAACTTGACAGACAGATGTCTTATCAATGGCAGAAGAAGGACGACCAGGTCTGGGATCTGTTTCCACAGACTTCCGGCCATGTTTGAATTACCAATGCCAGCGTTTTACAAGGTCATATGATGGGGCATCATCACAATAAGTTTCTTTCATTTCATCAAAAGTCTCCTTTGGTGTGCGTCCTTTCAAATATAAACACCGGGTCACTGTGCGACACTCAACCGGCTCCATTTCACACCTGACTCAGTTCAAACACCTGTAAATCAGAAACCACAATTACTACAGAGCTGTTTTTTGTAACATACCCCAAACAGATATAAATCATTACACATGCAAAATTTCATCTAGATCAGACAACTGGAAGTGGGTCAGGGGCATTACTTATTGAACGCCCCTCGTATATATATATATATATATATATATAACAAAATTAACAAACGACACTTTTCAGCAGCTACGAGAGGTCATGTATACGCCTCATGCGTCAGAAGTATGCTAATGTATTACTCCAAAACTTGGGCTGTCTCTAAAGAAACTGCATCGTAACGATAGGGCAATGGTCAGATGGATCTGTTTGGTGAATATGAACAAATCATACCTTTTGAATCTCTACTCGCACAAGTCAACTTGAAAAGCAACACGAACATGATGCAGAAGAGCAGACTGCGTTGGTTGGGGCACGTTGAGCGCAGCAATGGCTGGATTGTTAAAGTCCGACAGTTGAATGTGCCAGTGGAGAAGACCACCACTGGCAGACCCAAGTTCTCTTGGGAGGACGTGGTCAAACTGTGAAAGGAAAGCCATTGTTATGAATTCCGTCAAGCTTCACCAAATACAAGAATGGAGAGAAAAACTTAGATCGAGACTAGACAATTAGGCCCCATCCTCATCAGAGGATTAATTGTGGCCTGATTCAACAAAAAAAAAAAACGGATGATGATGATGATGATGATGGTGATGATATATATATATATATATATATATATATATATATATATGACGTCACTAGCTTTAAATGCATCGTTCCTTTCATTATAAAAATAGAACGCTCTCAGACGTTATAGCCGCCGATAAAGTGTTAAAATTATCACAGTTTATTCGCTATTCAAAATTGGCCGAGTGGTTAAGGCGTCGGATTTGAGTTGCAAAATACTCGTGATCCGGGGATTCGAATCGCATGACCGGTAGTCTATGCTGATGAGTCCCGATTATTAAGGACGAAACGTATACGTACATAGATAATAAACAATAACACATATTTATTATATATATATATATATATATATATATATATATATATATATATATATATATTATCTCGACTCCATAGAATAGCAATTTTTATCTGATATTTTTTAAAAGCTTTTGGTATATGTAATTGTGTGTAGGAGGGAGGGGGGTGTTTTCTCTGTGTTTGTCTACTTAGTACAGTGACGCTAACTTCATAGTCTGCGTGTATCATTGCATCGGCTGTTCAAGTGAGTGTGCAACTATACGGCTCTACGGATGATATTTATGTAATTATCGCGTCTTCTACAAGGAGTGGAATTTCATATTTTGCTGATAAAGCTGAAAAAAAGAAAATGATTCAATTTCAACGATCAAAAGAAAACATTGATTCCGAAGATGGCGGAAAGCAAAACTGAATTAAGATCTTCCTGGAAGATAAACAAAAAATGGATTCCTCTGCAGAAATGGAAAAACGGTTGGACTATTTTAGGTTGATAAGTAGAATCGGGATACCAAAACTGGAATGGTTACAATGAGAATGGTTAATGGCGGTAGAAGTGGCAGGAGTTTATAACAGTTTAGGGAAAGATGATGATGATGATGATGATGATGATGATGATGATGATGATGATGAAAGAGAAAAAGTGGACCAAGAAGAAAAAGAAAGGAAAAACTAAAGAGTAAGAGAAAGAAGAAGAAAAATAGAAAGTAAAAAAGAGAAAGGACTAGGAATAAAGAGAATAAAAAGAAGGAAATAAAGAGGAAGAAACAGAAGACAAAAAACGAAGAGGAAATTAGAGAAGAAGTAGAACAAAACATGAAGAATAAGGAGGGAGGAGGGAGGAAGAATAAAATAAAGAAGAAAAGGAAGAGACAGAAATTAATAAGACGAAAAAGAAAAGGAAGAAGAAGAAGAAAAAAGAGGAAACGGGGTGAAGAAGAAAAAAAGAATAAAGGAACTATAAGAAAAGGCAGAGGAAGAAGACGACGAAGGGAAAAAAGAAAATAAAGAAGAAAAAAAGGAAGAAAAAAAAGAAAAAAATAATGAAGAAAAAGAAAAAGAAAAAAGAAGAGGAAGAAAAACATACGAAGAAAAAGAAAAAGAAGAAAAAAAAAGAAGTGGGAGAAGGGTCAACAAGAAGTAACAAAAATGAAATAAATTAACAACGTAATTCCTACAATGAAATTATATACGTTTTGTATTATTTGGCTTATCTGCATTACTGGTCTCAACGTTTTAGCCGATGTCACTTCCAACTTTCTTCAGATTCATCTTGTCAAATTCGAGAATGACCGAGTAGAAGTCTTAAGTATTTTGTAATTGTATTCTTACTATCGCCCATACTTTGGATTAAACCTTCAACCGCCAGAAGACTGTCACTTAGAACTGATTAGACTTAGCACTTTTATCTGTTGCGCCACAAGGACCAGTAGCGCAACTAATAAAAGTGCTATGTAATAATCAGCACTTTTATCCGTTGCACCATGGGTCTTTGCCAGGCAACAGATAAAAGCATTAGACTATTAGACTATATTTAGTACTATGAGACTCAGGATACACCTCTGAATAATTCCATGACACATCAGAGCACATTAGGTGCCGTGAGGCCCAGGATATGATCCTAAGTGACTTCCATGGCACATCGGACCAGATTTTGTGCCATGAGATTCAGGATACGATCCTGAGTGACTTCCATGGCACATTAGACCAGATTTTGTGCCATGAGATCCAGGATACGATCCTGAGTGACTTCCATGGCACATCGGACCAGATTTTGTGCCATGAGATCTAGGATACGATCATGAGTAGCTTCCATGGCACATCGGACCAGATTTTGTGCCATTAGATCTAGGATACGATCCTGATTGACTTCCATGGCACATCAGACCAGATTTTGTGCCATGAGATCTAGGATACGATCATGAGTGACTTCCATGGCACATCAGACCAGATTTTGTGCCATGAGATCTAGGATACGATCCTGAGTGACTTCCATGGCACATCGGACCAGATTTTGTGCCATGAGATCTAGGATACAATCATAGGTGACTTCGACGGTGCATTAAACTTCAGTTGCACAGTGGGCCCAGATTGGAAAATTAGATGTAATTTGGACATAACTTCGGTAAAAATGATCAGATTTTAATCGTTTTAGACTCTTTTGAAAGCTCTCGAAAGCAGGAATACATTTAAATCAAGAATATTTACATTTCTTTTACTTTCTCAATCAAGTTTTTGTGGCTTCATGTTGTAAATACTATTAAATAAACTTCCTTTTGTGAATTTCTAGGATTATTAGAGATGATAAATAGAAAACTTTAGAAATTTCGGGGATCTCTCCTAACAGTCGGTCGATTTACTTTTGGTGACTCGTTTCCATAAATATCAAATTTGTATGTTTTGTAAGATAGCACTTTTTTAAAAAATTACCAACTCTGGGTCTACTGTGATTTAGTGTCATGAGACCCAGGATACGACCTTGAGTTACTTCCATGGCAAATCAGACTATATTTGGTACCGTGAAACCTAGGATACAACCCTGAGCGACTTCCAAGACACATCGGGTCAAATTTGTTTCCATGAGACCCAGGATATGACACTGAGTGACTACCATGGCACATCGAACCACATTTGGTGCCGTTAGACCCAGGATACGACCCTGAGTGACTTCCATGGCACATTGGACCACATTTGGTGCCGTTAGAACCAGGATACGATCCTGAGTGACTTCCATGGCACATTGGACCACATTTGGTGCTGTTAGAACCAGGATACGATCCTGAGTGACTTCCATGGCACATTGGACCACATTTGGTGCCGTTAGACCCAGGATACGATTCTGAGTGACTTCCATGGCACATTGGACCACATTTGGTGCCGTTAGACCCAGGATACAATTCTGAGTGACTTCCATGGCACATTGGACCACATTTGGTGCCGTTAGAACCAGGATACAATCCTGAATGACTTCCAAGGTACAGACTACAACAATAATTAACATTCAGAATTTTGTTTACCAGATTTCATTAAAAAAGTAATGTTTATATTTAAATGACAATCGAAGGTGTTGTTTTTCATTATGAAGAACCATACCAACAATTTATATTGAGCATTTTGTTCACCAGAAAACTTTTGGACTTAACCTTTGCGCTAGGAGAAAAGTATAGTATCTGTTTTTATATTAACATTCATTTTCTATGTCCTCCATCAGTGAAGAAGAAATCCTTCTAGACTGAATCAATGTTTATTTTTATCTCATCCCAAGTGCCATTTTTAGGGAAGCTGAATCTTTTCCGCATGCAAAAACTGACCTTGTGTCTAACTCTAGGGAGACAAGCAACTAGGGAGTTGTTGAATCCCTGTAGATAATTTAAGAATTCCACTTGAATTCGAAACAATTTCTTTCTCTTGGAGGCGATAAGGAATTTATTTTTAAGATTCCCTTGCCTTTTGATCTTAATTGAATTCGAAATTTTATCACTAAGTATTTTGACTCCAAAGATTTTTCAAGAACGCAGATCAAATCCAACTGCGAATAAGTAAAAACAAAAACACATTTTAACTTTTGCGGAGTTTTATGAAAAGAGTCGAAAAACCTGTTAATGGATCAATGGAAGAAGGCATCTTCGATTCTCCTTTTATCTACGAACCCATTTAGTCATTTTTGCATACGAGGGGAGTTGAGATAGAATCCCTGCAGGAATATAGAAACTTGGCTAAACTATTCGCATTTTCATACCGTGTTTTTCATATTATATGCTCTAAGCACCACATTACCATTTGCTCATATAGACAAAATCAGACACCTAGGAAGCCACACTGATGAAACTTCAAAAGACATAACAAGTATCTGTGGATAATAATAATAATAATAATAATAATAATAATAATAATAATAATAATAATAATAAGGATAATAATAATATTAATAATAATAACAATAATAATAATAATAATAATAATAATATAATTTGTAGAATTTGGTATATTCGGACTACTGTTCTCATCTTGGGTGTTTTCATCACAACGTTTCGGCCGATGTAACCTCCGACCTTCAGGTGTACTTTGCCGAATCTTTCTGTCAAACTCGGGAATCCGGACGGAACCCTTTATTAAATCCATGGTGGTAGCATGCTCTTGTTCCATCTGCCATGACTAGGAAGAACTATTCTGTAATTCGCAATTCTTTGTATCGCCCGCACTGAGGATTGAACCTTCAACCTTCAGATGACTGTCACTTAGAACTGAATTTTACTTAGTACTATATCCACTGGGTCACGGGTCCTTGCGTTGTGATAAAAATACCCAAGATGAGAACAGTAGTCCGAATATACCAAATTCTACAAATTATACACACTCTTCTGAAAAATTACGAAACATGATAATATAATAATAATAATAATAATAATAATAATAATAATAATGATAATAATAATGATAATAATGATAAGAAGAAGAAGAAGTTAACCAAATGGGTCAAAGTATGGATTGAAGCACATGTCTTCACGCAGCCCAACTCTCCCCAATGGTTCACCTCGAAATGTGCAACTGCTATAGCTCAGAGGCAGCAAGCATTCCATTAATACAACCGCCACAAGTCAACTAATATTAGACAGAAATTTGTTGCATCAAGGAATCATTGTAAGATTGTAATAGCCACTGCTAAGAAAAGGTATAATAAGATGACTATAGAACGCATTGAAACACAGAAACTAGGAACTCGCGATTTCTGGAAAATCTATAATAGTGTGGTGAACAAAGAGCAAGCAACAATTCACCTGCTATCAAACCACAATGATATCGTTTCCATGGTAAGGCTGAACTACTTGCCCAGCGGCTCACCATGAACTTCACTTTGAACTTCACTTTGAACTTTGCAGGCGACTCCTTCATAAATTTCCCATTGCGGACTACAGCCACACTTGATGACCTGATCATCACCTCTTCAAATGTTTGGGATATCATAAAAAACCATGACACTTCCAAAGCATGTGGGCCTGATCTTATCCCAGTAATAGTAATAAAGAAATGCTCTGCTGAGCTGGCTCCTGCCCTCTCAAAACTCTACAACAAATGCCTTGCTGAATCTTGCTTCCCAGATAGCAGGAAAGTTGCCTCTGTGGTACCACTGACTATCAGTATGGATTTAAGCAAGCATGTTCTACAGTAGATATACTAACGGTCATCTCTGAACCCATGTGCTATACACTAGACGAAGCTGATGAAGCTAAGGCGGTTGCACTTGATATATCCAGGGCTTTGACGGGGTTTGGTATGAAGGTCTTCTCATGAAAATTAATTTCTATGGTATTTCTGGACGAATACTTAATAGATCCTTCCTATTCAAAAGAAAGATTCAGGTTGCCCTCGATGACGTCATCTAAGCAACATGACATAAATGCGAGTGTACCCCAGGGATTGATCCTTGGACCTCTATTGTTCCTGATTTTTATAAACGACCTCCCTGATGAAATTGAGTTTGAGATATGTATGTAGGAGCAAAGTGTAGTATCTGTTATGGCACTACACTTCATCTTTTCTGTCCTCGGTTAATGAAGGAGAAATCCTTCTAGACTGAGGCCATTTTTATTTTTGTCCCAATGCCAGAGTGCTTCTCTTTGGGGAGTTGGATTTTGACCACAATAAAAACCAACCTTGTGCCTAGCCCTGCCTTTGTGGGGAGGCAAATAAATAGGGACAATCTTCTGCCCAGTTAGGGTTCCATTGTCAGCGCAGTTTGTTGAAGGCGGTATTCATCAAAGACTTGTAACCCTTGGTCGATTCGTCCATCAAAGTTTATAATACCTATTAACTTACCTCTCCACGAGGGAAAAATTAGATACAAGGTCGGTACCATGTTACTCATGCTATAAGCACCACATTACTATTTGCTCATAGAGACAAAATCACAACACCATAAAGCCACACTGATGGGTCTTTAAAAGATGAAACACATGCCTGTGGGTAATAATAATAATAATAATAATAATAATAATAATAATAATAATAATAATAATAATAATAATGAGACTTGTTGTCACTCAGACTCCAGGGAATACCACAGGTTGTTGGCAGTGGGCGATCACTGACGATGACCAGTGTGATAACTCCTAGTGAGTAAATAATAATAATCTGGGACCTTGGGGAGGCTTATTGCCACTCAAATCCCAGAGAAGACCAATGGTCCTTACCAGCGAGAAATCAATGGTAAACGGCTGTTGCGATACTGCATCGTTATCGAAAAGAGGTGAAGAATACTGGAAATCTGGGGAGGCTTGTTGTCACTCAGACTCCAGGAAATACCACTGGTTGTTGTCGGTGAGCAATCACTGACGATGATCTGTGTGAGAACTCCTAGTGAGTACTACTACTAATAATAATAATGAAAGGAATATAGAACATGAAAAAAGTCAATATAATACCAATAATTGTAGGAGCACTAGGAACAGTCCCGAAAAAAGACTAGGAGAAATTGGAATCAAGGGGAAGACTGGGACTATACAGCGGACGGAAATGATGAAAACAGCTGAAATCTTAAGGAAAATCCTAGAATGCAGAAACCAACCCACATAAACTACAAACACTACTCAACCACATGGAAATTGCAACAGAAGTAAAACAAAAATATGGAAGCGACACCACATGAAACCAAGGGAACTGATACGGCAAGAAATCTTATAAACTGTGCCTCCCCCAAAAAAAGGCATCATCTCCGGCTGATACCGCACCAAATAGTTGCGAAAGGTCAAAGAGGGTGAAAGGACTGAGGAAAGAGAGCACTAACCAGACCTCCACTAGATGAGTGCAGTACTTGAGGAGGTTTATTGCCACCGAAATTCCAGTGAAGTCCAATGGTCGTTGCCAGCGAAAAATCAATGCTAAGCGGCTGTTGTGATAACGCAAAGTCATTTGCAATAATTATCGAAAGACGTGGAGAGTAGTGGAAATCTGGGAAGATTTGTTGTCACTCGGACTCCAGGGAACCCCACCGGTTATTATCACTGAGTAATCATTGCTAATGACCTGTGGGAAAACTTTTAGTGAGTAAATAATATATATATATATATATATATATATATATATATATATATATAACCCACATATCTTTTTACTGAACATTTCTTTCACTACATTTTTAATAATATTTTTCAAATATTTGAACTTTGGCTTTTTCTACAGCCAACTTATCTATCTGTATTTCTCCTCTGATGATAAGACCTCGATCTTTGAAAAGCCTTGGCTTAAGGAAAGAATAATAAACACTAGTTTATTACAGAATACACCTTGCATTGAACAATCGAAATTTGAAAAAAATTTGGACATTCGTTACATGTTTATCACTCTTATTTCTTCTCTCTCTCTCTCTCTCTCTCTATATATATATATATATGTCGGTTGAAAGGTACCTTGGGATTTAGTTTGTTAATTTAGTCGATCTTTTTTATTCTTTTTAAACGACGATTAAATATATTACTATAAATTTCCTCTCTTTCTTTTTGTTTATTGTGATATTTGTCCTCGACTCGCTATGACTCCGTTCATCCTATTTAAAACCTTGATAAAATTCTGTACCACAAAAAATTTGTTCATATATATATATATATATATATATATATATATATATATATATATATATAAAGTAATCCAACAAAAGATATAAGCGTCAACTAATATCTCGGGATTTTGGAACTTTGATTGGACTTTCTATATTATTTGATTTATTTATCATTAACATTGAATATTGACACATTTCGGGACTGGATAACTTTGTCGGCACCTTCAATTACACGTATTTGGACTGCTGTTTGTAACTTGGAGTAATTGTCTTTCCTGATTATGCTTCTCAATATGTATGAACTGGATGGACTATATGGATTCAACAAAAAGTATGTTTTTGGGTTGATATGTTTTGATGTTATGTATTTTTGTGTATTTGTGTATATAATTTTATATATTTTCAAAGCGTAATTTTATTACCTGTAGTAGTATAACTGCGGTAATGGTCCTCTGAAGAGAAGAATTATCTTTGAAAACTCATGAGCTAAGGACTTAAGAATACTTTGCTTGAACTTTGAATTCTAATAAAATTTGATTGACACCTTATTTTATTACCTCATTTTATATTATAATATATATATATATATATATATATATATATATATATATATATATATATATATATTTATTTTTGTAGTCAAACTTTCAGAGTTTAAGCTCAATAGATATTAATTCATAATTCCAGAGCATTTGTAGATAAAAGGGCACTCTGGATGGGCCGAAAAGAAAAATTACCTGAGTCAAGAAGGACTCAATCTGCGGACTGAGCTCAGAACCGATACTACACTTTGAAATATTTATTTGCAAAATATATAAAAATTGCAATTTAAATTTGGAACAAATTAGGCACAAGGCCATCAAAAGGGGGGATGGTGGTGGTGGTGGTTTGTTCACCTTTGGCTATCCTTTTCGTCTATCCTACTCTTAGCTAGAATCATTGCATTCACCAGAATACCACATTTACCCTTAGGGCCATCCTACTTAAAATATCCCCAATGTGTTGAAAACTTTAATCATCTTAGCCCAAAGTTTACGTCAGTTAAGATACTGTTCGCTGTCCATGGGAAGTCGAGATGCAAGCACTACTCTGACCCACGTTGTATTTACTACAAATGCAGACAAATTTATTATTATTATCGAAACTGTGTTCTGCGGCTACGGTAGTCAAATGACATCCCGTAGCTGCAATCAGTCCTCCATGCTAGTCCCAAGCCATCTGGCCTTGTCATGCACAAGTTGTCGTAGGCAATGAAGTTCTTTCGCTGTACGTAGTGGTCCTAGTCCCGCCTGCTTGAGGTCAGCACGTAGTGTGCCCAGCAGATTTGTGCAGTGCCGTCCTAGTCGCGGTTGGTAGGCTTGCGAGCCAGTAACGGCAAAGTCTAGTGCGGGAGTGTCAGGGTCCATTCGTAGGACATGGCCTAACATAGTGTGACCTTTGTGGATAGGGGTAGCGGCAAAGTCTAGTGCCCTCTGTGCGGGAGTGTCAGGGTTCATTCGTAGACCATCTTTGTTCAGTGACCTTTGTGGAGAGGGGGTTTTCGTTGCACAGCTCGTATAGTGCCTTGTTGCTGATAAGTTTTTTCGGCCAGCAGTGACCTGTGATGGAACGGAGGTGTCTGCGGTGGCACGCATCCAGCTTGTCAAGCATGGCTTTTGTTATTGCCCAGCTGTTGCTATTGTAGAGCATGATGTGACGCGCAGTACGAGAATGCAGAATTAGGGGCCAGATTTATAGGGGCATACTAAGCAGGGAGTTGTGCAGCGAGATGCCTGTTCACAAGACATTTAAATTTTGCATGTTTGTACAGTCAGGGAAACAGGGAGCAGAGAGGGTATTCCAAAGGCAAGACGTTCAAGGAAAAAAGCTATGAGTCGAAAGCTTTGTGGTATCTGAGGACCTCTACAGTGAAGGGGTGGGATTTTTCTGATTTTCGAGTTTGTCCGGGGGTATTTACGCTGAGGGGGCACAAATGCAGCGAGTTCGTCGGAACACATTCCATTGAAGTACTTGTCAAACAAGCACAAGGATGCAGCATTGCGGCGATGGGACAGGGGCTGGAGCTTGATAGACCGCGTGGGACCTATTAGATTAGAGACTCTTTTTTGGACCCTGTGTAAGAGGGAGAGACTAGTGGTTGGTGCACCAGCCCAGATGTGCCAACAATACTCCATGCGTCTCAACCGTTATAAAAAGCATTGATTTGAAGAAGGCAGGAGAGCTTACTGCCTGAAATATGATAAAGTAAGGAACATGTGTCAAAATGTGTCATTGTTCCTAATTACTTGCCTCCCTACGAGGGAAAAGTGAGACACAAGGTCGGTTTTTAATGTGAAATATTAATGTGGAATAATTAATGTGGGGAACATGTAGAATAATTAATGTGGGGAAAATGTAGAATAATTAATGTGGGGAAAATCCAGCTCCCCGAAAAGGGGCACTCATTGTTAGAATCTGATCACCTCATAACTTTTGACCTATGAATACTTATTCATGTTGACATTAAAGTGTCTCTTTTTTCTTTTTTTTGAAAAAAAACAAACATGATTAAAGTGAAAAAGTTTACTTTATCATGGCTTCCAGTTTTGAAATCAGAAATTGACAAGCAGTGTTTATCTACAGTGAAGGGGTGTGATTTTGTTGCTAGTTGCATGGGTCGAGAGTATTTTCGTTGAGGGGTGTACGATTGAAGTAATTTCATTGGCACACATTCCGTGAAAGTCCTTATAAACGGGGGCTGGATCTTAGTAGACAGCACGGGACCAATTAGGTGAGGGACTTTTTTTTAACACCCTGCCCAAGAGAGAGAGGCTAGTGGTAGGTGCATCAGCTCAGATGTAGCAACAATATTCCATGCATGAGCGAATAGTGGCTTTGTAGAGATATAGGGTATTGGCAGATGTGAGCAGTTTTCTAGCCCGATAAAGGGAGTTTACCTTCTTTGCAGCAGACTTAGCAACATCTTCTATGTATTTATTTGACTTCATGCTGCCTGAGAATGTCAAGCCGAGTAGTTAAAACATTGGAGTCATGGAAATGTGCTATCGGCCATGACAATTGGTGGTTGCAAAGGTTTTTATAGTTCTTACAGTTCTTATAGGTAATGATTCCATGTAGCTTCGATCTTTTCTTTTTTGCTCTCTTTTAGTCTCTGTCGCACTCAAAGAATTCTGCAAAGAAAAACATCATTATTGCATTTTATTCTCTGACTGAAGACTTGAGAACAATGCAGCGTAACAGGCTGCAGAAGTCAAGATATTTCCGACACTCGCAGATCAAGCCGGATCGATATTTGTGCAAACTATGACCAAAGATGGACAGAAATGGACGGATTAACTTTCTGAAGCTTCCCCGGAAAAAAAGAGGCAAAAAATCAAAAAAAAAAGAAGAAAAATCTTCAGAATGTGTGGCTAAATGTTTGCCATCCTCCTTCTCCTCCTCCAAGATTTGTCTCCAAGAATGTCTGCTTTTTGCAAGCAAAATTCTTCGTTTAATCGATTGTTTATAAAAAGAATGTGATGAAAAGTCTTGACGCAGAAGAACAAAAACGGTAAACTTGCTGCAAAGCAAACAAACATCAGACAGGGAGCGCGGCATCTTTGTCAATGTTGGGAACATCAAATGAAAAGAATAAACCAAAATATGTTTTAAATTCATCATCATCATCATCATGGTCATCATCCTCACAATCATCATCATCATCATTGCAATCATCATCATTGTCGTTGTCTTGATCATCGTTTTTATCATTAAAGTCATCATCATCATTCTCGTCATTGCCATGTCACCGTCATCATCATTATCGTCATAATCATAGTCGTGATCATCATTGTTATCACCATAATCACCATCTTCTTCATCATCATCATCGTTATCATTATCATCATCTTTACATCATCATTGTCATTATAATAATCACCATCGTCATCTTCATCATCATCATTGTCATTATCATAATAATCTTTACCATCGTAATCGTCGTCATCTTCGCACCATCATTTTCATGATCATAATCACTATCGTCATCTTCATCATTGTCATCACAATTATTCTACATCTACTGACCCATAAACTTTCATCCATTCTTTCAACTCGACCGTAGCGATTAAGTCTCTAGTTCTGCACACATCTAATGTATAAGTCATAAACACACGTAAACATGTTAGATATAACGGGTAGAACCTCTGGTATATAATTTAGTTCATTGAGAATAACTGGAAATGTGGGTAAGCAGAGGCCAACTCATTGTACATGGGTTTTGAAAATTACTTAGACTGTGTGAATGTATTAAAAACGGATATGATGTCACATGAAAGCATGCAAGAGCATCGGATGTACAATGACATGGGCTGACAAGATATAACTAATAAATGATTTCTCTCTCTCTCTTTCTCTCCTTCTCTCTCTCCTTCTTTCTCTCCTTCTCTCTCTTCCTCTTTCTCTCCTTCTCTCTCTCTCCCTCTTTCTCTCCTTCTCTCTCTCCCTCTTTCTCTCCTTCTCTCTCTCCCACACTGGCCAGTGATTTGGAATGAAGATCATGTCAAATAAATGACATGCTTACTTCAATCAGAATTGTGTCGAGTTAGTCAATTTCTCAAAGCCTTCGAATTCATGTCAGCATATAAAACAGACGTTAGACCGATGATGATGATGAGGAGGAGGAGGAGGAGGAGGAAGATGAGGAATATGATGATGAAGAAAGCCTTTTTAAATTTATGAATAAGAAAGTTTAATTAAAAGACATACACTTCCTCAGTCTGAGAAAGCGGACGTGACATAACATGGCTCAAAGAGAAAGGGTGGTATCAAGTTGCAGTCCATTTGGAAGCATGCAATGCAATGGAGGTATAATAACATAGGCTGACAAGATATAACTAATTAATGATTTCAATCTCTCTCTCTCCCTCTCCCTTTTTCTCTCTCCCTCTCTCTATCTTTCTCCCCACTGGTCACTAATTTGGAACAAAGACAATGTCAAATAAATTACACGTTTTCTTCCACCAGAATTGTGTCGAGTTAGTCTAGCCAGCATGTAGAGCAGACATTAAACTGATGATGATGATGATGATGACACTGATGATGATGATGATGATGATGACGCTGCTAATGCTGATGATGCTGATGATGATGATGATGATGTCACTGATGATGATGATGATGATGATGATGATGATGACGCTGATGATGACGATGATGATGATGATGACACTGATGATGATGATGATGATGATGATGACGCTGATGATGACGATGATGATGACGCTGATGATGATGATGCTGATGCTGCTGCTGCTGATGATGATGATGATGATGCTGCTGCTGATGATGATGATGATGCTGCTACTGCTGATGATGATGATGATGACGCTGATGATGATGATGATGATGATGATGCTGATGATGATGATGATGCTGCTGCTGCTGCTGCTGCTGCTGCTGCTGATGATGATGATGATGATGATGATGACGATGATGACGATGATGACGATGATGATGATGAAGGCTTTTCATTTCATCAGTCTACGCGGAAAACAGCAAAAGCATGTACAAGAAGAACAGCCAGCAACCAAGGTATGAATAACAATTGTGAATTTTAATGTTTCTGTAAATTTTGTAGCAACTTGGTTGCTGCATCTCTCAAATTTTATGCAAGTTTAAAATTTGTTTGTAGAGGATAACAAGAAATAGGGTTCATCTAGTTCACTCGGATGTCAGTTTGACCTTCGGTGCACCAGAAGTAAACGTGACATCACATAGATAAAAGAGGGAGAATGAAAAGAGAAGTTAGAGTCGCCTGATTAGACAAACACAACGTGTAAAGAATGTCTGAATATCGACGATAAATTACAGGAGTTAAAGGTCCCAAATGATCTGTAGCCCGGAATGTGACCCCCCCTTTTTGTCGCTGGCAAGAGAGAAGGCAATGCAAACATCTCAGTAAAAGGTAATTTCTTCAAAATGATAATTTCTTCGTTTCTTCGTTCGATTGTGAAACATTAATTGCAGGTGCCCCGGTCACATAAAAATTAACGCTTCTACCTGGTCATGGCTGACAGAACGAGAACAATCTACCTGTTAAATATTGGGCGAGTATAATTGGTGTTGGTTGAGGATAACAGGAATAGTGTTCAGTTGAGGTCAGCGAGTGTACTCGGATATCAGCTCGATCTTCTGTGCACCAGAAGCGGACATGACGTTACATGGCTAAACGAGGAGGAAGTGAAAAGAAAAACGGGCAGTCCATTGAAGTCTTAAAAGGATTATGCCCTCATAGACCCCTTAGGGGTGCAATTAGAGATTCGGGAACACTTCCCCGGTAAATATTACATAAGAATATACTTTAAGATTTTATGTAGATTCTCTAACCTTTCTCTCTATAGGGAACACACAGACATCACACACACACACACACATACACAGCCATTGAGTTTTATATATGTAGAATATATGATTTGCAAGAACTAATGATTTCGTTATGCATTCGTTTGATGTTCAAATCTCAGTTGATTCCTGTGATTTATGGCAGGTGGTGATTTTGTTAGAAAAGCGGTTCAAGGTATCATTTCCCATCATATTTGTAAAAGCTAGTGATTCCATTATGAAGCAGTTCGAGGTTCGTGTCTCAGTTGGTCCCTCATCAGATTTACCACAGCGTGTGATTTCCAGGGTACTTTTTAGGAATATGTATCCAAGAAAATTTCAATACTTACGTCATCAATTTCAGATTTCACCGGAAACTTCAGAGACTGGGGAACGTTAACGAACTTCACGAACAAAGTGAATGCATTATTAGCGTTTATTTTTTTTGCTCGATCTTCTGTGCACCAGCCCGGGATTGTCCCACTGGCAGAAAAGAAGGCAATGCAAACATCTTAATAAAAGGTTATTTCTTCAAGTTGATGATTTCTTCACTTCTTCGTGCTGTTGTGAAACATTAATTCTAGGTGGCCCGGTCACATAAAAATTAACGCTTCTACCCGGTCATGGCTGACAGAATGAGAACAATCTACCTGTTAAATATTGGGCGAGTATAATTGGTGTTAGTTGAGGATAACAGGAATAGTGTTCAGTCGGAGTCAGCGAGTGTACTCGGATGTCAGCCGATCTTCTGTGTACAAGAAGCGGACATGACGTCACATGTCTAAAAGAGGAGGGAGTGAAGAAAGAAACGGGCTGTCCATTGGAAAACTCAGAGAGACCAGATGAGTAGAGATAACTTAAGATTGGTGATAAACAAAGGGGCCAAATATCATAAGCTTGGGATGTCCCGCTCTGCCACTGGCAAAAGAAAAGGCAACACCAACATCTTAATAAAAGTTTCGAGAGGAGTGGACGACACCAAGCGAGAGGAGACTGCAGTTATGATTGTGATCTGCATTTAATAACAAGGTACGTTTATGAACTCGTGTATTTTAATTGACTACACCTTCCCTCGGAGAGGAGGTAATGTGTATGACACAAAGTTGAGCACACAACACACAGACACACGAGGAGTAGACACAGAATTTTATTAATATAGAGATTTTGAAAGTCAATAAAACAGTTTGTGATGTGAAAAGGTTTTGTAAGTTTAATTATGGAAGGGCTGAACAATATTATGACTTGACAATTTGTCGATTTCGTTTCTATGGCGCGAAATCCAGGCGAAAAACATTCGTGTTCACGATTATTGCAATCAATGTTTTTAAAATGGCGCCATGTGAAAAGTTGATGAGAGTCTTGAAGAATGTTAAACTTGATTTGTCTTCAGACCGGAAAAGTTAACGGCGGCCATGTTGAACTGAAAACAGAATTGATTGAAAACTTCCATCTATACACGAGTGCATTGTATCGTCAGTTATTTAGTCAATCTAATAATACAATTTTATATATCTTCATGTATTGATGTATGCATAAATGTCTGTACCTGTCCATATTTGCTGCTATCAATTTGTTCACATGTATATGAGAGAGTAAGTATGTAATAACATTTCTAAACACAATGGAATATTAGTTTATAGAAATGTGGATAAGCAAGTAAACATGCTAGTAAAATAAGGACACAAACACATCATTAAAGCTGGTAAATCTTGGTCTAGCTTTAATGATGTGTTAGTGTCTTTATTTCTACTAGCATGTTACCTTGCTTATCCACTATTCCATAAACTAATATTCACATGTATATAATAATACTAGAATAAGTGTGACCCGCTGGTTCACTAAATGAGCCCGTGATAGATTGTTTGAATCAGGAAAAAGTGAGTTTGCAAAGCCAGTTAAATTTTTAAAATAATAATTTTAAAAAATCCTAAATTCGTCTCGTTCTGCTCGATATACCTATCTATCTCTTACTTTCTTACTCACTCTTTCTCTCTCCAGCTATGGGTAAAATAGTATTAATACTTATATAATGGACTATTCTAATCTTCTGTTTTATAGTTAGCTTTATTAACTCTGACTGTTTATAAAGGATTGTAGTTTATTGGATTAGGGTTACCTAATGTCCCTTATTAGTAATCCCATGTTTCTGTTTTGTTATTCAGGTTTACAAATGGACTAATCAGACGTTGTAATTGACAAAGAGTAATTCATTGTAATTGACAAAGAGTAATTCATTGTAATTGACAAAGAGTAATTCATTGTAATTGACAAAGAGTAATTCATTGTAATTGACAAAGAGTAATTCATTGGAATTGACAAAGAGTAATTCATTGTAATTGACAAAGAGTAATTCATTGTAATTGACAAAGAGTAATTCATTGTAATTGACAAAGAGTAATTCATTGGAATTGACAAAGAGTAATTCATTGTAATTGACAAAGAGTAATTCATTGTAATTGACAAAGAGTAATTCATTGGAATTGACAAAGAGTAATTCATTGTAATTGACAAAGAGTAATTCATTGTAATTGACAAAGAGTAATTCATTGTAATTGACAAAGAGTAATTCATTGTAATTGACAAAGAGTAATTCATTGTAATTGACAAAGCGTAATTCATGCCTGCTCATTTATGTCTGATTAGTTAACCTGCATAGACTTCAAGATGTCAGGAATCGGATGTACAGCCCCTAACTGCGAGGTCACCTTCGACGGCACTTTAGCACCCGAGATACTCATACGGCTGATCGACCAGCATATCAACACAGCCCACCCTCTGCTACTAGCAGCTATGGTAACGTCAGACAATGCGGAGAAAGTGAAACGGCCCATGATATCCGCAGCCGGCTCAAGCGAGGAGTTCGCCTATTTCAAGCAGAGATGGTCCAGTACAAAGCCGCCTGCCACCTCCAGGACACCAATTTCATCTTCCAGTTACTCGAATGCTGTGACGATCCACTAAGGAAGGACCTTTCCCAAACCTTTGGTTCACTGTCAAGTTCCACTGAGGGAACTGTCCTAGCAAAGATACGAACCCTCACAGTACGACAGGAAAACGTTATGGTGGCCAGGCTGCAACTGCAGAGCAGGCAACAGGACAGAAACGAACCAGTTTTTTATATTCTTTATATTTTATTTTTATTTTTATAATGTTTTATTATCATCATTATCTTTTTATCTTTCTATTTTTTATTTTATATTTGTAACTTATTCCTTTTTCTAATATTTGTGGCTCCTCCTGTCAATAGATGTTCCTCTACGACGAGCTTGTTATTTTTTCTTTGATGTTTTGTAAGACGTGGTGCTAAAGGCGCTGATGAAGCGACATTTTGGAGTAGCTTTGTTAATTTATAAAATAAAATAAAATAAAATAAAATAAAGTATTTCCAAAATGTTTTGGAAACGATCGTACACCATACTAAACTTGATGTTCTTATTCTTGGAACAATTGTAATGTTCTAAATCATTGAATCCTTTTATATATATATATATATATATATATATATATATATATATATATATATATATATATATATAAATATGCATACGGGGTCCATTGTCTCACACGACTAAAATAAAATAGACTTTAATGAAACCTGTAATTTAACAGGAGGAAATATAATCATTAACCGTCTAGGTGCTTAATTTATTTTTGTAGACAATGACTAACCTTTTATTGTATGTCGAAACAGATATTTATCTACCTCGCACAGCGGTAAGATGTGACACAAGATCGGGAAAGTGGGATTTGAAAAACCAGCACCTGAGAAGTGGAGCACTCTGGCCTACAAAAAATGCCTGGGCAGCCCCGTCGGCATTCCCCGGTAGGGGCGCCTCAGGCGAATAGCAATAAACTAACCCCTTCTCAAAGGGTGAGAAGGCTAAGTCTGGTAGGGTGGACCTCCTAGAACTGCACAGGACAGACCCATAGACCGATGTAAATCAAGCCCCGAAGGCCAAGACAATACCAGTCTATGGGGTGCAGTATCCATCGGAACAGATACTACACTTTGATCTTCGAAACAATGTATATGGCATTTGTAGAATATAAGTAGGACTATCAAACTAAATTGTACCAATAACTTCCACAGCACCATATACTAAACTATGCATCCAAGGATTCCCCATGAAGTCATGAACATGATGCAAGCTAACAAGGCCGTTTTCAGCCGCCAATACTCATGTAGTATCGTCTGCTATGAGAGGTGGTAAACTTGTCGACAATTTTGCGACAGCAGTGCTAAGAGGGTTAAGCTTTAAATTGTAGACATTTTATAGAATCAAAATCATGTAATGGATTTTGATCAAAATGAAATAAGATTTCTAGGCATAAGGTTTAATTCTCATTATATCTTGATTTTAATCATTTTCGTAAGGGGACATAAAAGTGGTGCAAAACTGTTCTGTTCGGGGAATTAATTTTACCCATCCTGTGACGGGTATTCGTCTATTTGTATTATAAAAGTTAATGGCAAAAGTTCATTTAAGGATCAATCGCTTCTGCTACGTGTTGCGTTAATTACAGAGAAGTTTGCTAAACAGATTCAACTGTCAATCTATCCATCTATTTAACCCCGATCCTCAAATGGCTTTCAGCCTTGATAAATGGTGACCAATTAGTAAGTGGTGGTAGTTAAATGGATACTAATGTGGACTGATAACCTGGGCATGCCATGTTCAAATCCAGTCGGTTCTACAGCACCAATTTCACTTGGTAACCTTCACGTGGTTCCTCTTGTGAGCATCTGATTCTAACAGGAATTGTGAAAACCAATGGCAAAAACAGAATCGAGCCGATCACGCTGATTCATACGAATTTATGTTTTTTTTAATTAAAATTAAAAAATCAAGATATATAAAAGAGCTGTACATTACCGTGACAGCACGTGACGGACGAACGTTGCTTACCTATAAAAGAAACAAAAAATAATATTAGTTTTTGTTGTATAATCCTTATCGTCATCACCATATCCGATTCAAAGTCTGTTATACATGCTGGCATGCGTCGGTCAGCTTTAAAAAATTGACTTCCAAACTAACATATCTCTGGACAGGTCTTTATTCATCCCTCTTTTCCTCAAATCCATTTTTATTACTTCCTTCCATGTTTTCCTTGGCCTTTCCTTGTAAACTGCACCTAGTACCTCAACTGTTCTACAACTAATAACCCAAGACCTCTAATCCATTCTTTCAATATGGCCATACCATCAAAGTCCCCTGTTCTGCATACATCTCCCTATACTGTCCAGATTTAATATTCCCATGAGGTCATCACAAGTAAGTCTTTCTTTAAGACTCACATTGCACATCCATCGTATCATTCTCATATCATTTCTCTCCATGCAACACATTTCCTCAACCCTCACTGGCCAGATTTCCTTCCATACATCATCACACTGTGTACACATGTCTGATAGACTCTTCCCTTGGTCGACAGTGGTAACGCTCTGCTGGTTAGTAATGGCAGAAGTTTTCTGAAATTACTACATCCACTCTTAACTCTTGCCATCACACTAGCACCTGTCTCCCCCTTGTGCTCCAATGGTATCACCAAGGTAACAAAACTTCTCGACAACCTCAAAAGTTTTGTCATCCAGATATACGTTTTCCACATCTGAGTTCTCATCCATCTCCATTGTCTTACACTTCTTGCACACGCATTGTTATTCTGCCAGTAATTTCACTGCACTTCTCGCGCACCAAATGCTTACAGGTCCCACAAAAGATTAAATTGGATCCGACTCGCTTTCCTCTTTTTGGGAGCTTTCCAACACTACGATGACTGATCATCACTTTGGTCTCGGTAATACTCACCCTCACACCCTTACTTTCCATAGCATTCCTCCAAGTCTTTAACTTAACAAGTCGGTCTTATAAAAACAAACAAACAAAAAACAAAACAAATGCATACTCTCTTGAGAGCTTCGCCACATGATTTAGAACAGTGCTTCCACTCAGTGGTTGGTTGTTCTGTTGTGTCAACATGAGTAGATTAGCAGCTTTTTACTGAAGTACTTGCTGAAAGCATCTTCAAGACTGGCAGGTTTTGCCATCCTCCAACATACAGTGTGGTTACCCATCTAGTGCTGGCCACGCTCAACGTTGCTTAACTTCTAATGAGAACAGATGTGTTAACGTGATTATGCCATGTATATGTAAGTCCTCCTTCTTGGGTACAGCTCTGTGGTAAGTAATATCGTCAACTGCTATTAGCGATAATGCAAAGCTGTTTGTAAACAAATGGAACACTCTCTAGTAGCTGTCAGTGTTTATATAAAGCTTGTAAAGATGCTTGTAGGTTCGATTCCGGTTTGGGGCGTGTGCTAGTCTAGTCGCACTAAAGAGCTGTGATACACTGAAACAGTTCTTTGTCTGTGGATGAGTAATATATATATATATATATATATATATATATATATATATATATATATATATGTAAGAATAAAGAAATGATGAAAATAAACATTGGATCAATTACAATATTTATTAATTCATCAGATATTCAAGCAAGGACATTACATGGGCACATTGTATCTTCTACCCAACTTTCATGTTAGATATTTGTTGTTTACGACTTTAATATTTTCAGATTTATGCTACCAGTAATACCTTATTGTACTGATTTTTCTCCTCTGATGACAAAAGCTTATCTTTGAAAATCCATAGATTAAAGAAAACATTTTATTTTCATCATTTCTTTATTCTTATATTAATGTTCCATCCTTAATATCGAGCATCCTCTTATCACGATAGGATCTAAGATAAAGATATTTGTCTTTCTTGTTTCATTTTGATATATATATAAGGAAGTTAAAAATAGACTGACACGTAGCTATATTCCGACAACGTTCGTAGAATCTCTAGTCAGTCTTTCTTGATATGCTGCCCTTGGCATAAATAGAACTTAAATTACCTTCTTAAATGTGGTTATGTCCTGTGGCCTAATGGTTGCAGCGCTTGCTTACGGAGTCTAGGTTGACTCTGAGGCAGGTGTTCGAATTGTGTGACCGTCCGAGATTATCATCCCTGCACTGATGAGAGCGAAACTCAAAACGCTAGCATATGTAGGTAAAAATAATTTAATGTTATTTATTTATTTAATATATATATATTTATTATTTGTCGCTCCTTGAAAAAGTAGAGCACTGTAATTGGTAGTATTAACACAGCATGACGTCACTTGCTTATAATACACCATTCCTTCCCTTAATAGAAGTAGAAAAATAATTTTAGTCCGGGGTTTCGAATCGCATGACTGGTAGTGAATAGTCATATCTCTATGCTGATGAGTCCCGATTGAAAAAGGACGAAACGTATACGTACATAGATAATAAACAATAACAAATATTATATATATATATATATATATATATATATATATATATATATATTAATTAAGGAAAGGAATAAGGACATGTGTCACATTTCTTTTCTTTCTTTTCTGGGAAATTGAGAACTAGTAAAACCGTGAGGAAATGATATAATTACATTAATCTACTGATCCGGATTTCGAGTAAATATCGTGAAAGGGGGGGGGGTCAACGTACTACGCCATACATACGTACATAGAGAAATGAAGACCAGTTACAAGTTTGCGAGAAAAAATGTGGTGGGGGGGGTCACAAGTGGATCACATTAAGCCTTAGAAGCCACTCGTTTTGCTTACGTAAGGAGGGTTTTAATAACTTAATATAAATCGGCTCCAGGACTTTAAGATGGAACGAAAAATGTGATCTACTTATGACAGAAAAACTGTCACTGGTGTAAGCCGATGCACATTCAACTCTATTTATGAGGTGTTGTGCAATAGCTGACACGAATGTGTAAATTTAATGCTTTAAATTGTTTAGTCGGCCCTGGTGTATTGTAAGGGGGGATGTGTTGTTTGATTCTAGATTCAAACCTTTGCACCGTTCTGCCCACATATAAATTTATAAATAATATTACGAATATGTTGGGGTGGGAGAACGTCATTGTGCACGTATTTTAATAAAGGTCGAGCAGAAAATACAATTCTAGGGTCTGAAGCCTGATAACAGTGAAGTAAGATGTAACATTAAGTATGTATATATACATCGGTGGAGAAAGATTACAAACTGTGCATGAGCAGGCGAGGAGAGTTTAGGAGTGTGAGATGAAGGCATGGCAGTAGCAGGGCAGAGTGGGAACCTTTTCATGAAGGTGTTGGACAATAGCTGACACGGATGTGTTTACGATTTAAATTGTGTAGTTAGACCTGGTGTATTGCAGAAGGATGTGTTGTTTGATTCTAGCTTCAAACCTTTGCACCGTTTTACCCATATATTCGGCATCGGACCGACATTTAAATTTATAAATAATATTACGAATATGTTGGGGTGGAAGAACGTCATTGTGCACGTATTTTAATAAAGGTCTAGCAGAAAATTCACGTCTAGTGTTTGAAGCCTGATAACAGTGAAGTAAAATGTTACACTAAGTATGTATATATACATCGATGGCCAATAGGAGAAAGATTATAAACTGCGCATGAGTAGAGTTTAGGAGAGTGAGATGAGGAGAGTTTAGGAGAGTGAGATGAGGAGAGTTTAGGAGAGTGAGATGAGGAGAGTTTAGGAGAGTGAGATGAGGAGAGTTTAGGAGAGTGAGATGAGGAGAGTTTAGGAGAGTGAGATGAGGAGAGTTTAGGAGAGTGAGATGAGGAGAGTTTAGGAGAGTGAGATGAAGGCATGGAGGTAGCAGGGCAGAGTGGGAGACTTTTCATAGAGCAGGTGGCTGTATGATTCTCTCTATAGAAGATGGAACAGAGTCGTATGCATATGAGAGTGAGAGGCAGGTATATAGCCAATTTCCATTTGTTATTGTTGTACCATGTTATTGGAAATATAATAACGTACTTTGCTACAATTCATTTTAAAAATTACTTAGTCTGACCCGGACGACTGGTAATAAGTAACATTTTTACATAATCACTGAAAAATTAAAAAAACTGCTTACGTCAGTAATAGATTTTTTAAAAAAACTTCCAATAGATTTAAGATTTGTCTTCTTGTAACAAACATAATGAATTCTTCTTTTTCTTTAACACATCACTGAAAATCCGAAGATTTGCAGCGGAAAGACATTATTTAAATTTCGATGTTTAAAAGGGTCACACGACACATCATTCTTAAGTATAACTCAAATAATGTCAAGGGGAATGACTCATATTTAAATTGAAGAATATGATAGGAGTTGTCTATCCTTACAACTGATATTGTATTTCTTTTTTATATAAGTTTAAAATTATGCAAACAAATAAAAATTAAAAACTAAAATGACTTTGCTGTATCCCGGGCAGCACTGGGTAGGGACAGCTGGTATAAATAAATAAAATCAGAATTCAGAGTTATATCATACTGTGATTAAATATCAATTTTGAAGAAAAACTAATCTTACACGTGTTTATGGAGAAAATTCCCAGCATACTTAAACAAAATCCAAGTTATCATATGAATATCTACCGTCTTCAGAGATAGTTGCCAGATGAAATCCACACACTATACAGGTAAAAAAAAAACCTTCAGATAAATATCAGAATCGTCAACATAGAGGTGATACAAGCCCAAACGAGAAACTAAGAAAATTAAAAGTCAAATGTTCAGAAAAAAATCGGATGCACATCAAAAAGTCTCTTAGAAAAAGCCGTTAAGATATCAAGGCAAACTCAGTCAAAATCGTTAAGAAATTACCAATAAAGCATTTTGAAATGGAGCCTGTAAAGTTAACAGTTTCTTCCATATTGGCAGCTTTTTCAAATCTAAGATTTCTACAACCAAGGGCAGATAATTCAATAACTATCATCTGACAGCCTAAGTTTCTCTTTATCTCTCCATTAGTGTCTTGATATTTACAGTTTTAATCTATGCACTCAGAGTGTCACTAAGTGCCGGCAATACCTACTTCTGCGGCCCACACTAAGCTAGCTTGCATCCCTCCCCTATGACTGATTGTTACGTCAGCATCTTGGAAGCTTTCCTACTTAATGTTGCCAGAAAAAATCTATCTGAATTTTTATGCAGTTTGGCCAATCATCATCATCATCATCATCATCATCATCATCATCATCATCATCATCATCATCATCATCATCATCATCATCATCATCATCATCATCATCATCATCATCATCATCATCATCATCATCATCATCATCATCATCCAATGGTGCTCTTGTCACGGATCTTTCTGACTCTCTCACACCATCTCGCTCTCTCTCTCCTCCATTACACCAGGTAGTTCTTCATAGGTTCATGTCGAGTTCAAAACTTCAAATGTCCGGAAAAATTTCAGATGCACATCAAAAGGTTTCTTAGAAAAAGTCCTTACAAAAATCAAGGCAAACTCAGTCAAAATCATAAAGAAACCAATAAAGCATTGAAATGGAACTTGTAAAGTTAACAGTTTCTTCCATATTGGCAGCTTTTTCAAATTAAAGATTTCTAAACCAAGGGCAGATAATTCAATAACTATCAGCAAGAGAGACAACTATGTAAACATCAATTATTATTTCATCAATTCTTTTATTTTACTTTCGAAATTGATTCTCATAAGAATAGATCTAAATTATGTAAAACAATGATTTTATATTATATATATATATATATATATATATATATATATATATATAGTAAAGTATGAAAATATAATTACGGCAATTAAGCTACACAGAGGCGTCCGCGTTTCATCCTCATAGGGAATCGTCAGGGTATTTTCATACCTTACTACCTAGCTCTACTCACGTATCGAGCACTGGTGAAAATCTATACATAATATATTATATCTCCTTATACTATTATACATGTAGACATGAAATAATAATTATACATATATATATATATATATATATATATATATATAGAGAGAGAGAGAGAGAGAGAGAGAGAGAGAGAGAGAAGGAAAGTGAGAGAGAGAGAGAGAGAGAAGGAAAGTGAGAGAGAGAGAGAGAAGGAAAGTGTGTGTGTGAGAGAGTGAGAGAGAGAGAGAGAGAGAGAGTCATCGTTCTCATCTTCTATTCGATCCTATCCATAGCGATGATATAATTTCTTCCTCTGCGGGTAATTCTCCTCTTTTATATCATCTAATGAGTCAGCCAAAATGGAATCTCTTCAAAAGTGCATCTTGCCTCTTCTCTCTCTCCCAATCATCATCATCACCATCATCATCGTTTTCATTCCGCTTTCTGCTCCTCCCACCGCCCCCCCCCTCTTTCCATCCATGTTGTGTATACAATTCTCTTTACTTACCTATATGTAAAACTCGGTTCATTAAGTCTCCGTTTAGCAGATATTTAACGAACCGCCGATTATCATCTGACAGCCTAATTTTCTCTTTATCTCCCCATTAGCGTTTTCATATTTACAGTTTTAATCTATGCACTCAGAGTGTCACTCAGAACCGGCGATACCTACTTCCGAAGCCCACACTGAGCCAGCTTGCAGGCCACCCACCCTCCCTGGGATTGATTGTTTCGTCAGCATCCTGGTAGCCTTCCGATTTTAAATGTTGCCGGGAAAAATCTATCTGTATATTTATGAAGTTGGGCCATTTATCGCATCATTTTATGAAGTTGGGATCATCATCATCATCATCATCATCATCATCATCATCATCATCATCATCATCATCATCATCATCATCATCATCATCAGCAGCATAAAATTGTTCTAGTGTCACGGATCTTTCTGTCTCTCTCACACCATCTCGCTCTCTCTCTCCTCCGTTACACCAGGTAGGTCTTCATAGGTGCATGGCGAGTTCTCTGTCAATTGCTTTACGTAAATTTGGTGCTGTCTCCCCACTGAGCCACATCCCTGTTTCGGCATCCCCTCCCCCCCCCAAAAAAAAATCACTGACCATTTCATCTTTAACCCCCAACCCCTCGAACACAGAACAGCAAATCTGTTTCTTCTATCTCTGATCACTACTGAAATTCAAGGAAGGTGTTCGTAGAGTTGCTCCCTTGTGGGGAGCTGCCTCCAGGAGATGTTAAGAACAGCTTTCAGCATTCTGGTGTAAACGCCATCAAGTTTCTTCTCAAATCTTTTGGTAAAAGTCCACGTGCTACTTTAACTGCACTGACAGTAAGATTAAAACGCCAAATTCATATTCACGATAGAAGAACAATAGCTTTCTAATATACTGATCATGTGTATGCGATCGACGTCGTAAGGTTAAATCATTCGCATATTGCTTTGCAAAAGGACATCTCATTAATTAACTATTGGTTTTTATTTTTTTTCGAATTGAATGATTGCTTTAATTTTAATATAGAACATCGTTCTATTTGATAATACTTTTTACATCGTGGATAAAGGCTTAGCATTTTGAGTGGAAAAAGTCTTTCTGGTCTTTTCCAGTCAATTTATTTCTTGGGCTGCGATTCTTGGTTTCCTCAATCTTCTGGGGCAACTCCAGGACACGTGTCCTGCTAGTATACCTAATAAAAATGGGTTTATTTTAGTAAATTTTTTCTGAAGAGATTTTTTGGGGGAGGGACAATCCTCTAGGATGGAGGCTATTCATCGGCAACCGCCAACCACAATGTTACACCGCAAGAACAATTCAGTTTTCATTTAACCAAGACTCAATCCCACCAATATTCCGAAAGAAACTTAGCATGGCTAACTTGGACTAGGATCGAACCCTCGATGTAAATGTCTATAGTCTGATGCTTTACCAACCGGCTATGACGCCTTGCCCAAGTATGTACGATTTTTTAAGCCTTGCTGATGACGGCTGATAGCCAGAAACACGTGTCCATGGATTTCTTTTATGTACGTAAATTGATTAATAAATATATAGATAACCTAAAAATAATATCACGTCCGATTAAGGGTGACTGAATGCAGTATTCTGAATATTCTTAACCGCTTAGAAAGTGGAAAAATACTAAAAAAACAATGCTGTTCTATCGCCAGTAAAATCAATAAAAAAAGTATATATATATATATATGTGTGTGTGTGTGTGTGTGTGTGTTTAAACATAGTCAACACCAATGAATTCAAGTTCCAATGCACTAAACTCATAATGAAAACAAACACAAAATTGTCCAAAGAAGAAAATCAGATGTAAAGGCCAACGACGGTATTTTATTTACTTTCTCTATCGAGGAGGTTAGACACAGGTCAGGTGTGGTTTTGAAAAGGCGGATTGGCGCACTCTGGTCTACAAAAATGCTTGAGCAGGCCCGTCGGCATACCCTGGTAGGGGCGCTTCGGGCGATTAGCAATAAACTAACCCCTACTCAAAGAGAAGTTAAAGCTTGGAAGAGTGGACCCCTGAGACTGAACAGAACCATACCTCAGTTCGACAGCAACAGAGTCATTGACCGACTGACTGTCGAGGACGTACCCCCCCCCCCCCCCCGACTACGACAGATTAGTCATCAACAACGTCGCTTTTCTTATAGCTTTATCTTGTCTTGAGCTGTTTTGAAAAAAATATTGGTTTTAAGTTCATTTTATCAATATATTTGAACTTGTTAAATTTATATATATATATATATATATATATATATATATATATATATATATATATATATATATATATAATAATAATGGTAATAATCCAGGTGAAAAATATCCACAGGGTGGTAATCCAGAGAATTTTAACCGGGTTTATAAAAAGTACTCAATATCAAAATAGAGCTTTATATATGATAATTTTATTTACACAGACATGTACAGAATCTGCGACACTGGCATGTCGATGTTATCGATCAACAGTTACTATAAACTGAGATCTCATCAGGCAGAGTTAGAATCCGATCTTAACCTCAGATCATATTTGGAGAGAACCAAATTCTCTGCCTGATGAGATCTCATCAGGCAGAGTTAGAATCCGATCTTAACCTCAGATCATATTTGGAGAGAACCAAATTCTCTGCCTGATGAGATCTCAGTTTATAGTAACTGTTGATCGATAACATCGACATGCCAGTGTCGCAGATTCTGTACATGTCTGTGTAAATAAAATTATCATATATATATATATATATATATATATATATATTTATATATATATATATATATATATATAATGTATTTCTATGTAATTATTTTTATAGGTGATTGCAGCATTAGATGTTATTAGCTTACTTATTATATCAATTGTTTCATTTCCTAAGTGATTAAGATGCAGAAGCTGCACTACTAGTCGCCCCTCAACTTATAGAATGTATTTTTTACGTGAATATATATAATTTTATTTAATACGCACATAAACGTAATCCATGGACACGTGGCGTGGCTAACTTACACAGAGATCGAACCCTCAATGTTGATGTCCAGCGTTCTACCACTGTACCAAGACGCTCTGTGTAGAAATATATGCGATTTTCATCACCCAAATATACGATGTATTTCTTTTCTATGTAATTATTTTGCTTGCTTGCATATATATATATATATATATATATATATATATATATATATATATATATATATATATATATATATCCTTCTGGTTTCAGGTGGCAACAATCCGAAGAGTATTTCCCCGATTGTTCTTAATTCGTCCATTTTTTTTTCTCTAGCGGGGAAATACTGTACGGTGCCACCTGAAACCAGAAGGATAGCTCGACGGGTTGAGAACCTCACGAAGAAGATTTACAAACGAGAAAATTCCGTGACATTCAACAACGCTTGTTTGGATAATAAGTTGCTGCTTATATATATATATATATATATATATATATATATATATATATATATATATATATATATATATATATAGTCAATAATTGAAGTGAAATTATATATAAGTATAACCACTTATATTAGAAATATAAATTACCTGCATGTTTTAAGAGGTTCTATGCAGTTAAGCTAATGTTTGTCTTGAATATATATATATATATATATATATATATATATATATATATATATATATATATATATATATATATATATATAATTACACAAACTGAACATTAGCAGACATTGCATCCTACTCAGACGTCGATACATCATTTCAATGCACTTATTGGAAAACAAATTAATTTCCGAAAACGAACCGCAATATCTTGATGCCGAAATCAAATAGAATATGAGTCATTAAAGTCTTTCACAACAAACAACACTCACGAGGAAATTCTGAAACGTATATATTCTAGATTTTGGCGTCTCGCAAATTATGATCAACAGATTGAAGAGACGCAGAATGTCTATCGAACGAAATATCAACAAACACAACGTGGAAAAGTCGGGACCGTTCAACTGAAACGCTTCAAACGTCTTTAGTCTTCGCCAGGAGAACAGAAACAATTCGTCAATTTCGACGCCCCGAGAACCAGGAGGCGGCACATCAACCATTACAGGGGGTGAGAATAGGTAACCTACAGGTGTAGTTGTCCAAGTCTTGTTGGTGTGTTTCCGAGTCTGGTGATAAAAAAACGCATGGAAGAGGAGTGTTCCTATTTATCTACTTCCCACTGAGCAGAATGTGACACAAGGTCGGAAAGTGGGAGTTTCAGCACTCTAGAGGAAGAGTATTTATTTACTCCTCTCCAGGAGTTAGGAACAAGGCCAGTTTTTATCCTACTCTCACAAGTAAGATGTGACCCAAGGTCGGGTCGGGAAAGTGGGGTTTGAAAAGCCAGCGCCCGAGAGGTGAGCACCCTGGCCATTTTAAAAATTGCCTGGGCAGCCCCGTCGGCATTCCCCTGTAGGAGCGCCTCAGACAGTAAGCAATAAACTTACTTCTCCCCAAAGAGGGGAGGCAAAGCCTGGGAGGGTGGACTTCTTAGAACTGCACAGGACAGACCCATAGACCGGCGTAAATCAAGCCCCGAAGGACAAAACAATACCAGTATGGGGTGTAGTATCCATCGGAACAGATACTACACTTTGATCTTAGCCAAAAGGCCAAGCCGCAAGAGGAAGAGTAATTTGGGGAAGTTTAAAAAATTGCCTGGACAGCCCTGTCGGCATTCCTCGGTAGGGGCGCCTCAGACAGTAAGCAATAAACTTACTCCTCCCCCAAAATGGGCAGGCAAAGCCTGGGAGGGTGGACCTCCTAGAACTGCACAGGACAAACCCATAGACCGGCGTAAATCAAGCCCCGAAGGCCAAGACAATACGAGTCTATGGGGTGCAGTATCCATCGAAACAGATACTACACTTTGATCTTGGCCAAAAGGCCAAGAAGGATTTTATTTATCTACCTCCCACAAGATAAGATGTGACACAAGGTCGGGAAAGTGGGATTAGATAAGCCAGCGCTCGAGAGGTGAGCACTCTGGCCATTTAAAAATTGCCTGGGCAGCCCCGTCGGCATTCCCCGGTAGGGGCGCCTCAGGCAGTAAGCAATAAACTTACTCCTCTCTAAAGAGGGGAGGCAAAGCCTGGGAGGGTGCACCTCCTAGAACTGCACAGGACAAACACATAGACCGGCAGAAATCAAGACCCGAAGGCCAAGACGATACCGGTCTATGGGGTGCAGTATCCATCGGAACAGATACTACACTTTGATCCTGGCTAAAAGGCCAAGAAGGAGTGTTCACCCGAACTGATACTTGTCTAACTAGAATAAAACATGAAATTGGGAAGCAGCACCTGTTTGTTTATTTATTTTTGGGGAGTGTATTACTTACTACAAATCTAGGGAGATCTCCTTTCCCTTGGAATAATCGTTAGGGAAATGAATCGAGATTTGAAAGCCCGAAACGAGGATTGATATTGTCACGTCCCTTCCCTTGCATTTCTTCTAGATTTGCCTTGTAATTGAAGGTGAACAATACGGCCATTTTAGCTGCTTAGTTTGATTTCGAACTTTTAGTGTCTATACCCGGTTTTGATGAAGAGACATGGTATCAATATAGGTCTATTTCGTCTCGGAAACGATCGTACACATAACTGTTGTTGATGTTGAATTCTTGAAACGGATATAAATGAATATATCATAAATTTGTTTATCTCCGAGTTATAGTATATATATTCATAAAAATATATATTTAGGCATATACTCCTTATAATTTCCGAAACATTTTCAATTGCAAGCTCAATGAAGTTGTATTACAAAATTCAGAGCATATTTACTTTATAGTTGCATTCCAATGACCACAGGAAAATTCAATCCAAAATCATAATTTTAATTAATTTCAAGTTCCTTTATTTTCGTATTTCGGCGAATACCTGTATTTCTTCTCTTTTCTTTCCGACAAACAAAGCTAGTTTTATTTTTTTTATTTTTTCCTTTATTTTATTTATTTTTTCAAAATTAAAACCTTTTCTTACGCACGTTTCACACACACAAAAACACACATATATATATATATATATATATATATATATATATTAGTATTTCATGTGTCCGCATAACATTTTATGAGGCGATATCATTTTTTTATGTATCAATTTTCAGTATTTACTTCACCAGTGCTCGATACGTAAGTAGAGCTAGATAGTAAGCTATGGAAATTTATTTATGGCAATCGAGCGACACAAAGGCGTTTCATCCCCCGGGGGAATCTTCAGGCTAAAATGCATGGAGTTATTTTTGCTGAGTGTTTTTATATACACGGCAAGCTAGTTAACCAATCAAATTCTTTGTTGTTCTCTCAGCCAATCGTTGGGCTTCACACGAACAAAGATCTTGCTTGTGTTACTTCCTATATCCTGTTCTATTGTTCTGTTTTCTGTAGATTGACTTTATATCCTGTATATAAATATATATATATATATATATATATATATATATATATATATATATATATAGGCCAATCTACAGAAAACAGAACAATAGAACAGGATATAGGCACAAACTGGTCTATCCGCACTGATGAGCTGTGAAACAGCGAAACAGTCTGTATGTGGATGACTATATATATATATATATATATATATATATATATATATATATATACATGTGTATAGTTTAATTTAATGAAAAGTTAAAATAATTAGAAGATAAAAAGTCTATGATAAAGTATAGAGAAATATTCCTAGAAATAAAAATATAACTTGAAAAGATAATTCTAATTATCAGAAATAAATGTACCATAATTAGAATATAAATAAGTAAAATAATAATAATAATAATTAGAAAATAAATAAGTAAAATAATAATGATAATAATTAGAAAATAAATAAGTAAAATAATAATGTACCATAATTAGAAAATAAATAAGTAAAATAATAATGTACCATAATTAGAAAATAAATAAGTAATATAATAATGATAATAATTAGAAAATAAATAAGTAATATAATAATGATAATAATTAGAAAATAAATAAGTAAAATAATAATGATAATAATTAGATAATAAATAAGTAAAATAATAATGATGATAATAATTAGAAAATAAATAAGTAAAATAATAATGTACCATTATTAGAAAATAAATAAGTAAAATAATAATAATAATAATAATAATCAGAAAATAAATAAGTAAAATAATAATAATAATAATAATAATTAGAAAATAAATAAGTAAAAAAATAATATACCATAATTAAAAATTAAATAAGTAAAATAATAATGATAATAATTAGAAAAAAAAGTAAAATAATAGTGTACCATAATTAGAAAATAAATAAGTAAAATAATAATAATAATAATTAGAAAATAAATAAGTAAAATAATAATAATAATAATAATAATAATTAGAAAATAAATAAGTAAAATAATAATAATAATAATAATTAGAAAATAAATAAGTAAAATAATAATGATAATAATTAGAAAATAAATAAGTGAAATAATAATGATAATAATTAGAAAATAAATAAGTAAAATAATAATGTACTATAATTAGAAAATAAATAAGTAAAATAATAATTATAATAATTAGAAAATAAATAAGTTTAATAATAATGATAATAATTAGAAAATAAATAAGTAAAATGATAATGATAATAATTAGAAAATAAATAAGTAAAATAATAATGATAATAATTAGAAAATAAATAAGTAAAATAATAATGATGAAAATAATTAGAAAATAAATAAGTAAAATAATAATGTACCATAATTAGAAAATAAATAAGTAAAATAATAATAATAATAATTAGAAAATAAATAAGTAAAATAATAATAATAATAATAATAATCAGAAAATAAATAAGTAAAATAATAATAATAATAATTAGAAAATAAATAAGTAAAATAATAATAATAATAATCAGAAAATAAATAAGTAAAATAATAATAATAATAATTAGAAAATAAATAAGTAAAATAATAATATACCATAATTAGAAAATAAATAAGTAAAATAATAATAATAATAATTATAATAATTAGAAAATAAATAAGTAAAAAAATAATATACCATGATTAAAAAATAAATAAGTAAAATAATAATGATAATAATTAGAAAATAAATAAGTAAAATAATAATGTAACATAATAAGAAAATAAATAAGTAAAATAATAATAATAATAATCAGAAAATAAATAAGTAAAATAATTATGTACCATAATTAGAAAATTAATAAGTAAAATAATAATGTACCATAATTAGAAAATAAATAAGTAAAATAATAATGATAATAATTAGAAAATAAATAAGTAAAATAATAATAATAATGATTAGAAAATAAATAAGTAAAATAATAATAATAATAATTAGAAAATAAATAGGTAAAATAATAATGATAAAGAGTAGAGGAATAAAACGTATATATAAAAAATATCAGAGAAGAACATAAAATTCAAATTTAAAGTACGAAAAATAGAAAAAATGCAAAGTAGAACAAATTATTGAAGCAAAATTAAGAGAATAATAAAAAACAACTCAAAATTTAATAATGAGACAAAACACATTAATTGTTTTCTTTAAAGTAAAATAAGCCTTATTAGTATTGTATATATTTTAAATTTATTTTATACTTAATTTTTTACTTTATTTTTACTTTATTTTTTATTATTTTCTATTTATCCATTTATCCTAATTCATCCTATATTGTGAATATTTGAAATATCAAATTTGTTATTCTGTTTGCTGTTAAATTGGCTGTTTCTAAGGTATTTCCACTCTCATAACCTTTTTTTAAGCTGCCTGTTGGAAAAATATGTGGTTACATGTTGAGAGGCTTTGTTTTCAGTATTGTCTGAATGTTTTTTTTCAGATAGTATTGGAACCTGATGTTTATTGAGGGACTTCTGTATGTGATGTTATAAAGGGCACTGACGAAGACGTTTTGAAGTCTTCAGAACAATAAGACTGAATAAAATATTTCCAAATTGTCTTGGAAACGATCGTACGCCATATAATTCGTTGGTTTTGAATTCTTGGGACAATGTTCAAATTTTGTTGATCTCAACTCACTTTATATTTGAAAATGTTATTTATCTATAATAATTATATATATATATATATATATATATATATACGCTCTGTCTGCCAAGAAACACGTGTAGGTCTACAAATAGATTAATGTTGAAAATTGATGGTTTTTGTATGTAAGATTTTTTAATCTTACATACAAAAATGATAAATTTCCACTGAAATGCGAGAATAAAAAATTGAAGGAACTGATGTTAATTATGTTTTTGGATTGCTTTTTACATGGTCTTTGGAATTGAATCAATATATATATATATATATATATATATATATATATATATATATATATATATATATATATAAGTAAAATATAAAAATAAAGATTGTAAAAATACAAAAATATATATATATGGAAATTGAAAAAATAAAACCCCAAAATGTTATTTAGGTATTCATCAACGTGTCGTCTTTATTACAAGACTTCCTCAGGATGGTTGTCTGAAGAATAACAAACACAAGTACCAAATGTTTGAAACAGATAAATGGTGGCGGGTATTATATTGAAATTATGAGATACAAATAGATGGTGGAAGTAGCAAATGGTGGTTGGAGTTATAAGATCATTAAGTAGTGGGAGACGATATTACAATAGTTGTGGAAGGAGTGGGACGAACGTAGGTGAGGCTAGAATTAATTTCAATTATGAAGGGGAGGAGACACGAGACATGTTCATTGAATCTTTTTAAATTAGCCTTGAGATTAGAAAAACGGGAGTGTTAAGATATCAGAGTCATGTAATAGAACCGTGCGGAAAGTGATATATATATATATATATATATATATATATATATATATATATATATATATATATATATATTCTTCCCTCCGGCCTTTTAATGTGACCATGTTTTTTTAAGAGGTACCAATCTGTTTATTTGATACATTCTTGGCAATGAAGATACTTCCTACTGGCCAGGCATCAAGGGGAGAGAGAGAGAGAGAAAGAAAGAGAGAGAGAGAGAGAGGGGATACCATTGTGTGCGGGTGGGGGTGTGCACTGTTTTGCTCACACGCTCTTTCTCTCTTTTTTCCGACTCCCTCTTTTGCTTTCCCTCATTTTCATTCTTTTACTCTTCGTCTTTTTTTGTATCCCTTATTCATTCTCTCTCCCCCTCTCTATTTTTCTTTCTTTTTCTCGCTTTCTTTTACTTTCTTATTCTTCGCTTTTCTCTCTTTCTGTCATTCTCTCTCACCCTCTCCCATCCTTCCTTGCTTTCCATCTTTCTTTACCTCTTTTTCTTTCTCTTTCTTTTTCTCGTGCTCCCTACCCTCCCTCTCTCTCTCTTTCTCTCTCTACTTATCTCCCTTTTTTTCATTTACACTTTCTATCTTCGACTTTTGAAATGTCTCTTTCTTTTATTTTTTTACCTCTTTTCTTTCCTTTCCACCTTTTCTCTCACTCTCTCTTTTGTTCATTTTTACTTTCTCTTTCTTTCTCTTTTTCTCTCTCTTCAATTTCACTCTCATTTGCTTTCTTTTCTTGCTTTCTATCTTATCTGCCATCTTCCTTTTCATCTTATCTCTCACCCTCTCTTTCTGTCATTTTGACTCTCTCACTCTCACTTTATGTCTCTATTTCCCTCTCTCTTTCTCTTCCCATCTCTTTTTTCTCTTTCTCTTTCTCTCTCTCTCTTTTCTCATCACTCTTTCTCTCTCCTTTTCTCTCTCTCTTCTATTTTCTCTCTGATTTCATTTCTCTCTTTCCTTTCCATTTCATCTCTTACTTTCTCTTTCTTCCATTTCCACTCTCCCCCTCTCTCTTTATGCCCTTTCTTTCTCTCTCTCTCTCTCTTTCTCTCTCTCTCCCCCCCATCTCTCCACACTGACCCATCATTCTATGCAAACACAACAAAATCTCTTGCAACAATGACTTGACACTTTCATCCATCTGTTGACAAAAATCTCTAAAACAATCATTAAAAAACAAACAGTCTTAATTTACCACTTTATATTCAACCAGCAAGGCTACTCAACGTTGCCCGTGTATTATATAAAAAGAAATAGCAGGGCTAACCAGTGTCGCCGTGGTTTCTAATTCCCGTAAATTATGTAAGTTACAAAGAAAAAAAAAGTATAACTAAACAATATTTTAACTATTGTAATTTCATGGGTCAAAGTTCAGAGTAAAAATTATTCATCATCATCATCATCATCAATAAATTTATTCCGATCATCATCATCATCATCATCGTAAGCATCATCATAATAAATAGCAGCAGTTGTAGCAGCATCACAATTATCAAAATTATCCTCCTTCTCATCAATAAATTAATCCTCATCATCATCATCATCATCATCGATAAATTAATTCCCATCATCATCAATAAATCATCATCATCAACATCATCATCAATAAATTCCCATCATCATCATCATCATCATCATCATCATCATCATCATCATCATCATCATCATCATCATCGATAAATTAATTCCTATTCAGAAAACAACCTTTTTTTCTCTCTTTCAAACAGCAACTGTGCAGCATCTTCTTGATGAACGAATACAAATCTCCCGGGCGAAATCCAAATACTCATTCAGTCTTCACTTAAAATAGAAAAATTCTTATTCAATTAAAAAAAAAATCTAAAAAAAATAAATTAAAAAAAACATAAAAAAATCTCAACGAGGAAAATTGATTTGTTGAATGAAAATATATGAAAAAGTGAAATTGCTTAAGTAGATTAACTTTTCCATTTTTTTCCCCTGATTGACCCAAGAATTTGAGGATTCAACTTTTCCAGATACTCATTGTTTTCGCATTTGTTCAATTGGAAATGCCAACATTCTCATAGGAAAGCAATTAGTCGATATTAAAATCATAACCATTTTTTTTTATCAATAATTTCTGCCGCAGTGATTCTACGGAATTTCTGCAGGATCTTTTGCTGACAAACAGATTTTTGAAATGTCATTTTTTAAATAATAAGTCAAATCGATCCAATGGATATATTTTTTTATTCGATACAATTTATAAAACTTTTTATTTTTTATTTAATTCACAAGGCACATTGCCACTGAGCCGTGATTAAGGGACATATTTATTGTAGGGGCCTCCTAAGTGGGGAGTTGTGTATCAAGATGTTTGTTTACATTACATCTAAATTTCTGCGTGTTGGTACAGTCGGGGAAACAGGGAACAGGGAGTGAATTCCAAATGCAAGCAGTTCGAGGAAAGACGCTATTAGAGTAGAAAGCTTTCCAGCATCTGGGAACCTCTACTGTGAAGGGGTGGGATTTTGCTGAGCGTCAGATTCGTCGGGGTTATTTATGTTGAGAGCGTACAAGTGCAGTAAGTTCGTTGGAGCGCATTTTGTGGAAGTATTTATAAAGCAAGCATAGCGATGCGCCGTTGCAGTGATAGGGCAGAAGCTGCAGCTTGGCAAACAGTGTGGGACGTATTTATTGACTATTTCATACTGCAGTGCTTCGACCGGATTTCTGCAGGATTTTTGCTGACAAAGTGTTTTCAAGATTTCATCATTTTTTATTGGATACAAACAACATTGTCCGTTGGGTCACAACTAGTGATGGGACGATTTCAATTTTTTTGCTGATTTCAATACAATTACCGATTCTGTTCTAAATTCCTGATTCTATACACTTACTGATTCTGTTCTAAATTCCCGATTCCGATACAATTACCGATTCTGTTCTAAATTCCTGATTCTATACACTTACTGATTCTGTTCTAAATTCCCGATTCCGATACAATTACCGATTCTGTTCTAAATTCCTGATTCTATACACTTACTGATTCTGTTCTAAATTCCCGATTCCGATACAATTACCGATTCTGTTCTAAATTCCTGATTCTATACACTTACTGATTCTGTTCTAAATTCCCGATTCCGATACAATTACCGATTCTGTTCTAAATTCCTGATTCTATACACTTACTGATTCTGTTCTAAATTCCCGATTCCGATACAATTACCGATTCTGTTCTAAATTCCTGATTCTATACACTTACTGATTCTGTTCTAAATTCCTGATTCCGATACAATTACCGATTCTGTTCTAAATTCCTGATTCTATACACTTACTGATTCTGTTCTAAATTCCCGATTCCGATACAATTACCGATTCTGTTCTAAATTCCTGATTCTATACACTTACTGATTCTGTTCTAAATTCCCGATTCCGATACAATTACCGATTCTGTTCTAAATTCCTGATTCTATACACTTACTGATTCTGTTCTAAATTCCCGATTCCGATACAATTACCGATTCTGTTCTAAATTCCTGATTCTATACACTTACTGATTCTGTTCTAAATTCCCGATTCCAATACAATTACCGATTCTGTTCTAAATTCCTGATTCTATACACTTACTGATTCTGTTCTAAATTCCCGATTCCAATACAATTACCGATTCTGTTCTAAATTCCTGATTCTATACACTTACTGATTCTGTTCTAAATTCCTGATTCCGATACAATTACCGATTCTGTTCTAAATTCCTGATTCTATACACTTACTGATTCTGTTCTAAATTCCCGATTCCGATACAATTACCGATTCTGTTCTAAATTCCTGATTCTATACACTTACTGATTCTGTTCTAAATTCCCGATTCCGATACAATTACCGATTCTGTTCTAAATTCCTGATTCTATACACTTACTGATTCTGTTCTAAATTCCCGATTCCGATACAATTACCGATTCTGTTCTAAATTCCTGATTCTATACACTTACTGATTCTGTTCTAAATTCCTGATTCCGATACAATTACCGATTCTGTTCTAAATTCCTGATTCTATACACTTACTGATTCTGTTCTAAATTCCCGATTCCGATACAATTACCGATTCTGTTCTAAATTCCTGATTCTATACACTTACTGATTCTGTTCTAAATTCCCGATTCCGATACAATTACCGATTCTGTTCTAAATTCCTGATTCTATACACTTACTGATTCTGTTCTAAATTCCCGATTCCGATACAATTACCGATTCTGTTCTAAATTCCTGATTCTATACACTTACTGATTCTGTTCTAAATTCCCGATTCCAATACAATTACCGATTCTGTTCTAAATTCCTGATTCTATACACTTACTGATTCTGTTCTAAATTCCCGATTCCGATACAATTACCGATTCTGTTCTAAATTCCTGATTCTATACACTTACTGATTCTGTTCTAAATTCCTGATTCCGATACAATTACCGATTCTGTTCTAAATTCCTGATTCTATACACTTACTGATTCTGTTCTAAATTCCCGATTCCAATACAATTACCGATTCTGTTCTAAATTCCTGATTCTATACACTTACTGATTCTGTTCTAAATTCCCGATTCCGATACAATTACCGATTCTGTTCTAAATTCCTGATTCTATACACTTACTGATTCTGTTCTAAATTCCTGATTCCGATACAATTACCGATTCTGTTCTAAATTCCTGATTCTATACACTTACTGATTCTGTTCTAAATTCCCGATTCCAATACAATTACCGATTCTGTTCTAAATTCCTGATTCTATACACTTACTGATTCTGTTCTAAATTCCTGATTCCGATACAATTACCGATTCTGTTCTAAATTCCTGATTCTATACACTTACTGATTCTGTTCTAAATTCCCGATTCCGATACAATTACCGATTCTGTTCTAAATTCCTGATTCTATACACTTACTGATTCTGTTCTAAATTCCTGATTCCGATACAATTACCGATTCTGTTCTAAATTCCTGATTCTATACACTTACTGATTCTGTTCTAAATTCCCGATTCCAATACAATTACCGATTCTGTTCTAAATTCCTGATTCTATACACTTACTGATTCTGTTCTAAATTCCTGATTCCGATACAATTACCGATTCTGTTCTAAATTCCTGATTCTATACACTTACTGATTCTGTTCTAAATTCCCGATTCCGATACAATTACCGATTCTGTTCTAAATTCCTGATTCTATACACTTACTGATTCTGTTCTAAATTCCTGATTCCGATACAATTACCGATTCTGTTCTAAATTCCTGATTCTATACACTTACTGATTCTGTTCTAAATTCCCGATTCCAATACAATTACCGATTCTGTTCTAAATTCCTGATTCTATACACTTACTGATTCTGTTCTAAATTCCTGATTCCGATACAATTACCGATTCTGTTCTAAATTCCTGATTCTATACACTTACTGATTCTGTTCTAAATTCCCGATTCCAATACAATTACCGATTCTGTTCTAAATTCCTGATTCTATACACTTACTGATTCTGTTCTAAATTCCTGATTCCGATACAATTACCGATTCTGTTCTAAATTCCTGATTCTATACACTTACTGATTCTGTTCTAAATTCCCGATTCCGATACAATTACCGATTCTGTTCTAAATTCCTGATTCTATACACTTACTGATTCTGTTCTAAATTCCTGATTCCGATACAATTACCGATTCTGTTCTAAATTCCTGATTCTATACACTTACTGATTCTGTTCTAAATTCCCGATTCCGATACAATTACCGATTCTGTTCTAAATTCCTGATTCTATACACTTACTGATTCTGTTCTAAATTCCCGATTCCGATACAATTACCGATTCTGTTCTAAATTCCTGATTCTATACACTTACTGATTCTGTTCTAAATTCCCGATTCCGATACAATTACCGATTCTGTTCTAAATTCCTGATTCTATACACTTACTGATTCTGTTCTAAATTCCCGATTCCGATACAATTACCGATTCTGTTCTAAATTCCTGATTCTATACACTTACTGATTCTGTTCTAAATTCCCGATTCCGATACAATTACCGATTCTGTTCTAAATTCCTGATTCTATACACTTACTGATTCTGTTCTAAATTCCTGATTCCGATACAATTACCGATTCTGTTCTAAATTCCTGATTCTATACACTTACTGATTCTGTTCTAAATTCCCGATTCCGATACAATTACCGATTCTGTTCTAAATTCCTGATTCTATACACTTACTGATTCTGTTCTAAATTCCCGATTCCGATACAATTACCGATTCTGTTCTAAATTCCTGATTCTATACACTTACTGATTCTGTTCTAAATTCCCGATTCCGATACAATTACCGATTCTGTTCTAAATTCCTGATTCTATACACTTACTGATTCTGTTCTAAATTCCCGATTCCAATACAATTACCGATTCTGTTCTAAATTCCTGATTCTATACACTTACTGATTCTGTTCTAAATTCCCGATTCCGATACAATTACCGATTCTGTTCTAAATTCCTGATTCTATACACTTACTGATTCTGTTCTAAATTCCCGATTCCAATACAATTACCGATTCTGTTCTAAATTCCTGATTCTATACACTTACTGATTCTGTTCTAAATTCCCGATTCCGATACAATTACCGATTCTGTTCTAAATTCCTGATTCTATACACTTACTGATTCTGTTCTAAATTCCCGATTCCGATACAATTACCGATTCTGTTCTAAATTCCTGATTCTATACACTTACTGATTCTGTTCTAAATTCCCGATTCCGATACAATTACCGATTCTGTTCTAAATTCCTGATTCTATACACTTACTGATTCTGTTCTAAATTCCCGATTCCAATACAATTACCGATTCTGTTCTAAATTCCTGATTCTATACACTTACTGATTCTGTTCTAAATTCCCGATTCCAATACAATTACCGATTATGTTCTAAATTCCTGATTCTATACACTTACTGACTCTGTTCTAAATTCCCGATTCCAATACAATTACCGATTCTGTTCTAAATTCCTGATTCCGATAAAATGACTGATTCTGTTCTAAATTCCAAATTCCGATACAATTAGCAATTCTGTTCTAAATTCCCGATTCTGATACAATTACCGATTCAGTTCTAAATTCCCGATTCCGATAAAATTATGGATTCTGTTCTTAATTCCCGATTCCGATACAATTATCCATTCTGCTCTAAATTCTTGATTCTGATACAATTACCAATTCTGTTCTAAATTCCTGATTTCGATACAATTACCAATTCTGTTCTAAATTCCCGATTCCGATACAATTACCAATTCTATTCTAAATTCCTGATTTCGATACAATTACCAATTCTGTTCTAAATTCACGATTCCGACACAATTACCAATTCTGTTCTAAATTCCCGATTCCGATACAATTACCAATTCTGTTCTAAATTCACGATTCCGATACAATTACCAATTTCGTTTTAAATTCCCGATTCCGATACAATTACCAATTTTGTATTAAATTCCTGATTCCGATACAATTACCAATTCTATTCTAAATTTCTTGATTTCGATACAATTACCAATTCTGTTCTAAAATCTCGATTCCGATACAATTACCAATTCTGTTCTAAATTCCTGATTCCGATACAATTACCAATTCTGTTCGAAATTCCTGATTCCGATACAATTACCAATTCTGTTCTAAATTCACGATTCTGATACAATTACCAATTCTGTTCTAAATTCCTGATTCCGATACAATTAGCAATTCTGTTCTAAATTCCCGATTCTGATACAATTACCGATTCAGTTCTTAATTCCCGATTCCGATAAAATTATGGATTCTGTTCTTAATTCCCGATTCCGATACAATTATCCATTCTGCTCTAAATTCCTGATTCTGATACAATTACCAATTCTGTTCTAAATTCCTGATTTCGATACAATTACCAATTCTGTTCTAAATTCCCGATTCCGATACAATTACCAATTCTATTCTAAATTCCTGATTTCGATACAATTACCAATTCTGTTCTAAATTCACGATTCCGACACAATTACCAATTCTGTTCTAAATTCCCGATTCCGATACAATTACCAATTCTGTTCTAAATTCACGATTCCGATACAATTACCAATTTCGTTTTAAATTCCCGATTCCGATACAATTACCAATTTTGTATTAAATTCCTGATTCCGATACAATTACCAATTCTATTCTAAATTTCTTGATTTCGATACAATTACCAATTCTGTTCTAAAATCTCGATTCCGATACAATTACCAATTCTGTTCTAAATTCCTGATTCCGATACAATTACCAATTCTGTTCGAAATTCCTGATTCCGATACAATTACCAATTCTGTTCTAAATTCACGATTCTGATACAATTACCAATTCTGTTCTAAATTCCTGATTCCGATACAATTACCAATTCTGTTCGAAATTCCTGATTCCGATACAATTACCAATTCTGTTCTAAATTCACGATTCTGATACAATTACTGATTCTGATTCTTTTCTAATTTCTAAATAGTATGCTATAGAGTTGCTTTTTTTTTTCAATGTTCAAATTACCGTAAAAACCCATCTAATATGTGCATATATTTTCGCAAACTTTAAAATACACTTGTGGAGGTTATCTATAAATTTTAGTTTCACTGGTTGTTTAAAATCAATAAATATTTATCATTTCATCATTAGTATCAGCGATGGAAAATTAAGTTTTAAACAAAAAAAAATACAATTAAAAGAATCGTTTTTGCATCGGAATATTGCCACAAATTTTTCCGCTTCTGATAACGATACCACAAAAAGTTCCGATTTTTTCGATTCCCGAATCTGATTTTCCATTCTGATTTCGATTAATGACCCGTTGGATCACAACTACTACAACTATTTGTCCTATATTCATTTCATTCGAAAATTCAGAAATTGTAACATATCTATTAAGACGTTCTTTTTGCATAACTAAATATAATAAGTCTCTTTATTTCTATATCATTATTATTATTATTATTATTATTATTATTATTATTATTATTATTATTATTATTATTATAATCTAAGCGTCAGAGGCAGCGAAGTGTGGCAGTTATGCCCCCAAGCGCGTAACGCGTACTCCTGTAACATACTCCTCCTCCTCCTCCTCCGCATCATCATCATCATCATCATCATCATCATCATCATCATCATCATCATCATCATCATCATCATCATCATCATCATCATCATCATCATCATCATCAGGGTCTTTTTTATTTCACTCCTGGTGAAGGAACTCTTCCTTGGTTTCTTTCCACCTTGTTTTATTCCTGGCTAGCCGTGGTCAAGTAGGAACTAGTTGACTATCGCGGTCGTCTTTCCATCGAGATTTCGGCCTTCCTCTAGGTGTTTTCCATTTCTTCGGGGTCCATTCTGTCACTCTATATGTCCACCTGTTGTCTATACACCTCGAAAGGTGACCTGCCCAACTATGTTTTGCCATTCGTATTGTAGTGATCATGTCTTTTACTCCAGTTTGCTGTCTGATCCAGGTGTTTCTTTTTCTGTCATATAAAATACACTTTTGTTAATTATATACCACTGTGTTGGTCGTCATTTTTATCGGCCTGCAAAGCCACAACAGGACCTATCTGCGAGATCACAACTCTAACCCTAACTAACTAACCCTAAGAATTCGCTAGACATATTGGAGTCGAAACCACTCGGAATATCACAATCCTAACCTTAACAATCCGGTAGATCACATATTGAATTAGAAGCCATTCGGTAGATCACATATTGGAAGAAAACCGAAAGAAATGATATAGTGTTCCATATTAAATCCCGAGCAACGTTGGGTTTTCCTGCTGGTTATATGTGAAGAGAGATAGGTGTCTCTATTCAATCTGTGTGTATTTGTGATGGTAATGTTATTTTATAAAGACGCCCGATAGAGTGCGGACGGACGGACGGACGGACGAAGCCTTCTGTAGGAATGCGAAGGCATTTCCAAATTGCAAATGTTTATACGTCGATTTGATGATGTTTGCTTTTGCGTTGATGCGAGCTTTGTAATTGATGGCAAATATATTTGATTCAAGGAAATATACGAGCAAATAGATGAAGACAGAAAAAGAAAAGAAACGAAAGAAACAAAAAACAACTTAAAGAAAAAAAACCAAAAAACAAACACAAAAAAAACAAAAAACAAAAAAACATCAGCGTTAATCCCGAAAGAATACGAAAGCTGAAATTGATTTTCAACATCTATAATTTAATAAAGTGAGAGAATTATAAAAATCTTCATTCTGCAACAATAAAAGCGACGGCAAACAATGTTCAATTGTGATGCGCACAACAACGAAGAAAAAGAATCGCCGTAGAAATTCAGATTAAACATCGACACACAAAAACGCTAAAAGACCTGAAGAGGTTCTGAGCGAATGCGGAGGAGGTTAACGATATTTTAAAATCAGATTTTAATTAAAGAATACATTAAACTCTGGAACCTTTTCAAGGGAGAATACAGAAAGATGTCGTACAAAGAATAGATTTCTTTCTACCCTTTTTTTTTTATCAAGAACATATATTAGTATATAAATAATATCTAATATATAAAGTTAAGTCAGTCCTCCCCTACATAAGTGATTGATAGCTTTCGTAACAGACTGTAATAAAAACTGGAAGCCGAACATAACTTAAGGATAAGTTTTATTTAACTATTCGTTGCTTACTGAGACAAATAGTATTCAATATTCACTCTTAATATATACACGAATGTAGAACATTCCATTATTAACAAAGGGGTGAGACGGGCATTAATTACCTTTGATACTACATTCTCCCCCATCTACCTTCTTATTCGTAGGGAACAAAATCATCCCATCGACCTGGCCTCCTGCGGGTTCGTTGAGGGCGTCTTGGTTGTTCGTGTCCGGCATCCATCTCTAATCTAGGCTCCTCGGGACCTGACGACATTTCGGGACTGTCTTGTGTGGCTGGCTTAGGGCTAAACTATCTTGCTCCGAAACGCTCTCGTTTTGTTCGGCGCTTCGGTCGCTTGGTGTCTGAAGATTGAGTATCTGTCTCAGATATTGGGTGAAGCCGCTTTCGTGGTACCCATCTTTCGTCCGAACTAATCAGAGACGACTCTGTTAGAATATTCAGATTCGTTTTGTTGGGACTCTGAACTTGACGTATCTGGCGCACGATCACCTAAGTGGGTCGGAGCTGTATATCCATCTGAAGCAGTTCTACGTTCATATACATTCCCTGCCGGGGCTAGATCCCTTAAAGGGGACAGTAGATTGCCTTCCTTCCGAATTTCTGACCAGTGCATACTGAGGGTTCGCTTCGATTAATTCTACCTCGCTCACCAATGTGTCATGTTTACTGTGACGAACATGGCGTTTTAATAAAACTGTGCCAGCTTGTGCAAGCCACGAGGAAAGTGGTGTACCTGCTGAGCTTCGTCATGGGAACGAGAAGAATATCTCATGTGAAGTAGCGTTTGTCGCTGTACATAATAGAGTCGTAATAGCGTATAAAGCCATGGGGATGAGACTTTCTCAATCGGAGATCGGACTATTGCGATTTGCGGCCGCCAACTGTACTGTCTTCCATATTATGCCATTGCATCTTTCGCACCGTCCGTTTCCTTGAGGATTGTGAAGAGTTGTTCTACTTACAGCTACTCTTCGTTCATTCAGAAACTGCTTGAGTTCGTCCGACATAAAAGCAGATTCACGATCTGAATGTACAGGGTGGGCCAAAATAAGGGTCCTATCTTTAAATTTGAATAACTTGAATTTGAATAACTTCCACAAAATAAAAGTTAAACTCACCAAACTTTATGTGTGTGTAGACTGACCCTTCCGAGATTTTTTGAAATAAACAAAACAAATTTTAGCCGAAAAACACTTCTTAAAACTTACAAAAACTAAAGTATTGTTTTTTACACTGTTTTGAGTTTTTTAAGCAAAAATAATGCTTTCTAAATGAGGGTACGTTCCTTAGGGCTAATACGGCTCATGCTTTCTTCGGAAGGGGTCCTTTACTTATTCTAAAAAAAAAAAAAAAAAAAATCAATAAATAAAAAAGTTATGAATTTTAAAAATAGGACCCTTATTTTTGCCCACCCTGTATATATATGCAGGCACTCCAAAAACGGCAAAAATGGAGCAGAAGCCTTGAATTACTGTTGCAACCGTTACGTCTGGGCAGGGGATGACGAACGGAAATCTTGAGTACTCGTATTTTTATGTCAATATCGTCTCTGCAACACTACAAAATCATCAGAAAAAATTCACAAAGAGTAAAAAGTTCTTGGATTAAAGTGTCTTGAAAAAACCTACACTATACAGTGGTTCATTTTTGGGTGAAAGCAAACAAAAAACAAATAAAATAGAGCAAAAACTCACACGTTGTTTGGCACAAGACAAATGAAACGGACCATAAAAATATATATCTCTCCAAATATGATCTGAGGTTAAGATCGGATTCTAACTCTGCCTGATGAGATCTCAGTTTATAGTAACTGTTGATCGATAACATCGACATGCCAGTGTCGCAGATTTTGTACATGTCTGTGTAAATAAAATTATCATATATATATATATATATATATATATATATATATATATATATATATAAAACAATAATAATTGTGGCTGTATTCTTTTCTATCAGTAGAATCTCTCTCCATGATAGACTTTCATATCCTATCTCTGATTAGGTCTTCATTTATCCCTCTTTCTCTCAAACCATTCCTTATCACTTCCTCTCATGTTTTCCTTGGCTATCACCTGGAACTGCCCTGCACCTCAACTGTTCTACATCTACTAACCCAAGAACTCTCATCCATTCTGTAAATGTGACTATACCAACTAAGTATCCTGTTCTGTCTACATCTCCCTATACAGTCCGGATTCAATCTTTCTCTGAGGTCATCAGATTTAGGCATGCCCTTAATATTCCCATTAGACACCTATCGTATCATTCTCATATCATTTCTCTCCATGTAAGGCATGTTTTCAACCCTCACTAGTTATGCTTCACTTTTATACATCATTACACTGCATACACATGATTGATAGACTTTCTTCTTGGTTGACAGTGGTAACGCTCTGCTGGTTAGTTATGACAGAAGTTCCATGAAGTTAATCCATCCACTTGCCTTTGGCTAGGATAAAAGTGTAATATTTATTTTGATATTACATTTAATTTTTTCTGTCCTTGTTAGTGAAAGTGAAATTTTTTTAAACTAAAGCATTTTTTAAATTTTTTGTCTCATTCCAGAATGCCCCTTTTAGGGGAGCTGGATTTTCCTCACATTCTGTTGTAGACCTGTGCTAGAGGGTCACAAAGATAACAACCACAAATTGTGACAGGTTAAAATATACAATGTATTTATTCATAGCAATACAGTAACGCCACTAAATGTGGTAGGAGATGACCGGATTCCTACCATGCGGTAAAACATGAATAGGAATGTCCTCTGTTTGAGTCTTTGCAACCATGGTATTTATTATAGATGGTTGCTTCCATTAGTTCTTCAATAGGGGTGATTTGTACCCCACAACACATTCAAAAACGATTTTGTGTTTAATTCTACGCTCATAGGGAGGATAGTAAATAGGTACCCCATCCCCTTCTAACTCTTGCTATCACACTAACACCAGCATTCCCCTGTGCTTCAATGGTATCACTAAGGTAAAAAAATATCTTCTGAACAACCTCAATAGCCTTGTACTACTTTTTTTTTTGTGTTACACCTGAGCTACAGCAGGTCCACAATAATTGATTGTTTTCTTTCACTTGGCACAATCACTAGCTTTGTCCGGGTGAAAGGTCGGTCTTAGAGATCATTATGGAGGACTTCTGCCTTCCTCTCGGTCACTTCCCGGAAATTTCAAATTTAAAAGCGAGTTTCGCAATAAAGTTGATCGGTCCTCAGCACATGTCCGAACAATCGTAGCGAACATTCTCCCATCTTGCCATCGATCGGCGCGATGACGTAGTGCCTTTGGATATCGTTATTCCAGAGGTGGTCGAACAGTGTAACTCCCGAGATCCAGCGGAGCATTTTAGCGAATTTTCGCTCCACCTCTCTCGTTGCCGGCAAACATTCAAGAGCCGCGTACACTCAATTCATATAATGATGAACCCTTTAAATTACCGACAGATCATTGAATGTTACTAAATCTTTGAATTGTATCGATTTAATTTTCTAAAAAAAAATTTAAAGATGAAACCCGACAATCTCAAAAGAATCTCTGTGACTTTTGTCAAATTCTACTACCAGAAAATTTTGAAGTCTTTAAAAAAAAAAACATGGCTAAAATAAAAACCAAAAATACAAAACATTTTCTTCTTCTGTGAAAAGGTAAAAATAAATAAGTATATATTTTTGGACAAGTAAAAGTCTTTAAAATTTTGCCAATTTTATTTTTTCGTAAAGTAATCTCTTGAAATTTGAAGTGATGCCAACCGTTTCTTCGGAAAGAGAGTATTTTCTGCTTTACTCAAAGATAAAATTAAAACTTTTTTTTGCAGCAGCAGCAAGGACTTTTGCTTTTGATTGCCACCCAATTATCAAGTCTAATAATTTAAATTTTTTTCTCGCAAATAGTGAACGGCTTTAAAATTCATAAAATCAATTTTGATACATATTTTAAATTTTACTGTCTATCATGATTATTTGATTTATTATTTAATTTATCAAAACGTAGTAAATGCTGTTAATGTTATTTTAATCTTATATACAGGGTGGGCCAAAATAAGGGTCCTATCTTTAAATTTGAATAACTTGAATTTGAATAACTTCCACAAAATAAAAGTTAAACTCACCAAACTTTATGTGTGTGTAGACTGACCCTTCCGAGATTTTTTGAAATAAACAAAACAAATTTTAGCCGAAAAACACTTCTTAAAACTTACAAAAACTAAAGTATTGTTTTTTACACTGTTTTGAGTTTTTTAAGCAAAAATAATGTTTTCTAAATGAGGGTACGTTCCTTAGGGCTAATACGGCTCATGCTTGCTTCGGAAGGGGTCCTTTACTTATTCTAAAAAAAAAAAAAAAAAATCAATAAATAAAAAAGTTATGAATTTTTAAAAGTAGGACCCTTATTTTTGCCCACCCTGTATAAGATGAAGACGAGAATCTTCCTTTCTTTGACCGGAATAGCTTTAATAAAAAAAGACGGATAAAAAATTTGTTTCGTGAGAGATTCAGGCCAATTATTGGGAGGTGTTTTTTTTCAATTAATTTTTCCGATTCCGATACCCCCAAAAGTTCCGATTTTTTCGATTCCCTTATTCCGATTGATCGTTCCAACACTAGTATATATATATATATATATATATATATATATATATATATATATATATATATATATATATATATATATATATTGTAATGTTGCAGAGACGATATTAACATAAAAATGTTGTTTGGCACAAGACAAATGAAACGGACCGTAAAAAATATATCTCACAGAAATGGTATGTTTTTTGGAAATGCGAAAAAAAAAATAAAAAAATAATAATATAAAAACATGGTTATTGGAATAGAATATGAACCTGACTTTATATATATATATATATATATATATATATATATATATATATATATATATTAGTCCAGGGTTTCGAATCGTGTGACCGGTGGTGAATAGTCGTACTTCTATGCTGATGAGTCTTGATTGAAAAAAGACGAAACGTATACGTCCATAGATAAAAATATAAACAATAACAAATATTTTATATTTGAAGCTCCTCGTTAAAAAGTAGAGCACTGTAAAATGGTAGTAGTAACACAGCGTAGCGTCACTTGCTTTATGCATCGTTCCTTCCCTTATAGAAGTTTGAATGCCTGTACGCTTTCGCCGCCGTTATTGTGTTAAAATTATCATTGTTTATAAGCTGTTCAGAACTGGCCTATAGGTTGAAAAAATACTTGTAGTCCAGGGTTTCGAATCGTGTGACCGGTGGTGAATAGTCGTACTTCTATGCTGATGAGTCTTGATTGAAAAAAGACGAAACGTATACGTCCATAGATAAAAATATAAACAATAACAAATATTTTATATATATATATATATATATATATATATATATATATATATATATATATATGTATATATGTATGTATATATGTGTGTGTGTGTTTGTGTAAGCAGATTACTTGTTCAACAAACTGGTAGGATAATTACAGAGGAAAAATTATTTCTTGTTAACAAATAAAAAGGTGGGGGCGGATTATAAAAAGAGAAAGGAAAATCGCTAAAATTTTCTTTAAGGCCTTATCGTCTGACCCTTTAAGAGGAAACGTCAAAACGATAAATTAAAAACTGAGAAAATTGGATGAGAAATGAGTGGAACAAATTATTTTCAGTTGGAAAAATTAGTTGAGAGAAAAAGGGGGGAAATCTCTCAACATCATGGGGGATTTGGATCCCAAGGGTTATAAATGAGAACTGCCCAACACATACCACGCGATATTTGTTATCGAAAGGTTTTGAGAAATCGGGGAATACAAATATTTATTCAAACCAGTATTCCGATGAGTGGTTTTCTGTTTTACACAGAACTAGGTCGAACTATCATCTCAATATTCTTAAATCGTTAGTTATTAATAATTCTCGGTCTAGCCTGTGTAGACTGAATGTTCTAAAATATCATTTGGAGATCTTCGACGATCCAAATCCCCCATTACGTTGAGAGAGTTCCCCTCTTCTTTTCTCTTAACTGATTTCTCTAATTGAAAATAATTTCCTTGCATGCCAATGATTTTTACGGGAGAAGAAAGGGACATTTTTAATAATGTATTCACCCTGAAAGACATTTATTATTTCAAAACGAATATTATTTTTAACAGCAAATTATGTAGATTGATGTAGAAAGCACTGTGGAATTTCCACAGGTCTCACTAATAAATAAAAGGAGAGTAAAAAGTGACAAACTTGGGTTTAATTTCGACAGCCTCGTGACTCTCGCTTCCCTTATTTTCTCTTTTAGTCCTCACATTCCATGAGCGATGTTTCTGACATAGGGGGAATAATTGCTGTTTTCTGTGTTGGAATCTATCCATCGAACACTTATCGTTGGCTAATTCTTTACCTTGAAGTAGTATTTGTTTTAGCTCCTTACATCAAGTGGCTTCATGCCTTGTCTGGAGCGATTTCCATAAAAATATATTTAGTGGATTTAGTTAAACGAGTTTTTGCTGTGAATGTTTTGCAGGGGATCCAGAGATTGAGGAACCTATTTTACTTAATTATCCGCTGAATTTCCACATGCCCCATTAGTTAATTATTTTCTTCCAAGGTAATTTCCACGGTGAGCCGTATATGAATTGGGGTGTTGCTTCGACACCTCGGAAGAGTGCTACGACTTTTAAATGGAGATACACTACAGTTAGGTCATCGTGACCTCTTGGATGTATAAAAGAGTTTCCAAATGTTTGAATTTTTTTGTTGTCTTTTTGAAAAGAAAAAAAAACACATGGGGGACCGGAAATAATCACTCAAACCTAATAAGCAGCTAGACGGAAAGACGATGGAGTGCCACAAACAAAATGTCCTATTTTGGGATCAATTTTTACAGTCAATTCCTCCACACGTACGCACACTTCACCCATGTCCCGCCCTTCTCTCTCTCTCTCCTTCCCTACCCTCTTTCTCTCTCTCTCCTTCCCTTCCCTCTTTCTCTCTCTCTCCCTTCCCTCTCTCTCTCTCTCTCTCTCTCTCTCGCGCGCTTTTTCTTTCGAACAATGACTACGTCTAGACACACCGAAGAGTTGTTTTACGACGAAACAGTTCCGTGCAGATGACTACATTTTATATCTATACGAGCCGGAAGACCCGGCGTTGCTCGGGATTGAATGAGGATCACTACTATGTACTTTTTCACTATGTTCACAACACCAATGTTTATTTGTTTGCACATATCTTAAACTTAAGGTAGACAACTCCTATTATATTCTTGAATTTAAAATGAGTTATCCCCTTGCTGATTTTTATTTTTAGGTGATTGTTTAAAAAAGTATTCATCTTGGCCGGACTAAGTAATATTTAAAATAAATTGTAGCTAAGTACATTATTATATTGCCAATAACATTGTACAACAATAACAAATGGTAATTGGCTAGTCAGAAGCAAAGTTTGATTTATTGGCTTAAATGTTATTTGAATCTGACTTTAAAAATCCGACAGTGATAAGCTTACCCGACGTTGCTCGGGATTGAATGAGGAACATATTACTGCCCCCTCCTCCCGTTTCACCCCCAAATATAGTCTAAAGAATTAGTATCTTATACATATGGTTTACATTTCATTAAAATCGGATATACGTATTTGAAGTTTTAAGGGGGTTCTATCTCCATTTGTCACTTTGAGGTGGGGGCACGTAGAAAGTGACGTAGATATTCGGGACCACTTCCATTGTCCTCCCGAGACAATTTTACAAAACTAATATGAATTTCATCAAAATACGATATATTTGCTTTTTTAAAGGCCGTTCGGCACTTTAGGTTAGGCCCTTAGAGATTTGTGGCCACTTCCATTGTTTTCCTCGGAAAATATTATACATATGATTTAAATTTCATAAAAATAGGATATATTTAAAGTTTGAAAGGGATTATGTCCTCATAGCCCCTTAGTTGCGCACTTAGTGATTAGAGAACACTTCCATTGCCTTCCCTGGTAAATTTTACATAAGAATATACTTTTAGATTTATGTAGATTCTCTAGTCTTTCTTTTTATAGGGAACACGTAAACATCGCACACACATACACAGAGGCATTGAGTCTTATATACGTAATAGAAGGTATATATATATATATATATATATATATATATATATATATATATATATATATATATATAATAATAATAAGGAGAGGTGGTTTGCTTGAAGCATTGTGTGTAATACGTATATATATATATATATATATATATATATATATATATATATATATATATATATATATATATATATATATGCAATGCAGAGAGCCGGACTGATGAGAAGCTGGAAAGAACAAAAATAAACAATCGAAGGAGAAAACTTACAACTATCTATTTATTTTTATTTTCAATCTTACATAAACAGCAAATAAGGTGTTAGCTGTGTGTGATGCCCGTAGAAGATCAACACAACATCGGTACAGTCGATTTCAACTCCAAACTAAAGGGACTTATAGTTGGTCTCCTTATGTTGGATAATGGCCCTGTGAGGCCGGACGCATCTTGAAGTGGACGTATGTGTGGAGGATCGTTTGGTTTGGCTTGCGCGATTTAGTGCGAGTGGACCCGTACAGTTGAGTGCAAAATAAAACTGGTTCTCACAGTTGGAGCTCACAAACGTTGACATGCCACCATTTGGATGACACCTTTTAGGTCGGGGGTTCAATTGAGTCAGGCTGTGACGAACGCCCCTGTGCATAGGGGTTTTGTGACGTCACTGGCTCTTGTGTGGGAAACTGAATTTTGAGTCTGGTTTTTGGAAGCAAGCTAAACAAACGTATTTCTCCATGTAGTCCGTAAATGAAAAGGGGAATTTTATTCCCTAAAAGAATACAGGCGTGATGAAATTCCTTCCTCCCCCCTCCTCGAATGGCAAAGAACTTAATTGACCATAGATACTTAGAAATTAACTACGATAAAAGTAGTGAATTGATCTCTCTCTTCGTTAGTAACACATCTCTAAGAACGACAGAAACTTGACGCCTAAATAAAAGTAATCATATTTAGAAGAGAGAGTATGCCTTGTTTTTCGCTGTGTATGAGAATTTTTGTTACAGCCCAATACAACGATGATGATACTGGACGCGCGGCGTGTGGCGATGATGGCGGCGATGTTCCACAGCAGTCCCGAAACGAGGAGAGAACTCAACCGCTGGACGACATCGAAACGACACCCCTCCACGACAAAAAAGAAAAGGTACGAGTAATCAAAGGACTATGTAACGCTATGCCGGACTCTCTTCAGCCATTGCTTATGTCTGTCTCCCCAGAAAAGAAAACAGCCTTTACGGGGAGACAGACATAAAAAAAGAAACACGATAGTCCGATAAAGGGGCCTATTATAGGTCCCTTTGTTACGATTTGAAACTTACGGTACCAATTTTATTCTTATCTTCTATAATACATATATTAATATATTTTTTTCCAAGGAAAATATTTTTCTTTGAAAATCAATGGATTAAAGGGCTATTCTATAAATTACTCTTTGTTAAAATATTTGATTATATTAATTTGTAAAGTATGTAACTTAACTTTGTTTTATTATTTCATTCTTTCCTCTCTCTCTCTCTCTCTCTCTCTCTCTCTCTCTCTCTCTCTCTCTCTCTATATATATATATATATATATATATATATATATATATATATATATATATATATATATATATATGATAAAATTAAATTATATATATACATATATATATATAAAACTTGACTATCCACTAGAGTTGTCTGAATAATCAAAATAATAAAAGGTCTTGGTTGCTGTCGTTTTCACAACGTTTCGATCTTAAAAATAAAAGATCGAATAAAGGGTTAGGTTTGAAATTTTCATAAGGTTACTAACCATGATAAAGAATACAACGGGTGAAATGTTGCAAAAAATGATCTCAAACAAGGATTAAGTAAAGGATTAAATAAAGGGTTAAATAATAGATTAAATAAAAGGTTAATAAAGGAATAGAAAGGGTTAAATATAGGATTAAATAAAGGGTTTAATAATAGATTACATAAAGGGTTAAATAATAGATAAAATAAAGGGTTAATGAAGGATTAAAAAAATTAAATATATGATTAAATAAAGGGTTCAATGATAAATTAAATAAAGGATGAAGAAATGTTAAATAAAGGATTAAATAAATGGTTAAATAATAGATTAAATAAAAGGTTAATAAACGAAAAGAAAGGGTTAAATATAGGATTAAATAAAGGGTTTAATAATCAATTAAATAAAAGATTGAGAAATGTTAAATAAAGGATTAAATAAATGGTTAAATAATAGATTAAATAAATGGTTAAATAATAGATTAAATAAAAGGTTAATAAAGGAATAGAAAAGGTTAAATATAGGATTAAATAAAGGGTTTAATAATAGATTAAATAAAAGGTTAAATAATAGATTAAATAAAAGGTTAATAAAAGAAATAGAAAGGGTTAAATATAGGATTAAATAAAGGGTTTAATAATAGATTAAATAAAAGGTTAAATAATAGATTAAATAAAAGGTTAATAAAAGAAATAGAAAGGGTTAAATATAGGATTAAATGAATTGTTAAATAATAGATTAAATAAAAGGTTAATAAAATATGAAGAAATGTTAAATCAAGGATTTAATAAAGGATGATAAAGGTTTAAATATAGAAGTAAAAAAAGGAATAAATAAAATGTTAAATAAAAGTTTCTGACGATAACAAAGAGTGCAATAGGCGAAAGGTTGCAAAAATGGTCTCAAACAAGGATTGAATAAAATATTAAATAAAGAGTTAAATAAAGAGTTTAATAATAAATTAAATGAAGGGCTGATAAAGGATTTTAAAAAGCGTTAAATAATAAATTAAACAAAGTGTTTACAAAGTTAAATAAATGGTTAAATAAAGAGTTTAATAATAAATTAAATGAAGGGCTAATAAAGGATTTTAAAAAGCGTTAAATAATAAATTAAACAAAGTGTTTACAAAGTTAAATAAATAGTTAAATAAAGAGTTTAATAATAACTTAAATGAAGGGCTAATAAAGGATTTTAAAAAGCGTTAAATAATACATTAAACAAAGTGTTTACAAAGTTAAATAAATGGTTAAATAAAGAGTTTAATAATAAATTAAATTAAGGGCTAATAAAGGATTTTAAAAAGCGTTAAATAATAAATTTAACAAAGTGTTTACAAAGATTAAATAAATGGTTAAATAAAGAGTTTAATAATAACTTAAATGAAGGGCTGATAAAGGATTTTAAAAAGCGTTAAATAATAAATTAAACAAAGTGTTTACAAAGTTAAATAAAGGTTTAAATAAATGTTAGATAGTGAAGGGGATGCCTGGATGGGAGTGGGTCTGAGTGGTGGTCTTAAAAGAGGGCCTACAAATGAAAGTCGAGGAAACCACGTGACTTCCGCCAGAGGGATTTTAGTTTTTTTTCTTTCTTGGTGACAACTGGAGTGGACACAAAACGTTGCCGCCCTCGTGGGGGCGGTCGCGTTTCATGTAGTTAAGTCTATCCATCTGTTTGCCTCTCTCTCTCTCTCTCTCTCTCTCTCTCTCTCTCTCTCTCTCTCTCTCTCTATATATATATATATATATATATATATATATATATATATATCTTTCTTTCTCTCTCTCTCACGCGCGCGTACGAAGTTTTCTGTTCTGTTTTAAATAACACTTTTCAAACCAAGTGTCAGCGTGGGTTTTATCAACCATCGAGGAAGCCGCCTCAGTTTCACAGCGTGTTCACTGTCAACACCCTGGGTACAACGAAAAAGACACGGGTGTATAACTGTTTATACACCCCATCGCTAGGCGTAATGTTAAATAAAGTGTTAAATAAAGGGTTCTGACGATGGCAAAGAATACAACAGGCAAACGTTGCCAAAAAGAATTGTCTTAACCAAGACGCGGAACCACAGTCGAAGACGCGTGAATAATATAAAGAATTTCCAAATCCAAGACATATGTAATCACTTTCATTGATCGGTTATTGACTTGAAAAATAGGAGGTTATTTTTTCTTGACCAAATTCACTCCGGTACATTCAGCAGAAATTATTCCGCGTCGTTATTTCTTTTTGATATTTCAAGTGATTTATTCTCATAACTTATTTCTCTAACACACAACAAAAAAAGAAGAAAAAAGAAAATATCCAATTTACTTTCTGGCATTAAAACAATAAAAAACGAAGACCCCCCCCCCCGACACACCCACCCACACACAAAAAAAAACGCGTCTCTTTATAAATAATGATATAATTACGACTGTATTCTGCGGATTTTCGACAGCAAGACTCCATTTCGATGTCGAAGTGGCCCAGACATAAATCTTGAAAAAGAATTCGCTGTGATTGGATTTATGAACACCCATAGATCATTCATACTTGTCATTTATACTAGACTAAATAATTGCTGCACTGGTGAGGCAACGGTGAGTCGCGGCCAATGTTCTTGTAACGTTTACCCTGGGTCGGCTAAGATATAGACGAGTGTCGCGTCTTAGAGATTTACCAAGACCCACGCTGACAATTAAAAGTTTATAAATGCTAAGAATGGATAAAAAAACGTGAATGTTGAACGAAAGAGATAAAAAATGGTTAACGATTCAAACACAAAAAAGATTTGGCAAACGATCGGTTCTAAAACTGACGATTTGGAATATTTTATTTTGAACTTTAGATGATTCCAAAAAGTCTTGCTCTATTTCACGTCACAAATAGAAGTCAAGTAAGAAAAACATTACAATTCAGTATTATTTAAGAATACATACATGCTATAGACACCATCCTCAAGTGTCTTTGGTCTCTCTGTAGAAAGGTTTGTCAGGACGACCTGACATGCGGATACTTACTCCTACAAGTAAACCCTGACCAAATAGTCAAAATAACATAGTGTTCGAAGCCCAAATAAGACCCCCTTGGCATTAGCTCATACGAGGAATAGGGCACCTTCTCTAAGTAATGTTACTTCAAGTCACAACACTTAGCTGGATACTCCACCAGACCAGATGAATTCTGGTCCTGAAATCCAGTAAGACCAAGAGACCAAAAGAAAGATACTATAACATTATCAACTGGTCAATTGGGGAGAGGAAAATTAAAATTAATGTTCTTAACTTCTTTACTAACTCAACGTTTGAGAGATAAAAGAGAAATTTATTAGAATATTCGAATATCTATGTATCTCATATAGAGATCAAGTGTTAGGCCCCTTGATTTCTGAGAACTTCAACTGAAGTAAAATGAAACAAATATATATATATATAATATAGGTCTTGTGTAAATATTTTACATGATCATTTATTCGCGCTCCAAGAAAAACATCACAATTCAGTATTATTTAAGAATACATATACGCACACACACACACACATATATATATATATATATATATATATATATAATAGGGGTTATTTCTCATCAATTCATATAGTCATTCAAAATGGCCTCACCGGTAAGGACGTTGGGATTTGGAGTTACAGGTGAGTCTTGTTCCGGGGTTCGAATCGTGCAACTAGTTTGAATGATTATCTAAACACTGATGATTCCGAAAAGATGAAAATCTCTAATTCGAAACCAAGACCCGCCAAAATTGTCGGCCATTGTGGAAAGCATGCTGATTTGGCTAAGTAAAATTAGCGCTAACAAATGCATAGATAATAAATCTTACAATCAGTAAACACGCGTGAAAATTATATAGATAAGTAGAAAAATACATTTTCTTGCGTTTTGTAACAGTTATTTGTTGCCTATTTGTTTTGTTTTTTCACTTTTTTCTAACTATACTGCACAATCGGCGATGTTTGTTCATAAAAAAGCCTTGATCTTCCTTTCTTTCTTTAACAACCCTTTTCTTACAAATTATTATAGGAGTATAGATTCTTGTATTTCACAAGAAGATTCGCTTTTATAGGTTTTTCGGTTTATCAAAGTTTTAAAGTATCGCATCCCCCCCCCCTAATTTTTCTTCCATTAAACTTGTCAATTCCATCTTCTATAAATGTTACATTTATTTTTGATTATTAAGAAATTATAATAATGACAATAACAATAACAACAACAATAACAATAACAATAACAATAACGATAATAATAATAATAATAACAACAACAGTAAATGCAGACTGCGTACACAAAGAGACGAAACAGTAAATCATATAATAAGTGAATGCAGCAAACTAGCCCTAAAAGAATACAAAAAAACAGACCTGACTGCATGAAGAAAGCAGTACACTGGGAACTGTGCAAACGATTGAATTTCGAATACGCAGACAAATGGTACAAACATAAACCAGAAACAGTACTGGGAAACGAAAAACACAAAATCCTCTGGGATATGGAGATACAAACAGACAAAGTCATACAAGCAAGGAGACTGGATGTCATAATAATCGACAAGTAGAGAAAATCTTGCAAAATCGTACACTTCGCCGTTCCAACAGACCACAGAGTGAAGATCAAAGGGACGGAAAACGAAGCAAATACACAGAAATAGCCA
>OY744548.1:54099031-54106531 GCA_963556195.1 Sepiola atlantica
ATTAAAAATTGCCTGGGCAGCCCCGTCGGTATTCCCCGGTAGGGGCGCCTCAGGCAGTAAGCAATAAATTTACTCCTCCCCAAAGAGGGGAGGCAAAGCCTGGGAGAGTAGACCTCCTAGAACTGCACAGGACAGACCCATAGACCGGCGTAAATCAAGCCCCGAAGACCAATACAATACCGGTCTATGGGGTGCAGTATCCATCGGAACAGATACTACATTTTGAACTTAGCCAAAAGAAGGAGAATAAACGAATAAGACGAAAATTAAGTGTCACTAAATTTAAGAGAAGAGTCAGGTTGTACAGGATGGCCACAAAGTCACCGCGTGATTTTTAATTTGAATGGATTTTTTTATTTGTAATGGATTTTTTTTATTTGTAATGGATTTTTTAAATTTGAATGGATTTTTTTTATTTGTAATAGATTTTTAAAATTTGAATGGATTTTTTTTATTTGTAATGGATTTTTTTAATTTGAATGGATTTTTTTATTTGTAATGGATTTTTTTTTATTTGTAATGGATTTTTTTAATTTGAATGGATTTTTTTAATTTGAATGGATTTTTTAAATTTGAATGGTTTTTTTTATTTGTAATGGATTTTTTAAATTTGTAATGGATTTTTTTTATTTGAATGGATTTTTTCACTTGAATGGATTTTTTATTTGTAATGGATTTTTTTAATTTGAATGGATTTTTTTAATTTGAATGGATTTTTTTATTTGTAATGGATTTTTTTAATTTGGATGGATTTTTTTTATTTGTAATGGATTTTTTAATTTGAATGGATTTTTTTTATTTGTAATGGATTTTTTTAATTTGAATGGATTTTTTTTATTTGTAATGGATTTTTTAATTTGAATAGATTTTTTTTATTTGTAATGGAATTTTTAATTTGAATGGATTTTTTTAATTTGAATGGATTTTTTTAATTTGAATGGATTTTTTAAATTTGAATGGATTTTTTTAATTTGAATGGATTTTTTATATTTGTAATGGTTTTTTTAAATTTGAATGGATTTTTTTAATTTGAATGGATTTTTTTAATTTGAATGGATTTTTTTTAATTTGAATGGATTTTTTTTTATTTGTAATGGATTTTTTTTATTTGTAATGGATTTTTTTTTATTTGTAATGGATTTTTTTAATTTGAATGGATTTTTTTTTATTTGTAATGGATTTTTTTAATTTGAATGGATTTTTTTTTATTTGTAATGGATTTTTTTAATTTTAATGGATTTTTTTAATTTGAATGGATTTTTTTAATTTGAATGGATTTTTTTATTTGTAATGGATTTTTTTAATTTGAATGGATTTTTTTTATTTGTAATGGATTTTTAAAATTTGAATGGATTTTTTTTATTTGAATGGATTTTTTTAATTTGAATGGTTTTTTTTTATTTGTAATGGATTTTTTAAAATTTGTAATGGATTTTTTTAATTTGAATGGATTTTTTATTTGTAATGGATTTTTTTTATTTGAATGGATTTTTTTATTTGTAATGGATTTTTTTTAATTTGAATGGATTTTTTTGTTTGTAATGGAATTTTTATTTTGAATGGATTTTTTTAATTTGAATGGATTTTTTTAATTTGAATGGATTTTTTTAATTTGAATGGATTTTTTTAATTTGAATGGAATTTTTATATTTGTAATGGTTTTTTTTAATTTGAATGGATTTTTTTAATTTGAATGGATTTTTTTAATTTGAATGGATTTTTTTATTTGTAATGGATTTTTTCAATTTGTAATGGATTTTTTTTATTTGTAATGGATTTTTTTAATTTGAATGGATTTTTTTTATTTGTAATGGATTTTTTTAATTTGAATGGATTTTTTTATTTGTAATGGATTTTTTTAATTTGAATGGATTTTTTTTATTTGTAATGGATTTTTTTAAATTGAATGGATTTTTTAAATTTGTAATGGTGCCTTAATAGAATTTTGACGAAGACAACAGAGATTAGTTTGCAGAAAAGAACAGCAATTAAAAACCGTTGACAATGCCAACTGGCCTTCACGTTCCGCAGACTTGACTAGCCATGACTTTTTCTTGTAGGAGGTATCTCAAAGAAAAAGTTTACATCAACAAACTCGAAACTCTACAGAAATTGAAGGAGGACATCAGGAATGAAATCGGGGGAATTGAATCGTAATCAAGTGATCCCGCGATCTGCCATCGATAATGTTTTAGAAAAGGCACGGATTGCTGAAGCTCGAAATGGAAGCTATTTAAAAGATGTTATTTTTCATAAATAAGTTCTTTTCATTTTTGTTCTTTGTTTGCAAACGAATCTCCATTGCCTTCGTCATGTGTTAAAATTACATTAAGATACCATAAAAAATAAAGAATCCATTCAAGTTTTAAAAAAAACCCTTAGTGACTTCTTGGCCAGTGTGTACATTCACATTCAACGAATCTATATAAAAAGCTATGTTTGTCTGTTCGTCTGTTAGATTTCACTTTGAAATAGAATGTTCATCGCCATGTAACGTTACGGTGGACCATTTAAAAAAAATTTTTTTTTATCCCAGCGGGTTATTTGGACAGAGGCTCATCACATAAACAGCGAAGGAATCTAATTTCAATTACAAAAAGCTCAATATTTAGCAATTGAATAGAGCTAATAAATATATATGCATTTCTAGATTTTTATTATTACATCATCTAATAATAATTGTTGTTTCGTCGGCCATCTCTCGAGCGCTTTCGATGTCTCAATCGTCATCAGGAGGTTGTGTCTTATATATAAATTTTAAATATATATACATATATATATATATATGTATATATATATTAATTTAATACATATATATATATTAATTTAATATATATATATATTAATTTAATATATATATATATTAATTTAATATATATATATATTAATTTAATATATATATATATTAATTTAATATATATATATATTAATTTAATATATATATATATTAATTTAATACATATATATATATTAATTTAATATATACATATATATTAATTTAATATATACATATATATTAATTTAATATATACATATATATTAATTTAATATATACATATATATTAATTTAATATATACATATATATTAATTTAATATATACATATATATTAATTTAATATATACATATATATTAATTTAATATATACATATATATTAATTTAATATATATATATATTAATTTAATATATATATATTAATTAAATATATATATATATATTAATTTAATATATATATATATATACATTAATTGAATATATATATTAATTGAATACATATATATGTTAATTGAATATATATATATTAATTGAATATATATATATATATACATATATATATCAAACATCTCCTCGCGCGCTGCTCAAGATATAGAGATAGATAGAGAGAGAGAGAGAGAGAGAGAGAGAAAGACAGAGAGAGGGGGAGGGGGAGAGCTTCTAAAAACACCTCTATATGGCTCCGTCACCAAAGCAAAAGAGAACGTTTTCACCAGCTGCTTCTGCTACAGACGGAGCTTTAAATATAGATTCGTGGACGCGAGTAAAATAATTAAAAAAAAAATTATGCAGCTAATTTGAGTGCAAGTAACTTTAATATCGATGCTATCGTGAGATGTTGGCGGTAATTTAACAACTTGACAAAACGCAGTTATAAAGACATACAGTCATTTCATCGAACCCAATTTTTCCCACCGTTGGTTTCGCGTGAGTTGTAAAAGATGGAGAAATGTCGAGGATTCTTTTTTATTTCTTGTTTCCTCGAATAGATTTTGAGCATTGATTATAAGTCATCGATGCAAAAACGGAATGAATTTTCGCCAAGCCTCAAAAATGATATTCGCCATCGTCAATCATTCTAAAATGATTCTCGGAATAATTTAGCTGTTGAACCAATTTAACATCTTTTTACTCTTCTCAAAATGGAAAAGCTTGGAAATGGAAAGAATTTATTTATCTGTATTTCGGGAATGAAGAATTTTCGGAGTATTGTAGCACTACGGTCAAACAAATACAATCGTATTACATACATTATACTGCAGAGTCATATAGGTATTATATAGTATGAAGCTTTCTCTCGCCTGCTCCTCGGGAGGGGGTGGAGAAAGAAAGAGAGCTCCGAAAGTACCTCTTTTCTGTCCCGTTTCCAAAGCCAAAGAGAACAATTTCATCGGCTTCTTCCGGCACGTCTCATTCGAGACTTCATGTCTGTGATGTATATTCCTGGACATGTCACCATAATTTTCTTTCTCTTAATTTAAATCATCGACGCAAGAACGGAATAGATTTTAGCCAAGTCTCACAAATAATATTCGCCATCGTCAATAATTTCTGGAATAATTTAGCTGTTGAAATAATTTAATAAAATTAATTTTTTACTCTTTACCAAAGAATGGAAAAGTTTGGAATTGGAAAAGTTTTATTTATATGTATGTCGGTGGTTGAAGAATTTTCAGCATTTTCTAGAATTTTCAAACCGATGTATCACTACGGACAACCAAACACAATCATATAATATACAGTATACTGCAGAGTTACATGGGTATTACATAGTATTAAGCTTTCCTGGTAAGGGGGCTGACAGAAAGTGATCTGAAAACACTTCTGTTAAGCCCCGTCGAAAAAGCCAAATAGAGCAATTTGATCAGCTTCTTCCGCCACGTCTCATTCGAAACTTCCTGTCCGTTACGTAACTTTCTGAACACGTTTGCTTAAATTCCTACCTTTAACTTTTAGTGAAAAATTCATCTTTTGTTAATCTAGTTACAAAATATAATTTTTCTTTTTCTACGTCATGTTAACACCTACACGCCTAATATCGCTTTGATTAATTATGTAGACAGGATAGATGCTGGGTGTGTAAAAATAAAGGTTTAAAAAGGAAAATTCCACGTAAGGTTTATTGAGCAAAAAAATGGAATTTTCCATTAGAAGTCAAGTTATAAGTTAGGCTAACGTGTACCGGTAGTTACATCATTGGAAGGAAATACATGGCAGAGAAGAGAGATTGATTCGACCTTTTGGGTGTACGACGTCACTGTGATCAGTCTCCCGATTTTAGTTAACAACCTCTACGGGGGTGGGTCGGAAAAGTAAAGTTCAGCTCGATATAGATTGCTTTAAATGCTTAAAAGAAAGTAATCTTAACCCCAGAAGCAAATAGTGGCGTTATTTGTTGTTCTTTTAAAGTCGTCTCTTTATTATAGCTGAAAGACGTGAATATACGTGGAACAACTTACGACGTGTCAACATAGCAAGGCTACACACAGATATTTGGTTACACTCTGGAATCAAAGAACTTGTCCATCTTAGTGCCGCAGTTATTATTACATTATTTTGTTCTTCGGTTTGCTTCCGGTGCCTTTTTTTCTTTTTCTTTTATGTTAATTCACCCCAAACAAGGGGGCACATTGCCACTGAGACGTAAGGGGTTACTGTGGATTTAGGGCCAGATTTATGGGGGCATCCTTAGTAGGGAGTTGTGCAGCGAGATGTTTTTTATATTACATTTACACTTCTGCATGTTTGTACAGGCAGGGAAACAGGGAGCAGGGAGGGATTTCAAAGGTTAGCAGCTGTAGGAAAGAAGCTATTAAAGTAGACAACTTTCCGGCATGAAGGGGTGAGATTTTGCTAACTGTCGGGTTGGTCGGGTGTATTTACGTCGAGGGGTGGAGCGCCAATACAACAAATTTATCGAGGAACATTGTGTCAAGTTCGAAAAACGTCAGGGAATATTGAACCCAATTATTTACTGGAGCCCTGGGCGCACACGTTTTGTATTCCATTCTCTAGAGGTTGGGACATTCTTTCCGTTAAATTGTTAAATTGTTTAGCTGCCTTAGTCCGGGATTGAACCTAGAATGTAGCAATGTTAGAGACACATGTGTAAGAATAGGATGGGAAATTTCCACGTAGGGTAGAAAATTAGGTAGATTGGAATTTTACATTTACGATTAGAAGAAGGCTACGTGTCTTGGCTGTGACGTCACTGACACTAGAAGTGGGCGTGACAAACTGGTAGAGAGAATCGGGTCCCTTTCTTTTGAACCACCAGAGAATGCAGTTGGTCTTTTGTATAGCCGCTACCCCCCACCCCGATGAGGGATGGGTGTGAGGTTGTTTGAGGTGTGTATGTGTATATTCTTAAGAACATATAAACACCCAAAAAGTTTTTAAAACCGAGTTGTATTTGTTGTTGTTATTAAGAAGAAGAAGAAGAAGAAGAAGAAGAAGAAGAAAGCGTTTGAGGGGCAGAAGATGGAAGACTTGTCTGTCATATCAGTAGCGAAACCCGACCAGTGAATCCGTCCACTGCGTGCGGATCGAGGAGAAGTCATCGTGGGGATCCGAGAAAACCCCATCGCATTACAATATAAATTGGTAGAGAGAATCGCATTCTTCTGTCGGGAATATATATATATATATATATATATATATATATATATATATATATATATATATATATATATTGTATATTCGGACTACTGTTCTCATCTTGGGTTTTTGATTACAACGTTTCGGCCGATGTAACCTCAGACCTTCTTCAGGTGTACTTTGTCGACCTCGGGAATCTTTCTGTCGAACTTGGGAATCTGGACGGAATTTATATATTATTCTTATTGAGTTTGCAACCATCACATCCCCCCCTCAATATACGTCTAAAATAGTTAATTTCCCCCTCTCTCCATATATGTATTAAATATGTTGTCACTCTCTCTCTATGTGTATTGAATAGTGAGTGAGAGTTTCTCTTTTTTCATTTTCTAAAAGTTTAATCACCTCGCTTGGTCGCTTGAATAAGGCCGGAGGGTCGAAATAAATTATTGCACCGGTGATGATGTGATTCCTTGTTACTTTACTTTGTTTTATTCTTGCTCTGTTTACTACATTGAGCTCTCATACTCGGATTTCCTTCTAGAATTTATTTCACTCTAACACACACACACACACACATATATATATATATATACATGGTGTCTACATTTGGTTATAGGGAAGGTGGTATTTTGATTAGTACTGCTGGAGAGCCATGGATTTAATAGCTGTTCTTTTTTTAAATCTCCGAAACAGTTACATGGTAAACAGCTGATTATCCCCTGTTTATATTTCACAATTGAAGGTAAGGTCCCTTGTTTATGTTTCACTGCTATATAGTTGAGTCCTCATATATATATATATATATATATATATATATATATATATATTGTGTGTATTTAGGCAGCATTTTTTATTAAGGCATGTGTTATTGATGACGACAGAAATCTTCTGTTTAGTGATTCCTTTTTTTATTTTTTCCATTCGTCGAATGATCTTTTTGACGTGTAGATGGAATGAATTGATGTAGGATCCATGTGTTTGACTAACGCTTTCGATTCTCTCCGGAATCATCTTCAAGTCTTTAATGGCTAAAATGAATACAAAGCGAGTGAAAGAATGGAATTTCTTAAAAAATACGCCGGCAAACCGTTCGCGTAAAATACGGAGTCTACATTTTAAAATGTG
>OY744548.1:54111531-54134031 GCA_963556195.1 Sepiola atlantica
GAAATTAATTTCCTGAACAGAACAGTTTTTCACTACTTTTATGTCCCTTTACGAAAATGAAAATCAGCATATTATAATACCGAACCTTATATCCAGAATCCTTATTCCAATGTTGATCAAAACCCCATTACATAATTTTTATTCCAGAAATGTTGAAAATTGAAGGCTTATGCTCAAGAAAAAATTGAAATTTAAAGAATCTTTCGTAATTGATGTCTAATGATTATGGATCAAATTTAATGCAAATCTGAAATATTTGAATTTTCAAATGGGATGTTGCGTCCATATTATTCCCCCAAAAAACTCTTATACATACCCCAAAAGAAGCTGAAATTTGAGGAATATTTATTAATTGATGTTATCTATTGTTAACATTTCCCAAGAATCAGAGATATTTGAACTTTCACTTTTTACCCAATTAGATAAAACTAAATAAAACTAAATATAGCCCACATTACTGCGCATGACGCCTATCAGCTGCGTTTCAAAATGCATAATGATCGATTAATTAGTTTAGGAGTGAATCCTGTTCATACGCGTATACAAACATATACACACACCTAGATGCTTACGTATTATGCATGTCTGTGAACATTTATTCGATTTCAATGATTTCATATCAACAACCTCGAGACAATCGACTTCATTAAATATTAATCAATAAATCTATTAAATCCAAGGCATTAATACAAAACCATTGATTGAGGATGGAGCCTTCATCAAACAATTTATTCGTTTCTTTGGAAATTGATTTGCGGCAGTTTTTATAAATAAAGCAATTTAAAAGTGCGAAACACAAACATCTGCAGAGTCAGACACAAAAACAATTAATTGCAGCGTGGAAATCTACATGGAATTAAATAAATGAACGTGCATCTGTCCACCCTTTATGGATTATGGACTCAACCATTTTAATTATGTACATGCCGAACTTTGACCCATTTGATCGATATTATCCTCTAGGGTCAAACCCTTGCTCACCTGTGTTCGAGTGGTCGCAATGTGGTAGTGCCAGCGGTATTAGGAGTACCTGGCTAATAGCCAGCATCAGGATCCGTCGTCCTTTAGTCTTGAGAGTGATAATGTTGCTTTTGCACCATTTCTTTGTGTGTTTTGGGTCAAACCTTCCCTGACTTCGTATGCAAGTGCTGGCCTTTGCTGGTTTTGGTGTCAAGGATAAAAACCTGCAATATTGCAGGTTTAAATAATAGCTGCGATCAACGCGTTGAACTTCATGCAGACCAGACAATCCTGAGGCACAATCTACGTGAGCTCTATGCAGAAGTCCAACTAGCCTAACAAACAAACAACAAAAAAACAAAGGATCGATACAAATATAGAGTAAAGGATTCAGTTTGATATTCTGTACAGGTTCCCGAGTCCGACATAAACATTCCTAAGTTTAAAAAGATACACCTAAAGAAGGTTGGATGTTACATCGGCCGAGACGCTGTGAAAATAACAAACAATATGAGAATAGTAGTCGTAGTAGAAGACGGCTTCTGCATGTTTAGCAATCAAAACCCTATTTCTGAATAAAGTTTAGACGTACGTAAATCCCAGTTATATTAGCGAAAGTAAATTGTTTTGCTTGCCTACAACCGATCTCGCTAATCGTTTTCACTTTGTGCGGTCAACGACTCGGGTCATTTATTATGTCACCTCATTTCAAAGGAAGTATTTAATAACACACCGTAAAGCTGTGTAAGAAATTGTCCAATCACTTTAAAAGCTTTAGCATTATGGTAATGGCGTAGAACATCAGAAAGAATTCCATGTAGAATATAATTTCCAGAAAAATGGGGCATTTTGAAAACAAGTAAAGATACAGTTATCCCCCTGCGATCACTACTACTTGAATAGTAAAGCATCAGTTATCTCCCCTTGCTATCACCACTACTCGAACAAGTAAAGCATCAGTTATCTCCCCTGCGATCACTACTACTCGAACAAGTAAAGTATCAGTTGTCTCCCCTGCGATCACTACTACTCGAACAAGTAAAGTATCAGTTATCTCCCCTGCGATCACTACTACTCGAACAAGTAAAGTATCAGTTATCTCCCCTTGCTATCACAACTACTCGAACAAGTAAAGCATCAGTCATCTCCCATTGCTATCACTACTACTCGAACAAGTAAAGTATCAGTTATCTCCCCTTGGTATCACCACTACTCGAACAAGTAAAGTATCAGTTATCGCCCCTTGCTATCACTACTACTCGAACAAGTAAAGCATCAGTAATCTCCCTTGCTATCACCACTACTCGAACAAGTAAAGTATCAGTTGTCTTCCCTTGCTATCACTACTACTCGAACAAGTAAAGCATCAGTTATCTCCCCTTGCTATCACTACTACTCGAACAAGTAAAGCATCAGTTATCTCCCCTTGCTATCACTACAACTCGAACAAGTAAAGCATCAGTTATCTCCCCTTGCTATCACCACTACTCGAACAAGTAAAGCATCAGTTGTCTCCCCTTGCTATCACTACTACTCGAACAAGTAAAGCATCAGTTATCTCCCCTTGCTATCACTACTACTCGAACAAGTAAAGTATCAGTTATCTCCCCTGCGATCACTACTACTCGAACAAGTAAAGCATCGGTTATCTCCCCTTGCTATCACTACTACTCGAACAAGTAAAGTATCAGTTATCTCCCCTGCGATCACTACTACTCGAACAAGTAAAGCATCAGTTGTCTCCCCTTGCTATCACTACTACTCGAACAAGTAAAGCATCAGTTGTCTCCCCTTGCTATCACTACTACTCGAACAAGTAAAGAATCAGTTATCTCCCCTTGCTATCACCACTACTCGAACAAGTAAATCATCAGTTGTCTCCCCTTGCTATCACTACTACTCGAACAAGTAAAGCATCAGTTATCTCCCCTTGCTATCACTACTACTCGAACAAGTAAAGCATCAGTTATCTCCCCTTGCTATCACTACTACTCGAACAAGTAAAGTATCAGTTATCTCCCCTTGCAATCACTAATACTCGAACAAGTAAAGCATCAGTTATCTTCCCTTGCTATCACTACTACTCGAACAAGTAAAGCATAAGTTGTCTCGCCTTGCTATCACTACTACTCGAACAAGTAAAGAATCAGTTATCTCCCCTTGCTATCACCACTACTCGAACAAGTAAATCATCAGTTGTCTCCCCTTGCTATCACTACTACTCGAACAAGTAAAGCATCAGTTATCTCCCCTTGCTATCACTACTACTCGAACAAGTAAAGTATCAGTTATCTCCCCTTGCAATCACTAATACTCGAACAAGTAAAGCATCAGTTATCTCCCCTTGCTATCACTACTACTCGAACAAGTAAAGCATAAGTTGTCTCGCCTTGCTATCACTACTACTCGAACAAGTAAAGCATCAGCTATCTCCCCTTGCTATCACTACTACTCGAACAAGTATCAGTTATCTCCCCTTGCTATCACTACTACTCGAACAAGTATCAGTTATCTCCCCTTGCTATCACTACTATTCGAACAAGTAAAGTATCAGTTATCTCCTCTTGCTATCACTACTACTCGAACAAGTAAAGTATCAGTTATCTTCCCTTGCTATCACTACTACTCGAACAAGTAAAGCATCAGTTGTCTCCCCTTGCTATCACTACAACTCGAACAAGTAGTAATGTTTTCAAAGAAGTGATATTTTTGGGGGGGTGTTTTCTGAGAGTAATGGAAATACCGAGTAGGGAAATCACTAACCAGACCTCCACTGGAAGAGTACGGAGAGGACTGGGACCTTGGGGAGTATTATTGCCATCCAAATCCCAGAGAAGACGAAAGGTCGTTACCAGCGAGAAATCGATGGTAAACATCTGTTGCAATGGCGCAAAGATATTTGCAATAGTTATCGAAAGAGGTGGAGAGTACTGGAAATCTGGGGACACTTTTTGTCACTCAGACTCCAGGGAACATCACCGTTGATTATCTATGAGCAATCACTGATGATGACCTGTGTGAGAACTCCTAGTGAGTACACATAATAATAATAGTAATAATCGGTAGCACGTCTAGTTCGCAGGGAAAGGCCAAGAAAAACATGGAAGGAAGTTTGGACGTGAGAGAAAGCCGAATGAATAAAGATTTTGTTTGAGATAGGTTTAGTTTGGAACGCAATTTCTTACAGCCGTCCAGCACATGACAGCATGTACAATGGATGTTAAACTGAATATTATTATTATTATTATTATTATTATTATTATTATTATTATTATTATTATTATTATTATTATTTAAAACGTATAATTATTATTACCATGATGATGATGATCATGATGATTATTATGAGCATGTAAAATGAACGTTAAACCGAATATTATTATAATTCCGATGATGCTGATGATGATGTTGCTGCTGCTGATGATGATGGTGGTGATGGTGATGATGATGATGATGACGATGATGCTGCTGCTGATGATGACGATGATGATGCTGCTGCTGATGATGACGATGCTGATGATACTGCTGCTGCTGATGGTGGTGATGATGATGATGATGCTGCCGCTGATGATGATGATGATGATGATGATGAAAAGACATACACTTAAAAGATAACATGATGATGATGATGATGATGATGATGATGACGATGATGCTGCTGCTGATGATGACGATGATGCTGCTGCTGATGATGACGATGATGATGCTGCTGCTGATGATGACGATGATGATGATACTGCTGCTGCTGATGGTGGTGATGATGATGCTGCCGCTGATGATGATGGTGATGATGATGATGATGATGATGATGACGATGATGATGATGACGATGACGATGATGCTGCTGCTGCTGCTGATGATGATCATGCTTTAAAACGTATAATTATTATTACCATGATGATGATGATCATGATGATAATTATGAGCATGTAAAACGGACGTTAAACCGAATCTTATTATAATTCCGATGATAATGATGATGATGATGATGATGATGATGATGATGATGATGATGATGATGACGATGATGATGATGATGATGATGATTCAAATAATTCTGGTTATAGTTCTCACTGTCGTAGATTCGGGAATCTTGGTCTTTGAAATACTGAAGACCATAAAGAAGAAACTATACACAGTCTACATTGAGACTTTAATCTTTTCTTTTGTAGAATCAACTTTCGAATCTTAATTTACTTAATTGAATGTCTGAGAGTATCGGTCTGAGATTCTCTTGGAGGGAAATACTTTTCCATTGGATAACAAAGAAAGGAATTAGATAATTGCCAAAGTGCAAGAGAAAAAAAAAGCAAGTGAACGTCTAAACTCAATGTGCACTTATGAAATGAATAGGGGACAACGGTCTTAAGATGCTCCATCAGTCTAATGGCACAAATGACCAATGAGGCGAGGGTTGAGAGGGGTCATCGGACGAAAAAATAAGAACCAATCTATTATTTCAATCTAGACGTTTAGTGACGAAAATGATATTGCAAATTTAAATGGGACAGACTGACGAAAATGTTATTTTAAACCCAAGCGTGACAGACTGAAAAAATGCTACTTCGAATTAAAGTGTGACAAACATACGAAAATGCTATTCTAAATTTAAACGTGATAGATGTACGCAAAATCTATTTTTAATATCAGTAAATGGAAAATAGCAAAATTATCAAATGTTAAGAAAAAGATGTCACTAGACCAGCTTCAGCGTTTGTCGCATCGTCACAGTGTTGCATCCTGTGCTTGTTTAACAAATACTTCTATGGAATCTGGTCTAATGAACTTACTGCATTTGTATCCCCCCTCCTCAACGTAAATACCTCCGACACACCCGACAAAATCACACCCCTTCACTATACAGGTCCCAAGATGCCGAAAGATTTTTAATTCTCGCAGCTTTTTTCTTTGGAGTACTTGGGAATTCTCTCCCTGCTCCCTGTTTCCTCAAACGTACCAACATGTAGAAATTTAAATGCAAACATCTTAATGCGCAACTCCCACCCAGGTCACACCCCTATAAATCTGGCCCCTATCACAATATCCCTTTATGGTATAATGGCAATATGCATTGTTTCGTGTGAACAAAAAATAAAAAACAAAGAAAATGTTATTTCAGACCTAAGCGTGACAGAGTGAAGAAAAAAAAATTCAAACTTAAGCCTGATAGATCGACAAAAATGTCATTCCAAACTTAAGCATGACAGACAGAAGAAAAAACTATTTCAAATTTAAGCATGACAGACCAAAAAAAATGCTATTTTAAACTTAAGCATGACAGACCGCCAGAAATGTTATTTTAAACTTAAGCATGACAGACCGCCAGAAATGTTATTTTAAACTTAAGCATGACAGACCGCCAGAAATGTTATTTTAAACTTAAGCATGACAGACCGCCAGAAATGTTATTTTAAACTTAAGCATGACAGACCGCCAGAAATGTTATTTTAAACTTAAGCATGACAGACTGCCAGAAATGTTATTTTAAACTTAAGCATGACAGACCGCCAGAAATGTTATTTTAAACTTAAGCATGACAGACCGCCAGAAATGTTATTTTAAACTTAAGCATGACAGACTGCCAGAAATGTTATTTTAAACTTAAGCATGACAGACTGCCAGAAATGTTATTTTAAACTTAAGCATGACAGACTGCCAGAAATGTTATTTTAAACTTAAGCATGACAGACCGCCAGAAATGTTATTTTAAACTTAAGCATGACAGACTGCCAGAAATGTTATTTTAAACTTAAGCATGACAGACCGCCAGAAATGTTATTTTAAACTTAAGCATGACAGACCGCCAGAAATGTTATTTTAAACTTAAGCATGACAGACCGCCAGAAATGTTATTTTAAACTTAAGCATGACAGACTGCCAGAAATGTTATTTTAAACTTAAGCATGACAGACCGCCAGAAATGTTATTTTAAACTTAAGCATGACAGACCGCCAGAAATGTTATTTTAAACTTAAGCATGACAAACCGCCAGAAATGTTATTTTAAACTTAAGCATGACAGACCGCCAGAAATGTTATTTTAAACTTAAGCATGACAGACCAAAAAAAATGCTATTTTAAACTTAAGCATGACAGACCGCCAGAAATGTTATTTTAAACTTAAGCATGACAGACCGCCAGAAATGTTATTTTAAACTTAAGCATGACAGACCGCCAGAAATGCTATTTTAAACTTAAGCATGACAGACCGCCAGAAATGTTATTTTAAACTTAAGCATGACAGACCGCCAGAAATGTTATTTTAAACTTAAGCATGACAGACCGCCAGAAATGTTATTTTAAACTTAAGCATGACAGACCGCCAGAAATGCTATTTTAAACTTAAGCATGACAGACCGCCAGAAATGTTATTTTAAACTTAAGCATGACAGACCGCCAGAAATGTTATTTTAAACTTAAGCATGACAGACTGCCAGAAATGTTATTTTAAACTTAAGCATGACAGACCGCCAGAAATGTTATTTTAAACTTAAGCATGACAGACCGCCAGAAATGTTATTTTAAACTTAAGCATGACAAACCGCCAGAAATGTTATTTTAAACTTAAGCATGACAGACCGCCAGAAATGTTATTTTAAACTTAAGCATGACAGACCAAAAAAAATGCTATTTTAAACTTAAGCATGACAGACCGCCAGAAATGTTATTTTAAACTTAAGCATGACAGACCGCCAGAAATGTTATTTTAAACTTAAGCATGACAGACCGCCAGAAATGCTATTTTAAACTTAAGCATGACAGACCGCCAGAAATGTTATTTTAAACTTAAGCATGACAGACCGCCAGAAATGTTATTTTAAACTTAAGCATGACAGACCGCCAGAAATGTTATTTTAAACTTAAGCATGACAGACCGCCAGAAATGCTATTTTAAACTTAAGCATGACAGACCGCCAGAAATGTTATTTTAAACTTAAGCATGACAGACCGCCAGAAATGTTATTTTAAACTTAAGCATGACAGACCGCCAGAAATGTTATTTTAAACTTAAGCATGACAGACCGCCAGAAATGTTATTTTAAACTTAAGCATGACAGACCGCCAGAAATGTTATTTTAAACTTAAGCATGACAGACCGCCAGAAATGCTATTTTAAACTTAAGCATGACAGACCGCCAGAAATGTTATTTTAAACTTAAGCATGACAGACCGCCAGAAATGTTATTTTAAACTTAAGCATGACAGACTGCCAGAAATGTTATTTTAAACTTAAGCATGACAGACCGCCAGAAATGTTATTTTAAACTTAAGCATGACAGACTGCCAGAAATGTTATTTTAAACTTAAGCATGACAGACCGCCAGAAATGTTATTTTAAACTTAAGTATGACAGACCGCCAGAAATGTTATTTTAAACTTAAGCATGACAGACCGCCAGAAATGTTATTTTAAACTTAAGCATGACAGACCGCCAGAAATGTTATTTTAAACTTAAGCATGACAAACCGCCAGAAATGTTATTTTAAACTTAAGCATGACAGACTGCCAGAAATGTTATTTTAAACTTAAGCATGACAGACCGCCAGAAATGTTATTTTAAACTTAAGCATGACAGACCAAAAAAAATGCTATTTTAAACTTAAGCATGACAGACCGCCAGAAATGTTATTTTAAACTTAAGCATGACAGACCGCCAGAAATGTTATTTTAAACTTAAGCATGACAGACCGCCAGAAATGTTATTTTAAACTTAAGCATGACAGACCGCCAGAAATGTTATTTTAAACTTAAGCATGACAGACTGCCAGAAATGTTATTTTAAACTTAAGCATGACAGACCGCCAGAAATGCTATTTTAAACTTAAGCATGACAGACCGCCAGAAATGTTATTTTAAACTTAAGCATGACAGACTACCAGAAATGTTATTTTAAACTTAAGCATGACAGACCGCCAGAAATGTTATTTTAAACTTAAGCATGACAGACTGCCAGAAATGTTATTTTAAACTTAAGCATGACAGACCGCCAGAAATGTTATTTTAAACTTAAGCATGACAAACCGCCAGAAATGTTATTTTAAACTTAAGCATGACAGACCGCCAGAAATGTTATTTTAAACTTAAGCATGACAGACTGCCAGAAATGTTATTTTAAACTTAAGCATGACAGACCGCCAGAAATGTTATTTTAAACTTAAGCATGACAGACCGCCAGAAATGTTATTTTAAACTTAAGCATGACAAACCGCCAGAAATGTTATTTTAAACTTAAGCATGACAGACCGCCAGAAATGTTATTTTAAACTTAAGCATGACAGACCGTCAGAAATGTTATTTTAAACTTAAGCATGACAGACCGCCAGAAATGTTATTTTAAACTTAAGCATGACAGACAGAAAGAAAAACTATTTCTGTTGGATAATGGCTCCATGTGAATGGATGTATCTGTTGGAAATCGTTGGTTTGACTTGCGCGAATTAACGGAAATCACAGCTGTGACAGGGTCACCGGGTGACGAGACCTCGGATCAGGGGTCAATGTGCACCTGCGAGAGGCTCTGTGACGTCACGGGCCTTTGCGTGGGAAGCAGAGGGATCTGTGACGTCACTCGTTTCTCGTGAGAAGCGAGTTTTAACAGTCTGGGTTTTAGAGGCGGACCTATCAGACGTGATTTGTACCATGTAGTTAACAACAGATTAAGGGAAATATTTCCCTAAGAAAATACGGACGAAAGATCTCTTCCCCCCCTCCACGAATGTTTAAGACTTATTTGATAAGTAACTACGATCAAGTAGTAATTTGCTTTCTCTCTCTCGACGTTAGTGAATATCTCCCAGCTGATTTGATAACCAACGCTTGAAATAAAACGAAGTTAAATTTTACAAGATTGTTTTTCTTCCGACCCGATCATGGAGTTTTTGTTATAGCGGCGATCTTCAACCACTAGACGACATCGAGATGGAACCCTCTACGCGGCGAGGGAGAAATTTAAAGGTATGCAACTATATGATTTATGTTTTAAAAATGACGAGTGATTAAATGTGAACTGTCATGCTCCTTTCCGGGACGAGAATACAGAACGAGAAAAACCGCGGCCTCAAGTAGAGGGGTATGCAACATTTCAAACTTAAGCCTGACAGACCGACAAAAATGCCATTTCAAACTTAAGCATGACAGACAGAAGAAAAAACTATTTCAAACTTAAGCATGACAGCCCAACAAAAATGCTATTTTAAACTAAAGCATGACAGATCACCAGAAATGTTATTTTAAACTTAAGAAAGACAGGTTGGCAAAATGCTATTTCAAAATAAAGCATGACAGAACGACAAATATTCTACTTGAATTTTAGGCATGACAAACCAACAAAATGCTTTTTAGAACATAAGCCTGACAGACTTACGAAAATGCTATTTCAAACTTTAACCTTGACAAATCGACAGACAAACAAACATGCCTCTTCTAGAAATTCGTGTACAGGAAGTTACTTCACAGAGAGGAAGTCACAAGTGACACATGGACAATAAGTTGATAAAATATTGCTCTTTCTGCATTGCAAGATATCGATTTATCAGATGCAATGTTCTTTAGGTCCAAAGTAAAAAGTCAGGCTGTCTTAATTTTATATTATATATATCTTTCTGTTTTGTTTTATTTTACTTGAGTCGAAGTTCTCAAAAATCAAGGGGCCACTTCCTGAGGCTAATACTAGAGACATATGAGATACATAGATGTGTGAGTATTCCATCAAAGTTCTCTTTACCTGTCCAACGTTGAGTTAGTAAAGAAGTGAAGAACATTCATTTTCCTCTCCCAAATTGACCAGTTTACTTGTTATCTTTCTTGTTGTATCATGGTCTTGTCAGGTTCCAGGACAAGAATTCATCTAGTCTGGTGGAGTATCCAGCTAAGTGCTGTTACTTGAGGCAACATTACCTGGAGTAAGTGCACCATTCTTCGTATTAGCCAGTGTATAGCGTGTCGAGCGGATCTTATTTGGGCTTCGAATGCTATATTATTTTGAATATTTGGTAAGGGTTTACTTGTAGGGGATGTATCCTCTGAAAAAACCCTGTACAGAGAGACCTTAGACAGTAGAGGTCGGTGTCAAGTAGGCATTCAAGTTCTCTCCTTTATATATATATATATATATATATATATATATATATATATATATATATATATATATAGGATCAAATATAAACCAAAAGTAAAACTTTTAGTAGATGGAACCTATTGTGAAGAGATTTAGCTCAATATACGAGATAGAGCAATTGTAGAGATAGAAGAAAAAAGAGTGATAAATATGCGACGATTGTCAAAATTTATTTCAAATTTCAATTGTTCAATGCAAGGTGTATTCAGTAATAAACTAGTGTTTATTATTCTTTCCTTAAGCCAAGGCTTTTCAAAGATCGAGATCTTATCACACTGCTCCTACACAAAGGTTTTTTTCGCTTTCTACAATTCATCGGACATCTATTCAACGGAAATTTACCACCCGGACAAACCACATATCTTTTTTACGGAACTTTTCTTTCACTACGTTTTTTTAATAATATTTTTCATATATTTTTCAAATATTTGAACTTTGGTTTTTTCGAAAGCCAACTTATCTATTAGTATTTCTCCTCCGATGATAAGATTTCGATCTTTGAAAAGCCTTGGCTTAAGGAAAGAATAATAAACACTAGTTTATTACTGAATACACCTTGCATTGAACAATTGAAATTTGAAATAAATTTGGACAATCGTCGCATATTTATCACTCTTTTTTCTTCTATCTCTCTCTCTCTATATATATATATATATATAAATATATATATACATATAAATTTATTACTGTGTTATATAAATCCGCTGATTAATAAATGGAGCTGTTTAATAGGTATAAATATTTTATCATACAAACATAATTTTGCTGCACATTTGCAAATCATGTTTCAGTCACAGTTATAGAAAACCAGACCTTTTCAAGCCTAACGTATTTTCTTTGCCCTTTCATTTGATGGAATGAGACAATCTCTATAATGAGATAAGATTTTTTTCTAAAAGGAACATGTGATCAACTCCTAAAAATCAATTCATAACCTAAAGATATTATTAAATTTGAAATAAATAAATTAATTCATTAATGAACAAATATATATATATTTTCATTTATACAAATATTTTGCTACTCATTTGCAAACATTGTTCTTGGCCTTTTGGCTAAGATCAAAGTGTAGTATCTGTTCCGATGGATACTGCACCCCATAGACTGGTATTGTCTTGGCCTTCGGGGCTTGATTTACGCCGGTCTATGGGTCTGTCCTGCGCAGTTCTAGGAGGTCAACCCTCCCAGGCTTCGCCTCCCCTCTTTGGGGAGGAGTAAGTTTATTGCTTACTGCCTGAGGCACCCCTACCGGGGAATGCCGACGGGGCTGCCCAGGCAATTTTTAATGGCTCACCTTTCCCGACCCGACCTTGGGTCACATCTTACTTGTGGGAGTAAGATAAAACTGGCCTTGTGTCTAACTCCTAGAGAGGAGTAAATAAATACTCATTTGTAAACATGTTTCGGTCACAGTTCAAGACCAACGTCTTTTCTCTATATATATCCTAATGAAGCATAAAATGATGTCCTTCAATTGATTTCGGCTCAAATGTTGGGGCAATAAACACGGATTAATGAAAACGCCCCCATATTCATGTACCTGCACAATCCCCAAATAAAACAGACAATGACATCAATATAATACTTCGGTGTTAAAACAGATCTAAAGTCTTGTCTGCATCAGATCATACAGATATTTGATGTCACGAATAGATTTATTATTTAGATCTACTCGCATTTATTAATGACCTTCAGTTGTCTTATTTTTTTCCCTCATGCATGTTTAATGACCAATGACAGATCTGGTGATGGCCTCAACCGCACCGAAGCGATTGTCGATTTGTCGCATAGAAAATCATGTGGGAAGAAAAAGTTGAATAATTTTATGAACATTTGATACGCTTGTTAACACTTTCACTATAAACACCAAATGTGAGAGACAGTATTTCACTAAGAAAAATAGCTATTCCGGCTAGGAAGATTTTTACAATGGTATGAACATGCATGTATGCGTTCACTGCACAGTCTGTGACCAACCCGCTCGTTGTGCCGGTCGAAAGTTGTTGGTCTATTCAGTCAGTACTGGCAACAAATGAATTCTCCCTTCAAATAAAAACACAACTTTAGTTTAAAAACGATTATCAGAGGTTTATTTCCTTGGAGAGTACGCTGCCCTGTTGCTCCCTGAGACGAAATTCACCTACATTGACGTTTTTTTTTTTTTTTTTTGTTTTTTTTGTTTGTAAAACTTAATTATGTTCTACAAAACCAAAAACAAAAACAACAGCCCCTCTCCCTTTCTCCCTCCCCTTTTTTATTTTTATTTTTCCTACCCTACTCCCGGTCCTGGATATGACCTTAAACTACATCCGATGGTGAGATCCGGCTTACGGACTTTGGGGAATGTGGAGCCTCCTCTTAATTACCATTGCTCCCAGGTCCACCCTGACCCGGAGTGGTAGTACCTGTTAGGGTCCCAACTATGGGTTAAATAGAAACAGATATTAAAAGGGGAAAGAAACAAAAAAGAGAAGAAAACAAGACCAGATTCGGCATTAAATAACCCAAAAAGGGTTGATATGCCGTAAAACAAAACTACCAAACCAAAAACCCTGATTAAACATTTGAAGATATAAAGAACTTGAAGCATAAAAACTTTCACTATAATGACCAGATTCGGCATTAAATAACCCAAAAAGGGTTGATATGCCGTAAAACAAAACTACCAAACCAAACCAAACCTTGGAGAGTACAAATGGTACTTGTTTTCTGAACCACAGATTTCCAGCTGAAAGACTTTTGCCCGACCAAATCAAAATATAAGTCCAATAAACACAATGCTTTAGCTAAGAGCCCTAACGGCCTATCTTTATTCAACTGATCGTCAGACCCCAGAGAACCAAAACCGCCTGTGTCATGCTCAGAAGACCAGCTCTAACTGTCCTACCCTGCATATAGAACGTGTCTGTGTGCACATGCCGTGATTGTTAACTTGTTAAGATGGTCCAAAGTTGTTGCTTGCTTCCGATGCTGGTTGCAGCGTCAGCTGTGTGATCTCAGTTAATGCCTCAACAGAAGTATTCTCCCTCCAAATAAAATCACATTTAACTTTGAAAATTTTACATAAAATAAAACAAAATAAAGACAAAAAGGTAAAGAGTCTTATGTTGAGATGAGAGCGTAGAGTCAGGATGGACGCTGTCAAAAAAACACGTCAAAAATAAAACAGCTGCTATATTGAAAATTAATGTCTGTAAAAGAGTAATACTCAAACTGTTTAGGAATCCAAATGTTTTTGTTGAGAGGCTGATATTTAGACGGCAATTGGTAACATCCAGTTTATCTTGTCTGTGCAGTAGTCCGGTATTGGAATTATCCGTTTCACAGGGTTCAGAATGAAGTTTGTCAGTTAGAGTGCGGTATATATCAAAGTGTGCATTACGAAAACCTCTAGCTCCCTGGTTGATCAGTGTATCGATAGGTTACAAACATGGATTTAGATCCGATATTTTTCAAGCCGGAGCTGATTAAAAGTATTCACAGGGTTTATTCTCATCTTTTATCTCTAGAATTGATTGCTCTATTCAATATATTGAGCTTTATATCATCACGATAGATTATTATTAAACTATAATTCAATTATCTTTAATTTAATTCAACATCTAAAACAAGTGAGAGGTTTATCTGTTGAAGGTTACAATGGTACTCGTTTCTTCCTCTGCGTAACAAACTTGCAAATGAGAAATCTCAGCCCGAGCAAACTAAAACAAAAGTCCCATAGTTTAGAGCTCATCTCTTTCCCTCTGAGAGGTGCACAGATCCAACCGAGTGTCAGACCCCAGAGAACTAACCTACCTCTGTGACACCCAGAGGGCCAACACTCATTGATCTTTCCTGCCCATAGGCTGGAATATATGTACTTTTGACCGGAAATCTTAGATTCCCGCCTTTTTCCAAGTCATTCCCATTCGGCCACCCTGATATCTACTGGAGATAACAATCAGACAATGTGAACTCCAAAGGGCTTACCTGCAGACAATCTAGGAACATTACTTTTCTCAAGTAGGTTGCTTTCAGCATGAACTCCCGTTTAATGAGGCACTTATTTTATTAAAAAAAAAATATTCTGGGTGGTCGAAGTCATAATCAGAGATATTTTCAATTTCTTCGACCCCCCCCCGTTTCTCTTGGCCAAACATCCCTCATCTGCAGCAAATATGTTATTCGTATGCACCTCTAAACATGCAACCGCCTAGTGCATGTTTAAATGAAGACACATTTAAATAATAACCTAAAAAGATGTGTTAGTATTTTTTTTCTCCTAAGAATAACTTAAATAATATGATTTTTCACTTGAATACTACAAAGGAAGTTAGCTTCATTATAGGATAACCTTTATTTTAATATTAAAATCCTTACAAACATTTTTTTATCATGTAAATTTATAAAAGACGAACTTTTCACAACTTTATTTTCACAAATATTTATACAGGATGACCCCCCCCCCGCAATGTCTTTCATGGAATCGCTAATAAAATTCACAATCCTTCCTACAATCCAACCATATTTGATACAAATAAATTTTACTCTATGCCTGACTTGTCCACCAAGTTACAGTAATGAGAGTTCAAGTCTTTTTTTATTGCAATTTAATGATATGCAGGGTTACTTTGGCGATCGTCTCATGAGTAGGTGTGCTTATCATTGTGTTGGATAATGCCCCTATGGGAATGGACGTATCTGTTGGAAGTCGTTGGTTTGACTTGCGCGAATTAGCGTGGGTGGACCCGTGCAGTCGAGTGCAGAATAGAGCCTGTTCTCACAGTCGGAGCTCACAGACGTGACGGGGTCACCGCGTGACGAAACCTCAGATCAAAGGTCAATATGCACCTGCGCGAGGCTCTGTGACATTACGGGCCTTTGCGTGGGAAGCAGAGGGATCCGTGACGTCACTTGTTCCTCTGAGAAGCGAGTTTTAGCAGTCTGGGTTTTGGAGACGAACCTATCAGTCGTGATTTTTACCATGTAGTCTGCAACTTACATAGGGGAATTATTTCCATAAGAAAATACAGGCGAAAGATCTCTTTTCCCCCCTCCACGAATGATTAAGACTTAATTGATAAGTAACTACGATAAAGTAGTAATTTGCTCTCTCTCTCTCGACGTTAGTGAATATCTCCCAGCTGACGAATAACTAACGATTGAAATAAAACAGAAATTTAATTTAAAAGATTGTTTGTCTTCGGAGTTGATCATGAAGATTTTGTTGTAGCAGCGATTTCACGGCAGTACAAAAGAGAAGAAGGAAGACAACCACTGGACACACACCCCTTCACGCGACAAGGAAAGAAGAGAGGGTACGAGAAATTTAAAGGTATGCAAACTATATTAATTTTTGTGTTAAAAAATGACGAGTGTTTAAATGAGAACTGCCGCGTCCCTAAGTAGGCGTATGCAACAATTGAACAACAATACAATAAAGACTGCTGGGCATTCATGACTGGAATTTGGTGGACAAGACAGGCATAGGCTGAAGTTTATTTGTACTAAATATGGTTGATTGACCTCCTTCTGCAATACAACTATATTTAGTGCAAATAATTAATTTAAAAAAATTATATTCACCCCAAACAAGGCACACTGCCACTGAAAAGTAAGGGGCTATGGAGAATTAGGGGTCAGATTTATAAGTGGGGAGTTGTGCAGCGAGATGTTTGTTCACATTACATTTTAATTTTTGCAAGTTGGTACAGTCAAAGAAACAGGGAGTCGGGAGGGAATTCCAGAGGCAAGCTGTTTCAGAGAAGAAGCTATTAGAATAGAAAGGCCTTCCAGCATCTGGGGACATCTATTGTAAAGGGGTGGGACTTTGCTGATTGTCAGGTTGGTTAGAGGAAAGTTCATTCTGTTTTCACTTTTTCGACAATTTTCCCAGTCATGAATGTCCAAGAGTCTTTGTTTTGATCGCCGTTTTATAATTTTATATATTACATTATTTTTCATAACAACATGGACCAACGTTCAACAAAATAAAATAGTTATTCGGAATGAAATATTGATTTTGTATGATGGAAGCTCTCGATGACAAAATCGAAAATCCGACTGATTTAATTATATATATATATATTAGATTATTTTTCTTAACTACATCGACTAATATTCAAAATTAAATGAATATCTAGAATTAAATATTGATTTATTGAGATGAAAGTTATCGATGATAAAAGTCGAGAATCTGACTCACCTGTTTTTATATATTACATAATTTTTCTGAATAACATGGACCAACGTTCAACAAAATAAAATGGCGATTCAGAATTTAAAAAAATGATTTTCTAGGAGGATGTTATCGATGACAAAAGTCGATAATCCTACCGACTGACTTTTATATATAAGATTATTTTTCTTACAACACGGACCAACGTTATCAAAATAAAACGACTATTAAGAATTGCATATTGGTTTTTCACAACGGAAGCTATTGATGTGAAAATCGAGAATTAGCCTGATTGAATTTTATATATTACATTATGTTTCTTAACGATATGGGCCAACGTACAACAAAATAAAATGATTATTCAGTAAAAATATGTATTTTATATCACGGAATGTATCGATGACAAAAATCAAGAGTCCGACAGACTTAATTTTATATATTACATTATTTTTGTTAACATAGACCATCGTTCAACAAAAATGGCTATTCAGAATTACATATTGATTTTGTATGACGGAAGCTATCAATGACAAAAGTCAAGAATCCGCCTGACTTAATCTTATGGATTAGATGATAAAAATTGTGTTAAAATTTCAATATAAAAATAAATACATTAATGTCAGAGCCAATGAAACCTTATATTGCACATAATTCCCAAGATGTCAAAGGTTACAGTCGGGATGTATTTTGTGCGTGTTGATTGTATGCAAAGTGAATTGGCATAATATGATTGTTCGTATATCAGATGTCATCTAAAGATAAGATAAATGTTCTGTTATTTATCTTGAAATGATCACAATTCATCAAGCGACCACATCATAAAAAACTCTTTCAAGATGAAGTATTTGCGGCAAGGATATAAATAACAAGGTTTATTCGACCATTGGAACAACAACATACTAACAAAACGAAGAAAGAAAAAATATATGTTCATAAAATTATTTCCTAGATAAAATCTCCCATCTGAAAAAAAAGAAAAAAAATGTAAAAAAAAAATGAATTACCTCGAACAGTGTGACTTACTTTGCCCGATGGGAGCGATAGTCACATTTACAAATACGTCTTTGTTTTCCATTCGCCATTTTGTTTTCGTTCCGCCATTTTGTATTCAGTCGGCCATTTTGTCTTCGGTCGGCCATTTTGTGTTCAGTCAAAAACAATGAATATAAATCAGTTGACTTTTATTTAGACAACATCGACTTTTCCAACGGGGGACAACGTTTTTCTTTTTTCCAATAATCACAGAGGAGATACGTTCAATTTTTCCATTCTCTCTCTTTCCCACTCTCTCCGTATTTTCCGAATTAAATCTACGTAATAATATACGTCAGTCAATACGGATTTTAAATACCCTTTTTTATGAGTTGTTTTCTCAAAATAATACACATTTATTTTGTGCACAAATCTTGATATTTTCGAAAACAAAATCTTAAAAATATCACATTTGATGAATCATAATTTAAGAACGGACGCATCATGAGGATACGTCCATTTAATTTGCGCGTTTAACGAGTAAAATGCTATTTTAAACTAAAGCATGCCAGACCAAATGAAAATGCTATTTCAAAGACCAACGGAAATGCTATTTTAAACTTAAGAATGACAGACCAAATAAAAATGTTATTTCAAACTTAAGAATGACAGACCAAGTGAAAATGGTATTCCAAACCAGACCAACGAAAATGCTATTTCAAACTTAGGAATGACAGACCAAATGAAAATGCTATTTCAAACTTAGGAATGACAGACCAAATGAAAATGCTATTTCAAACTTAGGAATGACAGACCAAATGAAAATGCTATTTCAAACTAAAGTATGCCAGACCAAAGAAAATGTTATTTCAAAGACCAATGAAAATGCTATTTCAAACTTAAGAATGACAGACCAAATGAAAATGCTATTTCAAACTCAAGTATGACAGATCAAAGGAAATGCTATTTCAAACTTACGTATGACAGACCAAAGTGTTGAATTTCAACACTCGACCACACCCCAAAATAATGTTTTACATAATATGATACCGGAATAATTTCTTTTTGATTTTAATTATAACTAGAGATTTAATATAATGCAAATCTGAAATATCTGAATTTTAAAAGGGAGGTTGTGCTTATTTATGCCCCCTAAACATTGTTTAAAATACTCCGAAGGAATTGAAATTGAAGGGATATTTATTAATTGATTTCTACTGTTAATCAGTATCCACTTCGCCATCGCCATTTTCCAAAGTTCTGCTGAAAGTGCTGATAATCTTTGACTTCCTCTCGTGGATTCGATTGTGTGATCGAAGCATTTTCAAATATCATGAACTGATTTTTCGTGCCAGTTTGTGTTTAAATCTTCAAGACATGTAATCCATTTTGAAATGAATAATGAAAGCCTTGCCCAAGGTTGGCGATGTTGAGTCAGAGGAAGCAGAAGAATTTTTATCGTCTTGCAAAATGAGTCAGAGTTAAGCAGAATTACGCTCTGCGGTAAAATCTCGACCCTGTATTCTATGAACAAATACAAAAAAAAAAAAACAAAAAACAAAAACAAACATCCGATGCGGAAGAAAAAGACAAAAAATGATGGTGAAGATAGAAAGAATTCTGTGACGATTTATTGTTACAATTTTATTATACAGGGTGGGCAAAAATAAGGGTCCTATTTTTAAAAATTCATAACTTTTTTATTTATTGATTTTTTTTTTTTTTTAGAATAAGTAAAGGACCCCTTCCGAAGCAAGCATGAGCCGTATTAGCCCTAAGGAACGTACCCTCATTTAGAAAACATTATTTTTGCTTAAAAAACTCAAAACAGTGTAAAAAAAAATACTTTAGCTTTTGTAAGTTTTAAGAAGTGTTTTTCGGCTAAAATTTGTTTTGTTTATTTCAAAAAATCTCGGAAGGGTCAGTCTACACACACACAAAGTTTGGTGAGTTTAACTTTTATTTTGTGGAAGTTATTCAAATTCAAGTTATTCAAATTTAAAGATAGGACCCTTATTTTGGCCCACCCTGTATAAAGTTGTACCAGGTTTCAGAATTTTTTTAGATGAGGATCGATAATTTGAAATATTTGGATTACTGTTCTCATCTTGGATGTTATTCTCACAACGTTTAAGCCGATGTAAGCTCTGACATTCTTTCAGGTGCATCTTGTTTATTTTGGGAATCTTTATGTGGAACTCGGGAATCTGTGCGGAATTTCGAACGAAACTCTTTATTTAATCGACGTGGCGTAACGGATAAAGTGCTAAGTATAATCAGTTTTAAGTGACAGTCTTCTGGAGGTTGAAGGTTCGATCCTCAGTGCGGGCGATACTAAGAATACAATTACGAATTACTTAAGACTTCAGTAATGGATGATGGACCGAAAGTAAGCTACTCCCGTAGATTAAATAAAGGGTTCTGTTCGAAATTCCATAAATATTCCCGAGTTTGACAAGATGCACCTGAAGATGGAAATTACATCGGCCGAAACGTTGTGAGAAAAACATCAAAGATAAGAACAGTAGTCCGAATAGTCTAAATAGTAAAAAAGTTATACCCGTTGGGTAAGTATTTGTCATATGTATTATCGTCTCGATATAAAGTTAGCTATGTGTATAAGTTTATATATTTCCATGTATAGGATTGACACCTAAACAAGTTAACAGATTATTAACAATTGTGGAACACATGTGTAATGCGGTCTATATTTAGTTTCATGGTAAGGAGACAAAGAGGGGTTGTTTAATACCTATCGTGAACATTCAGGTACCTCTGATATTTGTGAAATTTTCACGATAGGTATTAAACATCAATTTCTGAATATTCCATCAATTTCTGTTTATTAAAGAGTTTTAAGAAGCATAATATGAACATACCCTCTTCTTTGAACATTCAAATATATATATATATATATATATATATATATATATATATATATATATATACATGTATACACGTTGGAATTTGAGTTTGAAACGTGACTTGTGTTCTGGGGTTCGAGTCCGGCGACTGGTATCAATAATCTTCTCTACACTGACGATTCCGGTAAGGATGAACCGTATACGTATATAGATAAAAACAAATATATATATATATATATATATATATATATATATATATATATATATATATATATATATATATATAGATGCAAACATTGTTAAAAACAGAATTCGTCTGTTTAATTATACTTTTTGATTTGTTCAAATTTTCTGATGTCCCTTTTTGTATTAGAAACAGAATTATTTTGATTTTAATACAAAAAAGATCAATCAGAAAAATTGAAAAATAAACAAAGGTATTATTAAATCAACTAATTCTGTTATTTTTTTAAATGGTGCAAAAATAAGAAAATGCTGCCTAAATACACTCAGTATATATATATATATATATATATATATATATATATATATATATATATATATATATATATATATATATATATATATTATTCAATAGATACTAAGCATTATTTTGATCATCCATCTTTACCTTCGGTTTCACGGAAACAATGGAAACTCAACTGCAGGGTCAAATATGTAAAATCATCAGCCAATGTAACGCCCACTGTGTAAAAAATTGTGTAAGCTTCAGAAAAAAAAATTCATATATATATAAACCCTGTGTATCGCTTTATTGCAGGTCAATATTTTTTAAATTTTTAAATTGCTATGAAACGCAGAGAAGTGAAATTTGGTACATTGGAAGAGCATAACAAGGTGCCTTATTTCCCTGATTTTTGTGGAATTTGAACAAATATTTTGAAAATTATGCTAATTTTTCTATTTTCTGTTAATTTAAAGTGTGTATCACTTTATTGCAGGTCTCCCAAAATGCCTAGAAAGGGTCGATTGACAGCTAGTGAAAAGGACGTGTTGCTGCAGGCCTTGCAGAAGGTTTATCTCTCGTAGATCTAGCCAAGGAGCTTGGAAGAGATCGAAGAACATTGTCTTCATTCGTTGATAATCCAAACATCAAACCAAGGAAGGACAAAAACACAAGAAAGTCAGTTTCTGCTCGTGATGTTAGAAAGATTCGCCGTCAACTTATCAAGCAGCCGGGCAGCAACAGTGCTGCTATATTTGAAAAGGCTGGAATATCTTCCTTGTCCAGAAAGACACGCTGCAATGTCTTAAACGAAATTGCAAGAAGCATTAAGCCTATAGCAAGACCGGTTTTAAACCAAACTCATAAGGAAAAACGTTTGGCTTGGGCTCAGAAATACATGAAAACCAGCTTTGAAAATGTTCTTTTCACGGATGAGGCCAGAACAACCCTTGATGGACCAGATG
>OY744548.1:54139031-54141531 GCA_963556195.1 Sepiola atlantica
TATATATATATATATAAAAGAAGGACAGATCAAGATAAAAAATTGCATAAAATTACATAAAATTACATAAAATTGATACAAATTTTATTACATCGAATGTTCAGATGCAAGGAGTTACACTAATCCTTAAACCATGGTTTTTCAAAGATAAAACTCTTCTCGTCAGAGGATAACATTCGGTAATGTGGTATTTATATATACATTCGGTAATGTGGTATATATATATATATATATATATATATATATATATATATATATATATATATACATATATATATATATATATATTGACTTGGGTTGCACATGTCGGGATTTTGGAACTTTGATTGGACTTTTTGTATTATTTGATTTATTAATCATTAACATTGAATATGGACACATTTCGCGACTGGATAACTTTGCCGGCCCCTTCAATTTCACGTATATGGACTGCTGTTTATAACTTGGAGTAATGTCTTTCCTGATTATGCTTCTCAATTTGTATGACCTGGATGGACTGTATGGATTCAACAAAAAGTATGTTTTGGGGTTGATATGTTTGATGTTATGTATTTTTATTTATTTGTGTATATAATTTTATATATTTTCAAAGCGTAATTTTATTACCTGTAGTAGTAGAACTGCGGTTATGGTCCTCTGAAGAGAAGAATTATCTTTGAAAACTCATGAGCTAAGGACTTAAGGATACTTTGCTTGAACTATGAATTCTAATAAAATTTGATTGACACCTTATTTTATTACTTCATTTTATATTATAATATATATATACATATATATATACATGTACCAAAAGCCGCATGTCGATGTATCGATCAATAGGCATTAGAAACTACGATCTCGTCAGGGGGGGGATGTTTGATCTTTCACTCAGATGTTCATATTGGGACAGAATTAAAAGAAAGGGAAAGCAAAAACTTAAATTCAAGACCGGGAGGTCACATGGTCAAATTTAAAACAATAAAAAAAAACGATTGTAAGCTTATGTGAAGAGTTAAAATATTGAAACGTTAATCTATTCATAACATATTTTCAAGGTCTTAGATTTTAAGTTTAGATGGGGAAAGAAGTTGTAAGTCAAGAGGTAGGAGTGAGTTAATTGCTATGCCAGGTTGAAGGGGTTGAACGAAATGTGTGGGTGAGTGGAGGGAGGAAAGTGGGCCGACGGACACGAGGTATGAAGAGTAGAGTTTGCCTATCTGTTTTTTTGTGTGGTAATGGGGGAGAGGGTCTGCCAAATAATGAAGCCATTTAATTAAGTTTTATCGTTTTCTTATTTTTATCATGAGGATAAATTTCGTTAACGCTATGATTAAAATAAGTAAATTGTATTAATAATAATAACAGGAATTATCACTCACACCATTTCCAATCCATTGCTACCAATAATAATAATAAAAATAATAATAATGGCACAAATGATAATAATAACAACAACAATGATAATAATAATAATAATGATAATAATAATAATAAAATGAAATAAAATAAAATAATAATCAAAGTAACAATAATAAAACGAAAAAATAAAAAACTGATAATTCAGTAAGCCGAATAGAAATTTAAGAATTTAAAATATACATGTTATATGTTTAGTATAGTACTATAACACCTAGTAAAAAATTAAAAAATAAATAAAAAATTTATTGTTAAATCGACAAATAGTAAAATAGAGGAAAAGTAATCCAAATTAAGTCACAGATACTACACTGTAATTTGAAGTATTTTTTGAAACGTAGAAATGAATAAGTAGAAATAAACCGAATTAAATTCACCGTTTTGTGCATTGTAATTAGTAAATTAGATTGTGGAACTCCTTCCCTGCTCCCTGTTTACCTGACGGTACTGACATGCAGAAATAAAAAAACTAATGTGAACAGACATCTCGCTGCACAGCTCCCAATTTAGGTTGACCCCCCCCCCCCAAAAAAAAAATACTTCTTACCCTTTTTCTCACTAATCCCTTACGTTTAGAGTGGCGGCCTGCCTTGTTTGGGGTGAACTATGTTAAAAAAGAAATTAAATAAAGAAATAAAGAGAGAGAGAGAGAGTGGGGGTACCAAATCCATCGTCTGGGGGAAAAATTAAAATTGCCGCAGTCTAGAAAGATTTCTTCTTCACTGACCGTAAAATTAAAAATAAACCGTAAAGAAATGAATTGTAAAATCGACAAATAGTTATGTAGACTAAGAAATTGTCACAGTCTAGAAAGATTTCTACTTCACTGACCGGGAAGCGAAGAGATTAAGTAACAGCTACTACAATTTAAGGTTAAGTAGTTTTTGAAAAATAGAAATGAATAAATAAAAATAAACCGATTAAATTAACCGTTTTTATATTGTAATAAGTCAATAAAGAAATATATATATATATATATATATATATATATTTATATATATATATATATATATATATATATATATATATATATATATATATATATATATATATAGAGAGAGAGAGAGAGAGAGAGAGAGAGAGAGAGAGAGAGAGAGAGAGAGAG
>OY744548.1:54146531-54164031 GCA_963556195.1 Sepiola atlantica
CAGGTGGTTGAGTTCCAATCTTTGCCCGAGGCATTTGCCTGTCTAGCCATACAATATGTATGTGGATGGCATATATATGTATATATATATATATATATATATATATATATATATATATATATATATATATATATATATATATATATATAAAATGAAAGAAAGAAAACAAAGCAATACTGTGAATGTATTCATCAACGTTTCGTCTTCATTTTAAGAGTTCCTCAAGATGATTGTCTGAAGAAAATAACACACAAGTACAAAATATTTGAAACTAATTAAGTGCAGTAAAATGTCTTTGTATTTGAAGCGCGTCTTCTTGACCTAAATGTAAGGATCTTGACTGCAGCTTCTCTGGTGAAGGTTTCGGATCTTTCTGAAGGCAGCCACGCTGATTAAACGTATTGATGGCGAAGCATGTGTGTTTTATTATTATCAGACAATAATACTGAGAAAGTCTTGAAATAAAGACGAAACGTTGATGAATACATAAATAATATTTTTTGGTTTACCGTTATTCATTTTCCATTACATCGGAATACTATTTCCATTTTTCTCTTTTATATATATATATATATATATATATATATATATATGAGATAAAATAGAAATAAGATCTAAAACTCAAGAACCTATCTCGACGTTTCACGCAAGAGTGAAGTTCAAAAAATGACAACTAGACTGTTGCTAAACCCTTCGTAACATTTGGGCGAAACGCTGAGATTGACTTTTGAGTTTGGGATCTACTGGTAATTTACAGAAGGCAATAGAATGCAGAGGTGCAACTTATGAGCACAAACTGACATCAAATTAAGACATATGCAGGTGGAATGAGTTTTTCAGTTTTCTACCTTTTATTAATATAAATGTATTCTATTTATTTTTATTTAGAGTACAATCGTATTTGCAATCAGATCGGTTAGATAGATGTTTCGTATAACATACTATTTCGGAAAAACATTCCTCTCCTCAGATGTGTGTTTAACTTTATTTTCAAACGTGTATAGGAAGACCGTTGCCGTTGGGAATAGTTCGGCAGTGAATGAGTGTAATTCATAATTAACAGTTTTAAATTTGTTCAAAATGTTTTGTTTGTTTTTTTATTTTAGTTCACAATTATTATTACTATTTGTTTATTATGTATATTTTATAAATTTTTAAATTTAATTTATTTATTTGCCCGTTCTGACGTTCATTATTTTATTTTAACTATTTCTTTTAGTGAAGACGTTATAAGGGAAGGAAAGTAACTCAAATCTGACTCTTATATAGTTTGCATTGGGAATCAGATACTTTCTGGAACTGTAAAATATATGTGGGCATGCAATAATTATTTGTATTGCCTGTTCTCTTTTCTCAATGTTTGACAGATAAACTGCCTTGAAAGAACGGAAGGTGAATGGCGGATTTCATCTCAAATGACCCATGGAAATTCAACCAATTAATTTTCCACCACGGAAAATGAAAATAAAAAAAGCAGAAACGAAGATTCAGAAAAATGGGTTAGGGGCAAATTTTTCTTGAAGAACTTCTGAAAAGCCGAAAATTATAATTAAACTTTCGGTTGAGTGATTGCAAACAGCCGCAAGTAAGAGGGGGGCATGCGTGGCAGCTCGGTCGTTAGAAGAGTTGGCAGAAGGAGGTGAGGCTGATGATAAACAATTATCATATATTTATTTAAAGAGAAGTAATGTAAGTTATCAATTTATAAACAATAATTAGGGCAAGATTAGTAGCCAGTGTATGGCGGTAGTTCCTTTGCTTATATATATATATATATATATATATATATATATATATATATATATATATATATATGAAATTAAAATGGAATAAGCGGAAGACCTAAAAAGCTCAACGTTTCGCCCAAATGTTATATGGGCTTTGTAAAGAGCGAACGAAAAAATGCAAAAAATGACAAAAGACGAGAAAGTCTATAAATTATGTGAAATATATATAGTGGTAGGGTTCATTTAGAGAGGGAAGATATGTAAATATGTATAGAGTCAAAGATAAATACATAGTATGAAAAGGAATTAGTAACGGAAAAGAAAGAAGAAAGAGTAGAAAGGGGGTCCAAAGGAAGACTAATTCAAAACTCAGGGAATCAACCGGTGTCTAGATATATCTTATTTTCATGAATAATTGCTTTTTAGAGGTTACGGGAGATGAAGTAGAATCCCATTCTCTGTTTAATTTTATTTGTGGAAAGGGCTATGAGTGCAGATTCAATTAGTCGACGTGTTGATTTATTATGTATTATCTTGATTAAAGTAGATTTATCAAAGTCAAAACAATGCCCATACTCCATATATGTGTGAGCATATAAGGCGTTAAGCGTGTTGCAAAGTATCGATCCTCATCTAAACAATTCAGCAAATATATATATATATATATATATATATATATATATATATATATATATATATATATAGGATCAAATATAAAACCAAAAGTAAAACTTTTAGTAGATGGAACCTCCTGCCCTTATCCAATCCTTTTTTCTTTTTTCTTTCTTTCTCTTTCTTCCCAACCCCCGTAGCGGCTATTTTAAACAAATCCGAACCTCACAACCCCCCTCCCTCTAACCCCAAATTTTAACCTTTTTTGTTTCATTTGGATTTAGACCCTCTTTGAACAAGATGTCATTTGCCTTTTTTGGTCCAGGAAGTATTTCAATAATGACCAGCTTTTCTCCTTTCAATTCCTTTTAAGTGCGTTTGGATTTACTTATAATTCTGAACACTTTTCTCCGAATCAAAGTTTGATACTTCTGCCGCATCTTGGGGGGGGGGGGGGGGGAGGGGGCGCCGCTCGGAGCACTCTTCGTTACCTAGACAGAAAATTCTAATTTATGTTTTAAATTCTTGAAAATCGAACTTCAATGCAATGCCTTAATCGCCGGCGGCCATGTTGTAATTTCCTATTATTTTATGTCGCGCATGACATCTATAAAAAAGAAAATACGTTTGACGTAATTTTATTTATAAAAAAATTGAAGTGGCTGCGTTTATTTTCACATCTATAAAAAAGAAAATAGGTTTTACTTTATTTTAATTATAAAAATATTGTGGGGTCTGCGTTTATTTTCACATCTATAAAAAGAGAATAGGTTTTACTTTATTTTATTTATAAAATTATTGTAGGGTATGCGTTTATTTTCACATCTATAAAAAGGAAATAGGTTTTACTTTATTTTATTTATAAAATTATTGTAGGGTCTGCGTTTATTTTCACATCTATAAAAAGAAAATAGGTTTTACTTTATTTTATTTATATAAATATTGTGGGGTCTGCGTTTATTTTCACATCTATAAAAAAGAAATAGGTTTTACTTTATTTTATTTATATAAATATTGTGGGGGGTCTGCGTTTATTTTCACATCTATAAAAAGGAAATAGGTTTTACTTTATTTTATTTATATAAATATTGTGGGGGGTCTGCGTTTATTTTCACATCTATAAATAGGAAATAGGTTTTACTTTATTTTATTTATAAAAATATTGTGGGGTCTGCGTTTATTTTCACATCTATAAAAAGGAAATAGGTTTTACTTTATTTTATTTATAAAAATATTGTGGGGTCTGCGTTTATTTTCACATCTATAAAAAGGAAATAGGTTTTACTTTATTTTATTTATAAAAATATTGTGGGGCTGCGTTTATTTTCACATCTATAAAAAGGAAATAGGTTTTACTTTATTTTATTTATAAAAATATTGTAGGGGCTGCGTTTATTTTCACATCTATAAAAAGGAAATAGGTTTTATTTTATTTTATTTATAAAAATATTGTGGGGGTCTGCGTTTATTTTCACATCTATAAAAAGGAAATAGGTTTTACTTTATTTTATTTATATAAATATGTGGGGGTCTGCGTTTATTTTCACATCTATAAAAAGGAAATAGGTTTTACTTTATTTTAATTATAAAAATACTGTGGGGTCTGCGTTTATTTTCACATCTATAAAAAGGAAATAGGTTTTACTTTATTTTATTTATAAAAATATTGTGGGATCTGCGTTTATTTTCACATCTATAAAAAGGAAATAGGTTTTACTTTATTTTATTTATATAAATATTGTGGGGGTCTGCGTTTATTTTCACATCTATAAAAAGTAAATAGGTTTTACTTTATTTTATTTATAAAATTATTGTAGGGTCTGCGTTTATTTTCACATCTATAAAAAGGAAATATGTTTTACTTTATTTTATTCATAAAATTATTGTAGGGTCTGCGTTTATTTTCACATCTATAAAAAGGAAATAGGTTTTACTTTATTTTAATTATAAAAATATTGTGGGGGTCTGCGTTTATTTTCACATCTATAAAAAGGAAATAGGTTTTACTTTATTTTATTTATAAAATTATTGTAGGGTCTGCGTTTATTTTCACATCTATAAAAAGGAAATATGTTTTACTTTATTTTATTCATAAAATTATTGTAGGGTCTGCGTTTATTTTCACATCTATAAAAAGGAAATAGGTTTTACTTTATTTTAATTATAAAAATATTGTGGGGGTCTGCGTTTATTTTCACATCTATAAAAAGGAAATAGGTTTTACTTTATTTTATTTATAAAATTATTGTAGGGTCTGCGTTTATTTTCACATCTATAAAAAGGAAATATGTTTTACTTTATTTTATTCATAAAATTATTGTAGGGTCTGCGTTTATTTTCACATCTATAAAAAGGAAATAGGTTTTACTTTATTTTATTTATATAAATATTGTGGGGGTCTGCGTTTATTTTCACATCTATAAAAAGTAAATAGGTTTTACTTTATTTTATTTATAAAATTATTGTAGGGTCTGCGTTTATTTTCACATCTATAAAAAGGAAATATGTTTTACTTTATTTTATTCATAAAATTATTGTAGGGTCTGCGTTTATTTTCACATCTATAAAAAGGAAATAGGTTTTACTTTATTTTAATTATAAAAATATTGTGGGGGTCTGCGTTTATTTTCACATCTATAAAAAGGAAATAGGTTTTACTTTATTTTATTTATATAAATATTGTGGTGGTCTGCGTTTATTTTCACATCTATAAAAAGGAAATAGGTTTTACTTTATTTTATTTATATAAATATTGTGGGGGTCTGCGTTTATTTTCACATCTATAAAAAGTAAATAGGTTTTACTTTATTTTATTTATATAAATATTGTGGTGGTCTGCGTTTATTTTCACATCTATAAAAAGGAAATAGGTTTTACTTTATTTTATTTATAAAAATATTGTGGGGTCTGCGTTTATTTTCACATCTATAAAAAGGAAATAGGTTTTACTTTATTTTATTTATATAAATATTGTGGTGGTCTGCGTTTATTTTCACATCTATAAAAAGGAAATAGGTTTTACTTTATTTTATTTATAAAATTATTGTAGGGTCTGCGTTTATTTTCACATCTATAAAAAGTAAATAGGGTTTACTTTATTTTATTTATAAAAATATTGTGGGGTCTGCGTTTATTTTCACATCTATAAAAAGAAAATAGGTTTTACTTTATTTTATTTATAAAAATATTGTGGGGTCTGCGTTTATTTTCACATCTATAAAAAGGAAATAGGTTTTACTTTATTTTATTTATAAAATTATTGTAGGGTCTGCATTCGCGCTTGACATCCTTCAATAAGGTACTTTACTTTTATTGTATTTTTTTGCTTTAACCACGTATTGTATGTAGTTCTGTCACAATTATAGAATAATCCAAGCCTAGAAAAAATATGCGACCAGAGGGAGCATATATTTGCTTATATAAGTAAATTTTATGTAAACTTATTTCAGACAGGTCGGGGATACGTTCTCGACAATCAGTTGACATTGTTGCTGTCGAGCTGAGGTGTAGTCCTCTTCAGTCTCGACAAGTCCACCCTACCAGGCTTTACTTTCATTTTGAGATGGGGTTAGTTTATCGTTAATCCTCTGAGGCGCCCCTACCAGGGAATACCGATGGGGCTGCTCAAGCATTGTTTGGTAAGCCAGAGTGTACAGGTAAATAAAATAAGTAAAGAGACGTATTATTTTTAGTTATGCAAGAAGAATGTCTTTATAGATATGACGTCACAGTTTATGAACTTTCGAATGGAATCAAAGTTAAATAAATGATGATAGTGTTTGTGACCCAGTGGGTCACGGGTACGTCTATTACTTATATAAAACTCCGAAAAATGAATTTAACAATACTGTGTAAATCTAAATATTGACCGGATCTCTGCCAGACTAGTTGTTGACCGGAAGTGAAATTATTAAAAAAATGAAATTAAAAGAAAATTATCTTCGCTCACGAAATCCTCTTTAATAAGAAAAAAAACACGTCTGAACCTGGAAAGCTGAAGAGAAAAAAACAAGGTACAGAAAGCGGAAAAGTACAAATGAAATATACGTCTCGGTATGGAAATAGATTTGTGTTCTCCCTTTCCTTATTCGTCAGGAAGGTTTTGTGTGACGGGTTGGATATATATTTACGAATAAATACAAATTGCTCTTTATTAAAGGGTGGAGGATTGAACTGAATTTTAAGATATAAATCTGTGAGTCTATATTTACTTCCCTCTTCGCGAGGGCAGAATTAGACACAAGGTCGGTTTTTAATGTGGGGAAAATCCAGTTCTCCCAAAAAGGGGCATTCTGGATTGGGACAAAACTAAACATTGTCTCGGTCGAGAAGGATTTCTCTTTCACTGACCGAGTACAGAAAAGATGAAGTGTAGTATCAGAACACATACTACACTTTGCTCCTAGCCAATTGGTTTCTATTTACTCCCTCCTCCCACTGAGGGCAAAGGTAGACACAAGGTCGATTTTTAATGTGGGGGAAATCCAGCTGTTCAAAAAGGGGCACGCTGGATTGGGATAAAAATAAAAATTGCCTCAAGTTGAGAAGTTTTTTTTCACAGAGAAGATAAAGTGTAGTATCTGTTCTGATATTACACTTTGCTTCTAATGGGTGAATTGTTCTTTGTTAAAAGTTAATGTGTAACTTTTGTAAGCATTCTTTTAAAACTTCGCTCTTATAAGATCTATCAGTGATGATTTTGAATTCTTCTTTGTGTTTAGTAAAAATCTTTTTAATGAAATGTTTTCAACTTTGAGAATTTGCTAAAAAAATATATTCCCATTTGACAGCTGTCAGAAGACACGGAGAGGTGGTTTTTTATTTAGCAAACTTTGCTGAAATAGAATGTCATTTTGTGTCACTTAAATGTCATTTATCTGACATCAACGAACAGTTGAAAAAGGACAAAACATTCTGATTCGCCAATGACACATTTTGATTAGCCAATAATACACTTGCATTGAGAAGTCCGTGATCACTGGATGAAAGACCCCGTATAGGAACCTATCTTAGCATGGATAGTTAAACAAACGGTGCGTCTGTATTATTGTTGACAGATGACTTTTTCATTTTTATTTTAGAAGAGTCAGTTGAAAGGGGAAATAATTCAAACTTTTTTTGTTGTTGTTGTAACCTTAACCGATAAAGAAAATCCAGAGAATTAGTAAGAAAATACATTAAAAAAGGGTACTTATGCAGTTTATGGACCGGGTTGAAATAATAACGTTATAATTTAGAAAGCCATTCTTAACATGGGGAGGTGGGGTTGATTAACTATTCTGTCCTTCACCTTAAAATTTAATAAACAATTAATTTTCTAAAGAAAAAGAAAGGAAGTACCATTGTTTAGGTTTAATTGGAGGCTATTTGCATTAAACATCTCAAGTTGGCATTGTATACATCAAAATTCATGTTCGAGTTGATGTAGTTCAACTACCGGGGTAAAAGAGCGGGGAAGAAAGAACGTCTAATATGATATCACAATGTATTCTAACTTTCTGAAATCCTTTGACTTTGTATTCCTTGTCAAAACATGAGTATCAACCAATATCAAAGTTTTAAAAATTATATATTGTATAATATATATATATATATATATATATATATATATATATATATATATATAGAGGCTAACAAGCCTTCAAAAACCATGTATTAGATGCGAGTAATTAAATCAAAAGAAAAATAAAAATATTTCGAAACATTTAATAAAATATTTCGAAATACCTTCCGTTTTTTTTGTTTTTTTTCTTCATCTTGATTTTTTTTTTTTGGCTAATATTTCGCTTGACAAAAACAAGCTTCATCAGAGCCAAGACAAACAAAGGTATAACCTTTTTTTTTTTTTCCATAATTTACTTCCTGGTGTTGGTGAAGTGTCACGTCCGGTGTTGTGGACTATTGTTGAAAATGTCTTGTTTTAAATAGAATAGAACTTGAATGCGCATGGTCGCTGCGAGTAATAAATTAGGAAAGTTCATTTTATAAAGCATCTTATGTAAGTTAATATAAATATAGAGGCTAACAAGCCTTCAAAAACCATGTATTAGATGCGAGTAATTAAATCAAAGGAAAAAGAAAAATATTTCGAAACATTTAATAATATATATATATATATATATATATATATATATATATATATATATATATATATAACAAATACTGATCCAACGGGTCACGGCCCATCTATGGTATGTCACCGAAGCAGTATAATAAATAAATATGACAAACACATACGCTGGAAAGAATAATAAGGTTTATATTAAATAAATACAATGTCGTCGCTAGTGCAGCTTCTGCTTGATTACAAATTATTATATACTTATCTAAAGAGTAAAGTCAGTTTCGCATAGTTTTTTGTCATCGATAGCTTTCATCCTTTAAAATCAATGTTTTATTCTGGTTCATTGGTTGTTTTTTTCGTATGGATCGTTGTAGCATGTTGTTAAAAAATAAAATGTAATTCGATTTAATGCCTTGCAGGAAATACTTTGTCCGGGTCGGAATTATTTTAAAGTGGCCGCCAATTCAAGCAGAAATCTTTGACCACACCTGAACTTTTCAATGCAATTTTTTTGTACTCATCCGGCGTTGCCCGGGGTAGTTTTATTTACATCTTTGCTATGTTTTGTTTTAATGTTTTATTATTTTTAGCAAGATAATATTTTTATTTTCGTAAAATTCTGTTTATATTCTTTAAATTAGTGAAGAATGTTTCCATATTATAAATCTTCCGAGCGGGTATAATTAATTTTCTAAAGAAACAGAAAAAGTCAAATAATTTGGAGGTTATTTGAATTAAACACATTAGGCACGCTTTATATAAAGAAAAAGAATATGTAGTTCAACTAACGGAGTGGAAGAAAGGAAGAGAGATAGAAAGATATATTATGACATCACAATGTATTCCGACTTTATGAAATCCTTTGACTTTGTTACAAGTCCTTGTAAAAACATAATTATCAATCAATGTCAAATTAAGAAATTTATATTTAATGATATATATAACAAATACTAACCCAACGGGTTATGGTCGGTCTAGTTTTAATATATAAAGTACAGTCAATCTCTTTATCGTTTCTTTGTCATCGATAACTTTCTTCCTACAAAATTAATATTCAATAATTCTGGTTTGCCAGTTTTTCTTGTAAAACAACATGTTGCAACGAGCCATCGTGACAACAAGGACAATAGTTGACATTTTCGAAAGACGATTTAAAAATCTATTAATCAATATAATGTTTGACCAATAATATATTTTTCGAAATCAGATCAATAAGAGTGAAAGTGTATACTATGTTAAAATGTGTGTTTGAAATCCTTTCAGATGATTTTCAGTTAAATCTAAAGTATGGGGGTTTCCATAACGGTTCCTGTTTTCCAAAATAACTTCACATCTGCTATGTACAATTGCAACATTAATGAATGGGAGGTACAATTGAAACATTAATAGATGGGATGTACAATTGCAACATTAATGAATGGTATGTACAATTGCAACATTAATGAATGGTATGCACAATTGCAACATTAATGAATGGTATGTACACTTGCAACATTAATGAATGGTATGTACAATTGAAACATTAATGAATGGTATGTACAATTGAAACATTAATGAATTGTATGTACAATTGAAACATCAATGAATGGTATGTACAATTGAAACATTAATGAATGGTATGTACAATGAGAGTGACACGTGACTTTACATTTTTGAAACAGATGACAACAGAAGCGTAATAGAGGCGTATGGCTAAATCTTTCTATGCTTGAAACTTACGGTACGAATGTTGTACTAATTTTTCTATACCAATATATATATATATATATATATATATATATATATATATATATATATATATAAGCCAATCAACATTTAGCCTTCGTTACAAGATGAATAGAGTGTGAAAATACACCCGTCTTTTTTTTTAATTACTGTACTCAAATCATTTCCAATAACAATCAAAAACGTGTTTATCTCTTTTCTATGTTTATTTTATTTTCGGTAACTGTTTTCTTCTAATTTAAGCATTTTCTGCATTTTTTGTTGGCTGACGCTGAATTATTTTCTCCTGATTCTTTGTCTAAAGCGATAAATCTGTCACATTGGCTCGATCTCATTTCTTCATTGATAATCTTACCCAGCAGCTCCCCAGCACCAGAAGTAGCTTCACCTTCCAACACCGCACCCTCAAGCAGAGGCGGGGGAGAAGGGAGTAAATTAACACGTGGGTTTCTTTCCGAATGCCCTAATGTCTCATACGTTGAAGGGGAGGGGGCATGGGCCCCTACCACGGGCACTGTCCTGCACTATTTACCAGTTTTATTACAGCCCCCGCCCCCTATTCCTCCCGCATCAACTGGGACATTTAAGAGACTACCAAGTTCGGGCTATTGTCAGCCCTTAAAATGGAAATGAAAAGCGGCAGGTTTTGGGGGACCTGGAAAAGGGAGCGGCATAAAAGAGGGGTATAATAGCGCAGCAGGAAGGACATTGGGATATTAGTCATTTTTTATTCAAATCTTTTCATTATTATTATTATTATTATTATTATTATTATTATTATTATTATTATTATTATTATTATTTATTTATTTATTTATTTATTTATTTATTTATTATCATAATGGGGATCCCTAGAGTTTCAGTCGCTAATCAGAGGGAAAAAGAAAAGGGGGTCATCGATTTCTCCATTTCTTATCGACCTTATCTTTTTTTAGATATGTCCCTGCAGTTCTATGATAAGGTATCTTTCTTCTTTTTTTATTTTTTAGATTTATGGGTCCTCAGGTCAATTGGTCACTCAGTACAAAAAGGTTAAGAATGACAGACTTTTAGATTCCGTTTTTTTTTTTGCAATAAATCCTAATATAAATAAATCAAATTATTTAAAAAAAAAAACCCCAAGCTTTATAAAAATTGGTGATTTCAGTGTGACAATATTCCTGAATTGTGTCTATAATTTTTGTGTTGGGTTATTAAACTAATTTTTGAAATGCGATTTTATAAAAATTGCATTTTCTTTGTCAATAGGATCAATTTTGAAATAACATTTTCTTTGGTCTGTCAAGCTTACGTGTTAAATAGAATTTTCTTTGGTCTGTCACGTTTACGATTGAAATAACATTTTCTTTGGTCTGTCATACGGGCTCATTTGCCATCAGGGTTAGAGTATTCATTAATGGGCCAGGAGGCCGGAGTTCAATCCTCGGTCGAGTCATACCAAAAACCGAAAAGATGGTACTTAATGCCCCTTGCTTAACACTCAACATTATAAGGTGAGGATCAAAGTTAAGTGGAGTACCCTTAGAAAAAAAGTGGCGCCCTCCCCTACATTTCGGTGTCGTAGCAAATGAAAAGAGAGCTTTGCGTCGCACTCGACTATGATCAACCACTTCTCTCGTGGCATGCCGTCTCTTAAACTGACATATAAATAGTATTTTCTTTTGGTTGCCCTTTTTAAGCTTGAAATAGAATGTTCTTTGGTCTGTCAAGCTTCACTTTGAAATAGCATTTTCTTTGGTCTGTCAAGCTTCAGTTAGAAATAGCATTTTTTTTGGTCTGTCACTCTGAAGTTTAAAAAACAATTTTCTTTAGTCCGTCAAACTCAAGTTTGAAATAGTATCTTCCTTAGTGTGTCAAGATTAAGTTTGATATAAAATTTTCTTTAGTCTGTCAAGCTAAGGATTTCACGGGTTGCATATTTTTTGAGGGGGTCTTCTCACTGTATACATATTTTTATAACAAAATCTGAGTAGAAGGTTGTCAACGACTTGTGAAGGTTTAGTATTTTGGTATTCCAAGCCAATTGCGACGAAGGTCTTTAGTATTGCCAGCAATTTTCCAGATTAGGCCAAAGCGGTTTTTTTTTTTATTACTTTGGATCAGATAAAAATGCCACGGAAAATTGGAAATTCCGGCAAAATAATGGGAACCCCGTTCGATCCAATTTGCAACATTTCCAATTAGAAATAACAAAGAATGTATCAGGTTCACCTGGTACATCCGCACAATTCCCTTACCGCTCCCTTTTTTATCATGAGATGTTCCCGATATTACTCATTTCCTTGGTTCCTATATATATATATATTTTGCAGGTGCGTCCACGTCTTTGTATAAGAAGCTCTGTCTGTTGGTATATTTTTCTCTTGGTTTGTCTGTCAGTCTGTCACAATTAAATTTTAAATAGCCTTTTCAGTGCTAAGCGCACACATTAAATGGATACATTTACAATGAGATACGTCCAAGCATCACTGTAAGCGGCTTGGTCTGTCACGCTTAGATTGAAATAGCATTTTCTTCTGTCTGTCAAGCTTAGATTGATATAGCGTTTACTTCAGTCTGTCAAGCTTCAGTTTGAAATAGCATTTTCGTTGGTCTGTTACGCTTAGATTGATATAGCATTTTCGTTGGTCTGTCACGCTTAGATTGATATAGCATGTTTATCTGTCTGTCACGCTTAGATTGATACAACGTTAACTTCGGTCTGTCAAGCTTCATTTTGAAATAGCATTTTCGTTGGTCTGTCACGCTTAGATTGATATAGCATTTTCTTCTGTCTGTCACACTTATGTTTGAAATAGAATTTTCTTCAGTCTGTCATGCCGAAGTTTAAATAGATTTTTTTCTCAGTTTTTAAGGCTCAGTCTGTCTGTAATTCTATGTGTTGGTCTGTCAGGCTTAAATTTCAAATAACATTTTCGTCGGTCTCTCACGCTTACGTATCAGAGGAGTGACCATTTGGGAATATCAAACGCTGTATGTGGGAGGACGATGGAATCACACTACAAAAAGAAACATTGTCAAAATCATCTCCCCTGACCAGAATATACCGGCATATACATGCAGCTTCTGGTGATAGCTAGCGAATTCAATATCCCCGAGAAACTTCTTCCTTCTTCCTGATTGCACATGGGGGGGGGGAGCCTGGCCAGTACCAGATGGCTGACCATTTAGAAATACCAGACGCCATATGTGGGGAGGACAGCGACACCTCTCGACAAAAAATTGCAAAACCTGATATTGTTTAAACCATCTCGGCTGAGCAGAGTACACACGCGACTGGAGACTGCTTGAGAATTTTTTCGTCAATCTGTCATGCTTAAGTTTGAAATTAAGATATTTGTTTTAGATTTAGCGTGTCTGTCTGCTTAAGATCAAATAGTATTTTTTTTTCACTAATAAGTCACAACCTATCAAAACCCCCAAAACACTCAATGATTCGGGTCAATGAGATCGATAGATTATCAGGTGAATGATGACGAATATTATGAGAAGATTGAAAACCTCCACATACCATCCACTCAAAACAACAGCCAACCCAGAAAACAGCAATTATTCCCCCTTTGTAAGAAACATCGCTCTTGGAATATGAGGACCAAAAGAAAAAAATAAGGTGAAATTGAGAGTTACGAAGCTGCCGAAAGTACACCCTCGTTACTCTGCGTCAGTATGTATGGTCGTTGCCCCTTCTCCTATAGAATTCGCACGTTTATGTAAAATAAGTTTTTTTTTTTCAACGACACCCGCTGCGTCTGTGCGGACTCTAGAGAAGCCAATCGTTTTTAGTGAAGCCCATTCCCTTCCGCACAGAAGAAGGGAGAAGTGAAATGAAGATGAAAGAGTAAGCCGAACGAACGGAGAAAGAAAGAGAGTAGCTTACACGAGCTAGTAAATATTTCACGTTCGCCAAACTCTCGCCAACGAGAGTTACGGGACTGCCGAAAGGAAACCAAAAGTTCGTTCGCTACTCCCTGATAGCATTTTCATCGCTAGACGCGTAGATTGAATAGACGCAGCTTAAGAATACGCGGTCTTATTTTTTTCTACTCTCAAAGATATTAATATTCGACTGATAATGAAGCTGTAATTAAGTCGAAATAGAAAATAACCAACGATGTAGATTAAAAACCTATGATAGGTTTGATTGCATTTTTCTTTTAGTTTTTTTTTTTTGTCTCGTCTTTTTTTTTTTTTTTTTACCTTTTATCAGTCCTTCATATCTTTGTATTCGGACGTATGAATGTCGTATTCACGATGCATTTATGCCAAGATACCCCCCCCCCCCCAAAAAAAGAAGTCGAAGAACTACAAGAAGCAATAGAAGCGGACGGGAGCTTCGGCTAAGGATATTGGTATTATGCCGGCCACTGCGGCAGCCGTGCGCCTTAACTAAGTCTATTATCGACTTTGATTACTTCTATTGATAAAAGAACTTCCAAGTTGTCAGAGAATGGCAAGTTTCCTTGCTGGGAAGATTTTTACCACTTAATACCATTCTGCTCTTCCATATTTCCACGCTCCATTTCTGTGCCAAGTGCGCGCCATCTCCCCTCGCTTCCCGACACACACACACACACACACACACACACACACACACACACACACACACACACACACACATACATAGACGCGAATACACACCGACCCGGCTATGGGTCTCTTTTTAGATTAATCTCATTCGTCGCTTTTTCCTTCCCCTTTATGCAAATTCTTTTTTTCGCCATCAAAAAAAGAGCGGCAAAATATCGAACGTAATTTTGCCCGTTTCTTCTTAATCGGTCGCTCCACTTCCTCTTCCTCTTTTTTCCTTCTTCTTTATTTAGAGGCGTCCAAGCATCTATATACGAGGCTTTGTCTGTCCGTTAGTCTGTCAGTCAGTCATGCTTAAGATGAAATAGCATTTTCGTTTGTCCGTCATGTTTAAGCGTATATTAGCTTTTTTTACCATTAAACCCTCATATTCAATGAACGTTTCTTATTTTAACGGCGTTAAAGAATTTCTATAAATTGATCTGCGCATCAATTAGTCTGTCATGCTTTATTTCGAAATAGTATTTCCGTCGGTTTGTAATTCTTAAGTTTAAAATAGTATTTTCTTTCGTCTGTCATGCTTGCTTTGAAATATCATTTTCTTTGGTCTGTCATGCTAAAGTTCAAATTTCTAAATACAATTTTGAATTTTGAAACAGCATTTTCATTAGTCTGTTTCGCTTTATGTTGAAATAGCATTTTCGGTTGTCTGTCATTCTTAAGTTTGAAATAGCATTTTCGGTTGTCTGTCATTCTTAAGTTTGAAATAGCATTTTCGTTTATCTGTTATTTTAGAATTTTTAAATAGGATTTTCGTTGGGCTGTCATGCTATAGTTTGAAATAGTATTTTCGTTAGTCTGTCATGCTTAAGTTAGAATAGTGCATTAGTTGATCAGACATGCTGATGTTAGAAATTGCATTTTGGTTGGTCTGTCAGTCCTTAGTTTATAATAGCATTTTGGTTGGTCTGTTAGTATTAAGTTCGAAATAGCATTTTGGTTGGTCTGTCAGTCTTAAGTTCGAAATAGCATTTTCGTTGGTCTGTCAGTCTTAAGTTCGAAATAGCATATTATTAACTCAGTTTCATTACCAATGGGGTTGCAGTTTATAGCAAGTATTAGTTGACATTCGATTTGAAGACGACTATGTTATAATCTGCAGGGAAGCAGTCCTGTGGTAATGTGTTCCGCAGATGGGAAGCCATTGCAAAGAAGCTCCGTTCTTGGAAATTTTATTCCACGCTAAGAACATGGGGGGATAAATTTTTCTGTTGTGGTCGATCGCCGAGTTCTTGTCATGAATGTCTTACAAAGAGAGAACCAGAGACTGGAGCTTTAATAGAAAATCACGATAGAGTAGAGAGAGACTAGCAACGTCTGTTTTGTGAGAAAGGGGGTCATCCCTACTAGACGATTTTGTACTCTGTAATGTATTAATATTGAGTAATGGATCACCCCCCCACTCCAAAGATGAAAGGGGGGGGAGCGGAGGCTAGAACCATAAGATCTTCATCTCATCCTCTATCATATGAGTTATATATCGGAGGCTGAATATTTGATGAAGCTCAGTCTAAATAACTGTGATGGCTGCGACAGCTGCTGCTGCTTTTGTTTCCTTGTCGGTCATTATTGAAAAATATCACCATTTTAAAATAATTCTAAACGAGCTACAATTATATTTGAAAAGGGAGGGCAGATATTGGAGCTCAGTCGAGCACCTACCATGAAAATAACGATAGAGTAGAGAAAGACTAGCAACATCTCTTCTGTGATAAAGATGCTTGTAAATAACTGAAGCGATCGCCTCCCCACTAGATTTCGACGTCGATTTTGATTAATTCCCTCGGAATTTAAATATCATTTTCGTCGCCAAACGTTCAGAAGACGAGTTGTCTCAGCAACGACAACAAATGCAGGTTCTGCTACACAGAAGCAGAGAGGGTGAGCCACGTGACATCTAGTTGTAAGGTTCTGCTGGGGGACGGCTACGATAGAATGCGACACAGTGGGGTGTGTAAATATCTCCATTGGACCATCTGTAAAAAATGAATACCCGGTGTAACAGCAAGTTATGGGAACACATATCAGAAATAACAGTTTAGAATAAGTCTTACGCCGTCCTTTATGACTTAGCAATCACTACAGCTACATATATCGAAAACGGATCTGTTAAACCTGACATTGTGATATGGGACAAAAGGGAGAGATTAGCAACTTTAGTTTAAATCAGTGTCCTTAATGGTTCTGACTTAAACAGACCTAAGGTGGTGAAGATAACTAAATACCAAGGTCTTAAGTACGACATGAAAACAAAATGAAATTTTAGAACGATCTTCATCATTCCAGTAATCATAGGAGCAACCGGACTCATAAAAAAGAATTTCAAAATCTACCTACCAACTATACTCGGTGAACCAAGTGCAAGAGAGATCACAACAATTGCGCTAAAAAGGACAGTTAGAATCCAAAAAAGATCTCCCGGTTAGAGTCTTTGAAATAGCGAGTGAATGTCTGCCATCTGCTACGATGCCCCATCCCTAGCAAAAGCAATCAGACTCTGTGACCGCGTCCTAAGCACCTCCCTTCTTGAATTGCTGGCCTCCATTATCCTCAAAATCAAGAAGCCATTGCTGAAACTGAAGACCTGTCGTAGAATCTGCATACTCCGCTTAACTTAATATATCCAAGTCGATTATACAACGATGATTCTGATAGAGATGCTGCTTATCTGCAGGTTGGACATTCCGATCGGAATCTGTACAGAATCTCTGCCTAACTTATAACCGTCATCAATCAGCAAAGTTAATTATACCATCATGACCAAGAAGAATAGAGTACTTACAAC
>OY744548.1:54169031-54174031 GCA_963556195.1 Sepiola atlantica
GTATATATGTATGTATATATGTATATGTATATGTATATATGTGTGCATGTATGTATATATGTAAAGCAAAATATAAGCAACACAAACTAAATTAATCTTAATTTCGAAAAGAAAGAAAAGTTGAAGACCCTAACCCTAACATTAACCCTAACCATTCCTCACATCATGTTGATCTGCAGTTTTAACTTGTTACTCACTATCTTGCTTTCGCTTGTTGCTGAACCCCAACATTTGTAACCGATAGGGGGGACTAGCTGTCGTATTAAGTTAGATCTATTTATTTACAATCTCAGTACTGATACTCCTTCAGACAATGACACTTTCCTGAATGAAGGAGTGGCACTCGTCTAACAAGACGTTGCAGTCATCATGTATGTATGTATGTATGTATGTATGTATGTATGTATGTATGTATGTATGTATGTATGTATATATATATATGCATGTATGTATGTATGTATGCATGCATGCATGCATGTATGTATGTATGTATGTATGTGTGTGTGTATGTATGTATGTATGTGTGTATGTATGCATGTATGTATGTATGCATGTATGTATGTATGTATGTATGCGTGTATGTATGTATGTGTGTATGTATGTATGTATATATGTATGTATGTATGTGTGTATGTATGTAAGTTCCTTGAAAGAACAGTTGTGTACAATTTTATGAAAAAAGTTGAAATTAAGTGAATCTTGCTTAATTGATGTCGAATGACTATGGATCAAATTTAATGTAAATCTGAAATATTTAAATTTTCATCTCGGAGGTGAAGGGTTAATGAGATAGAAGAATTGTCAGTAGAAAGATGAAGAACTTTATGATTGAGAATGATTGATGGAATGAACCTAAACATCAGAGCTGGGGACATTACCGAAGATTCCGCCGGAGCAGTGCATAGACGCGTGACACAGAAGAATGAGACACAATCGCATTAGACTCGAGAGGGGTTAGGGTTATGGTTATGGTTAGGGTTAGTGTTACGTTGAAAGGAGAAAACACAGTTTGTTATTCTGACTTGGAATAAATTGGTTGTGATACCAGTCTCGTTTCTTTTCAGACACATCTCTTATATATAAAGTTAATTTGGCTTTGTAAATTACATATAAACTAATGAACTTTATGAATATCCGAAACTAAATTAACATAGATTTGACCAATCGCTGGTTTTCTACCAAATTACAGAATTTGAACGTTATTTGACCTAATTAATCTGAAATTATTATTTTACAATCGCGTAAAAGAAAACGACATTTTATAAACAAAATAAATTTCTTTAAAAAAATTTCTATCGTGGAAACCTATAAGTTGTTGATCGTAAATTACGTTTCAGACCCACCTAGTATATCCTAGGCTAAGTTAGATTTCTAAATTACATATAAGCGAATACACCTTTATGAACATCCGAAACCGAATCATCATAGATTTTACCAATCCTTGCATTTAAATAGTTACGTTGAAAAGAGAAAACATGTACTTTTTTTTATTTTAAATTGAATTTTTTTTTAAATGACACTAGTCTCATTACTTTTCAGACACAGTTTTGATTAGTTTTGCTTTGTAATTTACATGTAAACGAATACACTTTATGAATATTTGAAACCAAATTGGTATAGAGTTGATCAATCGCTGCGTTTCTCCTAAGGAAAACAATGTAGTTTGTTCTTTTGGAATTAAAATAGGTTTTCTGTGATCCCAGTTTTTTTTTACTTTTCACACACACCTCGTATTTCTAATTCTGGTTGTAAAAACACACACGAAATCTCCATTATGCTAAAAATAGCAATGTTTTATTTTTTAATGAGATTTATAGCTTTAAGTGCCATTTGTTAGTTTAGTAGTTGATTTCCAAATAAATTTCTTGCTTATAAAGTAAAACACTGATTTAAGCATAAAAATAATAGAAATAAATATGGTGTGTTACAGGTATCCTCTACGATATAATAACTCTACCGATATATATATATATATATATATATATATATATATATATATATATATATATATATATATATATATATATATATACTATTAAACGTTACAGTGTTTTATAGTGTGTCTGTTCGTACGGAAATAGAACATTTTTATTGGTTGACAAAAATGAATAGGCACAGTACACATTACTAAAGCAGCATAAAATCTGTTACTGAATCAACATGGATTTGACCAATCGCTGCGTTTGTATCCAAGGTAAAACGATGTATTTTGTCTTTTGGTATAAAAATGAATTGTCGGTGACACCAGTCTCATTACTTTATAGACGCACCTACTAAGTTCAGACTTGGTAACTATAGTTTTTTTTTACCGAGAACCGGCTGATTAACAGGTTCACTTCTGTAGTATACTTATATACTTATAGGTTTTTGTACTGATCGTTGTCGTCGTCCTCCTGTGAAAACATGTCAAGAATTATTTCAAATAGTGACTGATGATGTTAATTATTTTTGCCAAACTGTCAGCTCTTCGTTAGTCTTTGACGTCCAAACACGCAACATTGTCAGTTTTTAATCACGAATTGTGTTCAAATAGACAAACAATTTTTTTTTATAAAAAAAAACGATTTGGTTTTGTTGTCATCTGAAGGATATCTTGCATTCATATTCTACTCATTTCAAGAACTTTCTGTTTGGAACTTCCGGATGCAAACTTCCGGTTGCTAATTTATAGACTTGTGCATGTATGCAAAATTGCATTCTGGGATTAATACACCTCTATTTTACTAAAATTAAAATTCCGGTTGCAAACTTCCGTTTACAAACTCACATTTGCAAACTTCCGGTTCCTGTTTATGGACTTATTAATTTTATTACTAACGGGTCTTCATTTACCAAGACCAAAAGCCACTCGAGGATGAGAGTTAATGAGATGGATAAGGGGGGTCTTTATTGTTTTCATCTTAACAACTTGGCTTACGAGTCTTAGCCAAACAAGGCTATAGCTGGAACGTGTCTGCACATACTGAGCCAAAACGTATAAATAAAAAGTTATACTACATACACACACACACTAGGAGAGTTTGAGATACCCACAGAAGAGTTTGAATTACCCACTAGAAACTATCCTCGGTCTCTCTGTACAAGGGTTTGTCAGAACAACCTGACATGATGGTTTTTCCACACTACAAGTAAACCCTGACCAAATTTAAAAATAACATAGTATTCGAAGCCCAAATAAAATCCCCTCGACACTGCTATATACTGGATATACGAGGAATGGTGCACCTTCTCAAAGTAATGTTATCTCAAGTAACAGCATGTAGCTGGATACTCCACCAGACTAGATGAATTCTTCTCCTATAATCCGGTAAGACCAAGGAACAAAAAGAAAAATATACTATAACATAATCAACTGGTCAATTAGGGAGAAGAAAATTAATGTTCTTAAGTTCTTTACTTATTCTACGTTTGAAAGATGAAAGAGAACTTTAATAGACTATTCGAATATATATGTATCTCGTATAGAGATCAAGTGTTAGCTCCAAGGAGGACACCCTTGATTTCTGAGAACTTCGACTGAAGTAAAATAGAATATATATATATATATATATATATATATATATATATATATATATATATATATATATATATACACTATGAATATTTTTATTACATATTTAAGTGTATTTACCTACAGACAACGTTTTTTCGGACTTACGCCCTCATCATTGCAGGAAGTGGCGGTTACAGGCGGTCAGACGGGTTCGAACGTAGTATATATATGTATATATATATATATATATGTATATATATATATATGGGGTTTACTTCCACCCGTAACGCAAAAGTTCGCGAGTAAAGCACATGCCTTTTTCTAGCCCCTAGACGAAACAGATCAAGTGATGAGAGGAAGGAAGAAAACAACTAACAAGTCGGACAACAGCAATACCAGATTTACTCCGCCACCTTAAAGGAATTCCTATAATGAAGAATTACTGTTTCATATGAATATTGTAGTAATATATCTAGATAAATGGCGAGTGCGAACAATTGCGAGGCATAGTTTTTTTTATGTCACTTTTGACGGATGACGTTCACTTGACGCTAGAATGGATTGTTGATCCTTTGAACATTTTTCACGGTCGTAACTCTCTATCTTCTTAGTGACTAATGAACATAGTTTTAATCCTGTTGTTTTTTATCTTTTATTTTCTTCACTCGATGAACCCCATTTCTTCTGTTTATATTTTAAATCGAGGATTCTGGAGAAACGAATTCTTTCTTGTATGGTAAACTACGTGGATCATTTGTTTATGTAATCTTTTCTGCAAAAAATTAAATCCGTTGTTTTGGGTATAAATTATTATAAAATGATATGATAATAATAATAATAATAATAATAATAATAATAATAATAATAATAATAATAATAATAATAACAACAACTTGGGACCTTGGGGAGGCTTATTGCCACCCAAATCCCAGAGAAGACCAATTGTCCTTACCAGCGAGAAATCAATGGTAAGCGGCTGTTGCGATACCGCATCGTTATCGAAAAGAGGTGAAGAATACTGGAAATCTGGGGAGGCTTGTTGTCACTCAGACTCCAGGAAATACCACTGGTTGTTGTCGGTGAGCAATCACTGTCGATGATCTGTGTGAGAACTCCTAGTGAGTACAAATAATAATGATAATAATATTGAAATAAATACATAAATAAGCTCTATTTAATTGCTTGATATCGAGCTTGTCATTTGCAATTGAAATTAGATTACCTTGTGAATCAATCGGAACTATATAAATTGAATCTATGTTATCGTAATCCCTTTATATATATATATATATATATATATATATATATATATAGTAAATTATGAAAATATATTTATGGCAATTAAGCTACACAGAGGCTTCTGCGTTTCAACGCCGTAGGGAATCGCCAGGTTAAAATGCATGGTGTTTGTGTTGCCGTGTGTTTGTACATATACACGTGATGTTTAGTTTAGCGAGTTAACCAATCAGATTCTTTGTTATTCCCTCCCACAGCGATACATAGAAGG
>OY744548.1:54184031-54186531 GCA_963556195.1 Sepiola atlantica
CCAAAATGCTCCGCTGGATATCTGGAATTACACAGCTCGATTATGTCTGCACTGAGGATATCTGAGGGTGCTACAGCATCGCACCGATCGAGGGCAAGATGAGAGAATGGCGACTTAGATGGGTTGCACATATGTTGAGGGCCAACAACGTCACTGTCGCGAAAATCGCCTTTGTATTAGAAGTCGCTGGGAAGCGACTGAGAGGAAGGCCGATGGGCAGACACCCTACACAAAGATATTTATAAACCGATCTTTATCCAGACCAAGTCTGTGATCGTGCCAATTGGAGACAAAAGTCTATCATTGCGGACCCCGCGGTAGCTCGGGATTAATGCAGAACAAAAAAAAAAGAATCAGGTAGAAACTAGGGTACATCCCTAGTCAAGAATGCTTTAAGAGGCTTCGATCTCCTTTTTACCTCCTTTAAATGAAACTAAATAAAACTAAATATAGCCCACTTTACGACCACTTACGCATCGCAGCTGTGCTTTCATATCCATAATAATCGGCTAAGAATGTAATTACGTTCTAAGAGCGTGCAAGATTTTAAAAAAATACGATTACTTAACGGCTAAGAATTTGGTAACATTAATTACTTATGCTGGACACTTTAAAATGTTGTGACTAGTTTCGTAATTCACATTATTGAGTGTTGGATGTTTAGTTTTTACGTAATCAAATTCTTAGCCGTTAAGCAATCATACTTTTGAATCTTGCACGTGCTCAGAACTATTTATAGATTTATTTCTCATCTCGTCGTCATTCACGTTAACCTCATCGGTTAGTGCGCTATGATTTGGAGTTAAATATCACTCTGGTTCCGGGGTTCAAATCGTGCGACTGGCATGAATGGTTATTTCTACTCTGATGATTCCGAAAAGATGAAACGTATACGTATGTAAATAATATTTTAATATTTATTATTAAAATAATTATATATATATATATATATATATATATATATATATATATATATAATATGGGTCGTTCATTTAAAAGCATAGCTGGGTTTGTATTATAAATTGAAAATATAAGCCATTATCAATGCAAGATTAATTAATACATTATTTTTTTTTACTTTAATCTTATTAATTTCGGAATAAAATTCCATCATCAGAGTTGACCAGTATTGTATCATTCTTTTTTCATCAAAAAACAAGAATGAACAAACTTATTTCTTTTGTTACTTTATAAATGTCCTTGGTGCGATGTTTCCACGCCGGTGTAATTGGCGGTTATGAATTCAAATTTGGTTGTCGAACAAAGAAGAGCGTTGGCTCGCTCGTAGTTGACAAAAATAATATGGGTCGTTCATTTAAAAGCATTGCTGGATTTGTATTATAAAATTGAAAATATAAGCCATATATATATATATATATATATATATTTATATATAATTAGGCTGAATCTACGAACTGCGTTCGAGCCCATGCTACCGCTTGCAACCGACACTCCTGCACTGATGAAGGTAGAAACCCCGAAATGCCGTAGGTATGAAACTGTTTAATATTTTTACATATTTATAGTTAATGTCCCTTTTAAGATCTACTAGTCTTAATAGCAGACCCCTGTTTCAAATTACAAGATTGTTTTCATCCTACGATTAAGCGAAGTTCTGCTGGAGCGTTGCACACTATCGACAATATGACGTTTGTCCTCGCCTCTCGGGTAAATGTACATTAATTTCAATTACTGTCTGTGGTGATTTCTCGCGGACATGTGTGCATGAGCGTTAGGCTCGTAAATCTAGGCTGAATCAACGAATTGCGTTCGGGCCCATACGACCGCATGCAAACGCCACTCTTGCACTGAGGAGAGTAGACAACCCGGAACGACGTCGTCTCTAGGTTTAAAACACTTTAATATTTTAAAAATATTTATATATATATATATATATATATATATATATATATATATATATATAGAGAGAGAGAGAGAGAGAGAGAGAGAGAGATAAAGAGCTAGAGAGAGTGTAAATAAGAGAGAGAGAGAGAGAGAGGGGGTAAATAAGAGATAGATAGATAGATAGATAGATAGATAGATAGATGGAGAGAGAGTGTAAATAAGAGATAGATAGATAGATAGATAGATAGATAGATAGATAGATAGATAGGGAGAGAGAGGGTAAATAAGAGAGAGAGAGAGGGTAAATAAGAGAGAGAGAGAGGGGGTAAATACGAGAGAGAGGGGGGCGTAAATAAGAGAGGGAGGGGGGCGTAAATAAGAGAGGGAGGGGAAAAATATAATAAAACTTCCGATTGAGTCATAATTTTCTAATTTAATTGACTGATTAAAGTTTTAAAAAATCTTCAAGTTTTAAAACTGCATTTTTTTTCTTCATTCCGATAGATTTTGCTTTTGATTCATCTCCTCGAAACGAAATACAATCCCGAGAAATCCTATTCACAAATCCGATCATCAGCGCTTGTTAGCCGAGATACGGCAGTCTTGAATATCCTCCTGATTTGCTTTCGTAACGTCAGAAAGATTGAAAAGTTTC
>OY744548.1:54196531-54234031 GCA_963556195.1 Sepiola atlantica
GTACTGTAGCAACACCGAGCAAGAAGCGGGTATGCAACTAGTACGCATTATAAATTCTCATCGCATAAATTCCGAAACATAAGCGTTGGAATGTTCAAATCTAATTAATTTTGAATTGAAATTTTGCACGTTTGTCTTCATTGCCCCTCTCCCTCCCCCTCCCCCTCCCCCTCTCACGCACACACCCACTCACTCCTTTCTCGCCTTCTTTTTCTTTCTCTTTCTTTCCGTTTTCTAAAAATTCCCTTTCGATAAAGGATGAAAGTTTACTTACATACCGAGTAGAAGAAGGACCATCTCACCCGACCCCCGCAATTCCCAACCACTTCCAACTTGCAATTTATTTATCGATCAAGCTAGTTTCTTAATTTGAAACGCGTGCCGATAGATAGTTTTCAAGTGAAATGTGATTTGCGGAATGTTGCGTTCGTTCCGTCGCCCTTTCTTTTGTTCGTCGGCGCTGCGCAGCACTTTGCGCGAAACGGCGGTGGCTTCTGTCGATGGCTTCTTCAAATAACAAGGCTCTCGAATGCGGTTCTCTATTTTGCTAGGTCATCGCGTTAAATGATTGCGAATAGAAAAATCAATTGTTTTATTCAACGCACCAACGAGAAAAAAGCTTGCGTAACATGTTTGTCGGCCATTTAAAACATTAAGTTTTCTTTCTCTTATAATAGCTGCTGCTGCTACCCTTGCTGCTGCTGCTGCTGCTGCTGATGTCGCTACTTACTTCTCGCAATAATCTCATCGTTCGAGAACATTTAAATGGGAAAGGGAAAAATAACAAATGTTCTAAAACACGGCCATTCACTATATTTCAAAGTGTGACAGACCAAATTCAATTTCTAAGTGTGACAGACAAAACTTATATGTCAAAGTGTGACAAAAAAATATTTTATAGTGTGACATTCTATTTAAAAGTGATACAGACAAAACTTCTATTTCAAAGTGTGACAAACATTCTATTTCAAAGTGTGACAGACAAAAATATATTTCAAAGTGTGACAAATTCTATTTCAAAGTGTGACAAAAATCTCATATTTCAAAGTGTGACAGACAAAAATTATATTTCAAAGTGTGTCAAATTCTATTCCAACGTGTGACAGACAAAAATTATATTTGAAAGTGTGACAGAAAAAAAGACAGACAAATAGATACAAACTTTTATCAAAATCCATGGATACATATCAAAATGCTATTTTAAAGCGTGACAGACCAATAAAATGACGGAGCCTCGTGGACGAAATAAGATGCATCCAATCATTCTGGGTATACAAGGATGAAATGCTATTTTCAGCTTAAGCGTGACAGACCAACAAAAATGCTATTTCAACTTAAACGTGACAGACTGATTGATGACACGGTCATTCAATCTATTTCAAAGTGTTGCAACCCAAAATTATATTTCAAAGTGTGACAGACAAAAAACCTATTTGAAAGTGTGACAGACCAACATTCTATTTTAAAGTATGACAAATATTCTATTTCAAAGTGTGACGGACAAAATTATATTTCAAAGTGTGACAGACAAAAAACCTATTTCAAAGTGTGACAGACCAACATTCTATTTTAAAGTATGACAAAGATTCTATTTCAAAGGGTTACGGACAAAAATTATATTTCAAAGTGTGACAGACAAAAAACCTATTTCAAAGTGTGACAGACCAACATTCTATTTTAAAGTATGACAAAAATTCTATTTCAAAGTGTGACGGACAAACATTATATTTCAAAGTGTTACAGACAAAAAACCTATTTCAAAGTGTGACAGACCAACATTCTATTTTAAAGTATGACAAAGATTCTATTTCAAAGTGTGACGGACAAAAATTATATTTCAAAGTGTGACAGACAAAAAACCTATTTCAAAGTGTGACAGACCAACATTCTATTTTAAAGTATGACAAAGATTCTATTTCAAAGTGTGACGGACAAAAATTATATTTCAAAGTGTGACAGACAAAAAACCTATTTCAAAGTGTGACAGACCAACATTCTATTTTAAAGTATGACAAAGATTCTATTTCAAAGTGTGACGGACAAAAATTATATTTCAAAGTGTGACAGACAAAAAACCTATTTCAAATTTTGACAGACCAACATTCTATTTTAAAGTATGACAAAGATTCTATTTCAAAGTGTGACAGACAAAAAATTATATTTCAGAATGTAACAGACCAAATTTTAATTAAAAGCATCTAAAATTAAATGCATTTATTCCACTTGTGTATTTAGCAACAAAAACGCTATTTGAAACTGAAGCATGACATAACGACCTTGAAACTTACCCCGCGATTAACCTTGGGGCTGACCTTGGGACTAACCAACGGACTGAACCACTTATTGAGCAGCTTGGACAAATCCAAATAAACTGGTGTCAAATCAATCGACATATTTAGTGATAAAGATTCTATTTCGAAAAGAAACCTGGCAGATCGACCAATGAACAGACCGACAAACCGTCGCTCTTACAAAAACGCTTCTAACAAAAACGTTAAAAACAATCAGTTATCAACCCAAACTGAATTTCGAACAGATGAAATTGGTTTTATGTTATTCTTGTTGTAAGGGAGATAACTCTTTTGACATTCTTCAATGATAATTAAGAGTTATACCTCTTGCTCAATTTGATTTTTCGGTGATTAAAGATATTTCATGATATATTTTGTCTGTGGCGGACAAAGTCACTTTACAATTAAACTGTAGTGATGTAATTACAAAGTCTCATAGACGCCTCTAAACAAAACGATCAGAAATTGGTTTTATTTTATTTCATGAAAAATGCCAGTATACTGAAATCATATGCCCTTAATAGGGTTAAGATGAAAATTCATATACACTAAATGTACAAAAGCAAAGAAATTCCCAAATTTTTACACTTTTATTGTGCCTTGACTAATGATGCTGAAATTCTACACACTTATAGAACCTATCAAATAAAAATTATGCGAGCACAACAGGGCTATGTATTTTACTGGTAGGAATTTTTCTTCAGTGCACCTCACACACTTCATCCACTCATGCATAGAGATTTATACTGTAGTGATGTGATAATGAAATAGTTTGGTTGATATGTAGTCATACCCTTAATGACAATAAAAGTGTAAACATTTGGGAATTTCCTTGCTTTTGTACATTTAGTATATATGAATTTTCATCTTAACCCTATTAAGGGCATATGATTTCAGTATACTGGCATTTTTCATGGAATGTCACTACTTTTGTAAAGGCTATGCCTCAATACAATGCCTTCTCATAAGGTTTTTTGGAATTTTCTGGAAAACTAAGGTATATGGTAAACTGAAATTTAAATGCCATAACTAGACCCTAGAACCTCTATCTTTGCCAAAAATCAGCTGAATCCATCAAATAGTTGATGAGATACAGGGTGGCACATACGTACATACGTACGTACGTACACACAGATAACATGATTTCATGATTGAACTTTCTGGATCTCTGGGTTGCCTTGACTAATGATGCTGAAATTCTACACACTTATAGAACCTATCAAATAAAAATGTTGTGCAAAGTTTTAACTAATTTGGTTAATTGGTTTTTGAGTTATGATTGATCAAATAAATGAAATTTCCAGCATAGGCAATTCGTGATGTCTATTAAGGGATAGAGCGCTCTCGTGCCTCCCTTGATTAAACTGTAGCGATCTAAAGCGTTACAGATCGACCAATGTATATACCGACAGACAGATGCTCTTACAAAGTCTCATAGACGCATCTAAAAAACCATCAGAAATTGGTTTTATTTTATTTTTGTTCTAAGGAAGATAACTCTTTTGATATTCTCCAATAAAATTACAAGTTATGCCCCTTGCTCTATTTTATTTTTCGGTGATTACCGACAGACAGAGGCTTTTACAAAGACGTATAGACGCCTCTAAAACTACCGATAAAAGCAACCATTTATCAGCGCAAACTTCAGTTCGATCAGAAAAAGTGGGCCTTGTTTTATTCTTGCTGTTGTTGGTGATATTCAATTTCGATTCAATTAATTTTAGAGCTTGCTTTTATCGCTTTTATAGCTTTTATACCTCAATAAAGGCAATGTTATGTTTCAACGATGGCTTCAAATGAAATAAGAAATTTGGGCAATTCAACTCTTGCTTTTATACAAAGTAAAATTCTTAATAGAAACGTGTACAAAGCCAACAGGGTACTTCCATGTTTCTAAGTAAACATATCTATCTATCTATCTATCTATCTATCTATCTATCTATCTATCTATCTGTTATATACATCCGTACCGATGGGCATATTGCCGCCGTCACCACCATCATCTCTGTGAACCCAGGTTGCTTCTTCGTATTTTGATACAAAACCATGTCGACGCTTGTTGGTTAGTTTATAAAAAAGCTTTATTCAAAGGAACAGAACAGAAACGTGTCATGTGTGTGAGAGAGAGAGAAAGAAAGAGAGAAAGAGAGATGAGATAGATAGATCTCACTACATCAGGCTACTGCAAGCATGTCTTTCCTCGTTCCAATTTAGCCGGCTAAGAGATTGGAAGATGGCTCCACTCGGAAATCATATGGTTTATGTAACTTCCGTTCGCTGCCCCTCTCCGACCCCGACCTCCACACACGACTACTACTATGTAACATATCTATCTATCTCTATCTATATATAAAGTTAGGAATGTGTATATGTTTAAATATTTATATGTACAATATTCACTCCTAAACTTATAAACTGATAATTATTAATTTTAGAATACACGTGATAGGCGTAAGGGTAGGTAATGTGAACTATAGTTAATGTGATTTAGTTTTATTCAAAGAGAGGAAAGAGGGGTGAAAGCCCTTTGTGAAAATTGAGGTACATTTTTTTGTGGTATTAGACATCAATTAATAAATATTCACCAAATTCCAGTTTCTTTGAAGTATTTTAATGGTTTTTAGGAGTCATAATATGTGCACAGCCTCCTATTTGAAAATTCAAATATTTCAGATTTCCACTAAATTTGATCCATTAGACACAAGATACCCTGAATTTTATTTTGTTTTTAAGACTCCTTAATCTTAAGCCTTAAATTTTAGACATTTTCTAGAATAAAATCATGTAATGGATTTTGATCAAATTGAAATAAGGATTCTAGACATAAGGTTTAGTATCATTATTTCTTGATTTTAATCTTCATAAGGGGACATAAAATCGTGCAGAACTGTTCGGCGAATTAATGTCATCTGCCATGAGACACGTATTCTTCTAGTTAAAGCTGGGTTAATCAACGTTTGTTCCCCTAAGGATTTTCCTATATATTTTAATTGCACAAAATACATGTTAAAATATTCCTTGGTTTGAGATTGAGTTTTCTTTTTCAAAGCAATTTGAATAGTCCTAATTAACTGTAATTTACGAGTACTTACCAAGTCACCCATTTCTTATAAAGTATCTGTCTATTACTCTCACCCTCTCTCTGTGTTTGAAGAATGAAATATTCAAGTCTGAAGTATAAAATACACACGCATGCATAGCGCAAGATGAGAAATCGAGGAGTGGTCTCTTTCTGGTGTGGGCTTTGAACTGAGTGAACGTGTTCAACTTTAACTCTACGTTTTAAATTTGTGTTGTCTTTAATAACACATACAAGTATGCGCCTTTTATGACGGACCCAGCAAAGTTTTTATGTAGTTTGTAGTAAAAAGCGGCGAAATAAACTAATAGTCAACAAATAACTGCTACCAAAGCCAATAAAAGTTACTTTTCTTCCTACCTGGATCATATTTTTGTGTTTTAAAGTATTTTAAAGTGATTTTAATTGCATATAAATATTTTATTCAGTATACGATCTTATTGAATTGCTGCGGCAACATGCCCGATTACAGTTTCCCGAAGTAACATAAGATTAGTATAATAGAGTGTGGAAAGAAACTTTGTTCATGGAAATTCTATTTGATGTTAGGCATACAGAGGAAGAAAGAAACTTTGTTCATGGAAATTCTGTTTGATGTTAGGCATACAGAGGAAGAAAGAAACTTTGTTCATGGAAATTCTGTTTGATGTTAGGCATACAGAAGAAGGAAGAAACTTTGTTCATGGAAATTCTGTTTGATGTTAGGCATACAGAGGAAGAAAGAAACTTTGTTCATGGAAATGCTGTTTGATGTTAGGCATACAGAGGAAGAAAGAAACTTTGTTCATGGAAATTCTGTTTGATGTTAGGCATACAGAGGAAGAAAGAAACTTTGTTCATAGAAATTCTGTTTGATGTTAGGCATACAGAGGAAGAAAGAAACTTTGTTCATGGAAATTCTGTTTGATGTTAGGCATACAGAGGAAGAAAGAAACTTTGTTCATGGACATTCTGTTTGATGTTAGGCATACAGAGGAAGAAAGAAACTTTGTTCATGGACATTCTGTTTGATATTAGGCATACAGAGGAAGAAAGAAACTTTGTTCATGGACATTCTGTTTGATATTAGGCATACAGAGGAAGAAAGAAACTTTGTTCATGGAAATTCTGTTTGATGTTAGGCATACAGAGGAAGAAAGAAACCTTGTTCATGGAAATTCTGTTTGATGTTAGGCATACAGAGGAAGAAAGAAACTTTGTTCATGGACATTCTGTTTGATGTTAGGCATACAGAGGAAGAAAGAAACTTTGTTCATGGACATTCTGTTTGATGTTAGGCATACAGAGGAAGAAAGACACTTTGTTCATGGAAATTCTGTTTGATGTTAGGCATACAGAGGAAGAAAGAAACTTTGTTCATGGAAATTCTGTTTGATGTTAGGCATACAGAGGAAGAAAAAAACTTTGTTCATGGAAATTCTGTTTGATGTTAGGCATACAGAGGAAGAAAGAAACTTTGTTCATGGAAATTCTGTTTGATGTTAGGCATACAGAGGAAGAAAGAAACTTTGTTCATAGAAATTCTGTTTGATGTTAGGCATACAGAGGAAGAAAGAAACTTTGTTCATGGAAATTCTGTTTGATGTTAGGCATACAGAGGAAGAAAGAAACTTTGTTCATAGAAATTCTGTTTGATGTTAGGCATACAGAGGAAGAAAGAAACTTTGTTCATGGAAATTCTGTTTGATGTTAGGCATACAGAGGAAGAAAGAAACTTTGTTCATGGAAATTCTGTTTGATGTTAGGCGTACAGAGGAAGAAAGAAACTTTGTTCATGGAAATTCTGTTTGATGTTAGGCATACAGAGGAAGAAAGAAACTTTGTTCATGGAAATTCTGTTTGATGTTAGGCATACAGAGGAAGAAAGAAACTTTGTTCATAGAAATTCTGTTTGATGTTAGGCATACAGAGGAAGAAAGAAACTTTGTTCATGGAAATTCTGTTTGATGTTAGGCGTACAGAGGAAGAAAGAAACTTTGTTCATGGAAATTCTGTTTGATGTTAGGCATACAGAGGAAGAAAGAAACTTTGTTCATGGAAATTCTGTTTGATGTTAGGCATACAGAGGAAGAAAGAAACTTTGTTCATAGAAATTCTGTTTGATGTTAGGCATACAGAGGAAGAAAGAAACTTTGTTCATGGAAATTCTGTTTGATGTTAGGCATACAGAGGAAGAAAGAAACTTTGTTCATAGAAATTCTCTTTGATGTTAGGCATACAGAGGAAGAAAGAAACTTTGTTCATGGAAATTCTGTTTGATGTTAGGCATACAGAGGAAGAAAGAAACTTTGTTCATGGACATTCTGTTTGATGTTAGGCATACAGAGGAAGAAAGAAACTTTGTTCATGGACATTCTGTTTGATATTAGGCATACAGAGGAAGAAAGAAACTTTGTTAATGGAAATTCTGTTTGATATTAGGCATACAGAGGAAGAAAGAAACTTTGTTCATGGACATTCTGTTTGATGTTAGGCATACAGAGGAAGAAAGAAACTTTGTTCATGGAAATTCTGTTTGATGTTAGGCATACAGAGGAAGAAAGAAACTTTGTTCATAGAAATTCTCTTTGATGTTAGGCATACAGAGGAAGAAAGAAACTTTGTTCATGGAAATTCTGTTTGATGTTAGGCATACAGAGGAAGAAAGAAACTTTGTTCATGGACATTCTGTTTGATGTTAGGCATACAGAGGAAGAAAGAAACTTTGTTCATGGACATTCTGTTTGATATTAGGCATACAGAGGAAGAAAGAAACTTTGTTAATGGAAATTCTGTTTGATATTAGGCATACAGAGGAAGAAAGAAACTTTGTTCATGGACATTCTGTTTGATGTTAGGCATACAGAGGAAGAAAGAAACTTTGTTCATGGAAATTCTGTTTGATGTTAGGCATACAGAGGAAGAAAGAAACTTTGTTCATGGACATTCTGTTTGATGTTAGGCATACAGAGGAAGAAAGAAACTTTGTTCATGGACATTCTGTTTGATATTAGGCATACAGAGGAAGAAAGAAACTTTGTTAATGGAAATTCTGTTTGATATTAGGCATACAGAGGAAGAAAGAAACTTTGTTCATGGACATTCTGTTTGATGTTAGGCATACAGAGGAAGAAAGAAACTTTGTTCATGGAAATTCTGTTTGATATTAGGCATACAGAGGAAGAAAGAAACTTTGTTCATGGAAATTCTGTTTGATGTTAGGTATACAGAGGAAGAAAGAAACTTTGTTAATGGAAATTCTGTTTGATGTTAGTCATACAGAGGAAGAAATAAACTTTGTTCATGGAAATTCTGTTTGATGTTAGGCATAGAGAGGAAGAAAGAAACTTTGTTCATGGAAATTCTGTTTGATGTTAAATATACAGAGGAAGAAAGAAACTTTGTTCATGGAAATTCTGTTTGATGTTAGGCATACAGAGGATAAAAGAAACTTTGTTCATGGAAATTCTGTTTGATGTTAGGTATACAGAGGATAAAAGAAACTTTGTTCATGGAAATTCTGTTTGATGTTAGGCATACAGAGGAAGAAAGAAACTTTGTTCATGGAAATTCTGTTTGATGTTAGGTATACAGAGGAAGAAAGAAACTTTGTTCATGGAAATTCTGTTTGATGTTAGATATACAGAGGAAGAAAGAAACTTTGTTCATGGAAATTCTGTTTGATGTTAGGCATACAGAGGAAGAAAGAAACCTTGTTCATGGAAATTCTGTTTGATGTTAGGCATACAGAGGAAGAAAGAAACTTTGTTCATGGAAATTCTGTTTGATGTTAGGCATACAGAGGAAGAAAGAAACTTTGTTCATGGAAATTCTGTTTGATGTTAGGCATACAGAGGAAGAAAGACACTTTGTTCATGGAAATTCTGTTTGATGTTAGATATACAGAGGAAGAAAGAAACTTTGTTCATGGAAATTCTGTTTGATGTTAGGCATACAGAGGAAGAAAGAAACTTTGTTCATGGAAATTCTGTTTGATGTTAGGCATACAGAGGAAGAAAGAAACTTTGTTCATGGAAATTCTGTTTGATGTTAGGCATACAGAGGAAGAAAGAAACTTTGTTCATGGAAATTCTGTTTGATGTTAGGCATACAGAGGAAGAAAGACACTTTGTTCATGGAAATTCTGTTTGATGTTAGGCATACAGAGGAAGAAAGAAACTTTGTTCATGGAAATTCTGTTTGATGTTAGTCATACAGAGGAAGAAAGAAACTTTGTTCATGGAAATTCTGTTTGATGTTAGGCATACAGAGGAAGAAAGACACTTTGTTCATGGAAATTCTGTTTGATGTTAGGCATACAGAGGAAGAAAGAAACTTTGTTCATGGAAATTCTGTTTGATGTTAGGCATACAGAGGAAGAAAGAAACTTTGTTCATGGAAATTCTGTTTGATGTTAGGCATACAGAGGAAGAAAGAAACTTTGTTCATGGAAATTCTGTTTGATGTTAGTCATACAGAGGAAGAAAGAAACTTTGTTCATGGAAATTCTGTTTGATGTTAGTCATACAGAAGAAGAAAGAAACTTTGTTCATGGAAATTCTGTTTGATGTTAGGCATACAGAGGAAGAAAGAAACTTTGTTCATGGACATTCTGTTTGATGTTAGGCATACAGAGGAAGAAAGAAACTTTGTTCATGGAAATTCTGTTTGATGTTAGATATACAGAGGAAGAAAGAAACTTTGTTCATGGAAATTCTGTTTGATGTTAGTCATACAGAGGAAGAAAGAAACTTTGTTCATGGAAATTCTGTTTGATGTTAGGCATACAGAGGAAGAAAGAAACTTTGTTCATAGAAATTCTGTTTGATGTTAGGCATACAGAGGAAGAAAGAAACTTTGTTCATGGAAATTCTGTTTGATGTTAGGCATACAGAGGAAGAAAGAAACTTTGTTCATGGACATTCTGTTTGATGTTAGGCATACAGAGGAAGAAAGAAACTTTGTTCATGGACATTCTGTTTGATATTAGGCATACAGAAGAAAGAAAGAAACTTTGTTCATGGACATTCTGTTTGATATTAGGCATACAGAGGAAGAAAGAAACTTTGTTCATGGAAATTCTGTTTGATGTTAGGCATACAGAGGAAGAAAGAAACCTTGTTCATGGAAATTCTGTTTGATGTTAGGCATACAGAGGAAGAAAGAAACTTTGTTCATGGACATTCTGTTTGATGTTAGGCATACAGAGGAAGAAAGAAACTTTGTTCATGGACATTCTGTTTGATATTAGGCATACAGAGGAAGAAAGAAACTTTGTTAATGGAAATTCTGTTTGATATTAGGCATACAGAGGAAGAAAGAAACTTTGTTCATGGACATTCTGTTTGATGTTAGGCATACAGAGGAAGAAAGAAACTTTGTTCATGGAAATTCTGTTTGATATTAGGCATACAGAGGAAGAAAGAAACTTTGTTCATGGAAATTCTGTTTGATGTTAGGTATACAGAGGAAGAAAGAAACTTTGTTAATGGAAATTCTGTTTGATGTTAGTCATACAGAGGAAGAAATAAACTTTGTTCATGGAAATTCTGTTTGATGTTAGGCATACAGAGGAAGAAAGAAACTTTGTTCATGGAAATTCTGTTTGATGTTAAATATACAGAGGAAGAAAGAAACTTTGTTCATGGAAATTCTGTTTGATGTTAGGCATACAGAGGATAAAAGAAACTTTGTTCATGGAAATTCTGTTTGATGTTAGGTATACAGAGGATAAAAGAAACTTTGTTCATGGAAATTCTGTTTGATGTTAGGCATACAGAGGAAGAAAGAAACTTTGTTCATGGAAATTCTGTTTGATGTTAGGTATACAGAGGAAGAAAGAAACTTTGTTCATGGAAATTCTGTTTGATGTTAGATATACAGAGGAAGAAAGAAACTTTGTTCATGGAAATTCTGTTTGATGTTAGGCATACAGAGGAAGAAAGAAACCTTGTTCATGGAAATTCTGTTTGATGTTAGGCATACAGAGGAAGAAAGAAACTTTGTTCATGGAAATTCTGTTTGATGTTAGGCATACAGAGGAAGAAAGAAACTTTGTTCATGGAAATTCTGTTTGATGTTAGGCATACAGAGGAAGAAAGACACTTTGTTCATGGAAATTCTGTTTGATGTTAGATATACAGAGGAAGAAAGAAACTTTGTTCATGGAAATTCTGTTTGATGTTAGGCATACAGAGGAAGAAAGAAACTTTGTTCATGGAAATTCTGTTTGATGTTAGGCATACAGAGGAAGAAAGAAACTTTGTTCATGGAAATTCTGTTTGATGTTAGGCATACAGAGGAAGAAAGAAACTTTGTTCATGGAAATTCTGTTTGATGTTAGGCATACAGAGGAAGAAAGACACTTTGTTCATGGAAATTCTGTTTGATGTTAGGCATACAGAGGAAGAAAGAAACTTTGTTCATGGAAATTCTGTTTGATGTTAGTCATACAGAGGAAGAAAGAAACTTTGTTCATGGAAATTCTGTTTGATGTTAGGCATACAGAGGAAGAAAGACACTTTGTTCATGGAAATTCTGTTTGATGTTAGGCATACAGAGGAAGAAAGAAACTTTGTTCATGGAAATTCTGTTTGATGTTAGGCATACAGAGGAAGAAAGAAACTTTGTTCATGGAAATTCTGTTTGATGTTAGGCATACAGAGGAAGAAAGAAACTTTGTTCATGGAAATTCTGTTTGATGTTAGTCATACAGAGGAAGAAAGAAACTTTGTTCATGGAAATTCTGTTTGATGTTAGTCATACAGAAGAAGAAAGAAACTTTGTTCATGGAAATTCTGTTTGATGTTAGGCATACAGAGGAAGAAAGAAACTTTGTTCATGGACATTCTGTTTGATGTTAGGCATACAGAGGAAGAAAGAAACTTTGTTCATGGAAATTCTGTTTGATGTTAGATATACAGAGGAAGAAAGAAACTTTGTTCATGGAAATTCTGTTTGATGTTAGTCATACAGAGGAAGAAAGAAACTTTGTTCATGGAAATTCTGTTTGATGTTAGGTATACAGAGGAAGAAAGAAACTTTGTTCATGGAAATTCTGTTTGATGTTAGTCATACAGAGGAAGAAAGAAACTTTGTTCATGGAAATTCTGTTTGATGTTAGGTATACAGAGGAAGAAAGAAACTTTGTTCATGGAAATTCTGTTTGATGTTAGTCATACAGAGGAAGAAAGAAACTTTGTTCATGGACATTCTGTTTGATGTTAGGTATACAGAGGAAGAAAGAAAGTTCGTTGAAGTTGTGGTAGTAGACAAGTTCTTGCTGTGAATGTTTTACAAGAGGAACCAGAGATTGGAGCTTACTTGCGCAGCTTCCACAAAAATAACGATAGAGTAGAGAAAGACTAGCAATGTCTCTTCTGCGAAAAAGGGGCTGTAGGGAGGGGAAAAAATTATTCTCCAGTAGATTGCAGAGTCGATGTCGTACCTGGTCAAGACAAGAAAAAGTGCTCTAGGTGTTAACATTGGACTTGAAAACAACCGTGGTTTAGTCACATGGAAAGCAGTCCCATAGTATTGTATTCCAAATATGGGAATTTATTGGAAAGAAACTCTGTTCGTAGAAATTCTCTTTGATGTTAGACATACAGAGGAAGAAAGAAAGTTCTTTGTATTTGTGGTAGAGGCGAGTTCTTGCTTTCAATATTATACAAGGAAGAACGAGAGATTGAAGCTCAGTCAGGCGGTTTCCATGAAAATAGAGTAGAGAAAGACTAGCAAATTCTCTTCTGTGAGAAAAAAGGCTGTAGATTTAATTTGACTGATTTGATTTTTCTTTATGGTTCATCAACATCTGTTGGGTCATTTACAGCCAAGAAGCTTAAATTTATGATACTTCTTTTTGTGAAAGTGTTTTTGAAGTGTAGATTTTTTTTATATTATTCACAATATGTGATTGATTTTGTTTGATTTTCGTAAACAATTTTCGTTTCTTTGAGGATGTTTAAGATTATCTTGGTCATTCATGTTGTTTGCTTGGTAATAAAGAAATTGACATTTTTCTAAGTGGTAGGTGAATGTTTTGGTACATTTCTAAGCAAATAAATTGGTTGCTTGTATAAGACATACACCTCTTTTAGTATTTAAAAAGCAAAAATATGAACATGTTAATTATAAATCAACCAGAGCAGCGGTCACCAACCTTCTAAATTTTATGGCCCACTAATATCAATTTAGAAGAAATTTAAACAATTATTCAAAAGCTATTTCATTCATGGCCATCCCTATAAAAGGCCATGCGATTTCAACTGGAGTTTTTACTGGAGGCGATGCGATTTGTTTTTTTTTTACGGCTCATTAACCATTATTGGGACATTAGAGCCAAGAAGTTTATATTTATATTTCTTTTGTGACAATCAGTTATGATCAACACGTCCTCTCCCCCTATCTCTCTTTTTGCTCAGTGATGTTAAGAAAGGCAGAGAGAAAGAAGCAAACAGCATGATACTCTATGCGGATTTTACTCTCTTCCTCTCAACCTTATGCAAGTAATTTAACGCGAGTGCGCACGTTTCTGTTTATATTTTTCATCGATCTCTTTTATTTTAATTTTTTCTTCTTACTGTTTCAAACCCAATCATGTAATATTATTTTTTTAAATCATTATTTACGTGGCGAGTCCGCTCAACATGTCACATATGGCTCATCAACCATTGTTGGGTCATGTAAAGCCAAGAAGTTTATATTTATAATAATTCTTTTGTGACATTTTTTCTAGAGGAATCTAAAGAGTTGTGTCCCTTTTAAGTATCTGGTTAGGTTTAGGGTTAGGGTTGTAATCTGGTTATGTGTGTGTGTGTTTTTTTAAACAGGACTTTAACATTTACTTCTTTGAAGAATTGGTTGTGCATGTGTTTTCATTTTTTGCACTCGATCATGAGGTGTTTTACTGTTATTGTTCACTGCAAAATGTGCATCTTGGTGCAGCCGCAACTTTGACCAAATATGCATGTATTAGTCTTGTGTGACCAATTCAGATTCTGGTTAAATAATAAGTCCGAAGTCCGCGTCGTTAACCACTTAGCCACTGTGCCATCCATCACTCTATCCCCCCCTCTCTCTCTCTCTCTCTATATATATATATATATATACGTATATATATATACATATATATATATATTATGTTATTTCGTGTTATTATATTTTATGTTATATATATATATATTATGTTATTTCGTGTTATTATATTTTATGTTATATATATTATGTTATTTCGTGTTGTTATATTTTATGTTATATATATATATATATATATATATTATGGTATTTCGTGTCATTATATTTTATGTTATATATATATATATATTATGTTATTTCGTGTCATTATATTTTATGTTATATATATATATATATTATGTTATTTCGTGTCATTATATTTTATGTTATATATATATATTATGTTATTCCGTGTCATTATATTTTATGTTATATATATATATATATATATATATATATATATATATATATATATATATATATATGTATATATAGCTGTGAATATTTTTCCCTATTAAAGTGCTTTTATATCTACTGACGATATCGTTTCGGGTTTTTACCCTCATCCGTGCAAGAGTGGCAGTTGCAAGCGATCACATGGGCTCGAACGCAGTTCGTAGATTAAGACTCGAATCATGAGACAAATGTCTATAGCCTACGCGGCCAGGATAAATCACCACATACAGCAATTAGAATTAAAGGGTCAAGCGTTTGTTTTGTCGAAGGTGTTTGACTCTCGAGCAGAACTTTTCATAATCGCTGGTGACAAAAATCGCGTAACTCCAAAGAGTGTTCTACTCTTAAGACTGTTAAATCTTAAAGGAGCAATAACTATGAATATTTTTAAATACTTATAGTTATTTTGTACCCATTAGTTTTAGCGCTGTAGAGGACAAAAGAGATCATTCTTCACTACATTGCGAAGTCGATTTTGTTATTGTATTCTCTCAAGGCAAGAAAGAATGCACTGAGCAGCACCTCCCCACATGTGGCAACTTATGCAAGAATGCAGAGAAAAGATGACTCCCCACCGACTACTATATTTAGAAACGAAGATAGATGCATACGAAGAGTTCGAATGCAAAACGCGATAAATCCAATTTCTTTAGCTAGGAACAAAGTGTAGTATCTGTTCTGAGGTTTCATTTTGTCTATTCTGTCCTCAGTCAGTGAAGGAGCAGTCCTTCTAGATTGAGACAATTTTTATTTTTGTTCCAATCCAGAGTTCTCCCTTTTAGGGAGCTGTATTTTCCACACATTTAAAACCGATTTTTTTTCTAACTCTGCCCTCGTGGGGAGGCAAATCAATAAAAACAATAAAAGTACGACAATATAAATTCTACACTTCGACTAAAAGCTTAGATTAATTGAAAGGAAAGAATAAATTATGCAGATATCACATTATATGAAACAATTTTGGGGTGTGGAAGATTGTTGCAATGAGCACTTTTTGTAGTGATGGTTTCGTAATTTTCAAAATGGCGTTTATCGCGTTTTGTATTCGAACTCTTCATATGCAAATGTGGTTTTGTCGATCTATTTGCTAATGTTCTTTGAAATCAATTGAATGTGTGACTCTGTGTGTGGCAAAGGGCAAATAAATCTGTGCGTTAACATTGCCGCCAACAACACTGTGTGAGCCTCGTAGAGTTCATCCGTTTGTATTTCTCTCAGCGCGCGTTGATTGAAAATGTCAATAACCGTCGTAAATAGAGTAAGATTGAAATATTTAATTGAAAATGCGTAAAAAGAAGAAAGAATCGAAAGTTACGTAAAGAATACGCTCATGGCGGATCGGCGCTTAAACTCACATCAAATTTAATAATTGAATCTCTTTTAGAGTCAAGCTGAGGTTAGTTGGCTTTTATGTTAATGTCAACACTTGATAGAAAGTGATCGCTACACAAACACAGACACACATTATATATATATATATATACATATATATATATATATATATACAAGGTGATTCATAAGTCACTTCACTTAGCTATTTAAAATGATTACCATATGAAGCACAAACATACTATGAACTTTTGATTATTGTTATCTTACTCTCTAATTACTGCTATTTGTTATTTCAAATTTGTTCGTTTATATATTTGTTTCTATATGTATTTATTTCATAATCACTCAAATATGCTACAAAGAGTCGTAAATTCCTTGCAAAAAAGAATGGAGCTATGCATGCAGAACGAAGGTGGACATTTTGAAAATTTGTTGTAATCTTAAACTCCCATAAATGAATTTGTTGAATAAACTTTCTGTTTTGTATTATCGTATTTTTTAACTTTAGAATTTCAAAAATAAATAGCTAAGTGACTTATGAATCACCCTGTATATATATATATATATATATATATATATTATATATATATATATAATTATTTCATGTATCCACATCAAATGTTATGAGGAGATATAATATTTTATGTATCAGTTTTCAATATTTACTTCAACAGTTCTCAATAGGTAGGTAGAGCTAGGTAGTAAGTTATGAACATATATTTATGGCAAATTATATATATATATATATATATGGCAAAAATATTTTAACATGGTACAAACCACCATCAGCATGGTACCAAGCACCATTAACATGGTACAAAGCATCTTCAGCAGTTTCCTTTTTATCTTTTTCTAACATTCTGTTTTCTAGTGTACTTTGTAACATGTTAATAGTGCTTGGTACCATGTTGATGGTTGTTTATACCATGTTGATGGTGGTTTGTAACATGTTGATGGTTGTTTATACCATGTTGATGGTGGTTTGTAACATGTTGATGGTGGTTTGTAACATGTTGATGGTGGTTTGTAACATGTTGATGGTTGTTTATACCATGTTGATGGTTGTTTATACCATGTTGATGGTGGTTTGTAACATGTTGATGGTTGTTTATACCATGTTGATGGTAGTTTATACCATGTTGATGGTGGTTTATACCATGTTGATGGTGGTTTGTAACATGTTGATGGTTGTTTATACCATGTTGATGGTGGTTTATACCATGTTGATGGTGGTTTGTAACATGTTGATGGTTGTTTATACCATGTTGATGGTGGTTTATACCATGTTGATGGTGGTTTGTAACATGTTGATGGTTGTTTATACCATGTTGATGGTAGTTTATACCATGTTGATGGTGGTTTGTAACATGTTGATGGTTGTTTATACCATGTTGATGGTAGTTTATACCATGTTGATGGTGGTTTATACCATGTTGATGGTGGTTTGTAACATGTTGATGGTTGTTTATACCATGTTGATGGTGGTTTATACCATGTTGATGGTTGTTTGTAACATGTTGATGGTTGTTTATACCATGTTGATGGTGGTTTATACCATGTTGATGGTGGTTTGTAACATGTTGATGGTTGTTTATACCATGTTGATGGTAGTTTATACCATGTTGATGGTGGTTTATACCATGTTGATGGTGGTTTATACCATGTTGATGGTGGTTTGTAACATGTTGATGGTTGTTTATACTATGTTGATGGTAGTTTATACCATGTTGATGGTAGTTTATACCATGTTGATGGTTGTTTATATCATATTGATGGTTGTTTATATCATGTTGATGGTTGTTTATATCATGTTGATGGTTGTTTATACCATGTTAATGGTGGTTTATACCATGTTGATGGTGGTTTGTAACATGTTGATGGTGGTTTATACCATGTTGATGGTGGTTTGTAACATGTTGATGGTTGTTTATACCATGTTGATGGTGGTTTGTAACATGTTGATGGTGGTTTGTAACATGTTGATGGTGGTTTGTAACATGTTGATGGTTGTTTATACCATGTTGATGGTTGTTTATACCATGTTGATGGTGGTTTGTAACATGTTGATGGTTGTTTATACCATGTTGATGGTAGTTTATACCATGTTGATGGTGGTTTATACCATGTTGATGGTGGTTTGTAACATGTTGATGGTTGTTTATACTATGTTGATGGTAGTTTATACCATGTTGATGGTAGTTTATACCATGTTGATGGTTGTTTATATCATATTGATGGTTGTTTATATCATGTTGATGGTTGTTTATATCATGTTGATGGTTGTTTATACCATGTTAATGGTGGTTTATACCATGTTGATGGTGGTTTGTAACATGTTGATGGTGGTTTATACCATGTTGATGGTGGTTTGTAACATGTTGATGGTTGTTTATACCATGTTGATGGTTGTTTATACCATGTTGATGGTGGTTTGTAACATGTTGATGGTGGTTTGTAACATGTTGATGGTGCTTTGTAACATGCTTTGTATCATGTTAAATCTGCTGTGTACCATGCCAAATGTACTTTGTACCATGCTGGTAATTTGTAACCTGCTTTTTACCATGTTGAAGGTTCTTTGTAACACGTTGAATGTGCTTTGTACTATGCTGAATATTCCTTCTAATATGCTGAATATTCCTTCTAATATGCTGAATATTCCTTCTAATATGCTCTAACAGGATTTATACCATGTTGAATATTCTTTGTAACACGTTGAATGTGCTTTGTACTATGCTGAATGTTCTTTATACTATGCTGAATATTCCTTCTAATATGCTCTAACGGGATTTATACCATGTTGAATATGCGTTGTAAAACTTATGAAACACGTTACATAGTCCAATAGAAGGAGATGATATTTTTTAATTAACCGGAAAAATATTACCAAAAAAGTTATTTAGCAGAAAAATCTGGCAAAATCTAAAGCATGTTTCTTCGGATTCATTTTCTGAGAATATTCCATGGCCATGCTTTAGGAAAAGATTTCTAACAATGCAAACAAAATCTTCCATTTTCGCCTGTCAATTTTTCCAGGTGTGACCCTCGCCATTTCCAGCTTTAAAATTCAAATACGCTTACCTTTTAACGGAGCTTGCTTGTTGGAGTAAAAGGTCAAGATGAACATCGATCGAGCCTTATTAGTTGACCGCATGTTTCTTCTCGGCCAGCATTTCCGACATTTCTCATTTCCCTGTTCCTTGGAGAATCTCTTCGCTCCAGAGGTGATAAGCTAAATCTAGCGGGATCCTTTTCTTTAACAGCTTTTCAAATTTCCAATCATATGGGAAGCTCTTTTTCCATTAAGCTGCCTTCTTTTTTGCGTTGTCATTTCCTTTTCTTATTTCTTTCTTAGACGTGTCCACGTATCCCTATGACACCCTTTGGCCGTCAGTTTGTAAGTTGGCCAGTCTCTACATTGGTCAGTTTGTAAGTTGGCCAGTCTCTACATTGGTCAGTTTGTAGGTTGGCCAGTCTCTACATTGGTCAGTTTGTAAGTTGGCCAGTCTCTACATTGGTCAGTTTGTAGGTTGGCCAGTCTCTACATTGGTCAGTTTGTAAGTTGGCCAGTCTCTACATTGGTCAGTTTGTAAGTTGGCCAGTCTCTACATTGGTCAGTTTGTAAGTTGGCCAGTCTCTACATTGGTCAGTTTGTAAGTTGGCCAGTCTCTACATTGGTCAGTTTGTAAGTTGGCCAGTCTCTACATTGGTCAGTTTGTAAGTTGGCCAGTCTCTACATTGGTCAGTTTGTAAGTTGGCCAGTCTCTACATTGGTCAGTTTGTAAGTTGGCCAGTCTCTACATTGGTCAGTTTGTAAGTTGGCCAGTCTCTACATTGGTCAGTTTGTAAGTTGGCCAGTCTCTACATTGGTCAGTTTGTAAGTTGGCCAGTCTCTACATTGGTCAGTTTGTAGGTTGGCCAGTCTCTACATTGGTCAGTTTGTAGGTTGGCCAGTCTCTACATTGGTCAGTTTGTAAGTTAGCCAATCTCTACATTGGTCAGTTTGTAAGTTGGCCAGTCTCTACATTGGTCAGTTTGTAAGTTAGCCAGTCCTTACATTGGTCAGTTTGTAAGTTGGTCAGTCTCTACATTGGTCAGTTTGTAAGTTGGCCAGTCCTTACATTGGTCAGTTTGTAAGTTAGCCAGACTCTACATTGGTCAGTTTGTAAGTTGGCCAGTCTCTACATTGGTCAGTTTGTAAGTTGGCCAGTCTCTACATTGGTCAGTTTGTAGGTTGGTCCGTCTCTACATTGGTCAGTTTTTAAGTTGGCCAGTTTGTCACACTTGAGTTTGAATATTTTTTTATCATTAAATACACAGATTGAATGGACTCATTCTAATTTAGATGGACTTGAGAGAAAGAGGGATAAATAAAGACCTAGCCAGAGATAGGTTAGTTTGGAAATCTTTTTCGTCAGCATGTAAAATGGACGTTAAACCGAATATGATGATGTGATCAGTCAATCGGTCTTTTAGGCTTCAGTTTGAAATAGTATTCTCATCCTAAACTCTGCAGATTGACTAATCACATTATCATCATATTCGGTTGCTTACAAATTGACTTCCAATCTAACCTATCTCTGACCAGGTCTTTATTTATCCCTTTTTCTCTCTTTATCTTTATCACTTCCTCACATGTTTTTCTTGGTCTCCCCCGTGAACTGATCCTGCTATCTCAACTGTTCTACATCTGCTAACCCAATAACTCTCATCTAATCTTTCAACGTGGCCATTGCCACAGTATGACGAAGTTACCTTCCCTTAGATGAAACCCTCCTGAAATAAAGATAGCGGCGTCAGATTCAAGATGGTCACTCTCGTATAAGTCTAACGTATCTCTCTTCCTTCTGTTTCTACATACTAACAAAAGCATATTTTGATAACACAAATATATAAAACATTTATAGTCTTATCAACAAAGTCTCTTGTACTGCGCACATCTCCCAATACTGTCCAGATTTAATCTTCCTCTGAGGTCATCAGATCTAAAACTTTCTTTAAGACACACATTACACATCTGTCGTATCATTCTCATATCATTTTTCTCCATGCAACGCATGTCCTCAACCATCATTGTCCCGGTTTCACTTTCATACAACACATGTAATTTGATTTTGATTATTTACTAATGACTAAACGCTTATCAAGGCTAAAAGCCACTCGGCGATAAAGATTAATGAAACAGATTGTCAGTTGAATGATGAAGAATATTATGAGAGGATTGAAAATGATTAACAGACTGAAGAAATGTTGATTACTAATGAAGACGGTTCATTGACACTGGATTTGAAGACGACCAAGGTGTAGCCCTCAGGGAAGCTAAACTATGGGAATGTATTCCACATCCACAGATGGGAAGTTCTTAACTTTGAAATAAGTTTTTGTTGGTCTGTCATGTTTAAGTTTGAAATAACTTTTTCCTCGGTCTGTCAGACTTAAGTTTAAAATAGTTTATTTGCCAGTCTGTCACACTTAATTCAAGTGTCGGTCTGTAACACTTACATTTGAAATAGCTTTTTCATTTGTCTTATGTTTAAAATAACATTTTCGTTTGTTTGTAATGCTTAAGTTTGAAAGAACATTTTCATTGGTCTGTCATTCTTACATTTGAAAATATTATTTTTGTTGTGCTGTCACACTTAATTTGAAATAGCCTTTTCATTGGTCTGTCATTCTTACATTTGAAATAGAATTTTCGCCGGTCTTTCATACTCTAGTTTTAAATAACCTTTTCATTAGTCTGTCATACTTAAGTTTGAAAAATATTTTTTTCAGTCTGTCACATTTAATTTAAAATAAATCTTTCATTGGTCTGTCATTCTTACGTCACATTTTTGTTGAGCTGTCATGCTAAAGTTATAAAACAACTTTTTCGTTGGTCTGTCACGCTTAAGTGTTAAATAGTACTTTAGTCAGTCTGTCACACTTAACTTTGAAATAGTCTCTTTCTTTTTTTTTTTTTTTTCACTAATGGGTCACACCTTATCAAGACCAAAAGCCACTTGAGGATAAGGGTTAAACGTGATGAACTGATTGTCAGTTGAATGATGATAAATATTATGAGAGGATTGCATACAATGAATGGAATGAACAAAATTTTACGGCTTATGACGAGTATTTGTTGGCATTGGATTGGAAGACGACCATGCTGTAGTCTGTAGGGAAGTAGTCTCGGTGTAATGTGTTACCCAGACGGGAAGTCTATCAGACTTGAGTTTGCAAAAGCATTTTCATCGATCTGTCATGCTTAAGTTTATAACAGCATCTTTGTTGGTCTGTCACGCTCCAGTTTTAAATAGTTTTTAGTCTGACAATCAGACTTTAGTTTGTAAATAGCATTTTCGTCCGTGTAAAATAGCATTTTCGTCCAGGTGAAATAGAATTTTCTTCTGTGTGAAATTGCATTTTTGTCGATGTGAAATAACATTTTCGTCTGTGTGAAATAGCATTTACATCCATGTAAAATTGCATTTTCGTCCATGTGAAATAGAATTTTCGTCTGTGTGAAATAGCATTTACATACATGTGAAATTGCATTTTCGTCCTGTGAAATATTATTTTCGTCCATGTGAAATAGAATTTTCTTCTGTGTGAAATTGCATTTTTGTCGATATGAAATAACATTTTCGTCTGTGTGAAATAGCATTTACATCCATGTGAAATTGCATTTTCGTCCATGTGAAATAGAATTTTCGTCTGTGTGAAATAGCATTTACATACATGTGAAATTGCATTTTCGTCCATGTGAAATAGCATTTTCGTCCATGTGAAATAGAATTTTCGTCTGCGTGAAATAACATTTTTGTCCATGTGAAATATTATTTTCGTCCGTGTGAAATAGAATTTTCGTCTGTGTGAAATATTATTTTCGTCCGTGTGAAATAGAATTTTCGTTCGCATGAAATAGAATTTTCGTTCGTGTGAAATAGAATTTTCGTCCGTGTGAAATAGAAATGGCATCGCTAAATGTACAGATTGAATGGCCGCATTTTTATAATTTCTTTTTCGGAATTCAGCCGACTCTTCTCGCCGCCTTCTTTTCCTTCTCCATTGTTTCTCTCCTGTTCTGTTTCCCCCCCCCTCCCCCGCGTAGAAGCATGGCGTCAGGTTTGACAGATATTTATAAGTGTATTTCCTTGCTTCAGTGGTTCATGAAATTCTCGCCGTCTTCATCTCGACAAAAATGTCTGCTTTAAACAGGAAGCCAATTTCTTTCTTCGTTCCATTTTTTCGTTCGGTAATTTTCCATTCTGACCACTGTGCAATGTCCAAATTTGAAACCAACTCTATTATTATTATTATCGACCTTCACATTTTTGGCGCCTTTTTTTCCTGCCCGTTTTCCTTTCCGCTGTTTTATGCATTGTCTTTTCAACATTCTTTATTTAGTATTATCTGTACCAACCCGGCGTTGCTCAGGATTTTTTAAAGTCATTTTTGTTTTTAATTTTTTTTTGTTTAAACATTTTTTTTCATTTAAGGTAGACAACTTCTATTATATTCTTCAATCTAAAATGAATAATCTGATTTTTATGTTTAGTTGATTATTTAAAAATGTTCCATATTAAAAGTTATCTGGGCTCAACTAAATAATTAAAAAAATAAATTGTAGCCAAATACGTTATTATATTACTAATAACATGGTACAACTATAACAAATGAAAATTGGCTAGTTAGAAGCAAAATAACTTTTATGTTAGATTAAACAAGTTGGGTGCAGTGAAGTCATTTTAGTTTTTAATTTTTATTTGTTTGCATATTTTTATACTTAAGGTAAACAACTACTATTATATTCTTCAATATAAAATGAGTTATCTTCTTTACTGATTTTTATATTTAATTGATTATTTAAAAATGTGTCATATTAGCAGTCGCCTCGGCCAGAATAAGTAAAATAAATACACAGATTAAATTCTATTAAGTATGTTTAAATTCTATTAATTATATTTAAATACTATTAATTATATGTAAATTCTATTAATTATATTTAAATTCTATTAATTATATTTAAATTCTATTAATTATGTTTAAATTCTATTAATTATATTTAAATTCTATTAATTATATTTAAATTCTATTAATTATATTTAAATTCTATTAATTATATTTAAATACTATTAATTATATTTAAATTCTATTAATTATATTTAAATTCTATTAATTATATTTAAATTCTATTAATTATATTTAAATTCTATTAATTATGTTTAAAAATTTTTAGATAAGGATTGATAATTTGTAGTATTTAAATTTTGTGTACTACTATTCTCATCTTGGTTGTACTATTCACAACGTTTCGGCCGATGTAACCTACAACCTTTTTCAGGTGCATCTTCTAAAACTTGATAACTGTGACACAGTGGGGGGGAGTAGACATCTAATTAGTCATAAGGTTTACTGACGAAGAAGCGTAAACTAAAAACAATATAATAAAAAAACATCGTTTTGGTAAACAATTATTAAAACATAATTGCGTTAGGAATTTCTATGACACCAGTCAATGGACAATGAGAGAATAGTTTATTAGGATTTTGTAAACAAATAAAATTCAATAGGGGATCAAAACAAAATATTTGAATTCCAACCAGAAATATCTTTTGGGTTGGATACAAATGAAAATATACATGGAATATTTGTGCTGTAAGTGACATAGATAGACAGAGAGACAGAAAAAAAGAGTGCGAGAATAGAGACAAGAGACAGAGTCGAGAGAAATTTACGTTAAAGCCAGGCATATACATGTACACATGCATGAGTTGCAGTCTAACTACTAGAGCAACAACGAACTGACAACTAAATTTTGTTAAATTTAAAATAAAAAAAATAAAGATTGTACGTGTTTTCTTTTTACAAAAAACAAAATTTTTTTTCCTTAGTTAAAATTAATAACAAAAACGTCATGTCAAATTTTTGAACCAAAGAAGAAACCTGGGTACATACCCGTGAAAGTAGGCAAGAATGCTACATTTTTCAGTGAAGATAGCCGATGCTCGGGATCAAGTTGACCAGAGCGAGAAGTAAGATGTCTTTTTTCACAGGTGGCTAGAAGTTATCTGTGAGTGTTGTGTAATCAAGGGAGGCGCGATAGCGCTCTATCCCTTAATAGACTTCAAAAACGACCTATGCTAGAAATCTCATTTCTTTGATTAGTCATAACTCAAAAACCAATAAACCAAATTAGTTAAAACTTTGCACAACATTTTCATTTGATAGGTTCTATAAGTGTTTAAAATTTTAGCATCATTAGTCAAGCCAACCCAGAGATACAGAAAGGTCAGGAGTGATTTTGTGTTATCCGTGTGTACGTACGTGTGTGCCAGTCTGTATCTCATCAACTATTTGATGGTTTCAGTTGATTTTTGGCAGAGATAGAGATTCTAGGGTCTAGTTGATGGCATTTTAATTTCAGTTTACCATATACCTTAGTTTTCCAGAAAATTAAAAAAAACCTTAAAAATGACCATTCTCTTGAGACATAGCCTTTACAAAAGTAGTGACATTCCATGATAAATGCCAGTATACTGAAATCATATGCCCTTAATAGGGTTCAGATGAAAATTCATATACACTAAATGTACAAAAGCAAGGAAATTCCCAAATTTTTACACTTTTATTGTCATTAAGGGTATGGCTACATATCAACCAAACCATTTCATTATCACATCACTACAGTATAAATCTCTATGCATGAGTGGATGAAGTGTGTGAGGTGCGCTGAAGAAAAATTCCTACCAGTAAAATACATAGCCCTGTTGTGCTCGCATACCCTCAATGACAATAAAAGTGTAAACATTTGGGAATTTCCTTGCTTTTGTACATTTAGTGTATATGAATTTTCATCTTAACCCTATTAAGGGCATATGATTTCAGTATACTGGCATTTATCATGGAATTCCCTAAGAGTCTTAAAGTAGTCCTTCAAAGGTCTGATTGAAATTAATATGTCCAGGAGTCTGATTGGCTATACAGGGGCTGCTCCCCAAGAGAGGAAAAAAATGTTGATATTTATAACTGCTACAATAGAACTTCCATATTGAAAACAAATCATTATTCGGCAAAAAGGCCTAAAATATAATAATTTTTTTTTATTAACACCGATTCGCAATTTCCGTTTTCAGATAACGGCGGCCATGATAAAGTGGATACTTTCTATTTTACCTCTAATTTAGATATAAACGTTATACTTCTGTGAATTTAGCAAGTTGATTTTTTGAGGGGAAACAACCCTTAGTGTTGGAAACATTTTTTTTTTCTGTAATGAGCAAGCGACATTTCACTATTATTAAACTAGTTCCGATTTCAGATAAGGGTGGCCATGATAAAGTGGATACTTTCTATTATTAAACAAGTTCCGATTTCAGATAAGGGCGGCCATGATAAAGTGGATACTTTCTATTATTAAACAAGTTCCGATTTCAGGTAAGGGCGGCCATGATAAAGTGGATACTTTCTATTATTAAACAAGTTCCGATTTCACTTCCATCAAAAAGGCGTTTACTTATTTTCTTACTCTCTATTCCTTTCGGACTTAATCTTATTTGTAGAATGTTCTTCTCGGAATTGAGCCGGAATCGCCATCTTCGCCTCTAATGGAAATTCTTTTTTTTTTTTTGCACAAGCGAATTGAATGTTCACCGACCAATGTGGAGCGACACTTGGCGGTCGTCTTTTGAATTTCTAATAAAGATTTAAGGCTGTCTGAAACGTTAGCAACGCTTGACGTGGGGCAGATTTCTCACAGCCTGCCGCTCGGATAGAGTTTGATTTGCACGGATTACCTCCCCTTTTTTATTACTTGCCTGACGTCCATTTACGACGTCTTATTCTCCCATTGCATTGTGGTAGGCCGAGCACTAATTGTAATTTGTGGGAGTCAATTTGAGCGACGCAACAGCCTTTCTGTTCGAGTCAGTCACTCACAGATGACCAGCTTGAAGCATTTTGGCACTAATTCCGACTCAGATGACTGACTCACTACAAATGAGAATAGACGCGGGTCGTGCAATCTTAAAGAAGGCGGTGGGAGTGCACACACACAAAAAAAACAGCAGGTATCTGTCAGTTGGTGCCAGTAAATGACAAAATTATTCTTGTTAAGGAAGGAAACGGTTTGTTAGGAAATAAATAACAAATAAAGGAAGAGGGGTCAGCGCGTGTAATTAGTGTGAGGTGGCCATGATGACATGGATAACGGCGTGGACTGACAACCTGGTCGTGTCAAGTTCGAATCCGGTCAGTTCAATAGCATTGTTTTCATTTATGGACGTTGGCAATCTTCACGTCGTCCCTCTTGTGAGTATTTTATAAATAGAAAGAATCGAGGGAAACTAATGCGAATATCAGAATCGAGCCGGTCAAAAAAGTCGTACCATGTTCATTTGTACAGATTTAAAAAGTCATGGTCAGGGATATATATATATATATATATATATATATATATATATATATATATAGAGAGAGAGAGAGAGAGAGAGAGAGAGAGAGAGAGAGAGGAAGAGAGACACAGAGAGAGGGGGAGAGAAAGCGAGGATACAGGTAGAAAGAGAGAGAGAAAGCGAGGATACAAGTAGAAAGAGATAGAGAGAGAGAGCGAGGAGACCAGTAGAAAGAAAGAGAGAGCGAGGAGATAGGTAGAAAGAGAGAGAGAAAGCGAGGAGACAGGTAGAAAGAGAGAGGGGTACACATTGAGTTGTGTAGTTCTATTTTCACTAAGTCGGCTCGATAGCAATACATATTTACTTGACTACCCACGAGTCAAAGTTAGACACAAGGTCGGATTCAATTTGGAGGATATCCAGCTGTAAAAAGACGCACTCTCAGAAACAAATTTAGATTTATCCTCCCCTGACTGAGACCAAAACAGCTACTACACTTTTACTCTCGTCCGAAAGTTAGGAAGTACAAGAATGACGATCTCCCCATAGAAGTACGTAAAAGAAATTGCATTAAAGTATTTTGAGGTCCGAACTCTTTTACTTATTAGAGGGTCCACGAGAGTCCGAGTAATATGAACCTATTCTGGGACGAGTATTATTGTCTTATCTAATCAAGGGAGGCGCGAGAGCGCTCTATCCCTTAAGCGAAGTCACGAATGGCCTATGCTGGAAATCTCATTTCTTTGATCAATCATAACTCAAAAACCAATAAACCAAATTAGTTAAAAGTTTGCACAAAATTTGATAGGTTCTATAAGTGTGTAGAATTTCAGCATCATTAGTCAAGGCAACCCAGAGATCCAGAAAGTTAAGTCATAAAATCATGTTATCTGTGTGTACGTACGTATGTACGTACGTGCCACCCTGTATCTCATCAACTATTTGATGGATTCAGCTGATTTTTGGCAGAGATAGAGGTTCTAGGGTCTAGTTGATGGCATTTTAATTTTAGTTTACCATATACCTTAGTTTTCCAGAAAATCCCGAAAAACCTTAAAAATGACCATTGTATTGAGGCATAGCCTTTACAAAAGTAGTGACATTCCATGATAAATGTCAGTATACTGAAATCATATGCCCTTAATAGAGTTAAGATGAAAATTCATATACACTAAATGTACAAAAGCAAGGAAATTCCCAAATTTTTACACTTTTATTGTCATTAAGGGTATGCAAGCACAACAGGGCTATGTATTTTACTGGTAAGAATGTTTCTTCAGCGCACTTCACACACTTCATCCACTCATGCATAGATATTTATACTGTAGTGATGTGATAATAAAATGGTTTTGTTGATATGTAGATATACCCTTAATTAATGACAATAAAAGTGTAAAAATTTGGGAATTTCCTTGCTTTTGTACATTTAGTGTATATGAATTTTCATCTTAACCCTATTAAGGGCATATGATTTCAGTATACTGGCATTTTTCATGGAATTTATAAAGTAAAGTCAGTCTCTTTCTTGATTTGTTGTCATCGATAGCTTTCTTCCTTCTTCCTACTAAATCAATTTTTGATTCAAGTTCGTTAATTCTTTTGATAGATCGTTGCAGCAAGAACAATAAAATGTAACTTGATTTAATTCCTTCTAGAAAATACTTTGACCGGGGAAGACAATAGAAGTGTTCCTGAATCTCTAAGTGTACACCTAAGGAGACTATGAGGGCATAACTATATCCAAATCTTATGAAATTTTAATCATATGTATAACATTTTCTGGGGAAGACAATGGAAGTGGTGCCGAATCTCTACATTACCTTTAATGTGCCGAATATCTACGTATGACACAATGCGTGAGATTTGGGGAGCTGAGGGCTCCCTATTGCATTCGTGGGTCTTGTGCCAAACTTGCGCTGAAATTTCGGGAAAGCCGCAAAGTTCAACAAAGATATTCTGTACTCGGTGTGATCATGACACAAGAGCTGACAGTTTAAATCACTGAGTCTGAGGGTCGGTGTCAAAACAATTCAATGACAGGTGCAGTTGAAGGGGTCAGGAATCAGATTGTCGTCATTCGACAACATCAGTTATGAACTTAAAACAAAACATATTACCCGAGACGCAAGGAGGCAGGTGTGCCCTGACTGGTTCTGTTTCCCTCTTCTTTCTCTCTCGCTCTGTCTCTCTTCTTCTCTCTCACTTCCCCCTTCTCTTTCTCTTTCTCTCATAGGAGAGACGGGGTTTTGAATTCGGACCGAGTAGACGCGTTTTGGTTGCGCTCTCAAAAAGTTATAAAAAATGTCTTCAGTAAAATAAATATATATTTTTATAAGAAAACGGATAAATGTTTTTCTTTCCTTATTACAAATAAGGTTCTTTTGCAGCACAGAATGTCCCCAGCCAGCCAGACAGACAGTCCCAGAAGTAAACGACAGAAACGAGTAATTACGTGCACATGCAGTTAGATGTCTCCCATTCGACATTTCGCCACACATCGTCCCTAGGATAAAAGATTCTACCACATTGGTTCCGCGACCAGGATTAACCCCACTGGCCAAACAACTCCACCACATACGTTCCCCCACCTTTAAGTGACCCATGGGAACAGAAACTCCTTAAAACTTCAAATACGTATATCCGATTTTTATGAAATTTAAACCATATGTATAAGCCACTAATTCAGAGAGTTTCCCTACATTTCAGCTTCTTCGGACTATATTAGGAGGCGAAACAGGGGTTAGGGGCAGTAAAACAAACTTTTCTTCTCCAATATTTAGTATACATACATACTCCCTCCTCTCAAAAAAATGGAAGCATCTGTCCCAGTGCATGAAACCTCTCTCTCACATTTTCTTGCTGCCCAGAAAAAAGAGAAAAGATTAAAGTAAGATGATGGAATTTTCCATTAGAAGTCAAGTTAGAGTTAAGGTTATGTGTCAGAATATTGTGCGAGAGACAGGAAGTCACTCAAGACACGTAACGTATAAGAATATATTCTTGTCTATTCTGGAGAGAGAGAGGGGGTGAGAGAGGGGGGAGAGAGAGGGGAGAGAGAGAGAGAGGGGGTGTCGTTTTTTCGGACAGCTGCTTCCATGCTTTGAGGCTATTACTATGTATTAGTATGTATATTAAAAACAGAACATATACTACACTTTGATCGTATCCTGAAGGCGAGACTAGTAAGAAGTTACTTTAGTTACTTATCTGCACATTCCTAATTTACAAAAAAAGAGACTTGAAGTGGCCGGATAAAATATGGCTCATACGATGAAACAGAAACAGAATTTCTATTAGCCTGGCGATATAGAGTGCAAAATACTACGTGAACTGTAACGTTGGCCTCTTTTCAATCTTGTTTTCTTCTTACACCCAAGCAAATGAAGCCGCTCTCCTAAATCACGATCACCCTCTCTTTCTCTCTTTCTCTTTCATTCCCTCTCTCTTTCTCTCTCTCATTCACTTTCATTCCCTCTCTCTTTCTCTCTATCTCTCTCTTTCTCTTTCATTCCCTCTCTCTTTCTCTCTATCTCTCTCTTTCTCTTTCATTCCCTCTCTCTTTCTCTCTCTCTCCTTCACTTTCATTCCCTCTCTCCTTCTCTCTCCCTCTCTCCTTCTCTCTCCCTCTCTCTTTCTCTCTATCTCTCTCTTTCATTCCCTCTCTCTTTCTCTTTCATTCCCTCTCTTTCTCTCTCCTTCACTTTCATTCCCTCTCTCCTTCTCTCTCCCTCTCTCTTTCTCTCTCTTTCATTCCCTCTCTCTTTCTCTTTCATTCCCTCTCTCTTTCTCTCTCCTTCACTTTCATTCCCTCTCTCCTTCTCTCTCCCTCTCTATCTCTCTCTTTCATTCCCTCTCTCTTTCATTCCCTCTCTCTTTCTATCTCTCTCTTTTATTCCCTCTCTCTTTCTCTCTCTTATGGTTCAGGAAAAAAGAGGAATATTTTCTGAACGCTACGTATATCTATGACGCCATATCCTGCCATGTATCGTTAACTCTAACTTAACTTCTAATGGAAAATTTCATCTTCTTACTTAAACTAACCGTATGTGGAATTTTCTATTTGCCATCTTATTTTCTTCTTCAGTATATAATATATATTCCTTATACACATAAGGAAATGAAGTAGCTCTCTTAAATCACGACTCCTCTCTCTCTTTCTCTTTCTCTCTCTCTCTTACGGTCCAGGAAAAAAGAGGAATATTTTATGACTATATACGCCACGTGTATGCGGCGACTTCCTGCCTATGACGCCATATCCTGACACGTATCCTTAACTCTAACTTGACTTCTAATGGAAAATTCCATCTTTTTACTAGAACTAACCGTGCATGGAAATTTCCGTTTTGAACCTTATTTCTACGCACCCAGCATCTAATTTCGCAACACATCGTCAATATATTCTTTCATTGCGTCCCTTGTCTTTCTTTCTCTTCATTTTTTTTTGTCTCTAATTTTTTAAGTGAAATAGATTCCTCGTTTCTCTTTCCGCTGAAATGAAACGGCCGGCCATTTTCATTAATTACTCCAATCTCTCCTTTCTTTCTCATCAAACCCAATAAATAGTCGACCGTTTATTGTCTATAAAATTGGTAAGTACCATTAAAGAGAGCAAATATTATGATTCTGATAATTGAAGCGATTCTTTGATTCCACAGAGTTGTCAACGCAGGCGTTTACAGCACCAAGAATTTAATTGCGAGATTCACTTTTATGGTACAACCTTCGGTCAAGCGGAACATTTCTTTTAATTCAGAGATCCGCACTTACCCAAACTTTATTGGTCGTTAGTGGAAATATTTCACCAGTTTATGATAATTAGGTCTTTGACTGAAATAATGTTTTTTGTATAAAAATGAGTCACCACTTACCAAGAGTAAAAACCACTCGAGGATAAGGGTCAATAAGATTGTCAGTTGGATGATGAAGAATATTATGAGAGGATTGGAAACGATGGATGAAATGGACAGAATTTGATTATTTAAGAGGACGGGTCGACGGGTAATTGTTTACATTGGGGTTGAAAACGACCATGTTTTATTCAGATGGGAAGCAGCCCTACGGTATTGTGCCCCATAGGTGAAAAGTTCTTGAAAAGAAACTCTGATTTGGAATTTCCGTGTATATTTCAGCAGCTAATGATAATTAGATGTTAGACTAAAATAATGTTTGCAGAAGGACCACAAGACATGTGTTGTACGAAAGATCTCCCAAACCACATTCTAAGATCATTGGTCAACATTTATGCTGATGACACAACCATCTATGGAAACACCTCGAAGAACATTAATGATCAGGTCATGTCTGTCTGTCTGTCTGTCTGTCTGTCTCTCTCTCTCTCTCTCTCTCTCTCTCTTCCGATCTGAAGCAAGTGGTGTAATGGGGAAAAGGTGACTGGTTACTTTAATGCGTCAAAGACCAAGCTCCTCTCCTTTCACCACCAACGCTCCGATCCCCACTTTGTCCCAGTTGAAATGAACGGCTCTTCTCTTGAGGAAGCCCACTGCTTTGATAAGCTCCTGGGACTGACCTTCTCTTCAGACTTGAAATGGAAGACTTACATCAAATCTGTTGTTAAGGTTGCTGGAAAAAGGGTTGGATCATTCTACCGCTCCAGAAGGTATCTCACGCCCGACACCACCCTCTACCTGTAAAAGAGTCAAATACGTTCTAAGATGAAGTACTGCTGCCACATATTTGGAGGTACTGCGCAGAGCAACCTTTCCTGTCTTGACAAAGTCCAAAACCGACTTCGAAATCTAGTGGGGGATGCCCTCTTCTCTTCCCTACAGTCACTCTCTCACAGAAGAGATGTTGCTAGTATTTCTTTGCTTTACCGTTATTTTCGTGGTTGGTGATCGACTGAGCTCAAATCTATACCCCCCCCCTCCTTGTAAAACATTCACAATAAGAACCCGCCTAGCTTCTACCACTGTCAATGATTTGCCTTTCTTCCTCTGCGTGCCCAAGAAGAAGCGAAACTTCCATGGGCAGAGTTTATTTCCTAGAACTGCCTGTCTGTAGAACACAGTACCGCTAGCCTGCTTCCCTGCCGACTACAATATGGTCGTCTTCAAATCCAATGTAAACAAGTTCTTGTTGAACTGTCACCCTAAATAATCAATTTCTGCCCTGCTACAACCATCGTGCCGGTGAACGCGATGTTGTCTCACCATTCGCCAGTCAAACTATTTAACCCTTATCCTCGAGTGGCTTTTGGGCCTTGATAAGCGGTGACCTCAAACAAGTCATATTACCACTGAAGTGTAAGTGGCTACTGTGCTAGAGGCCAGATTTATAGGGGGCAATCTGTGTGGGTGGGTAGTTGGGCAGCAAGATGATTGCTTTTAGAAGCACAAGCAAAATGCCAACCGACAGTAGAACTTGGTAGTCATTCACAAAACGTCTAATCTTAATAGGCGACACAAAAACGAACAAAAATCTGATGATGATGATGATGATGATGATGATGATGATAATAATATTATTATTATTATTATTATTTTTTTTATTTAGGTACAATCAGTATTAAAATTGGTTTTACCTGTGAACTTCTTAATTAGTTGCTTGAAAAACTCACCTGAAAGAAAATGAAAAAAAAATATTTTAGAATGCAGACATACAAGTTCCATGATGGAAGAATTCATTGCAAGACAATTAATAATTATGACTCCAAATTGGACTCTTCAAAAAATTAAATAAAATTTGATTCAGTGTAAAAGAAATTCTAAAAAAAATTGTTTTTAAGAAAATAGATAAATTTAAAATTGTTTTCATGAAAATATGTCCAATTTCCCTTCCAAATAAATTGATCGCATTACATTGGGAATGCACAATTTTCTAAATTTATAGAAATAGTTGCAAGAATTTAATAGACTCACACACTATACTATTAAAAGAGAATTTCTAACATAGTTAAAATTTGTAGAAATCATTGCAGGAATTTAATAGACTTAAACAATATTCTATGAAAAGAGAATTCCTAACATAGTTAAAATTTGTAGAAATAATTGCAGGAATTTAATAGACTTAAACAATATTCTATGAAAAGAGAATTCCTAACATAGTTAAAATTTGTAGAAATGATTGCAGGAATTTAATAGACTTAAACAATATTCTATGAAAAGAGAATTCCTAACATAGTTAAAATTTGTAGAAATGATTGCAGGAATTTAATAGACTTAAACAATATTCTATGAAAAGAGAATTCCTAACATAGTTAAAATTTGTAGAAATGATTGCAGGAATTTAATAGACTTAAACAATATTCTATGAAAAGAGAATTCCTAACATAGTTAAAATTTGTAGAAATGATTGCAGGAATTTAATAGACTTAAACAATATTCTATGAAAAGAGAATTTCTAACATAGTTAAAATTTGTAGAAATGATTGCAGGAATTTAATAGACTTAAACAATATTCTATGAAAAGAGAATTCCTAACATAGTTAAAATTTGTAGAAATGATTGCAGGAATTTAATAGACTTAAACAATATTCTATGAAAAGAGAATTCCTAACATAGTTAAAATTTGTAGAAATGATTGCAGGAATTTAATAGACTTAAACAATATTCTATGAAAAGAGAATTCCTAACATAGTTAAAATTTGTAGAAATGATTGCAGGAATTTAATAGACTTAAACAATATTCTATGAAAAGAGAATTCCTAACATAGTTAAAATTTGTAGAAATAATTGCAGGAATTTAATAGACTTAAACAATATTCTATGAAAAGAGAATTCCTAAAATAGTTAAAATTTGTAGAAATGATTGCAGGAATTTAATAGACTTAAACAATATTCTATGAAAAGAGAATTCCTAACATAGTTAAAATTTGTAGAAATGATTGCAGGAATTTAATAGACTTAAACAATATTCTATGAAAAGAGAATTCCTAACATAGTTAAAATTTGTAGAAATGATTGCAGGAATTTAATAGACTTAAACAATATTCTATGAAAAGAGAATTCCTAACATAGTTAAAATTTGTAGAAATGATTGCAGGAATTTAATAGACTTAAACAATATTCTATGAAAAGAGAATTCCTAACATAGTTAAAATTTTTAGAAATGATTGCAGGAATTTAATAGACTTAAACAATATTCTATGAAAAGAGAATTCCTAACATAGTTAAAATTTGTAGAAATGATTGCAGGAATTTAATAGACTTAAACAATATTCTATGAAAAGAGAATTCCTAACATAGTTAAAATTTGTAGAAATGATTGCAGGAATTTAATAGACTTAAACACTATTCTATGAAAAGAGAATTTCTAACATAGTTAAAATTTGTAGAAATAATTGCAGGAATTTAATAGACTCAAACACTATGCTATAAAAAGAGAATTTCTAACAGTTAAAATTTGTAGAAATGATTGCAGGAACTTAATAGACTTAAACACTATTCTATGAAAAGAGAATTTCTAACATAGTTAAAATTTGTAGAAATAATTGCAGGAATTTAATAGACTCAAACACTATGCTATAAAAAGAGAATTTCTAACAGTTAAAATTTGTAGAAATGATTGCAGGAATTTAATAGACTTAAACAATATTCTATGAAAAGAGAATTCCTAACATAGTTAAAATTACGTTTACTTTTGTAATGACACATGACAGACGTTTGGATATACTCGCTAAAATTTTGAACTTATTTCAACTTATTCGGATTTATTACTACCTACTTAGTCTTATTACTTTCCTATTACTACTTACCTGGACTTTTTACTATTTACTTGGTCTTATTAGTACTTACTTAAACTTACAACTAACCTATACTTATTACTATTTATTTAGTCTATTACTACTTATTGAGACTTATTACTACTTACTTCGTATTATTGCTTCTTACTTTGTCTTATTACTACTTACTTGATTTTATTACTGCTTACTTGGTCTTATTACGACTTACTTGGTTTCATTATTGTTTATTTGGTCTTACTTCTACTTAGTTTTATTACTGCTTACTTTTCTAATTCCTACTTACTTGGTCTTATTACTACTTCCTTGGTTTCATTATTGTTTACACTGTCTTATTTCTACTTGGTCTTATTACTGCTTACTTGGTTTTATTACTACTCCCTTGGTCTTATTCCTACTTACTTGGTTTTATTACTGCTTCCTTGGTCTTATTACTTCTTATTTGGACCGTTTACTTCTTACTTGGTCTTATTACTACTTACTTGGTTTCATTATTGTTTACACTCTCTTATTTCTACTTGGTTTTATTACTGCTTACTTGGTTTTATTACTATTCCCTTGCTCTTATTCCTATTTACTTGGTTCATTACTGCTTCCTTACTTTATTACTGCTTACTTGGTCTTATTACTTATTATTTGATCATATTACTACTTACTTGGTTTCATTATTGTTTACTTGGTCTTATTACTACTTACTTGGTTTTATTACTACTTACTTGGTTCATTACGACTTACTTGGTTCATTACGACTTACTTGGTTCATTACAACTTACTTGGTTCATTACGACTTACTTGGTTCATTACGACTTACTTGGTTCATTACGACTTACTTGGTTCATTACGACCTACTTGGTTCATTACGACTTACTTGGTTTTATTACTACTTACTTGGTTTTATTACTACTTACTTGGTTCATTACGACTTACTTGGTTCATTACGACTTACTTTATTACTGCTTACTTGGTCTTATTACTTATTATTTGATCATATTACTACTTACTTGGTTCATTACTGCTTCCTTGGTCTAATCATAGCTTCCTTGGTTTATTACTGCTTACTTGGTCTTATTACTGTTTACTTGTTCTTATAACTGCTTACTTAGTTTTATTACTACTTCCTTGGTCTTATTACTACTTACTATGACCTATTATTACTTATTTGAACTTATTACTACTTACTTGGTCTTATTTCTAGTTATTTGGACTTATCACTACTTATTACTACTTACTTGGACTATTTACAACTTTCTTGGTCGTATTATTACTTATATTGTC
>OY744548.1:54239031-54254031 GCA_963556195.1 Sepiola atlantica
TTGGGCATGGCTGTAGATGCGAATAAGCAGACAATATATATATATATATATATTGTCTGCTTATATATATATATATATATATATATATATATATATATATATATATATATATATACAGGGCCGGCGGGACAGTTATAAAAGTGGGGGGGTTCTCCTAAAAGGTTGGGGGGCCCGGTTAAACACATGCATATCAACTTAATTATTGATGACCGTAAAGTGGGGGAGGGGGCAAATCAAAAAGTGAGAGGGCTTGAGCACCCCTCCATCCCCCCCCCCCTGGTGCCGCCGTCCTTGATATATATATATATATATAGAGAGAGAGAGAGAGAGAGAGAGATAAATAGACAACTTCTATTGAAGAAGTAAAGCACAGATAAGACTTTGGCCTACCCTTACGTTGTCAGGAGGAAGCATGCAGTCTCACGACCGACTTATGTCCTTATTTGATAATATATTTGAGTCGAGTTGATTTGATGTGAAATTAAATTTAAATTAAAAAGTGCTAATGCTTCTCACTTATTCTTGTGGAATCCTTAGGGACATTTTGCGGAACCTGAGAGTTTTGGTAACTCTGGTTGAGAAATGTTTAGTTAGATAAAACCAGAAAGATGGAAAAGAAGAAAAAAGCAGGACATTTACCAAAAATAAGTAATAAAAAGAATTTCGAATCTATTTTCTGGAATTATGGAATGATAAGGAATAAAAATCAGAAAAATAAAAAAAAAACATCGACCAATAAATTCCGTAGATGTCATGTTTCCTTTGATATGTTTCTGTTTTTCTTTTGTTTTTCAAATTAAAATGTCACTCTTATCCAAACAGAAAAGTTTGGAAGACATCAGTCGATACAAGTGGCATTTTCTCTACCAACCAATCAGAGTTCAGTATTAATAAAAAACAAAAAAACAACCAATCATATTCGAGAGTGATAGAATTGACCAATCATATTCGAGAAAGACGGAATTGACCTATCAATTGAGAGAATTGATGATATCAGAGAAACAAACAAACGAACGAAAAACAGACTTGGAACGAAAAGAAAATTGGAAAAGAGAGCCTCGTTTTGATTTATATAAATTGCTCTTTATTTTTTAACTACATTTTACGAAAATATGTCTGACTTTAAAATTGAAATATGATTGTGAAATATAAAAAGATATTTTATGACTTATTTTATTATCTACATATTATGTATATCACATTCGCTTCAAATCTTGGCTCTTCCTACTTTACTTTCTGTTCATGTTACCATATCGATCGATCGATCGTTTTAGTTGTCTATTCAATTTAATCTCTCTCTCTCTCTCATATATATATATATATATATATATATATATATATATATATATATATATATATATATATATATATATATATATATAATCATTTATGAATAATATTTTCAAATTAACCCATATACACATGTGTTTCTTGGCAAAACCTGAAGTCATCAGTATGGGAGGAGACAATCCCTGCCGGTCACACGGTTCGAACCCCAATACGAAAGTCATATTTGACTCAGTAGTCGGAGCGCGTACCGATGTGTCCACCATGCATTGCCGTAGAAATGGGAGAATAAATTAACGTCTAAATAGCAAATTGAGCGGCCAAATCAGCAGACCGTCAAGAGAACTCAATAGGCGGGACCTTACGCCATAAATAACGGCTTGTTGTTAACTTACATAATGTGATCAATCTAGCGTGAAGTTTGAATAATTATTTATAAATACTATTTTAAAATATACCCATATACACATGTGTTACATGCCAAACATGTAATTATCAGTATGTGAGGAGATAATTCCTGCCGGTCACACGGTTCGAACCTCCATTACAAAAGTCATATTTGACTCAGTAGTCGGAGCGCGTACCGATGTGTCCACTACACATTGCTGTAAAAATGGGAGAGTATTGATTTACTCCTCTCCAGGAGTTAGGCACAAGGCCAGTTTTTATCTTACTCCCACAAGTAAGATGTGACCCAAGGTCGGGTCGGGAAAGTGGGGTTTAAAAATTGCCTGGGTAGCCCCGTCGGCATTCCCCGGTAGGGGCGCCTCAGGCAGTAAGCAATAAACTTACTCCTCCCCAAAGAGGAGAGGCAAAGCCTGGGAAGGTGGACCTCCTAGAACTGCACATAACTGACCCATTGACCGGCGTAAATCAAGACTCGAAGGCCAAGACAACACCAGTATAGGGTGCAGTATCCATCGGAACAGATACTACACTTTGATCTTAGCCCAAAGGACAAGAGTAGATAACATTGAAATGGCAAATTCACCGGCCATATCAGCAAGCCGTCAAGAGAATTCAATATATATATATATATATATATATATATATATATATATGATTATTTTTTATTTACACAGACATGTACAAAATCTGCGACACTGGCATGTCAGTGTTATCGATCAACAGCTATTATAAACTGAGATCTCATCAGGCAGAGTTAGAATCCGATCTTTCCAAATATGATCTAAGGTTAAGATCGGATTCTAACTCTGCCTGATGAGATCTCAGTTTATAATAGCTGTTGATCGATAACATCGACATGCCAGTGTCACAGATTTTTTACATGTCTGTGTAAATAAAAATAATCATATATAAAAGCTCTATCTGATATTGAGCACTTTTTATAAACCCGGTTGGAATTCTTTGGATTACTACCATGTGAATGTTTTACCTGGATTATATATTTATATATATATATATATATATATATATATATATATATATATATATATATATGTGTGTGTGTGTGTGTGTGTGTGTGTGTTCATAGGAAAGCAATCCACTCAATATTCGTCTCCATCTCACAAATGCAACCGTCATTTTCGTTCCAGCCAAACATTATTCCACAATCAGAGAAGCAAGCACTTGCTAATCAAACAATTAGAAACAATAATAAATTATAAAGGAAACAATTCCGAACCCTCTCATCGCGAAGATTTTCACCAATTTTGATTGCAACAAGAACCGAAATTGCAAGGAAGAAACCGTTTCTTGTTTTCTTCTTGTCAAAAACGAAACCTAAAAAAAAATAAAATGGGGGGAGGGCTGAATGGCGAGCAAAGTGGAGGGGGGGGCTTAATGGCGAGCAAAGTGGAGGGGGTGTGAAGCAATATTTTCGCCCAACAAATTTTTCGGATAGAAATATTATAATTTAAAATTAAGGCTTGAGGTAAAATGAAAGACAATGGCGGCATTATACACTTAGCCTTGAAGTCGGCGGTGCGATTGTTTCTGATTTTCTGAAATGATTGTTCAAAGTAGAGGGGAGAAAATGGAAGAACAAAATGGAGATAATTTTCTTTTTAGATAAAACAAAAAAATATTGAGTTGGGTAATGTTGTTTCAAGAAACAAAAAACTGTTTTTTAAACGAAGAAGAAAATCAACAAAGAGATACGGCCATTCAATTTACGCGTTTATCGATGAAAATGCTATTTCTGACATAAGCATGACAGACCAACGAAAATGCTTTGTCAAACACTAGAATTAATGGATCCTACGACCCACAATTCAAGTTCTTTTTTTTTTAACGCAAATACGTAATTAAAGCAAAATAAATTGTTTTGAACTATCAAAATAATGACTAACGCTATTGATAATGTTTACTCATTCATTTATTTATTTTATTTATATTTTATTATTGCTTACGTCTGAATTCATGTTTTGAAACATGACGTAAATCATAAATCTATGACGTCATGCCAAAGCTATAATTATTATGTTATGGTAATGTTTTAAACTCTGTTCATAAGAAAGTCTAAATAGGTTAATTAGTAGAACCTCAGACTTAAAATCTCAAGGTTTCGGTTTCGATTCCAAGCCATGGCATCCGCTTTATTTGTTGGGAATTTATTATTTTCTATTTCTGAAAGTAGTTAAGATTTCTGATATTTCGAAATGAGACAAATTCTGCAATGTATTTATTTCGTTTTAACAAATTGTGACGGACAGACAGACAGACAAAATCTCTATTTGTATAATACAAGCATGACAACGATCATTCTATTTCTAAACTGAAGTGTGACGTACCAACTGAAATGCTTTTTCAAACTTAAGCATGGTAGACCAAGAGACAGAATTGCCAACAGACAGAGCCTCTTTTAAAAATGCATGGATTTATGCTATTTAAAACTTAACAGGATCTGTTTATTTCTCGGAGGTCCACCCTCCCAGGCTTTATCTTCTCTTTGAGAAGTGTTTAGTTCATTGTTAATCGCCTGAGGCGCCCCTACCGAGGAATGCCGATGCGGCTACTCAAGCAATTTTCTGTAGGCCAGAATGCATTTTACTTAGTGTGCTGGCTTTTTAAAAACTCACTTGACCTTGTGTCTAACCTGCTGGAGAGCAGGAATGTAAAGCAAATATGTCTTTTGTTTCAAAACAGATACTACACTTTGCTCCTAGCGAACTGGTTCCTATTTACTTGACTCCCCGCGAGGGCAGAGTTAGACAGACGGTCGGTTTTTAATGTGAAGAACATCCAGGCACTCTGGATTGGGACAAAAATAATAAAAATTACTTCCGTCTAGAAGGACTTCTCCTTCACTGACCGAGGACAAAAAAAAAGACTAAGTGCAGAATCAGTACATATACTACACTTTGCTCCTAGTCAAAAGGCCAAGGATAAGTCGTATAATCTTTAATCTTGTAGGACCAACGAAAATGCTATTTCAAACTGAAACGTGTCAGACCAACTGAAATGCTATTTCAAACTGAAGCCTGACAGACTAACGAAAATTCTATTTCAAACTTAAAAATTGCAGACCAACACAAAGGTTTTTTCAAACTTAAGAATGACAGACTAAAGAAAAAGCTATTTCAAAATTAAGCAGGGCAGACGAACAAAAAGTTTATTTCAAAATTAAGTATGACAGACCAACGAAAATGCTATTTCAAACTTAAACATGACAAACCAACAGACAGCGCCTCTTTTAAAAATGCATGGATTTATCGAAAGAATAAAATTAAGAATTTTTGCATTTTTTTCTAATAAAACCAAAAATGTTGAATTGAGTAATGTCTGTGTTATTTAAATAAAACTCTGCCAAAAAAAGTGCAAAAAATGTCTAAGCACTGATACAGAGGAAGTCGAGTGTGTTTATGTTTTGACCCATTTCCACGGAGACTAAAGTCTGGTATTACGACGGATATGTTTCTGCTGTATATTTAGACGTAGACCTATACAGGACGTGTTCTTGCAGCCATTCCAGCAGACTTATCTCGCCGCGATTTGGAGAGAAACGCTAAATATCTTCTTTTAATCAGTCTAGAAATTGACTCGGAGGATTTCAATGATTTACATTTCCGAAATCAAGATTGACCTTTTTATTTGTCAGGTTCACTTGGAACTCTTTAATAGATGTAAACATATAGAGCATGTTAGTCGGTTGTTAGGTTTTACAGAGGTACGAAGTAAGTTGTCAAGTGCTCAAAGGTTCAAAAGTGAAACGCATCGGAACAGGTAAATGGAAGAGATAAAAGGGAAGTGAGGTGTTACATGATAGGAGCCGGGTTCGAGTAGAAAAGTTTTGAGTTCACGAGGTCAGAGACTAACACTAGACGGAAGTTGCCAACCACGTGATTTCCAGGCGAATCTCTCTCTCTCTCTCCTTTTCTTTTCTTCTCTCTTAGCCAGCGAGATTTCAGAAGACGTGTCTTGCGACTCTCCCCAAGAAATGGGGGGGGCACTGCACGTGGGTGGCAGTGTAACGAGACGGGCTATCTATCTATCTATCTATCTATCTATCTATCTATCTATCTATCTATCTATCTATCTATCTCACATACACGCACGCAGACTGAGTTAACCTGTTTCTGTGACTGTCCTTTTAAAATAAATCTTGTTAAAAACTAAATGTGGCGTCCATGTAGTTTTGCGTCAACAAACTATAGGGACCTGGCTTCACATCGACGATGACGACGAGAACAGGTATAACGGATTTATACACCCATCGATATCTATAGTACAGTTCATGACCTATTAGGTTAGAAATTCTTTTTTGCACCCTGCTCAAGATGGAGAAACTCGTGGTTGGTTCACTAGCCCAGATGTGGCAACAATACTTACTCTATGCACGGGCACAACGTTTCGTCCGCTGTAACCTTCGACCATCTTCAGGTACATCTTTTCGAACTTTGGAATCTTTATAATAGAACTCGGGAATTTATAGGGAATTCTAAAACAAACCCTTTATTTGGTCCACGTGGAGTGGATTGTTCTCGTTCGGTCTGTTATGACTGGCTAGGGGTGTTCAAACAAAAACAGAAAGAGTATTCAGCAAATAAGAACTGAACTCACTGACGATGGTCTGCGAGATGAGGACTGAAATGAATCTGCAACTGCAATTAATCTGTAACAGTCACATGACGAAGATCTACTTAGTTTTGTATTTATACGCAATCTCTTGCATAGTGATTAGCTTGTGGTTCGGTTAGCTAGAACAGGCATGTTTAAACTTGCGTAGACATACATTCTACAATTCAAACAGTTTTGCACATGCTCAGCTTTCTGTTTCTGCGCAACTCGTTCGCACGTTAATATGAGTCAGTTCCTGAATAGACGCTGTGAAAACCAGACGCTAAAAACATCTTCTCGTCCCATGCCAGGAAGCAACAGGACGAGATGGAACTCCAGAACTCAATTCTCTTTCTATATCTAAAGCCTGCCTACCAAACCAACTTGCCTTAGATGGTTGTGTTTCTGTGTTCATGGAACTGTTAAATAAAGTTAATTGCATTTATTTATCTTCCTCCCACAAGGTAAGATGAGACACAAGGTTGGGAAAGTGGGATTTGAAAGGTCAATGCCCCAGAAGGTGAGCACTCTGACCTGCAAAAAATGCCTGGGCAGTCCCGTCGGCATTCCCCGGTAGGGGCACCTAAGGCAGTAAGCAATAAACTTACTCCTCCCCAAAGAGGGGAGGAAAAGCCTGGGAGGGTGGACCTCCTAGAACTGCACAGGACAAACCCATAGACCAGCGGAAATCAAGCCCAGAAGGCCAAGACGGTACCGGTCTATGGGGTGTAGTATCCATCTGAACAGATACTACACTTTGATCCTGGCTAAAGAGCCAAGTTATTTATCTACCTCCCACAAGGTAAGATGTGACACAAGGTCGGGAAAGTGGGATTAGACAAGCCAGCGCTCGAGAGGTGAGCACTCTGGCCATTTAAAAATTGCCCGGACAGCCCCGTCGGCATTTCCCGGTAGGGGCGCCTCAGACAGTAAGCAATAAACTTACTCCTCCCCCAAAGAGGGGAGGCAAAGCCTGGGAGGGTGGACCTCCTAGAACTGCACAGGACAGGCGTGCAGTATCCATCGGAACAGATACTACACTTTGATCTTGGCCAAAAGGTCAAGATCCTGGCTAAAGAGCCAAGAGAGAAGATGTTGGTATTTTTATATGCAACTTTGGTGGCCCTTTTCTTCATCATAGCTCAGTCAGATGAAGGCAGGCGCTACTCCAAAATGGTTGTCTCCAGTCTGCGACGATAATCGACTCATAACATAAACGAACGCTCACTCTGCGAATTCCTTGTTAATTGTTGTCGTTGTTTTGCAAATGCAATTAAATGAGGTGAGAAAGTTTATTTTCTTGTTTTGAGTGCAGAAAACAAGAAAGGAAAGAAGAAATGACGAAAAGAAAGAAATGATTAAAATTTTACATTTTATTTCTTTAAATTTTTTGGCTTCGCTTATTTTGCAATAACATTGACAGAATTGTTCTTTAATATTTGTTGTTTCTTATTTACTCTTGTTATTCGAACATCTGTTTCAAACAGACATTCTCTCTCTCTCTCTCTCTCATATATATATATATATATATATATATATATATATATATATATATATATATATATATATATATATATCCTGTCTTTTCTCTTGCTCTGTCTGTCTGTCTCTCTCCCTCTATATTTCTCTATCTCTTTCTCTTTCTTTATCTGTCTCTCTTTCTCCCTATCTGTTACTTCCTCTTTCTCTCTCCTTCTCTCTCGCTACCCATCTCTATCCCTCTATTTATCTTCACCCCTCTCTCTCTCTCTTTCTCTCTCTTTCTCAAACTCTCTCTCGCTATTTCTATCTAGATTTTTCTCTTTATCTCCTTCTCTATCTAACTATATATCACTGTATCTTTTTGTATCTATCTCTCTTTCTCTCTCTCTCTCTCTCTCTCTCTCTGTCCTTCTATCTCTATCTCTCTCTCCAACTCTCTCTCTCTCTCTTGCTATCTCCAACTCTCTCTCTCTCTTTCTATCTCCAACTCTCTCTCTCTCTTTCTATCTCCAACTCTCTCTCTCTCTATCTCTATCTCTTTCTTTCTCTAACTCTCTTTCTCTAACTCTCTCTCTCTCTAACTCTCTCTCTCTAACTCTCTTTCTCTCTCTCTCTCTCTAACTCTTTTTCTCTCTCTCTCTCTCTCTAACTCTCTTTCTCTCTCTAACTCTTTCTCTCTCACTCTCTCTAACTCTCTTTCTCTCTCTCTCTAACTCTCTTTCTCTCTCTCTCTAACTCTCTTTCTCTCTCTCTCTAACTCTCTTTCTCTCTCTCTCTCTAACTCTTTCTCTCTCTCTCTCTCTATAACTCTCTCTATATATATATAACTCTCTCTCTCTCTATATATATATATATAACTCTCTCTCTCTCTATATATATATATATATATAACTCTCTCTCTCTCTCTATATATATATATATATATATATATACATGTATTTTGCGTTCTCTCTATCGTTCTATCTATATAGCTATCTATACCTGTCTATCAATCTATTTCTCTAATTCAATTCTCGTAAGTTGCGAGTAAAGCACACACACACACACACACACACACACACACGCACCTGTGAAGATGTATTCATTTATTAATATAAAGATATATTATTAAGATATATTGTCATAAATATATATGCTATACATAAATGTGTGTAATCCATTATTATTTTGATATCCATGCTCCTGAGCAACGTCGAGTAACCCTGCTCGTGCTAGTCTCATATAAAACACAATCCTGACCCATTTCTATATTTTGTTTACAAAATAAAATTGTATTTTCTCATAAATCCCATGTGAAATTCAATTTGATTTCTTTTGTTTGCAATCATGTGCAGCGTTTTATGTCTGGGGAAAGAAATTTGTCTTCACTGAAAAAGAGAAAATCGAATAGAAAGAGAAATCTCAACTTGGAATTAAAAGCCCGAAAAGAAAGGAATAAGCGAATGGAAGATTAAGGAAATTTTACCGAAACAAAAATCATATATATATATATATATATATATATATATATATATATATATGAGAGAGAGAGAGAAGAAATAAGAGTGATAAACATGTTCGAATATCACAATTTATTTCGAATTTCGATTGTTCGATGCAAGGTGTATTCTGTAATAAACCAGTGTTTATTGTTCTTTCCTTAAGCCAAGGCTTTTCAAAGATCGAAATCTTATCATCAGAGGAGAAATACAGATAGATAAGTTGGCTGTAGAAAAAGCCAAAGTTCAAATATTTGAAAAATATTAAAATATTATTAAAAATGTGGTGAAATTTATTACAGAATACACCTTGCATTGAACAATCGAAATTTGAAATAATTTTGGAAATTCGAACATGTTAATCACTCTTATTTCTCCTATCTTTATAATTACTCTATCTCGTATATTGAGCCTAACCTTTTCACTATAGGTCCTATTTACTAAAAGTTTACTTTTGGTTTATATTTGATTATATATATATATATATATATATATATATATATATATATATATATATATATATATATATATATATATATATATAAATATTTGTTATTGTTTATATTTTTATCTATGGATGTATACCTTTCGTCTCTTTTCAATCAAGACTCATCGGCATAGAAGTACGACTATTCACCACCGGTCACACGATTCGAAACCCTGGACTACAAGTATTTTTGCAACCTACAGTCAAACGTCGCTAACCGCTTGGCCAGTTCTGAACAGCTTATAAACAATGATAATTTTAACACATTAACGGCGGCGAAAGCGTACAGGCATTCAAACTTCTATACAAGTGAAGGAACGATGCATAAAGCAAGTGACGCTACGCTGTGTTACTACTACCTTTTTAACGAGGAGCTTCAAATATAAATATTTGTTATTGTTTATATTTTTATTTTTATTATATATTTTTTTTAAAAATATTTTTTTAATATTTTTATTTTTTTAATATTTTTAATATTTTTATATATATATATATATATATATATATATATATATATATATATATATATATATATATATGAAGCTGCATGTGTAAATGCTTTCATAATGTGAGTGTTATTATTTTTGTTCTTGCTTTCTTATGTTTTTGGACACGACTTTTGGACTTTCCTTCTGAAGAGTCGAACTAACGGAAAATCCAGGAGATATAACTCTATATAAAGGTTGTCCATGTTCCGATGAAATGGTCTGTCAAGTATTAGTATTTTTTTTAAAAGTGAATAAGACGTGGTTACTGGAATCTAACTTTTGTTCGATTATCAATATATGTATATATATATATATATATATATATATATATATACATATATATATATACATATATATATATATATACATACATATATATACACATATGTATATATATACATATACATATATATACACATACATATATATACACATATGTATATATATACATATACATATATATACACATATGTATATATATACATATGTATATATATATACATATGTATATATATACACATACATATATGTATATATATACATATACATATATATACATATATACACACATGTATATATATACATATATAAATATACATATACATACATTTATATACACATATGTATATATATACATATATAAATATACATATACATACATTTATATACACATATGTATATATATACATATACATATATATATATACACACATATGTATATATATACATATACATATATATATATACACACATATGTATATATATACATATATAAATATACATATACATACATTTATATACACATATGTATATATATACTAATATATACATATATACACACACATGTATATATATACATATACATATATATATACATATATACACACACATGTATATATATACATATACATATATATATACATATATACACACATATGTATATATATACATATATAAATATACATATACATACATTTATATACACATATGTATATATCTATATATACATATATATACATATATACACACATATGTATATATATACATATATAAATATACATATACATACATTTATATATACATATACATATATATATACATATACATATATATATATATATACATATATGTACATATATACATATATATACATATGTACATATATATATACATATGTACATAAATACATATACATACATATATATATCATTCTTGTTCATTCAAACTCATTTTATTTACAAACAATTGTTTCTGCCTATTTTGCAAATATACACATTCATGATATATAAAATTTGCCAAACATTTACAAAAAGGCTTCATCAGTATATAACACACCACAGTCTTGCCAAAAAAACAAAAAAAAACAAGATGCGTCCAATATTCATTTAACTAATAAATATAGATTTAATTTATATTCTTTTTTCCAATCAAAAGAGAAACGTTCTTTAGATTTTAAAGATAAAACAGAAACTGTTGGACATTCATGACTGAAACTTGGTGGACAATTCAGGCGTAGACTGGAGTTTACTCGTGCCAAATATGGTTGGATTGCAGAAAGGATTGCGAATTTTGTTAACGATTCCATGAGTGACATTTCTGGTTGGTTCACCCTATACCAACATCGATCCAATGGATCAAGTGTCGTCCCATAACCCAGAAAATGAGAAACAAATGCACGTGCGTTTATTTTATTTCATATCGTCGTTCACTAATATGGGGGTCACTTTGGTGATCGTCTCATCAGTAAGAGGTGTGATCCTAAATGGACTTCCTCAGACTATTCTTGAACTGAAGAGGGTCTTCTGATTCTTCTTCTTTTAATGTTTCTTTTTCTTTTTCGCTTCTTCTTCAGCTTCTAATAATTATATTATTATAACTGGTGGAATCTGTGCATGGGCGTTGCTGGGGGGAAATTGAAGAACCTAAAAAGCTGATGCTCCCACCTCTGAACCCCATATAAATATTTCTATTCAAATTTTTTTTAATTATCTATAAAGATTCTAGTGTTGCTTCTCGCCCATCTCCCTCGGTTCAGTCAAAATATGCAGCTGATCTAGTAGTTGAGCTGAGTTCAGTTGTGGATTGGGGTATGAAATACATTGCAGCATCAGGAGAGGGGATGGGGAGAGGGGAGTCAGCGTTATTGATAATTTTGAATGTCGTATCCAGGTGCGCTTGCAATGCAGAGGTGCACATTTTGAGCATATCATTAAACAGTGATAAAACCAAGACTGTTGGACATTCATGACTGGAACTTGGTGGACAAGGCAGACATCGACTGAGATTTATTGGTACCAAATATGGTTACATTGCAGAACGAGATGATTCCATGAGTGGCATTGCATTCACTGAACTGAAGAGGCTCACTTTGGTGATCGTCTCATCAGTAGGTGTGATCCTACATTAGCTTCACACTTACCGGACCACAATCACCCAGATTTCTACCTGTGGGGTTATGTCAAAGATAATGATTATCCTTAAACTCTTCCTGGATGAAGAAGACCCTCACAGTTCAAATCAGGGTAGTTTCAAGAGAGGGGTGCGTCAGAGTTATTAATATTTTGTATGTCATATCCAGGTGTGCTTATCACTCGTTCCATTAAGAGAGAAATCCTAGATTTTTTCAAACAATTTAATCAAGCATTAGAAAAAAGGGGGAAAGGTATGAATCTCTTATTCCCTATTTGATATCCAGACAACGCAGCTAATTTCTCGGCCTGTTTAAGACTATTTTCTTCTGGGATATAAGTGTTTAGTAATAATCAGTTCTAAGTGATCGTCTTCTGGAGGTTGAAGGTTCAATCCTCAGTGCGGGCGATACTAAGAATACAATTACGAATTAATTAAGACTTATACCCGGTCATGGCTGAGGGAACAAGTGCAAGCAAGCCCCGTGAGTTAAATAAAGGGTTCCGTTCGAAATTCTGTCCAGATTGGCGAGTTCGACGAGATGCACCTGAAGAAGGTCGGAGGTTACATCGGCCAAAACGTTGTGAGAATAAAATCCAAGATGAGAACAGTAGTCCGAATCATTCAAATTATCTGTCCTAATATCAAAACATAAGTAATCATTGATCGCAACTTTTGGTGGATTGGGGCAAACACAAATACAGACATTTCTATATTAATAAAATTACATTACTCGTGCGTCTGTTTATGTGTTTGTGTTTCTCGCCTCTACGTGACTTATACATTATATTTTTTTTACTACTAGCTTACTTTCGTTTATGATGTCATAAATGCTGAAGTCACAAAAGGATGACGTCATCCATTAAAGTGGAGAACATAGACGCCCCCTAACTCAGCACTGCTTGTATTAAGGTTGCCGGAATGAAGAAGGCCCTCACAGCGCAAATCAGGACAGTGCCAATGATTAAATAAAGAGTTTTATTTACTCCTCCCCAGGAGTTAGGCACAAGGCCAGTTTTATCTTACTCCCACAAGTAAGATGTGACCCAAGATCGGGTCGAGAAAGTGGGGTTTGAAAAGCCAGCGCTCGAGAGGTGAGCACTCTGGCCATTTAAAAATTGCCTGGGCAGCCCCGTCGGCATTCCCCGGTAGGGGCGCCTCAGACAGTAAGCAACAAACTTACTCTTCCCCAAAGAGGGGAGGCAAAGCCTGGGAGGGTGGACCTCCTAGAACTGCACAGGACAGGCGTGCAGTATCCATCGGAACAGATACTACACTTTGATCTTAGCCAAAAGGCCCATTCGAAATTCCCTAGATTCTTAAATTCGACAAGATACACCTGAAGAAGGTCGGAGGTTACACCGGCAGAAACGTTGTGAGAATCAAATCCAAGATGAGAAAAGTAGCCTGAATAATCCAAATTAGACATATTTTCATCACGTTATCTTTTCGAGGGTTCACTTGAGTCGGTTAAAATGTTTCATTTTTTTTTTTTTCTTTTTTGCAAATGAAAGAAAAAACTATTTTCAAAAAGTTGATTAATCAAATTAAGAATTAATTAACTTAAAATTTGCATTAATCCAATTAGAGAACCTTGCTGAGTGAAGGAGAAATTAAAAAAAAAAGGCCTACATTAATTGATTGATAAAGTTGAAACTGCTTTCTAGAAGTTTTTTTTTTAAGAATTATAAAGTCATCAGAAATTTTTTTTATCAGATTTTTCCCCAAAGGTGAGTGAGAGCAAAAAAAAATATATTTGAATAATCTGTTATATAAAGGGTAGTTGTTTGCGTGTGTGCGTGTGTGTGTGCGTGTGTGTGTATGTGTGTGTGGGGGGGCATGTGTATGGGCATGTGTGTGTGCGTGTGTGTGTATGTATGTGTGTGTGCTTGTGTATGTGTGTGCGTGTGTATGTGTGCATGTGTGTGTGCATGTGTACGTGTACGTGTGCGTGTGTGTGTATGTGTATGTGTATGTGCGTGTGTGTGCGGGTGTATGTGTGTGCGTGTGTGCGTGTGTATGTATGTGGGTGTGTGCGTGTGTATGTGTGTGCATGTGTGTGCGTGTGTATGGGTGTGTGTGTGTGCGCGTTTGTATGTGTGTATATATGTGTGCGTGTGCGTGTGTATGTAGGTGTGTGTGTGCGCGCGCGTGTGCTTGTGTGTGCATGCGCGCGCGTGTGTGTGTGCGTGTGTATGTGTGTGTGTGCGTGCGTGCGTGTGCGTGCGTGCGTGCGTGCGTGCGTGCGTGCGTGCGTGCGTGCGTGCGTGCGTGCGTGTGTGTTCAGCTAAAAGTTAAAAACTGCAAAACAAACACCCACAAAGTTGGTATTTTCTTGATCGGCATTGCC
>OY744548.1:54259031-54271531 GCA_963556195.1 Sepiola atlantica
AAATTAAAATGCCATCAACTAGACCCTAGAACCTCTATCTCTGCCAAAATTCAGCGGAATCCATCAAATAGTTGATAAGATACAGAGTGGCACATACATACGTACGTACACACAGATAACATGATTTCATGATTGAACTTTCTGAATCTCTGGGTTGCCTTGACTAATGATGCTGAAATTCTACACACTTATAGAACCTATCAAATAAAAAATGTGTGCAAAGTTTTAACAAATTTGGTTTATTGAGTTTTGAGTTATGATTGATCAAAGAAATGAGATTTCTAGCATAGGCCGTTTTTGAAGTCTATTAAGGGATAGAGCGCTCTCGCACCTCCCTTGATATATATATCACTAGCAATTCCGCAATAAAGACGCTGGCAAAAAAATAATTATGACAAAAAAAAAAGAATCATAAACCTAAAACCGGATTTTATGGTTATTGCGAGGTGGGGGGGGGATTATCGTCTAATCCAATAATCCAAATAATCTACTGATTCCCTCTTCATTTGGAAGACTTATAATTTCTTAATCCCTATGAATTTAATTCTCAGAAAAAGAAAAGAAAAATTTTTTTAAAATGAATCTCTCTTACTTTTTTTATGATGAACTAGAAACGAGTTTGCGAGAAGTAACTGCACCAAAAAGGAAGGCGCTTCTCCATGGTTACACCTCCATTGAATATGGATGTCAAAAAATTAAGAGCAAGAAACCTTTATGGTGTACTTACTTGTGAGGGAAAATAAATATCGTTCACCAAACATTACAGAAATTACTCCAGTAGTTTTGTTTTTATAAAATCAATTCAACTTTTAATCATACGCGGAATATGGCCGCCATTATCATGATATCAAAGGGAGATAATTCCTTTCTTTCGCGTTTAAACAACAAAAAAAGGTTGATTTCTCACCCAAAAGTGCGAATTATCTCCCTTAACTTTCATAATGATGACGATAATGGCGGCGATATTGCGCGTATGGCTGAAAGTTTCATTTATTTTATAAAAACAAAACTACGGGATGAATTTTTGTAATTTTTGGTGAATGGTATTTATTTTCACTCACAAGTGAAGCAGAGTTGATAAATGTATTTTAAAAAGAATAGAAAGTCGTCCATCAAAATGTAGTTGCCAGATGCTTATTATTATGGTTTTGGGAACTGCAAGAACGAAAACGGTCTCAGGATTCTTTGATTGAAATTGATAAGATTTACAAACAAGTCTCTCTCCCCACACACACATACACACTATTGACAAGGAGAGTTTGAATTACATACTGGAGAGTTTGAATTACATACAGAAACAATCCTCGATTGTCTTCGGTCTATCTGTACAAAGGTGTGTCAGGACAACCTGACATGAGGATACTTCACCCTACAAGTAAACCCTGACCAAATATTCAAAATAGCATAGGATTCAAAACCAAAATAAGATCCCCTCGACACGGCCATACACTGGCTCATCCAAAGAGTGGTGCACCTTCTCCTCGTAATGTTACCTCAAGTAACAGCACTTAGCTGGATACTCCACCAGACTAGATGAATTCTTGTCCTGGAATCCGGTAAGACCAAGAGGCCACAAGAAAGATATACTATAACATAGTTAACTAGTTAATAGGGGAGAAGAAAATTTATGCTCTTAACCTTTTTACTGACTCAACATTTGACAGGTAAAGAGAACTTTAATGGAATATTCGAATATCTATGTATCTCATATAGAGATCAAATGTTAGCCCCAGGAAGGGGCCCCTTGATTTTTGAGAACTTCAACTGAAGTAAAATGAAACAAGCAAAGAAAATAAGTAAATCATGATCGCCCCCCCCCCCAGCAGCCAATTTAGTTATGTGTTAAAAATATATAATATGTCACAAAGTTTTTTTGAGAGGTGGTAGTGTTGAGGTGAATACTGGCGCATATGGACGACCCAGTGTACCATATTCAAATCCTGTTATGTAACCTAGTCTGAAATAATGGGTGTGACCCTGGCCGATCGAAGACATTTGACCTTTAAGAAGCTGGAGATATTTTTTATCTTAGCTTTTACGTTTTTAACATAAGGGGAGAGAGAGAAGGGAGGTAGTGAAAAGGTGCATAGGGAGATAGAGAGAGGGGAGATAGGGGCAAGAGAGAGGGGAGACAAAGAGAGGGGAGATAGACAGATAGAGAGAGGGGAGATAGAATGGGTAGATAGAGAGAGGGAAGATAGAGGAGAAAGGGGAGATAGAGAAGAGAGGGGAAGAGAGGGGGAAGAGAGGGGAAAGAGAGAAGGGAGACAAAGAGAGGGGAGATAGACAGATAGAGAGAGTGGAGATAGAGTGGGTAGATAGAGAGAGGGAAGATAGAGGAGAGAGGGGAGATAGAGAAGAGAGGAGAAGAGAGGGGAAAGAGAGAAGGGAGATAGAGAGAGGGGAGATGGGGAGATAGAGAGAAGAGAGAGAAGGGAGAGAGAGGAGAGAGGGGAGTTGGGAGCAAGAGAGAGTCGAGACAAAGAGAGGGGAGATAGACAGATAGAGAGAGGGGAGATAGAGTGGGGAGATAGAGAGAGGGAAGATAGAGGAGAGAGGGGAGACAGGGGAGGGAGATAGAGAGAAGGTAGATAGAGGAGAAAGGGGAGATAAAGGAGAGAAGGGAAGAGAGCGGAGAGAGAGGAAAGATAAGGGAAAGAAATAAGTGGATAGAGAGAGGGGAGATAGACAGAGAGGAGATACAGATAGAGGAGAGAGGGGAGATAGGGGAAAGAGAGAGGAGATAGGGGAAAGGAGAGACGAGATAGGGGAAAGGAGAGACGAGATAGGGGAAAGGAGAGACGAGATAGGGGAAAGGAGAGACGAGATAGGGGAAAGGAGAGACGAGATAGGGGAAAGGAGAGACGAGATAGGGGAAAGGAGAGGGGAGATAGGGGAAAGGAGAGGGGAGATAGGGGAGGTAGATAGACAGAGGGGAGATAGAAGAGAGAGGGGAAGAGAGGGGAGAGAGAGGGGAAGAGAGGAGAGATAGGGGAAAGAAATAGGTGGATAGAGAGAGGAGAGATAGACAGAGGGGAGGTACAGATAGGGGAGAGAGGGGAGATAGGGGGAAAGAGAGAGGAGATAGGGGAAAGGATAGGGGAGAAAGAGGGGAGGGAGAGGGGATATAGGTTGGAGAGAGAAAAGAAAAAAATACGTTAGGGGGCACCTTTCCCTGGGGTATTATTTTGTAAGATAACTTAACGGTTTGGGTGGGAGTTGAAGTGAACTTGCTGATTCCATGGTAGGTGTTTGAAACCATTAGACCATTGCCCTCAATAATGGTATTGGATAACAAAAAAGCAAAGGAAGGATAAAAAGCATGGGGAATGTCATGTCTCCAAGACAGAAATGCATATGGTTTCTGAGAGTTGCAGGATCCAAAACCTGTCTTAGGATTCTGGATTGAAATTGATAAGATTTACCAAAGTTCCATCATGCAAAAGACAGGAATTGTTTCTTGCATAAAAATCCTTTGGAGATTTATATTCTAGCTTCTTGGGTTGAAGGTTAGGGAAGAAGAATTTGCTCGCCAAAAGCATGGAGAAGAATTTCTACCGATGCTGGGATTTATTGTTTGCTTAAGTGTTCAACGGATCGAATATCAATAATTGAACATTGTTTCGCCAAATGTTGTGTTTTCTGACAACAAAAGGAAATGCATTTGAGATGATGGTAATATCATTTTGGTTTCATGGCGCGCGCACAAAAAAAAAGCAAAAACCTATTCCGACCCGGAACAAACAACAAACCGAAAAGTGCGGATTTAGCTACTGCTGCGCCTGGCTTTCGGAAGAAAAGGAAATCTCTGCCATTCCAAGAGGTTTGATTTTTTTTGGAAATGTCTTGTTGTGGAAAATATGGACAAAACCTTGACATACCTTGACATTTGGGAATAGAGAGAAGGAAGGGAGATAAAGAGGAAAGGGTTGCAAGAGATAAAGATAGAGGGGAGATAAAGAGAGATATATGAGATAGGAAGAGGGGGATAGTAAGAGAGAGAGAGAGAAAGAGGTGATAGACAGAGAGAAATGGAAAAGGGAGCACGAGGGTAGATTGAGAGGGATGAAATAGATAGAGAGGGAGTGAGATTAAGAAAGAGAGGGGGATAGAGAGAGGAGGATAGAAAGAGATGGTGAGTAAAGAGAAGGTGTTGAGAGAGAGAGAAAGAGAGAGAAAGAGAGAGAAAGAGAGAGAAAGGATGGAGAACAAGAAAAAGAGTGTAGATAGAGAGGGGAAGGAAAGGGGAGAGTAAAGACGAAACTAATCTCTATTATTTCCTTCTTTTCACTCCCTTGGGAGATTGGGAGAGGGTGTGGGAGCGATAGGGATGGATAGATAGAAGGGAGAGAAATTGATATAGGGGAGAAAGAGAGAAGGAATAGACAGAAGAAAAAAGAGGAAAAGGGAGACGATTTGAGAGATGAAACAAAGCCTTGACATATCTTGACATTTGGGAATAGAGAGAAGGAGAAAGGGGTTACAAGAGAAAAAGAAAGAGACGGAGGGGGGGAGAGACAGAGGGCAGAGACAGAGGGCAGAGACAGAGAGAAAAGAGGAGAAAGAGAGATGGGATATGGACAGACAGAAATAGGAAAGGGATCCCAAGGGTGGATTGAGAAATCAACATTGTTACACCTAGATTGAATATGGATGTCGGTACTTGTCCAGATTAGGACCCAAGCTAAAATCGACTCGAAGTCGGTAGTTTTCAGATGTTTACGTAGACTGCCGGAAAATGCTGAATCGCTTATCCAATCAGAATGCGAGAAAATAAGTAGACAACAAGTTAACATTTTAATTGATTGAATCGCGAAATTTACTAATTGGAAATAAAAATTGATCAAAGCAATAATAAATTTTAACGAACCCTAACCCTAACACTGTTTTAACACTTGTTCAGTGAAAAAACAAAGTTTTTCATGCAGTAAAAAACATTTTATCTTCTAACCCTAACACCGTTTTAACACTTGTTCAGTGATATTTTTCTTCAAAAAAAAATTTTACATGTAAAAAATTTTTTTTTTCACTTATACATCCAGTCTCGTTTTGGATTTTTTGGACGCAGGCAATCAACTTTTCATTCGTCTTTTTCCGGCCATTTATGTAAACATCCGGAAACTACCGACGGCAAGTTGATTTTAGCTTAGGTTCTAATCTGAACAAGTACCTGGATGTCATAGAAAATAGCAAAAACCTTATGATGTACTTACTTGTGAGGGAAAGGCATTCACCAAAAATTACGGATATCCGTCCAGTAGTTTTGTTTTTATAAAATAAATTCAACTTTTAGCCGTACACGAAATATCGTCACCTTTTGGGAGAGAAATCAACCTTTTTTTTGTTTAAACGCGAAAGAAACGAATTATCTCCCTTGGATATCATGATAATGACGGCGATATTACGACTATAAGTTGAATTTATTTTATAAAAACAAAACTACTGGATGAATTTTCGTAATTTTTGGTGAACGGTATTTATTTTCCCTCACAAGTAAGTACACCATAAAGGTTTCATGCTATTATTTTTTTTTGGGGGGGGGGGCATCTATATTCAACCTAGGTGTTACTATGGAGATAAAGAAAGAGAAAAAGAGGGAGACAGACAGGGAGATAGAAAGAAAGGGTGAATGGAGAGAAAAAAGGGGGAAACGAAGCTTTGACATATCTTGATATTTAGGAATAGAGAGAAGGAAGTGAGACAAAAAGGAAGGGGTTGCAATAGATAATAAAAAGAGGGAGGCAAAGAGAGGGGGGGTATATACATATAGGGGTGGATGGGTAAAGAAAGAGAGAGAGAGAGAGTTTAAATGGAGAGAGACGGAAGGGGAGAGAGACGGAAGGGGAGAGGAAAAAGGATGAAACTCTATTTATTCCTTCCTCTCTCCCCCCTTGGGAAAATGGGGAGAAGGTGGAGGAGAGATAGGAATGGATGTATAGAGGAGGGGATAAATAGATAGAGAAGGAGGCGAGAGAGAGAGGGAAAGAGGAGTAAGATAGAAAAGAGGTGAATGGAGAAAACTGGAGGGAGGAAGTGAAGAGCGAGGAGGTAGAAAAGGGAAGAGCGAGAGGAAGTGATCAATAAAAATGATGGAAATTGATAGAATGGGAGGAAGGAAATAGAGAGAGGGTGGAAATGGAGAGAGGGGAGGTAGCGATGCGGAGAGGAGGGGGAGAATCTTAGTGATTTTTAGATTTTTTTCCCTAAGCAGCATGAGAATCTACTCTTATGACAAATGTGAAGGATAGAATCTGCTTTTATGATATTTATATTATTATTATTATTAGTAGTAGTATTATTATTATTATTATTATTATTATAAGAAGAAGAAGAAGAAGAAGAAAGAAGAAAGACAGAGAAGAAGAAGAAGAAAGAAGAAAGAAGACAGAGAAGAAGAAGAAAGAAGACAGAGAAGAAGAAAAAGAAGAAGAAGAAAGAAGAAAGAAGAAGAAGAAGAAAGAAAAAGACAGAGAAGAAGAAGAAGAAAAAGAAGAAGAAGAAGAAGACGACGGAGAAGATAAAGATGAAGAAGAAGAAAGTGAAGAAAAAGAAGATAGAAAAAGACAGAGTAAAAGGCAGAGAAGAAGAAGAAGAAGAAGAAGAAGAAGAAGAAGAGGATTAAGAAGAAAAGGAAGAAGACAGAAAAAGACAGAGAAGAAGAAAGATGGGGAGAAGAAAAAGAAAAAGAGAAAGAAGATGAAGAAAAAAAGAAGAGAGAGAAGAAGCGAAAGACGATAAAGAAGAAGATAAAGAAGAAAAGTAAGAAACAGAAAAAGAGGGGGGGGAGGAGGGGGATGAGGGGGAGGAGGAGGAGGATATATTTGGATAAAATAGTAAGTTATATTAAACTATCTGTCCCTATCCGTCGTTGCCCGGGAGTCTTTTTACTTTCATTTTTGTTTCGCTTTTTTTTTCGTTAACTATGCCATTTCTTTACAAAAGGAGGTGATGGTGGCAAGTGGATAACGACACGGACTGAGGACCTGGGTGTGCCAAGTTCGAATCCAGTCGGTTCCATAGAATCACTTTCACTTAGGGATGTTGGCAACCATTACGTGGTCCCTCCTGCAAGAATATCAACACCCGAATCAAGCCGGTCAAAAAGTTGATTCACATGAATTTAATTACTTTTTACTTTAGCAAAAATATTATTTTCTTTTTAAATAGGATTTTGAAAATTTAATTTCATTATTTTATCATTAAATTATTAATTGAACCAAATTCTTGTGAATTCGCTAAAACTAATTTTGTTGCGCTAATGTTGGTTTCATGTCTCTCTATAAAAATATTGGCTGTAAATGGCTGTTAAAACTTCCAGTCTTTTAATACATGTGAATTTGCTAAGAATTTTAAAGTAAAAATTGACTTTCTAATTAAAATTCCTTTAAAATGTCCAAGGATCACGAAGTAATCCATTTTGTCAAATATTAGAAAAAGATTACAATGGCTGACTTGTTTACGAAGAAATCGAATTGCATCATGGCAGATTTATTTCGTAATTAAATAATTTTTCAAATAGAATTTTCGAAATTTCGTTTTAATTCACGTTTTTGTATTTTTGCTTTCAATAAATATTCGCTTAATAGTAAACAAAAAATAATATTGTGTAAATCACGTCAAGGTGAAACACACACATATATATACACATATATACACACATATATACACACACACATATATATATAAACATAAACATATATATACACATACACATATATATACACACACACACATATATATATACACACATATATATATATATATACATATATACACACACACACACATATATATATATACATATATACACACACACATATATATACATATATACACACACACACACATATATATATATATATACACACATATATACACACACATATATATATATATACACACATATATACACACACACACATATATATATATACACACATATATACACACACACACATATATATATATACACACATATATACACACACACACATATATATATATATACACACATATATACACACGCACACATATATATATATATACACACATATATATACACACACACACATATATATATATATATATATATATATATATATATATATACACACACACACATATATATACACAGCAACACGAGAATTAGGTTTTGGAAATCTTGAGATGAGGATTGATAATTTCTATTATCCGGACTACTGTTCTCATCTTGAGTGTTATTCTTACACCGTTTCGCCCGATGTAACCTCTGACCTTCTTCAGATGTATCTTATCAAACTCTGAAATCTTTGTGTTGGACTCGGGAATCTGTACGGAATTTTTAACTGAACCCTTTATTTAATTCAAGGAGGTAGATTGTTCTTCTCCCGTCAGTCATGACCGGGTATAAGTCTTAAGTAATTCTTAATTATATTCTTAGTATCGCCTATACTGAGGATTGAACCTCCAACCTCCAGAAGACTGTCACTTTGAACTGATAACTTAGCACCTTTATCCGTTGCGTCATCATTTGTTGCCACAAAATCTTATTAATATAGAGATTAAAAGGATTCAAAGAATCGTTTCTGGTGCGTATTCAGTTTCTAATTTAAATAACCCATAAAGGGTTGATATGCCTTAAGAACAGACAACTCTAACCCTAACCTTAACTATTGCAACTGACCTTTTGACTAGGAGCAAAGTGTAGTATCTGTTCTGATATTACACTTCATCGTTTCCGTCATCGGTCAGTGAAGAGGAAATCCTTCTAGACTAAGGCAATATAAATTTCTGTCCCAATACAGAGTGACCCTTTTGAGGAAGAGCTAGATTTTCCCCACATTAAAAACCGGCATTGTGTCTTACAGGGCCCTCGTAGGAAGAAATTAAATAGGGACGACAATGACAGAATTCTATTTATGACGTCTTATTCTATTTTGGAGCAATTCATTTTGAAATGAATTAAGTCTACCTACAACGATATCAGATAATTAGTAATTACTTTCATCTTTGGAGGATCAGACGATCTCATTTTTTAAAAATAACCTGAAGAGGGTTGATATGCCATAAAAATAGCCAAATCCAACAATTATAAGAAACCTTCTGAACCACCGATTGTCATGGCACCCTACCTGAGAGTCCATCATTCAAACTCCCCGGCCTAACATTCACAGGTAACATGAATTGGAACAAATACATAAAAGACATTGTCAAGGCTGCTGCAAGGAAGGTGGGCTCCCTTTACCGTGCTAGAAAACTTCTCACACCTGTCAGTATCCTTTCACCAATGCATGAAGTATTGTTGTCTCGTCTGGACTGATGCACCAACCACTAGCCTCTCTCTCCTATACAAGGCCCCTAAAAGAGCCTCGAATCTAATAGGTCCCTCACTATCTACCAAGCTCCATCCCCTGTCCCATGGCTGCAATGTTGCATCCCTGTGTTTGTTTTACAAGTACTTTAATGGAATGTGCTCCGATGAACTTTCTCTACTGGTGCCCCCTCGACGTAAATACCCCCGACCGACCCATCAGTCAGCAAAATCCCACTCTTTTATTGTAGAGGTCCCCAGATGCCAGAGGGCTTTCTACTCTAATAACTTCTTTCTTCGAACTGCTCGCTTTAGGAATTCCGTTCCTGACCCCTGTTTCCCTGACTGTACACACATGCAGAAATTTAAATGTAATGTGAACAAACATCTTGCTGCACAACTCCCCATTTAGGATAACCCTGTAGGTATGGACCCTAATTCACAGCAGCCCCTGATGTCTTAGTGGCAATTGCTTTATTTGGGGTGAGTAAAAGTTTTTTAAAAAAACACAAAAAAAACACACCCATGCACCCCCCATTGTGGGTGTTGGGGCCTTTTCATTTGGTGAACAATGGATTCAGCTATTACGGTGATAGGCAAATAATGTCAAAGGCAGATTTTATACAGGGACCATCTGTCATTCGAAACAACGGTTAGGGTTAGGGTTGTCGTTATGACAACCCCAACCTTAACCCTAACTCATAACGACAGAAATTATCATAAAAGTCTAATTAATATTGTATTGCGTCGCTGTTATCATCGGCCATGATTTATTTCTTTCTGATATTTCATTTTGTTTTTGCACGCAGGAGGCATTTGTATCGAACGTTAAAATATTAACTATTAGTTGTTCCAACCCGGCGTAGCAAAGAAATGTAAGGAGAGAAACATTGAATTTCACGATTAGAAGTTCAGGGAACTTCTGTCATTACTAACCAGCAGAGCGTTACCATTGTCTATCCAGCATGTTTACGCATTCAGATGATATATGGAAGCGAAACCTGGCCAGGGAGGGTTGAGGACATGCGTTGCATGGAGAGAAATGATATGAGAATGATACAATGAATGTGTAATGTGAGTCTTAAAAACAGGCTTAGTTCTGATGACCTCAGAGGAAGATTAAATCTGGACAGTATAGGGAAAAGTGTGTAGAACAGGAGACTTCGATGGTATGGCCACGTTGAAAGAATAGATGAGATTTCTTGGTTTGGGGGTCAGTAGATGTAGAACAGTTGAGGAAGCAGGTTGAGTTCACAGGGAAGCCCACGAAAAACATAGACGGAAGTGATAAAAATTGACTTGAGAGAAAGATAAATAAAGACCTGGTCAGAGATAGGTTTGTTTGGAAGTTAATTTTTTTAAAGCTGTCCAACGCATGGCAGCATGTAGAATGGACGTTAAACTGATGATGATGATGATGATGGTGATGCTGCTGCTGCTGCTGCTGCTGCTGCTGCTGCTGCTGATGATGATGATGATGATGATGATGATGAAGAAGAAGAAGAAGAAGAATGTTGTATTTCATTTTTATGGATGTCAAACGCATGTTACACGCATGGGGCGTGAATATTGAACATAAGAATATTTTCGTTGGTCTGTCATTCATACGTTTGTCACGTTTACGCTGGAATAATTATTCCGTTGGTCTGTCAAGCTTAAGTTTGAATTGAATCTTCTCCCTATTTTTCATTTTTTTTCTTTAATTTTTCACTTTTCAATCATCTTTTCTATGTATTGCTTTTCTGTTGTATATCTAGGGATGTGGGGTGCGGTAGGTCTCTTTCGTCTGTGACGTCACGAGCGAAAAGTCGGATATTTAAAAGGTCTCTTTCCCAGAACGTGTCGAAGGCTGTAAGACACAACCTCCTGCGCGCTTGGGGAAGGGCAAGTTTAGGTACATACCAATGGCGATTTGGTATCACGGCCTACAAAGATGGCTTTTCTGGCCAGAGAACTGAACTGTGAATTTTCTTCTTTTTTTTGTGAATTGAATGAAAAACACTTAATTTGTATTTTGCACCCGACTCATAACACTGTACAGTAAAACTCCTACGCTATGAACTTCCTACGCTATAAACTTCCTACGCTATAAACTTCATACGCTATGAACTTCCTACGCTATGAACTTTATACGCTATGAACTTTATACGCTATGAACTTTATACGCTATGAACTTCCTACGCTATAAACTTCATAGGCTATGAACTTCCTACGCTATAAACTTCATATTCGGAACTTTTTAGATAAAGATTGATAATTTAGAATATTTGGATTATTCAGACTACTATTCTCATATGGAGAGACGGGCACTACAAGTTTATGTTTAATTTTTTTTTCTTATTAGCTTGTTTCATTCTTTCTTTCATTCTTTCTTTCATTCTACTTTTCTTTATTTCATTCATTCTTTCATTCATTCATTCTTTATTTATTTCATTCTTTCGTTCTTTATTTCATTCTTTATTCCATAATTTATTTCATTTTTTCTTTCTTTCATTCTTTCTTTCATGTTTTATTTCATTTTTCGTTCATTTTTTCTTTCTTTCATTCTTTATTTTATTCTTTATTTCATTCTTTCTTTCACTCTTTCTTCTATTCTTTCTTTCTTTTATTCTTTCTTTAACTCTTTCCTTATTCCTTTTTTCATTCTTTATTTCATTCTGTCATTCTTTCTTTCACTCTTCCTTTAATCCTTTTTCCATTCTTTCTTTCATTCTTTCATTCATTATTTCATTCTTTCTTTCGTTCTGTCATTCTTTGTTTTATTCTTTCTTTCATTCTTTCTTTCTTCTTTATTTTATTTTTATTTTATTCTTTCTTTCATTCTTTCATCCTTTCTTTCATTCTTTATTTCTTTCATTCTTTATTTTATTCCGTCTTTCATTCTTTGTTTCATTCTATTTTATTTTTAATTTTATTCATTCTTTCATCCTTTATTTCATTTTTTATTTCTTTCATTCTTTTTCCTTCTTTCTTTCATTTTTTCATTTTTTCTTTCATTCTTTATTTTATTACTTTATTTTTTCTTTTTCATTAAAATGTCATCGCGTTAAGCTATCATAACATAAAAAAAACGCACAATTAGGGAATATCATGAAAAATAGACTGCTTCCCTGCAGACTACAACATAGTCGTCTTCAAATCCAATGTCAAAAGATTCCCGTTATAAACCGTCTCCACAAGCATTCTCAGTCCTCTCATAATGTTCTTCATC
>OY744548.1:54279031-54366531 GCA_963556195.1 Sepiola atlantica
ATAAATAGCGAGTGCAAACACTGGGGAAGTATAACTTTTTACGTGATTTTTGACGGAAGGTGTACTATATATATATATATATATATATATATATATATATATATATACAAGAAAAATCTGACTTGTGAGTCAACCATTGAGCTCGTGCTAAAGTTTTTGCGAAGCCGGTGAAGTATAAATAATACAAATCCAAAATTACTCTCTTTTTCTCTCTTTCTCTCCACTTTTTCTCTCTCTCTCTCTCCCTTTTTCTCTCTTAGGGGGTTGATCTGAACGTAACCAGACGTGTTTTCGTAGCTCTTTATCCGTTTCTTGCAGGGAACGGGCAAAATAAAGACTGAAAGACTGATACTATGCATTTGTGTAATATTAGCGTAAAAATTACTGAAAAGAAAATAAATTCACAAAAAATAACCCGGAGCAAATAATGGTGTTGTTGTTTTTAATTGCAAAGAAGAAAGAAAGCAATCTGCGCACTTCCTAACTGCAACAAAGAGAGAAAGTGGAAGCAGACGAACTCCACACACTGATGGTGACGGCAATTACTGCTACGACGTGTTAACACAACTCAGCTGCTAACAAGCCACGTGCAGATCATTTTGGGGTATTCTGAAGAATTCTCGATGGTAATACTACAATTATTCAATAAACCAACGCGGAATTCCAAATATTAAATATGTCTGCTGTCTTGTCTTCGTTAATGATTACACGTGGACAATAGTAATACAAAAACAAACGTGTCCATTTGAAGTGTTTTTGTTTTACAAATTGTAATTTCTTGAACCACTTTTGTTTGCCTCTTTTGTATCCAACGAACAGAAAACCTCATCAAGTCGAAGAACTTCCCGCTGTGTATGCATGACCACCAAATGGCTCTTATAAACAGAACTACTTCCGGCAAAACAAGAATTCAATGGAAACACGTAAGGAACTCAGAATATTGGCAGCCTTTGTAATAGCATCATCGTGATATTTGATAGAAGATTCTGTCGGAGACGAGTTTCAATATTTATGATATCAAAACAAGAAGCCATCGGCTCAAATGATAACATTAAACATCGGAATAAAAATTAGATATTTATGGTGTACCGTAGACCAATAGTTAATAGAATGGTTAAATAGAAAGTGTCTACTTGGTGACGGCTTCCGGTTTTGAGATCGAAAATTGACAAGCGGTGTTTATCAAAAAACAGTCTCTCATACATTTTAGACAGCTTAGATTTTGGCAGAAATTTAAATTTAAGTATTTCCAGCCTTAGACTTTTGCTTTTTTAACATTTGGTTAAGAGATGTAGTCCTCGAAAAAATAGTAAATAAACTATTTTAAGAATATTTTCAAAATAAACTATTTAAAAAATATTTTCAAAATAAACTATCTAAAGAATATTTTAAAAATAAACTATTTAAAACTATTTTCAAAATAAACTGTTTAAAAAATATTTTCAAAATAAAGTATGTAAAAAAATATTTTCAAAATAAATTATTTAAAAAATTATGGTGCTTTTACAGAATTTGAACCGAACCAAACCGACTTTTGGTGAACTAAACCTAAAACTTAGTTTAGGGTAAGGTTAGGGTTTTTTTAGGATTAGGGTTAAAATAAAACCAAGTTCGGTAAAAATTCTGTAGGAATACTAAAAGTATTTTTAAACTAAAAAAAACAAAACATTCCAATTATAATAAAAAGTTTATTTCAATTATTTGTAATAAAAAATAATTCCAATTATGAAAAAAAATGATTTTCTTATGTGTTAATAATTTTTTTAAAATGGTCAAAACAAATTATTAATTGGCATAAAAAACTCCTTCCTATAATATAATAGGGAACTGTTTTTTTTATATAAACAGCGGTTGTCAATTTCCGATTTAAAAACCGGAAGACACCACAAAGTAGGTTTCTTCTATCTTACTAATAGAATAAATACACTCGAACACCAGGTTAGGAAATTAACGATATATCATTGTATACTTGCGTTCACATTACACATAAGAAATATAGTTACTTTTTGGACTTATTCCATTATTGCTGTGAGGGGTGTTACCATTTTACAACATCTACCCCTTTTGAAATTTCACTTCTTCCGGAAGTCGGACATTTGTCTTTTTAGACTAATGTCCAAAGTGGAAGATCGTTGTCTTTTTTTTTACTAGATTGGTCAACACTTATCAAAGCCGAAAGCCAATCGAGGATAAAGGTTAGAGATTGAATGATAGTGAAGACGAAGTTCGAATAGATGTGAGGACGGTTCATGGCAGGAATCTGTTGATATTGGATCTGAATACAACCAAGTTGTAAACAGAAGAGAAGCAGCTCCATGGTAACATGTTCCACAGACCGGAAGCCCTTGCGAAGATTCTCTGTTCATGGTACTTCCCATTGACACTAGGCACACAGAGGAAGAAAGGACATTTATTTTCGTTGTGGTTAGAGAGACGAGTTCTTGCTGTGAATGTCTGAATGTCTAGAAAGAAAAAGAACCAACAAAAAATATGCAGACACAAGTAATCTGTACTATTAAATGAAATATGTCTTCAAGAAAAAATGCTGCTATATATATATATATATATATATATATATATATATATATATATATATATATATACACACATACTCCGTATTTCTTAATTGGGAGAGTTTCCCAGCAGAGTGCTCAATTATTAATGCAAAAGTAAAATTAACTAAATAATTAATAAGAGCATGATATTTATTAATATTAAATAAAGTGTTACAACAACATCCGGACCAAGGTTTCAGATCCGAGAAAATCGGACCTTCATCAGCGGAGTCGTATAGCTTAATGAGTGAGAACAACCGCCAGGAATTTCAAAATATTGTCCGTTGGAAAGATGGAACACTTTCAGATTTAAAATTGTCACGTGCGTGGAATATTCGTAGTCAGTTATGGAAAAGTTACAGATCAAAACAACAGCAACGCTGTACATCGAAAAAGCAAGAATTTAAATGGGAATAACGTTAACAGTTGGACAGATGGGAACCTAGCATGTTTAAATTGTCACGTGCGTGGAATTACGTGGCCGTTATGGAAGGATGAAGGTAATCCGACGTAATGGGAAATGAAAAAGGAAAAACCAAAACGGACGTTTTTTTAATATATATTCATCAACGTTTCGTCTTTATTTGTAAGACTTCCTCAGGATGATAATTTTAAGAAAAATGTCATGCAAGTACGTGAAAATATTGGGTTGACATGATGGGTTGACGAGAAAAAGTAGTAGCCTCTACTGGGTGCTCAGGGCCGAGGTCCGGGCTTAGTGAAGTCAGTAGCATGGAATGAAATTAATGAGGATGGTTCTGAGTCAAAAAAGTGGAGGGGTGGGGGTGAACGGAAATAATGTGGATGGCTGTTAGTGAAGAAGTGGAGGGGTGGGGGAAAGAGGAGGGGAGGGTGGAGGCTCTGTGATTTTGGTGTGTGGGTAATGTCATGGTTTTAGAAAAGATTTGAAAAAAATGAAGGTGGTTTGAAAGTGGGAGGGGTAGGTGGGTAAGAGTGTGAGAGAAGTAAACGAAAGGGTGAAAAGGGTGAGGGGGAGCGGGGATATTTTGTTGTGGGTAGGTGCGAAATTTTTGGAGAGTAGTACGTTTTGACCAGCTGGCTATGTCAAGAATGTGTGGAATGAGTACGCTAGAAGGTTTGGATTCGTGGTGAATGAAAATGTGTGTATATATATATGAAAATAGGGGGGGTTGAGAATATAATTGAAATGTCCAAAGGGTGGGAAAGGTGAAAAGGTGGAGATTTTTGTTGTGGTATGAAATTTTGGGGGACCGAGGGGGACTCTTTTCTAATATATATATATGTATATATATATATATATATATATATATATATATAAACGAAAAGAGTCCTCCTATATATATATATATATATATATATATATATATATATCAGAGACTGTAGCTCAGTCGAGCACCTTCCATAGAAATAGTTACAAAGTATAGAGAGACTTTAACGTTAAAGAAAAATACAGGTAATAGAAATAAACAGTTCGATTGAACATTAAATTTGTGCCCACTTTTTGACAGTTATTAGCAGTGTTTCTATTTAATTTTCGATTTTTGAGCGATCATCGAGGCTCCATGTGGTTGCCTCATGTCAGGCATTATTTTTTTCATTCTAACTTAACAGACTTGACCGTACTTTTGTATTGAACTAAAAAAAACGCTTTAAAATAATTTAGAATAACAAAAAAAAACTTATCCAGGTAGGTAAAGGAGTAACTTATCTTGCCTTTGGTAACATTTATTTGTTGCCTATTTGCTTTGGGGGGTTTTTTCTACCCTTATTTTGTTTGGTTGGATATTGTAAAAGAAACACCCTGCCCGGGTAGTACTTGAGGTTTCGGTACATGAAATAAATCATAAATTATTGGCACCGATTCTTCCCTATGATGATTTGGTTCGGATGTACACCCCATGTTCAGCTGGTTTGAAGCGTCGTTTAACAATCCATTAGAGTTTCTGTGGCGTTATGCTGTTTACATTCTTCCTTAGTAAAAATGAAGAGTAAAAACAAGAACGGTTTTAGAATGCTGACATTCTCTTGGTACACACAGCTTTACATATACAGTCAGCTCCCCAGCTCCTGCCGGAGGGAGTAAAAGGCGGAACATCCGCTCCCCTGGATCTCATGGCTAGCTCTGTTGTTTTGTGCCAATTTGCTTTCCATCAGTGACGTAATTCTAAAAATTGTTTATCTCAAATCACATTCCTTAATGCAAAATAACTCAAACAATCAAGCGATAAATGTTTATATTTGCATTTTCCTCCTAAACTTGAAATTATCAAAACAACCACAGTCGCATTCCGAATGCTACTTTCACCCACGCAATGCTCTTCTAGATTATAATTCTTATTCACTATCCTGCTTCTCAGATCACCATGAGTGATCTCGTTACATTTTCCCGCATGAGTCCAAATAGCATCCTCGTCTCTAATCTCTTGTATCCTACTCTAATGGGTGATAGAAAGAAATATACAAAGAGTTCAAGAACAGTTTATGTGAAAAGGGGCGTTTGTCTCTCTGTGATGTTTGTTTCGGCTGGCGCCGTGTGAGCGTGTATATAAATGGGATAGGATGGTGATGTGTATGTATATTAGTGTGTCTTTTTTGTTAGTGAGAAAGTTAATTTACAAACTTGTGGGCAGGAAAGTTCGGTTAGTAGTGTGTATATGTTGACGCTGTGTTTAGTATTTCGCTTTCATCACTTCTATTGGTAAAAACAAAACAAACAAAAAATGGCGAAGTTAAAAATAAACGGTATAGTCAAAAAACAAATAGCGAAACAGAAATGAAAGTAAAATGACTCCCGCGCAACGCTGGAAGGATACATCTAATAATAATAATAATAATAATAATAATAATAATAATAATAATAATAATAATAATACTGGGACCTTGGGTAGGCTTATTGCCACCCAAATCCTAGAGAAGACCAATGGTCGTTGCCAGCAAGAAATCAATGGTAAGCGGCTGTTGCGATAACGCTAAGTCATTTGCAATGGTTATTGAAAGAGGTGGAGATTACTGGAAATTTGGGGAGACTTGTTATCACTCAGACTCCAGGGAACACCACCGGTTATTATCAGTGATGATGACCTGTGTGAGAATTCCTCGTGAGAACTCAACAACAACAATGATGATGATGATGATGATGATGATGTTGATGGAGATGTTGATGATGATGATTACAGTTGTAATGATGATGATTACAGTTGTGATGGTGATGGTGATGATGATGGTGATAATGATGATGATGATGATGATGATGACAGTTGTAGTGATAATGATGATGATGATGATGATGATGATGATGATGATGATGATGGCAGTTGTGATGATGATGATGATGATGATGATGATGATGATGATGATGATGACAGTTGTGATGATGATGATGATGATGATGATGATGATGATGATGATGATGATGATGATGATGATGATGTCCAATTTAAAATATTGACAATTTAAGTTGTATTGCCTATAACGTTATTATTAACACGAGCGGACTTTGTGAGTTTAAGTCCAGTGATCTAACCTGTGCTCGGAAAGCCGAACTTCATCGCGATACTTTTTTTCCTGGTTGCTTGTTTCTTTCTTTTTAAATTTAAATATTCTCATCAAAAACCTTTCTCGGCTGTGTTGTTCTACGCGATATCTCGAACTATATTATTCCACCGGCTTTCCATATGAAGGTTACACGGAAAGATGTACGACATGAACTCGGAGTCGGCGATATTCACTTTTTGTACCGAGTAACATGTCGGAACATTAAGTGCTACTACGTCAATGAACGAGCAGACGGATACGGGCGTGCATGTTTACGGAGATCGGGAAAATAACAAACATTTGGCATGCGAGTATCTATGTACGGACGCAGTGCGTGCGTGCGTGCGTGCGTGCGCTTTAAACAAACCACATATATCTACATGGACATATACGTTGCACTAATTACAATACCTACAGCTATCTAACTTCTAAGTATAGACAGGTATATCCACATGCATAATACATCTCTCTCACACACACATGTACCTGGCACACGCTAGGAAGTAAGTGTAGTATCTGTTCCGATGGATACTGCACCCCTATAGACGGATGTCGTCTTGTCCTTCGGGGCTTGATTCCACCTGTCTGTGGGATTGTCCTGTGCAGTTCTAGGAGGTCCACCCTCCCAGGCTTTGCCTCCCCTCTTTGGGGAGGAGTAAGTTAATTGCTTACTGCTTGAGGCGCCCCTACCGGGGAATGCCGACGGAGCTGCCCAGGCAATTTTTGATGGTCAGAGTGCTCACCTCTCGGGCGCTGGCTTTTCAACCCCCACTTTCCGACCCGAGCTTGGGTCACATCTTACTTGTGGGAGTAGGATAAAAACTGGCCTTGTGCCTAACTCCTGGAGAGGAGTAAATTACACACACACATGATAGCGCGCCATCATATAATTGTACTTATAGTAGCATGAACATATATTGAGCACTGTTGAAGTAAATACTGAAAATATATATACGTAATATATTATATTACTTGAAAATATTACTAAAAGAATACCCGTCCCTGGACGGATAACATTAATCCCCCCCCCCGCCCCCAGACAGAACAGTTTTGCAGTACTGTTATGCCCCATTACGAAGATTAAAAACTTAAGCTTAAGGGGTCTTAAGAAGAAATTGAAATTTAGGGAATCTTGTTTAATTGGTGTCCAATGATTATTGATCAAATTTAATGTAAATCTGAAATATTTGAATTTTCAAATGGGAGGTTGTAAAATTCCCCGAACAGAGAATAGTTTTACACCACTTTTATGTCCCCCTTTCAAAGATTAAAATCAAGATATACTAAACCATATGTTTAGAATCCTTATTCCAATTTTGATCAAGATCCATTACATGATTTTTATTCGAGAAAATGGATAAAATCGTAAGCTTTAACTTAAGGGGTCTTAAGAAAAAATTGAAATTCAGGAAGTTTTGTTTAATTGGTTTACTAATGACTATGGATCAAATTTAATGTAAATCTGAAATATTTGAATTTTCACGAAGAGCTTACACACCCTTGTTATCCCCTTTTGGCAGAAACCTAAATTAAACTAAATATAACCCTTAATCTTACGACCCCTTTTTTGTTGTTTTTTTTTGTAACGAAACATAGTTGTTAGATGTTATGTCCAAACCTTGTACATAACATCGATATTGACAATTAAAAAAAAAACAAAAAACTTTCCATTTCATAAACGCACCACATCTTTAGCATTCTAACGTCTATGTTTCGTAAAAAAAACAAAAACAAAAACACTTTCTTCGCGTCACAAACGCACCACATATTTTCAAACATTGACTTCTATTTTATTTCTTCGAATCGGTCATCTTGAGAAAGTCTTAAAATAAAGACGAAACGTTGATCAATATATAAATAATTTTCGTTTTTTTTCTCCCTTTTCCATTCTCTGTCACGTTGGAATATTATTTCCATAATTATCGTGAGTCGCCGAGGATTTGAGATGGGTTGTTACGGCCTTTTCTAAACAATAAAGTTCTATCCATGTCAATGAAACCATGATGCATCTCTGGAGTATGTAACGTATAGTTTGTAGATAAATAATATATATATATATATATATATATATATATACATATATATATATATATATATATATATATATATATATAAGCAAAGTTCAATTACATTCCATAAGCCAAGATTTTTAAATTTTTCTCACAAAACATTTTTCAAAACAAACACATTTCAGTGCAAATTATTTTACTAACCGTTTCACTTAAAGTAAACCAAACAACATTATTATAGCAATATTGGATCAGTTAAAAAAAAGTACAGCGTATTTTGACATGGAAGAGGGTCGCACGGGAGTTCAAAGTTTTTCTTCTGAACGTTTGTCTTCCATGTCAAAATATGTTGTAATTTTTTTAAAATTTTTGTGAACTTTTCATATTTCTTTTTCTGACGAGCTTGAGGTGAACAGATCCAATATTGCGATAATTAATGTTGTTTGGTTAACTTCAAGGAAACGATCCGTAAAACAATTTGCACTGAAATGTGTTTGTTTTGAAAAATGTTTTGTAAGAAAATCTTTTTAAATCTTGGTTTTGGGAATGGAATTGAACTTAGCTTACTTATATATGCTCTGTTGTTACTGGTTAACATTAATCGAGCTTAAATTGGAAGAGGTTAGTAAATATAAAGTATTGGAAGTATATGCTAAATCATACGTTCAAAATTTAGATATATATATATATATATATATATATATATATATATATATATATATATATATGTGTGTGTGTGTGTGTGTGTGTGTGTGTGTGTAAATTTCTAAGTATAAGTAAACAATATGGCTAATGATTTAAATATGTTCGGTAAATGCTGCCATGAATTAGTAATGGGGAAAGGTCAATTGAGTGCAGTTTGCCTCCCCGTTGAGTAGGGGTCACCAAACATTTTTTCGAAAGGGTCAGATTACAGATATGCTTAATCTTTGCTGGCTCAGGGGCAAAACTAAAGTCATCCTATAAGTACTTATTAAAGACCCAAAAATGTCCTCATTGATGAAATCCAAAAAATAAAAAGTACATTTGTCCTAATACCAGAGTAATGCTCCTTTTTGGATGGAGATGAAATTTCCCCACATTAAAATAGACCTTGTGTTTAACTCTGCCCTCGTGGGGAGGCAAATAAATAGGGGCGTCCAAGGCAGAAATTATAAACAGGTAACGCATTTTTTCTAATATAGTCGTGAATTTCGAAGGTATGAGAACTTGCAAAGTGTAGTATCTGTTCCGATACTACGCATTATCATTTCTGTCCTCTGGTAGTTAAGGAGAAATCTTTCTAGACTGGGGCAATTTTTATTTTTGTCCCAATCCATGGTGCCCCTTTTGGGGAGATGGACGTTCTCCACATTAAAAACCGACCTTGTGTCAAACTCTGTCCTCGTGGGGAGGCAAGTAAATAGAGACTGAATAGGGGGAAGGAATAAGAAAAGAAGGAGAAATAGATGGTTGAAATCAAGCGAGAAGGTAATGATGGGGAGATAAGGGAAATGCGGAGAAAGGGGGGACGAGAAGAATGGTAATCTACTCTTTTGACAAATGCAATGAGTATAATAATAATAATAAGCTTTAATGATATTTATTCATTAGAGGAAAGAAACGGAGGCGGCAGCGGGGGGGGGGGAAGAAGAAGAAGAAGAAGAAGAAGAAGAAGAAGAAGAAGAAGAAGAAGAAGAAGAAGAAGAAAAGAGGGAAGAAGAAGAAGAAAGAAAAGAGGGAAGAAGAAGAAGAAGAAGAAGAAGAAGAAGAAGAAGAAGAAGAAAAAAAAGAAAAGAGGGAAGAAGAAGAAGAAGAAGAAGAAGAAGAAGAAGAAAAAAAGAAAAGAGGGAAGAAGAAGAAGAAGAAGAAGAAGAAGAAGAAGAAGAAGAAGAAGAAGAAGAAGAAGAAGAAGAAAGAAAAGAGGGAAGAAGAAGAAGAACAACAACAAGAACAAGAAGATCAAGAAGAAGTAGGGGGTAAGAAGAAGAAGAAGAAGAAGAAGAAGAAGAAGAAGAAGAAGAAGAAGAAGAAGAAGAAGAAGAAAGAAAAGAGGGAAGAAGAAGAAGAAAGAAAAGAGGGAAGAAGAAGAAGAAAGAAAAGAGGGAAGAAGAAGAAGAAGAAGAAGAAGAAGAAGAAGAAGAAGAAGAAGAAAGAAAAGAGGGAAGAAGAAGAAGAACAACAACAAGAACAAGAAGATCAAGAAGAAGTAGGGGGTAAGAAAAAGAAGAAGAAGAAGAAGAAGAAGAAGAAGAAGAAAGAAAAGAGGGAAGAAGAAGAAAGAAAAGAGGGAAGAAGAAGAAGAAGAAGAAGAAGAAGAAGAACAACAACAACAACAAGAACAAGAACAAGGAGGGGGGTAAGAAGAAGAAGAAGAAGAAGAAGAAGAGGAGAAAGAGGAGACGGTGTCTAACTCTGCCCTCGTGCGGAGGCACTTGCCTCCCATCGAGGGCAATGTTAGACACCGGGACTAGGGACTGATAATGAAATTAATAAAATTCTATTTTTCTTTCAGATAATTTTTATTCTAAAAAATCGACAAATCCTTTATTAATGAAATGCAAAATTAAGAAATAAATTTTAATTTTACTTTTTTATTTAATTTTTTTCCCAATGAGTCACGATTTATCAAGGCTGAACTCCACTCGAGGATAATAAGGGTTCAAGTGATGGATAAATTGAATGATGATGAATACTATGAGAGGTTTGAAAATAATAAATGGAAGGAATACAATTCGATGATTAATAAGGGCGGTCTATGACAAGAGTTTATTGACATTAGATTTAAAGATGACCATGTTGTAGCCCTCAGGGAAGCAATCTTGTGGAAACCTGTTCCACAAATGAGAAGTTCTTGAAAAAAAAAGCTTTATTCATGGAAATTCCGGTTTATGTTATTGTTAGGCACATGTAGGAATAAAAGGGAATATTTTTTGCAGTTGTGGTATTAAGACGAGTTCTTGCTATGAATGTTTCTCATTTTCTACTTTGTAGTTTTCTTTGTTTATTCTTAGCCTTGTCGACTAACTCGTTTATTTAATGATATTACCCATAAAACCATGAGCGACAGTAAAAACGAAGCATAATACATAATATATTGTCGGAAATAAATTCCAACGTTGACTATGCAACAAGGTCACTGTTTTCGCTCGTTTCATACAACAAGGAGATTATGGTTACATTGAAAGTAAAAACACGAACAAAGATTTATCATAAGGCTTGAAGGATGAGTTATTTGTCCCTGTTTCCGTGACTATAACAACATACACAAATTTAAATGTAATGTGAACAAACATCTGTTATACAACTCCCCACTTAGGATGACCCCTATTGATCTGGCCCCTAATCCACAGTAGCCCCTTACGTCTCAGTGGCAATGTGCCCCCTTATTTGGAGTGAATATAAGTTGAAGAAAAAAAATGAAAAAAAAAAATCAAGTGGTCTAAGACGACACCCACGTTTGGTGATCCCTTTTCTCAGTCAAAGGTTCAAATCCTGTATGAATCTCGTTTTCTACTTTGTAGTTTTGTTTGTTTATTCCCAGCTGTGTCGATTAAATTAAACATGAGCGTAAATAAAAACTCAGCATAATACATAATATATTGACAGAAATAAATTCCAATATTAAACATATAACAAGTTCACCATATTTGATCGCTTGATGCAATAAGTAGATTATGGTTACATTGCAAGTAAAAACATGAACAAAAATTTATCGCAAGGTTTAGAGGATAAGTTATTTGTACAATTTCTGCTTTCTCTAGATGTTTGGCTCAATAGTCATGTGGTCTAAGATGTACACAGAGTTTCAAATCCTGTATAAATCTCATTTTCTACTTTGTGGTTATATTTGTTTTTTTCCAAACTCCTTGGACTAAATTAATCGTTTATTTAATGATATCACCCACAAAAAAACGAACATCAATAAAAAAAGGGCAGCATAATACATGATATAGCATTTATTTACCTCCCCAGTAGGTTAGGCACAGAGCCAGTTTTATCTTACTCCCACAAGGTAAGATGTGACTCAAGGACAGGAAAGTGGGATTTGAAAAGCCAGCGTCCAAGAAGGTGAGCATTTTTGGCCATTAAAAATTGGCTGGTAAGCCCTGTCGGCATTCCCCGGTAGGGGCGCCTCAGGCAGTAAGCAATAAACTTACTCCTCCCCAAAGAGGGGAGGAAAAGCCTGGGAGGGTGGACTTCCTAGAACTGCACAGGACAAACCCACAGACCGGCGTATCAAGCCCCAAAGGCCAAGACAATACTGGTCTATGGGGTGTAGTATCCATCGGAACAGATACTACACTTTGATCTTGGCTTAAATTCTAATGTTAAACATATAAGGCGCTGAGATGGGTAACGTGTCAAGTGCCACTTTTAAAAATGTGAGTAAACCATGTGTGAAGTTTCTCAACATTAAAACTGCCATAATTATCGAACGAATGTTTTAGTGTTTTTTTTTTTAAATGGAGCGGAAAGCATGTACTTTCATGTTGTCTTACTGCCATGGCCAAAAAAAATGTCAGTTTCAAGAAAATAAACTATAAACGCAATAACCTTGCATCTATTGCAGCCCCCCCCCCTCCCCAACCGACAATGGTTATCAATGCATCAATTACGCATTAATGCATTATGTAATTGTGGTAGTCATTCATCGTCGTAGTCCAATAAATCTTTGTCTGGATCATCCTGAAGCGGTTGGGAATTTATTTATCTTCCTCCCACAGCGGTAAGATGTGACACAAGGTCGAGAAAGTGGGATTTGAAAAGCCAGCGCCCGAGAAGGTGAGCACTCTGGACTACAAAAAATGCCTGGGCAGCCCCGTCGGCATTCCCCCATAGGGACGCCTCAGGCAGTAAGCAATAAACTTACTCCTCCCCAAAGAGGGAAGGCAAAGCCTGGGAGAGTGGACCTCCTAGAATTGCACAGGAAATCAAGCCCCGAAGGTCAAGACGATACCGGTCTATAGGGTGTAGTATCCATCAGAACAGATACTACACTTTGATCCTGGCCCAAAAAGCCGAAGCTGTTGGGAAGCCTGTAGCATCCTGCTGTTGTTGTAGCTCCTTTTGCTCATGAAAAAGCTGCTGCAGATACTTACAGTGAGGTAGGCTGATGTAGGTGGCAAGGATTTTGCGGTCAGCTATCTTGTCTGGCTTCAACAGCAGTGGCGTGTCATATTTTGTCGTGCAGATAGTCAACATTTTGGCCAAGATCAAAGTGTAGTATCTGTTCAATTGGATACTGCACCCCATAGACCGGTATTGTCTTGGCCTTCGGGGCTTGATTTACGTCTGTCTATGGATCTGTCCTGTGCAGTTCTAGGAGGTCCACCCTCCCAGGCTTTGCCTCTCCTCTTTGGGGGGAGTAAGTTTATTGCTTACTGCCTGAGGCGCCCCTACCGGGGAATGCCGACAGGGCTGCCCAGGCATTTTTTATAGGCCAGAGTGCTCACCTTCTCGGGCGCTGGCTTTCCAAATCCCACTTTCCGACCTTGTGTCACATATTCCTATTGTGGGTAAGAGTTGTATAACTCTTCCCAAACACAAGCTTTCACATTCAGTGGTGTCCGTGCAGTCGAACATACCCCTCAATACAAAGCGAATTTTGACCTTATTATCAGTTCAGAAATCGGCCACCCAAGAAGCTGTCGGGGTAGGGGAACCTCGGGGGGGAGTAAAATGCTATAATAAAACGGATTTCGATATGTATGGTGCATAGTAAGTATACCGTATTCTTGCACTTGATGCAGCAAGGTTACATTGTTAGTAAAAACAAACAAAATTTCAACGTCAAACATATGTGATATATTTGGCAGATTCCGTTGCTTGGAAGCATTCAAAACCTACCTGATGTACATACCCGGTGAACCAAGTGCAAGACAGATCCAAACAATTGCACTTAAAGAAACGGTTAGAATCCTAAAAAATATCTCTCGGTTGGAGTCTCTAAAATAGCGGATGAATGTCTGGCATCGAATAGGATGCCCCATCCCCAGCAAAAACAAAAAAAAGTTTGCAGTTGGATTTTTACACAAACACAAAAGAAGTAAATAGACACTCCACCAAAATAATTCATACATGTTTTAAGATTTCTGCTTTCTTCGTTAACAGCAAGCACTCGGAGCCGTACAAAGCAGTCGTTAAAGTTTGACATTTTTTGTATATCACATTTTTTTTTTTTTTTTTTTTTACATGGTTCACCCCAAACAAGGCAGGACGCCACTGTAAACGTAAGGGGCTACTGAGAAAAAAGGAAAAGGGGGGAAAGGATTGGTGGTTCAGCTTAAATTGGGATCTGAGCAGCGAGATGTCTGTTTACATTAGTTTTAAATTTCTGCATGTCAGTACTGTCGGGGAAACAGGGGGCAGGGAGGGAGTTCCAGAGGCCAGCAGCACGAGGAAAGAAGCTATTTGAGTAGAATGCTCTCCGGCATCTGGGGACCTCCACAGTGAATGAATGAGATTTAGTAGAATGTCGAGTTAGTCTAGTGAATTTACGTCGAGGGGGCACCAGAGCAGCACACTCATCGGAGCATAATCCATTGAAGTATTTGTAAAACAAACACAAGGATGCTACATTGCGGCGATGGGACAGGGGCTGGAGCTTAGCTGACAGTGAGGGACCTATTAGGTTGACTACTCTTTTTTGGACTTTGTCAAGGAGGGAGAGACTAGTAGATGATGCACCAGCCCAGATGTGGCAACAATACTCCATGCATGGGCGAATGGTGGCTTTGTAGAGATACAGGATAATGTCAGGTGTAAGGAGTCCACTAGCACGGTAGAGGGAGCCAACCTTCTTTGCGGCAGCCTTGGCAATGTCTTCAATGTATGTGTTCCAATTCATGTTACCTGTGAAGGTTAGGCCAAGGAGTTTGAATGATGAACTCTCAGGTAGGGTGTTATTTGCCATGGCAATCGGTGGTTGGAGAGGCTTCTTGTAGTTGTTGAAGGAAAGGAGCTTTGTCTTTGCGGCATTAAAAGTCACCAACCATTTATGGCCCCAATCCACTACAGCCTGGAGGTCATCTTCTAAGGATGCAGCCATTGCCTCAGATATGATCGCGTCTGTTTTGCCAACATGGCGAGAGTAAAGCGTGGTGTCGTCAGCAAATAAACCGATCTCAGACACTATGTCATCAGGGAGATCGTTTATATAGATCAGGAACAACAAAGGTCCAAGAATAGATCCCTGGGGCACACCAGCATTTATGTCATGTTGCTTAGATGAACGGCCATCGAGGACAACCTGGATTTTTCTTTTGTTTAGGAAGGATCTAATTATATTAAGTAGTTGCCCAGTAATACCGTATGAGCGTATTTTCAGGAGAAGCCCTTTATGCCATACCTTGTCAAAGGCCTTGGATATATCAAGCGCTACTGCCCTAGCTTCACCTGCCTTGTCGAGAGTATGATACATGCGTTCAGAGATGACCGTTAGGATGTCTGCAGTAGATCGTGCTTGTCTAAACCCATACTGGCGGTCGGATAGAAGTTTAGCATTAACTAAGTGACGTACTATCGCTAGATTGATTAAGGACTCAAAGATTTTGGCAAAGATTGGCAGTAGACTGATTGGGCGGTAGTTCTGAGGGTCGGTTCTATTCCCAGTACTCTTGTAGACTGGTACCACAGAGGCAATTTTCCAGCTATCGGGGAAGCAAGATTCGGCTAGGCATTTGTTGTAGAGTTTGGAGAGAACAGGGGCCAGTTCAGCAGAGCATTTCTTTATTGCTATTACAGGTATAAGATCAGGCCCACAAGCTTTAGAGGTGTCAAGGCTTTTTATAATGTCTCTGACCTGGGATGGGGTGATGACCAGGTTATCAAGTGTGGCTTCAGTCCGCAATGGTAATTCAGGGAGAGGGTGGTTACCCGAGTCTAAAGTAGAGTTAGAAGCGAAACGCTGTGCGAGTAGTTCAGCCTTATCAGTGGCCGTGCAAACGACATCATTGTGGTTTGAAAGTGGGGGAATCGTAGATTGACCATTATTCACTACACTATTGTAGATTTTCCAGAAATCGCGAGTACCCAGTTTCTGTGACTGGATGCGTTTTTTTATTAACTCATTATACCTTCTCTTCGCTTCGCCTATCACAGCCTTGCAATTGTTTCTTGACTCTATAAATGTATGCCTATTAGTAGCTGACTTATTGCGGCCGAATTTACGGAATGCTTGTTGCCTCTCAGAAATGGCAGCTGCACATTCCGAAGTGAACCATTGAGGAGAGTGGGGCTTGCTAAAGAATTTTCGCATGGGGACATAGGCTTCAATGCCTGCTTTGACCCATTCAGTTAATTCGTTTGCACACTGGTTGGCAGGGAGTAAGAAGGTTTCCCGCCATGGGGCGTCACTGATGTGGTCTCTGATTGACTCAAAATCAGCTTGCCTGTAGTATCTTGTTGTTTTGAGCAACGGTTCATCAGCTTTTGGACGACTTTTTAGTGTGATATGTATCATTAGCACAATGTGATCAGCATTCCCGAGTGGGCTATGAGCTTTCGTCACACAAGCCTCGGGTATTGAGGTCAAGAAGAGGTCTAGAAGTGAGGCTTGTTGATCCACACGATCGGGGATGCGGGTCGGAAAATCAACAGTCTGAGAGAGGGAGTGAGCTAAGGAGAAATTATACGTAGAGTTGCCGGCTGCGTCAGTAAGGCTGGAGAATCCTAACCAGTCGCGGTGGTGGGCATTAAAATCCCCAAATACATGTATCTGGGCATTATATCAGCATTTAAGTATGACACAAGGCCAAGAAGCATTAGAATTGTCAGAGGAGCCAAATTATAGGTTAATCTGAAGGTGGGCATTAATAAGCGTCAAATCGCTGCAAACCTCGGTATTCTACTTTCCACCATTGTCCAATTGATCAAAAAGGAAGAAATAATCAATATTATCTCACGTCTGGAAGAATGAACCTTCACCCATAACGGCAGGTGACAGTGTTCGATGATAAAGACATACATGCGGACAGATACATAAAAGACAAGGCCATCAAACCAAACATTGTCATTTGGAACAAACCTGAAAGGACTGTTCTCATTATTGATGGAACTACCATGAATGACTATGGCCTCAATAGAGCCGAACGCAAAAAAAGATAACGAAATACCAGGACTCCAAGAATGATTTAAAAACAACATGGTCTCTGAGAGAAATAAACAATTATACCGGTTGTGGTAGGCGCAACTGACCTAATAAAAAAAAAATATTCCAAAATTCTTGAACACAATCCCCGAAAGATGAAGCTGTACCGAAATACAGAAAGCAGCTCTAAAAGGGGCAACGCCGATCCTTAAAAAACCCTCGGATATAAATTTAAATCATAACGAAATAAAGTGTTGATCTCTCCGAATTTACTGACGTAAAATTTTTAAAACAGAAAGAGAGTTTGAATTACCTACAAGACAGCATCCTCGAGTGTCTTCGGCCTCTTTGTACAGGGGTTTGTCAGGACAACCTGACATGAGGATACTTTGCCCTACAAGTAAACCATGACAAAATATTCGAAATAACATAGTATTCGAAGCCCAAATAAGGTCCCCTCGATATGGCTATACACTGGCTCATATGAGGAATGGTGCACTTTCTCCTAGTGATGCTACCTCAAGTAACAGTATTTAGCTGGAAACTCCACCAGACCAGATGAATTCTTGTCCTGGAATCCAGCAAAATTCAGAAAAGACCACAATAAAGATGAACTATGAAATAATTAAGTGATCGATTGGGGAGATCAAAATTGATGTTCTTCACTGCGTTACCGACTCAACGTTTTAGAGGTAGAAGAGAATATTGATTGAACACTGGGATATCTATGTATCTCATATAGAAATTAAGTGTTAGCCCCAGAAAGGGGACCCCTAGATTTCTGAGAACTTACTGAAGTAAAATGAAAAAAAAAGAGCTGAGAGGTAGAAGAAAACTAAATACCAAGGTCTTATGTACGACATAAAATGAAACTGGAATCTAAAGGAAGATCGCCATCATTCCAGTAATCACAGGAGTTACCGGACTCATAAAAAAAAATTTAAAAACCTACCTGATGAACATACCCGGTAACCCAAGTGTTGGATAATGGCCCTGTGAGGCCAGATGCATGTTAAGTGGACGTATGTGTAGGGGATCATTTGGTTTGGCCTACGCGATTTAGTGTGGGTCGACCCGTACAGTCGAGTGCAGAATAAAACTGGTTCTCAAAGTTGGAGCTCACAAACGTTGACAGGCCACCATTTTGATGAGACCTTTTAGGTCGGGAGTTCAAGGGAGTCAGGCTGTGACGAATGCACCTGCGCATAAGGGTTCTGTGACGTCATGGGTTCTTGTGTGAGAAATTGAGTTTTGCGAGTCTGGTTTTTGGAAGCAAGCTGAACAGACGTATTTCTCCATGTAGTCCGCAAATGAACAGGGGAATTTATTTCCCTAAAAGAATACAGGCGTGATGAAGTTCCTTCTTCCTCCCCCCTCCTCAAATGGCTAAGGACTTAATGGACCATAGATAGCTAGGAATTAACTACGATAAAGTAGTAAATGGATCTCTCCTTCAACATTAGTAAAACATTTCCAAGAACGACAGAAAAATGACGCCTGAATAAAACTAATCAAAATTTAAAAGATTGTTCGCCTCCTGAATCGTGTTATGAAGGTTTTTGTTGTAGACACAGCGGACGGCGATGTTCACGGCAGTACAAAAGCGAAAAAAGAACTCGACATCGAGACGACACCCCTCCACGACGACGAAGAAAAGGTACGAGTGATTAAAGGACTATGTAACACAAGTGCAAGAGAGATCCAAATAATTGCACTTAAAGGGACGGTTAGAATCCTAAAAAGATCTCTCGGTTGGAGTCTCTGAAATAGCGGGTGAAGGTCTGGCATCCAGTAGGATGCCCCATCCCCAGCAAAAAAAAATGAAAATTGAAGAAAAAGAGGGAACAACTTTACTTTATTTATTTATATATGTGTGTGTGTGTGTGTGGGTGTGTGTGTGTGTGTGTGTGTGTGTGTGTGTATAACTCTTGGAATCCTCTTCCTCCAGCAATGAACATTTGATAAACAAAAAGTTTCTTGACTTTGTTAATATTCTGCTTCCACAATATTTTGCCTTCAGCTTTTCTGCTTCAAAAGTGTCTTTTTCATAAATATATTCATACATACATTAACTTGTGTGCAAACTCTTATATATATATATATACTAGCGCGTCCCCATGGAAATTTCACGGTGCCTTCTACATCAATCTGTATAATTACTGTTAAAAAATAATATTCCTTTCGAAATAATGAAATGGCTGAGGAGAAATTGGAATCAAAGGGAGGACTGGCACCATACAAGGCCCAGTAATGATGAAAACCAGCCGAAATATTAAGAAAATCATTGGGTGCAGAAACAACCACACAGCAGCTTGTTCCAGCTGCGATCCAAATCCATCAGATGATTTTTGATTTCAGAAAACGTATCAAATTTATACCTTAAGCTTAAGGGGTCTTAAGAAATTGAAATTCAGGAAATCTTGCTTAATAAATTGAAGTCTGATGATTATGGATCAAATTCAATGTAAATCTGAAATATTTTAATTTTCAAATAAGTAGTTGTGCCTATATTATTCTCCCCCCCCCCCGCAAAGACACTTTAAAATGCTCCAAATAAACTGAAATTTGGGGAATATGTGTTGATTAATGTCTAATACCTATTGTTAAAATTTCACAAAAATCGAAGATACTGTAATTTTTCACAAAGAGCTTCCACCTCCTTTTATCTTCCTTTTGCATAAAACTAAATTAAACTAAATGTGGTCCGAATTTGGACCCCTTTTTGTCTAAGAGATGTGTTCCAAAAGTAGTAATAATTGCATATTAGTTTAGGTGTGAATTCTGTACATATAAACATATAAGCATACCTAACTTTATATATATATATATATATATTTAGATTTTTCACTTATAAAATAGATCATTCAGTGAAGACCGGGGTTGTTCCAATAAAAAACAAGCTCGATGATACTCGATTACAGAGTACAGAGCATTTATATGTGATTTTATGAAGGCTTACCAAAGCATTTCTTTCAGGACACCAATGATCACCATTAAAGATATTTTTTCTTACAAATACTATTTATTCAAATTAAATGTTTTTTCCTACACGTGTTTCACTACCAAGCAGTTACTTGCTTGGCAGATCATCAGGGAAATTAAATGTCTGGAATACTGGTTTCAACTGCCGACAAAACACAATGTGGCGTTGTAATAGTTGAGGTCACTTAAGAAGAGAAGAGGAAAAAAAATAAAAATAAAAGTCAAACTTAAAAAGCAAGAAAAAACAACGATAAAAAAAGCTACTTTTCTAAGACTTTTCTAGGATTTTTCTTTTTTTATCGTTGTTCTTCCTTACTTTTTAAGTTTGACTTTTATTTTTATTTTTTTTCCTCTTCTCTTCTTAAGTGACCTCAACTATTACAACGCCACATTGTGTTTTGTCGGCAGTTGAAACCAGTATTCCAGACATTTAATTTCTCTGATGATCTGCCAAGCAAGTAACTGCTTGGTAGTGAAACACGTGTAGGAAAAAACATTTAATTTGAATAAATAGTATTTGTAAGAAAAAATATCTTTAATGGTGATCATTGGTGTCCTGAAAGAAATGCTTTGGTAAGCCTTCATAAAATCACACATATATATATGTATATATATATATATATATATATATATATATATATATATATATATATATATATATATAAGAGGTTTATGTAGTTTGCTTGAAGCATTGTTTACTTGTATATAGAACTGTGATATTTAGAAGGCAACACAATGCAGAGGTGTGACGGATAGACACAAGTTGGAGCAAATAAGACATATAATGGTGGAACAAATTAAATAGTTTCACCCTTAATACAATGTATACATACACATATATATATATATATATATATTTTTTTTTTCACAAACACACATATATCTGTCTATCTACACAATGTTACAATGTTATGTAATACCTGTATCAAGATAGTCTGGTGAAAACTCTGTATGATATAATATTTCGGGAACTCTTCACTTCTTCAGAACCGTGCTCAACTCAAGTTCAAGCATGCAAGTGAAAAAATCGAAATAGTAATAAGCAAAAGAACATCAAACGCTGCAATCACCAATAAAAACGATTACATAAAATACATATATATATATATATATATATAATGTATTTTTATGTAATTGTTTGATTTTTTTTTTGCTTACTACTATTTCTATTCTTTCACTTCTTAAGTGATTAACATGCAGAAAATTGCATTATTAGTCGCCCTTAACTTTATAGGACGTATTTCTGGTTTGATCCTTGTCTAAGTTAGCTATGCTGATGATGGCTGTGAGCCAGAAACACGTCTCCATGTATTACTTTTATGTACGTATAAAATAAATAAATGAATAAATAAATATATATATATATGGTTTTTGTACACATATCTTTTTGTACGTACAAGCCTTACTGTTGGCAAAGATAAAATCATTTTTCAATAAGAAATTTTAATTTGCTTTGTTTCGGGCTCAAACTTCATGAAATTGCCCCATAAACTCATAAATCATCAATTATTTTAGATAAATGAGAAAATAAATTTCAACCCGTTTCCACCCGACCTCCTTAAGGCAAAATTAATACACCCGGATTTTATTTGAGCTAATTAATTTCCAGATTAATAAAACGTGTCGAACCTGTCGGCCATTTTGTTGTTCTGATGAAATAAATCTTTTATCACTTAAGATACGAAATGTAAGGAATTTACAAAAATATTTCACTGAATATTCATTTTATTCTTTCCCTGCAAGTTATTTTGGGTTTCGTTTCTCTTTTTTTTGCTGGCATATCAACCTTTTTTCATTGAAGAGGGGTATTTAATGCTGAAACATTATTAGCAATGGTTACTGGCCTCCGTGTCAGCTGATGGAGTGAGGCTATTATCTATCTATCTATCTATCTATCTATCTATCTATCTATCTATCTATCTATCTATCTATCTATCTATCTATATCAACTTATCTATCTATCTATATCAACTTATCTATATATATACCTATATCGATTTATCTATCTATTTATCTATATCAACTTATCTATCTATCTATTTATCTATATCAACTTATCTATCTATATCAACTTATTTATCTATCTATCTATCTATATCTACTTATCTATCTATCTATCTATATCAACTTATCTATCTATCTATCTATATCTATCTATCTATATCAACTTATCTATCTATATCTATATCTACTTATCTATCTATCTATCTATATCAACTTATCTATCTATCTATCTATCTATATCAACTTATCTATCTATCTATCTATCTATCTATCTATATCAACTTATCTATCTATCTATCTATCTATCTATCTATATCAACTTATCTATCTATCTATCTATCAACTTATCTATCTATCTATCTATCTATCAACTTTATCTATCTATCTATCAACTTATCTATCTATCTATCTATCTATCAACTTATCTATCTATCTATCTATCTATCTATATCAACTTATCTATCTATCTATCTATCTATCTATCTATCTATTCTTTATGTGCTAACGAGGCACCGCTTATCAAGGTCCAAATTATTTCCAGTGGTTGTAGCTAGACGAGTTTTTGTTGTGTTTTATCGGAGTGAGGGTCAACCATAGATTGGAGCTCAGGCGAGCACTTATGAAAATAACGATAAAGTAGATGTAAAACATTTTCAACAAAACTCGTCTAGCTACAACCACTATAAATAACTTTCCTTACCTCCTCTGTGTACTCAAACACTAAAGAGAACTTCCATGAGCAAAGTTTCTTTCAAAAAACTATCCGTCTATGGAACACAATACTATGGAGCTACTCCCCAGCTGACTACAACATAGTCGTTTTCAAGTCCAATGTAAACAAATTCTTGTTGAGCCGTCGTGTTAAATAATCAAATACTGCCCAGTTTCAACCATCGTTACCAATCATCACGGTGTTGTCGCACCGTCCATCTGACAAACTTATTAACCCTTATCCTCGAGTGGCTTTTGGCCTTTGATTAGCAGTAACTCATTAGTACAGTAGTAAAAAAAAAATAATTAAAAATATAAGAAAAACGGAATGAATTTAAAAACACTCATTCATTATAAAAATTAGATGATATATATATATAAATAAAGATTCTCGAAGAGTGATAAACATGCACAGATGTCCAAATTTATTTCAAACTTCAAATGTTCAATGCAAGGTATATTCTGTAATAAAATTATGTTTATACGTTTATAGCTCTTTCCTTAAGCCAAGGCTTTTCAAAGATCGAAATCTTATCATCAGAGGAATTTTACAGATAGATAAGTTGGCAATAGAAAAGCCAAAGTTCAACATTTGAAAAAATATTAAGAAAAAAGAAAAAGATGGGTGAAAAAAAAGTTCGAGTAAAAAGGTATTGGGTTTGTCCAGGTGGTAATTGTCCAACAGTAAGGTGTCCAATGGAAGAAAGTTTCAATGGAGAAGAAAAAGTTTCGTAGAGACATCACAGGAAGGCGTTCAAAAATAAGTAAATCCAATGGTGAAAATTGAGTTCAAAGTCGTAGATAGAGCGTACTTAAACGGAATTAAAAGGAAGATATCTGGCCATTTAGAAAGAGCTACCTCTACTAAAAGTTTACTTTTAGTTTCTTACTTTATATATATATATATATATATATATATATATATATATATATATATATATATATATATATATAGATAGATAAATAGATAGATAGATAGATATGATTATTTTTTTATTTTTATTTATGCAGATATGTACATAATCTGCGACACTGGCATGTCGATGTTATCGATCAACAGCTTCTATTCCAAAAGGTTATTTTCAAATATGATCTAAGGGAAGGATGAGATTTTCATTCTGCCCGATGAGATCTCAGTTTCTAACAGCTGTTGATCGATAACATCGACATCCCAGTGTCGCAGATTTTGTACATGTCTGTATAAATAAAAATAATAATATATATAAAAGCTCTATTTGATATTGAGCACTTTTTATAATTTTGAAATTCTTTGGATTTTTATCCTGTGGATCTTTACTTTACCTGGGTTAATATATATATATATATATATATATGACTACAGATCAGTGGCGATTTGTGATCAGGATTCGCACCCGCCGACCGTTGAGAATTAGCTTCCTGCACTGAAAATTGCGTTAGCATGAAACATCGATGTCTGTAGGTATTAAAATAATTAATATTTATTTATAAATATTATATACATATATATATATATATATATATATATATATATATATATATATATTTGTACAGAAAAATTAGTACAACATTAGTACTGTCGGTTTCAAGCTCAGAAAAAGTTAACCATCCGGCTCTCTTCAGCTTATGTCACCAGTTTTGTACCAAAGAATAAATAAATATTACACTCTTAATTTTGATTCTCAATTAATCAAGCACTCTGCTGGTATTTTTCCTACTGTATTACAAAAGAAATATATATATATATATATATATATATATATATAGTCTCGGAAGTTTCTCAACCATTAAAACTATATTGAAAAAAACAAAAAAAATAAAAATAAAAAAAAACAAACAAACTTAATAGTCCCAAGTCTTTCAGTGGAAAAAACACTCATGTAAGTCAATTTATTTTTTACAGTTATTATATTAGTTTGTTTCTAACACTATTTTAAGGGATCATCAGTTGTTTACCATGAAAAACTGTTTCGGGAATTTAATATATATATATAGTACGTTTATCCGCTTGAAATGACATAAATAGTGTTTATTTCTCTTCTTACCACATAGCTGTTGAAATTAGCCTCATTGGTTGGAGCGTTCAAATTTGCGTTAAGACGTGACCCGTGTCTGGGTTTCCGAATCGTGCGACTCGCAACAGTCATCTCCACACTGAAAATTCCGCAAGGATGAAACGTATGCGTATGTGGATAGTAGTCGAAACAATATTTATTATTTGTTTCGGCTTGGCCCTTTACAAGAAATAATATATGCCGTCTAATCTAAGTTAAAATGCGCGCTCCTGTCCACGTGATTTGTCGAACGCTGTAAAGATAGCAGCTAACTATGTATTCCGCTTGAAATGACATAGGTTTTATTTCTCATTCGTTATAAAAATTAGATGATCGCATTGTAGTTGAGCCAGTCCTTCACTGCCGACTGGAAACAATATATGGCATTTCTGGCCTGTGTTCACTCCACCATCTTGTATGGCAGTGAGTCATGGACCGCAAACACTTCTGATCTACAACAGCTATGATATGTGATAATGTATGGAAATGAAACATGGCCAGTTAAGGGTTGAGGACATGCGTTGCATGGAGAGAAATGATATGAGAATCATACGACGGATGAGTAATGGGAATCTTAAAGACAGGCTTAGATCTGATGACTTCAGTGGATGTGCCACTTCCTTCCTATTTGTTATCACACTGTGAACACATGACTTATAGATGCATCTTTCTTTGGTCGACAGTGGAAACTCTCTGCTTGTTAGTAATGCCAGAATTTTCTCTGAAAGTTTTTGACGGCAGAAAAACTATTCCATAGTGATTCTCGACGAGCATAACCGAAACGACAGTGATACTGATGCATTGAGAGCAAAAGTAGTGAATTACTTCTTCATTGGTATGACACTGGAGTTGGCATGTTTGGTGTTGGGGAGGGGGGGTGGTACGCTCGTGCGGGGTTACTGTCCTTTTTTACACTTCTGCAGTCTTTTTCTATTTCCTCTCTAACCTCGATATCAGTTTAGGAGATGAACTAAAGTTGAAATCAGAGCTCGCCGTGGTCGCCGTAGCGCCATGACCTTCCAGATCAAGAACCGTATGCCCCATGCTCAGGCAGGGCACACATACTCATACTTGACTCGTTCAACACTTTGATCTCAGCCAAAAGGCCAAGGGTAATTAAAGAGTCTCACGGTCTTGGCCAGGAACAGAGTGTAGTATCTGTTCTGTTACTGCAGTTCATCGCTGAAGAAGTGGTCCATCTAGACTGAGGCAATTTTTAATTTTGTCCCAATCCAGAGTGCCCCTTTTTGGGAGCTGTATTTTCCCCACATTAAAAACCGACCTTCTGTTTAACTCGACCCTCGTAGGGAGGCAAATAAATAGGGTAACAGGTTTGAAACAGCCATGGACGGCGGCACTGAGGGGGCAGGGAGGGGGGGCTCAAGCCCCCGCACTTTTTGACTTGCCCCCCCCCCCCCCCACTTTACGGTCATCAATAATGAAGTTATATATGCATGTGTTTAACCGCCCCACCCCCCCACTTTTTAGGAGAGCCCCCCCCCCCTCACTTTTATAACTGTCTCGCCGGTCCTGACAGCCCAAACTGCCCATGAAACATTGAGCTACTTCGTGCCTATCTGTTATCGCACTGATAGACTCATCTTCCTTTGGTCGACAGTGGTAACTCTCTGCTGGTTAGTAATGGCAGAATTTCCCTGAAATTTTTTTCATGATAATTCTCTCACAACGAGCGTAACCGAAACGGAAATGATACTAATGCATATGGAGCAAGTGTAACGAATTACTTCTTCATTGGTATGACACCGGAGTGGGCTTCTTTGGCCGGGGAAGAATGAACAGGCGGGGTTGCGCGTTCAGATTTTGGTCTATTTGCCCAGAAGGACTGGCGATTATATTGACAGGTTTTTGGCAATGAAAGCTAAAATCCATAAGTAATCTCCGACCGCAAACCCCGCCGTCATATTCCCCGTACCCTCCACGTTCCGAAGTATAACTCTTGGCGGCTTTTACCCAAGAATTTCCTGCCCCTTTTGCTCATCTTCCACACTCTTCATCTATCCTTTCTCTAATCCTCTCTCTCCGATATCAGTTTAGGCACAATTGTAGTTAATGGCGCGACAAAAGATGCGAGTGATGTCCGAGACCATTAACTTCAATTAAGACCAGATGGAATCATTAGATTTTCAGAGGCGATTGCAAAGATGATACGCATATAAACACACGGACTTTACAAATAGATTTTTATGCATACATCAACAGACACACGCACATGCGCACATAAAAATGCATATATAAAAGTCAGGTCACTCTTCAATATGGATGCAAAAAATAGGATGGACGGGGTACATTTGTGAACAAATACATTCCTTCTTCTCGCTTGTATAATCATATCTGCATAAATATATTTTCATCACTTACTACCTATCCTTGGCCTTTTGGCCAAGATCAAAGTGTAGTATCTGTTCCGATGGATACTGCACCCCATAGACTTGTATTGTCTTGGCATTCATGGCTTGATTTACGCTGGTCTATGGGTCTGTCCTGTACAGTTGCCTCCCCTCTTTGAGGAGGAGTAAGTTTATTGCTTACTGCCTGAGGCGGCCCTACCGGGGAATGCCGACAGGGCTACCCAGGCAATTTTTAAAAGGCCAGATTTCTCACCTCTCGAGTGCTGACTTTTCAAGTCCCACTTTCTCGACCCGACCTTGGGTCACATCTTACCTTGTTGGAGTAAGATAAAAGTGGCCTTGTGCCTAACGTCCTGGAGAGGAGGTAAATAAATACTCACGTAGAGAGCATTTTATAACATTTGATGTGTATACATGAAATATATATAGATATGAGAAAATATATGTTTTTGCATATACTTTATTTTTACAGACCAACTTTTTCAAAGTAAAAGCTCGATAATTGCTAACATTTAACAACAGAGCATATATAAATAGACAATATTAAGTTAAATTCTAGTGTCCAAGATTTTATTCATTTTACTGTTCATTTTTTCAAATCCAAAACTTCGGTACATTTTGATGGAACGTTTCACCTATAGACGAACAACCAAGTAATTATGTCAATTTCGGCTCTTTGGATCATGTGCTCTTCAGAAATCCAAAGTTCGCCTTCGGAATAACATTATCAGGCAGCAAACAAAAAATCACCAAAAAACAAACAACACATTGAACACATGTTCTCACGAGGAGAAACAGATGTAACTACCTATTCAGGCAGGTATCTTTTTTTACAAAGTAAACCATAAAATATATATATATATATATATATATATATATATATATATATATATATATGTTTGTTTAGGCAGCAAGTTGTTATTGATATATATATATATATATTTAAATATTTTCTTTGTCGTACAAAACTTTAAAATAGCATTGAAGAGACAATATTTATTATTCATAATGAATTTAAGAAATTAAAAAGATGAAAGGGCAGCTGACCGGTTTCGTACCTCGCTCAACAGAGCCAAATATCGAGGTAATGTATAAAAAATATAAAAAGATGCTATGAGAATTATAGCGAGGGAAAGGGGTAAAAAAAAAATAAATAAATAAATAAAAAAATATTAAAAAAAAAAGAAAAGAAAAAAGTTCAGTCAAATAGAAACAACATTAAGCCCGAGGAGATTTTCTCTTTGTTTGCAAAGAGAAGGTCTCAAGGACTTAATATAAATTGTTTCTAAGATCTTGAGATGATAAGGGGAGTGCGACTTACTAAGAATGGAGAATAAGTCGACACTGAATTTAGAGGCACAGGTGCGATTATTTATGAGATGTTGACCTATCGACGAGCCATAAGTATTATTCAAATCATCAGTTGGTAAATAATTTCCATTGCGAATTTTTGTGGGCACGTGTTGTTTGACCCGGATGTCCAATCTCTGTGACGTCATCCCGACGTAGTGCATACTGCAACTACATTTAAATAAATAAATAATGGAATTATTATGATGTGGGGGAAGGACATCTTTTCGAATAGAAGTTAAGATTGGACGAGAGGAAAAAACAACACGCGTATTCGCAGCAAAATAACATTGTTGTACAGACAAAGAGATTTGTTTGGCGAATCTATCACTAATATTACCAAGCCAAGGTAGGCGAAGGTAAATAGGGCATCTGTCTACAGAAGCTGGTTTGCTTTTGTAAAAATGTAATATTTTTGTTTTAATCGTAGATTGTACAATGTCTAAAGGGTAGCCATTGTTACAGAGGGTCTTAGTAATAAATTTAATTTCATCATCCAGCTCGGTCTTCGAACAAATCTTTAAGGCCCTATGGGTAAGGGTCTTAATAAGATTAAATTTTTGTTTTGTGGGACAAAATGAGTCCCAACGAGTATAAAGACCAGTGAAGGTAGGTTTCCGATATACTGATGTTAAGAAACCACAGGAAGCTTTATTAACTAATACATCAAGGAATGGCAGTGAAGAATTAGTTTCCTTATCAATAGTGAATTTAAGAGCTGGATGAATATTGTTAAGGGACGTAAAAAAAACGTCCGCTTCCGTTTCATTGTTGAACAGACAAAAGGTGTCGTCAACATAACGAAAGTAGATATCTGGTCTATTTGGACCAGATAGGAGACCTTCTTCATGGAAACCAACAAAAATATTGGCCAATGCTGGTCCTAAGGGAGAGCCCATAGATACACCATCAATTTGTCTGTACATAATGTCGTCAAAACTGAATTCAACCGACATCGTAGCAAATTTCATCAACTCCACGAAAACATTTTCAGGAATAGGAGGAATGGGCAGTTGACCACGATATAAGGCATCAGCACATATATTAATCGTTTCAAGAAGGGGAACACAGGTAAACAGGCTAGATATGTCAAAAGAACACATAAATTTATCAGTATCTGAATAATTTTGCATAAAGTTGGAAAATGAAAAAGAATCTTTAATGCAAAATGAACTATAGTGTTTCAACACTGGTTCCAAAATAGTGGCAAGCCATTTGGCTACCTTGTGTTGGGAAGACCCTATCATCGATAATATTGGTCTTAATGGTACCCCAGTTTTGTGGGTTTTTGGTAAACCATACAAACGGGGTCGAATAGAACCCGTGGGTCTAATTATTTTAGAAATATTAGTGGGAAGAGCTCCACTCTTTACCCACTTAACTAAACGTTTTTGGAATTTAGTCTCGATAGATACAGTGAAGTCATGTCTATCTACCGGACCTAACTGAATAAATTTAGAGGTGTCCTCAAGAATAGTCGCCATTTTATTGACATAATCAGAATGATTAAGTATAACGACCCCTGAACCTTTATCAGGTTTTGTGATGACCAAAGATTTATTATTGCGAAGTGCTTTGATGGTACGGAAATGTTCACTTCGCCATTTTGATTCACAAAACGAAATAGGTGTACCCGCATACGAATGTGCGAAGTCATTCAACTTTGCCTTAAGATCACTAACCTTAGAGTCGGATGTAGGTTGAAGTCTTGCTAGTTGAGCAAAAAGGACTTCAAATTCAGAATATATTTCTTCACGTTTAGTATTTGTAGGAGGAATACAGAAGTCTAAACCATGGGAAAGAATGTTAAGTTCAAGTGGGGACAACTGAGTAGAAGAAATATTAAGGACGTTTTGACTAAAACTCGGGTTCGTCGAACAGCCAAACTTTCTAAAAATTAAATGTTTCAGTTTGTTCTGATGTTTTAACGTTAACCTAGAAAGGCTACGTTCGTGAATAACCGCAACATATCGCATAAATCTGATTTTGTCAAAGAACGACAAAGTGCCTATAGATTCCTTCCATGACTCGTGGTATTTTTTAGTGAGTCGTGCAATGTCGCAAGAAAGCTTTGACAAAAAATTGGAAATGAAAGCATTTTCAATTTTCTGTCCAGGATGTAATTTTGCCCTCTTAATTCTAAATGAAATAAAAGGGGGACAAACTTTATTACTCAAGCAAGAATGGAGGAAGGTCTCGTTAGCCCGAGCAGTTCTTAATTTACTTTTAATCTGAAGTAGAGAATTTAATCTACTGATTAATTCGGGTTTGTACCTAGTTTTGAAGTATATATATATATATATATATATATATATATTTGTGAGTTCTTATAAAAAAATATATATATTTAAGTATATACTTTATATAATATCCTAAGATGTTTAAAATTGCAAGCTCAATGAAGTTGTATTACACACTTCAGAGCATATATACTTTATAGTTGCATTCCAATGACTTAAAGGTAAAATCAATTCAAAGCCATAATTTTCATTTATTCTTAAAATTGGATTTTTGTCACTATTCTTTGTGTGAGTTTTTTCATGTATTTCGGCATGCCGTTATTTTCTGTCAAGACTTCTTAACTTTCCTAATCTTGCTTTCTTCTGTGTTTGGAATAATATGTTTTCTTATCACCATTAAATGAACTACTGCTCTGATGATCAGCAATGTTAACTAAAGACTATATATTTCTTTTACCATTGTTGTGAAACGTGCGTAAGATATTGAAAAGGTATTAAATTTGAAAAAATAAATAAACACATCTTTTGCTCGTGAAGCGAAAAAGAAATACAGGAAATTCACCGAAATATGAAAATAAAGAAATTGTAGAAATAAATGAAAATTATGATTTTGGATTGATTTTTTTCCTATGATCATTGGAATGCAACTATGAAGTATATATATATATATATATGAAACTTCAGTTAGCTTCGTAGAGTTCTATGGATTGCCTAAATGTTTATTGCTCGCCACAACTGGCATGAATATAACTTAATTTCTCTGTATAATTTTCTATTGCTGAGAAAATACAGGGAAAGGGTACTGTGTCAATTGGGATTCTGTGAACTGTCTTTGTGCCTCGCGACCATCTGAAATTATCACTTTCCTGCAATGATGAAAGCATAAGCTCGAAACAACGTCGTCTGCAGTTGAATATAATTTAATATTTATTTATGAATATTACTATAAAAGCCCCTTGAAGAAAATTAAAGTTGAGCACTGTTAAGAGATATTAAAAGACAGACATTCACTTAAGCTACAAAGCGAAACTCTGATTAGGATCATTACTGACGAGAAGAATTTTCTTTGAAAACCCATGGGTTAAGGACTTTCAATTACTTTGCTTGAACTTTGAATTGTAATAAAATTTGATTCGCACCTTATTTTATTCTTTCACTTTATCTATTGCTATTAATGCTCTATCCAGTATATTGAGTTTCATCTTTATCCGGATGTTCACCAATTAAAGATATTAGTTGCCTCTTATATCTTTTGTTGCATTAACCTTATATATATATATATATATATATATATATATATATATATATATATATTTTTATATATGTATATATATACATATATATACATATATGAATTTTCTTAATTTTAACATTATACATTGTTATGGTTTTTTCAAAAAAAAAAACTATATATATATATATATATACATATATATATTTATATATATACATATATACAGGGTGACTCAAAAAAAACGGGCCCCGTGTACACTTTATGTGATATCTCCTTTATTTATTCACCGATTGCCCTTATTTTACAGGACATCGCAGAATCAACGACCGTGAGTACACAAGACTCAGTGGGAGCTGGGACAAAGAATACACTGTGTAAAATTTTACTACAAGACAGGCTCGTTTAAGAAAACCCAGGACAGTTTCATGCATCAGTTCGGATGTGAAAAGGCTCCACCCAAAAGCAGAATTCAGAACTGGGTGGACCACTTCGAGAAGTATGGGACCGTGGAGAACTTCAACGCTGCCAGTGAGAACCATCCAAGCCACTCGGCACGTCCCAAGAAGCGGACAGCCGAGCTGGTCGAAAGTGTGAGAATCTCTCCAGGAGAGTCCGAAATGCCCTGTGTGTAAGCGAAGTCAGTCCCTTGGTATCTCCCGTGAGACTTGCAGGAGAGTGCTGGTGAACGATATCAGGGCTTACCCATACAGAATACAGACGCTGCAGACCCTTACAGCCTCAGACAAGAAGCAGAGGAGCGCTATGGCAGTCAAGATGCTCGATAAGATCGTGGAGACACCAGGTTTCCTTAACCTCCTTTGGACCTCAGATGAAGCCCACTTCCATCTTGACGGAAAGGCAAACTCCAAGACAATTGTCTTCTGGGGGTGCTCCAGACCCAATGAAGTAGCCACCAAGCCCTTGCACTCTCCTAATTGCACTATGTAGGCTGCAATTTCGGTCAGAGGCATCATTGGACCAATCTTCATCGAAGAATCTAGCGCAGCAGTGACAGTCACCAAGGAGCGGTATGTGGAGGTCCTCAAATCCTTCAAGAGTGAGCTCCAGACCCTCTACCCGTCGCTCATGAGCAAGTTCTGGTTCCAGCAAGACGGAGCAAGTTCTCACACCTCAAACATGTCCCGAGATTGGCTGAAAGAGAACTTCGGAGGCCGAGTGATCAGTCTCAAGACTAATTTTGAGTGGCTACCCCATAGCCCGGACCTAAGCCCCCCAGATTATTTCCTTTGGGGCTATCTTAAGGACAGAATGTACGCAGGGAAACCCAGAACCATCACGGAACTCAAGGAAGCCATCAGGGAGGAGATGAGAGCCATTCCCAATTCAGTCTGTAAGAACGTCATGGACAACTTCGTTCTGCGCCTCAAGAAATGCACGGAGCTAAAAGGAGTCCATCTAGAACACATGCTGTAGAACGGAGAAAAAAGGCCAAAGACCCTAGTGTTTTGATATGATATTCTGAATATAATAAACTAGTTATGCCCCAAAATTCATTTCATTCGGACGAAACACTAAGTAACAGAGCCTAATTAGATTTGGGACCCGTTTTTTTGGGTCACCCTGTATATACATATATATTTTATATATATACATATATATATAAACACATATATATATACACATATATATATAAACACACATATATATATATATAAACACATATATATATACACATATATATAAACACATATATATATATACACATATATATATATACACATATATATACACACACACATATATATATATATGTCCGAATTTCTGAGGATTGCTCGTGTTACCTTAAAATTAGTAGATTTCATGCCCCTAATTTCTGATCTAATAATAAGAATGGTTAATCAAGGTGGCGATCAAAATAAAATATTTAGACAATTAAATAAAGCAATTAAGTACTAAAAGTATATATATGTATGTATGTTTATATATATATACATATTTATTTATTTATTTATTTATTTTTTATTTTTTGATGTGTTGATATTTTTTATATTTATAATATAAAACCAAAAATAATACATTAATCACCTAAATAATAGTGTAATGGATTCGTCCAAACACTTTAAAATGCAGCTACATTTTTGTAAATAACGGATAAATTTTATTAGACAGACGAACAGCACAGGTAAGGGAAATTTAAAAAAAAAAATTTCTTTTAAATAACTAATATAAGTTAGCAAAACATTTATATGGAACAAAACGTAGATTTAGTATAAGGAACGTTTATGTTTTTGTCTTTTAAGGGAAGTGGGGTCTGATCAACTCTGCTGGGAAGCCATGAAATTAAACACTGTCTTGTTTTTAAATTCCCGAAACAGTTTTTCATGGTAAACAACTGATGATCCCTTAAAATAGTGTTAGAAACAAACTAATATAATAACTGTAAAAAATAAATTCACTTACATGAGTGATTTTCCACTGAAAGACTTGGGACTAAAAGTTTTTTGTTTTTTTTAATATAGTTTTAATGGTTGAGAAACTTCCGAGACTATATATATATGTACACACACATATATATATATATATATATATATATATATATATATATATATATATGTATGTATATATATATGTATGTATATATATATATGTATATATATATATATATGATTATACATATAGATATAGCAATAGTTCAAGTTCTTTTAATTTAAACTTTTCTTGATATATATATATATATATATATATATATATATATATATATATATATATATATATATATATATATATATATCCATCTATATAAACTGAAGACAAACGAACTGCCAAACATGCTGTTTGACTTGTCAAGTCTGAGATCGAAAGGGAAACTTTTTCTTCCAGTTAATGGAAATGCTATGTACCGGTTAGCCAAACAAACTAACAAGGATGTTGCGGGTGAAATGTGTATCCGGAATGATACTGGTGAGATCACACTCAGTGATGAGGGGATAAGATGATGGATTGGGTGCAACATTATGTGAGACTCCTAAATGTCGAGTATAAGTGGCCAAGTGATTCACTCCCTGAGGTAACTTCAATCGCTGGATTTCCCAACTCCCCCATGTGTCTGCAGAGTTTTTTCAATGGGTCATCCGCGGGATGAAAAATATTCAAGGCTGCTGGCCCATCTGGAATCGTCATCAAGATGCTCAAAAGTGCTGGCAAAGAGGAAACTGAATTTGTGAGGAAGTAAGCTGAGAGTTTTATGTGATGGTGAGATAATGGAAATTAAATTGATCAAGCATATCTTGGACACATTTCGTGAGCATCAACGAAATACCAGGCGGAAGCACCTCGGATGGCATTTTCATTGGACGTTAATGCAGGAAAAGTACATTACATCTGGGAAACCTCTCCACTTTGCAGTTTTTGATCTCGAGAAGGCATTTGCCTCAGAAAATACTCTATTGGGCAATGAGAAGCCTTAGCATGGAGGAGTGGGTTGCCCGTGTTGTCCGGAGCATGTACACAAATGCTCCTAGTTGTGTTCGTGGCAATAGCCAATACAGCAAGGAGTTTGGAGTGGCCATTAGCTTTATCAGAGCTCAGTACTCAGTCCACTTCTCTTCTGGAGGCATTGTTAAGTGAGTTCCGTGTGGGCTATGGTTAGAGTTCTGTGTGGGTGCTTCTAGATGCAGACGATCTTATTTTTAATCTTATATGCATACAGTTCCCTGGAGAAGTGCAACTCCAGGTTGCTGATATTCAAGATGGGGATGGAGAGCAAAGGACTGAGAGTCAACATAAACAAGACAACAGTTTTTTATATAACCGGTGTTGGTCTTAACCATCCTACAGGACGCTGGCATGTTTCCCTGCTCTGTCTTTTGCAGAAGTGTAGGTGTTAACACCATGGAATGCTCCCAGTGCAAACTATGGGTCCATGGATGTGCTGGGAAGCTAGTAGTTAACCGAATTATGTTTGTCATAGATCTCTGTGTGCTGCCCGCTCAATCGATTTAGATGACACCCCACTTGATGTTAAAACTTCTGCTAACTGGGCGACATGTTGAATGCTGGTGATGGTTGTGAAGGTGCTCTCACTACTCACTGTTGTGTCTTCTTGGCCTTTTGGCTAAGATCAAAGTGTAGTATCTGTTCCGATGGATACTGCACCCCATACTGGTGTTTTCTTGGCCTTCGGGTCTTGATTTACGCCGATCAATGGGTCTGTCCTGTGCAGTTCTGGGAGGTCCACGTTCCCAGGCTTTGCCTCCCCTCTTTGGGGAGGAGTAAGTTTATTACTTACTGCCTGAGGCGCCCCTACCGGGGGCTGCCCAGGCAATTTTTAAACCCCATTTTCCCGACCCGACATTGGGTCACATCTTACTTGTGGAAGTAAGATAAAAATTGGCCTTGTGCCTAACTCCTGGAGAGGAGGAAATCAATACTCACTGTTGTGTTACTTGGAGAATATTTGGTAAGCTGCTGCCAATCCTTACATTGAGGCACATTTCTTTAAGGACTTGGGTCAAGGTCTTTTCTGGCCTATGCTTGCTCTGCTTTCTTGTATAACAGTGACACATGGCCCCTGAACGCTTCTGATTTGCAACGGCTTCAGCGTAATTACAGGTGGATATGCAGAAGCAAACTAGATTCAAAGAATCCCTTCAATCATGGTTTATCTATGAGAGTAGTTTGGCCATGTACAGCGTACCACCTCTTGCATCAACTCCATAACACCCATGGATACCCCGGGCACAAGGATGCGTGGAAGACCAAGGAAGATCTGGCTCGAGTGCATATGAAGTAACTTGACTGCTTGCATCATGTCCGGTATCAACGCTTTGGATTGGACCACATGGAAAGCAGGGATGAGACGTGGCCTGGTGTTGTCCACTCAGAGTCCGGAACACTCACAGCACCTTAAATACCAAAACCTGGAGGATGGGGATGAGGATGATGATTCTTATTGCCATTCCAAAACATACATTTTCTTGATAAACAAAAGATCAAATTATTTTCAAAAAGGCTTCATCAGTGTACATTTTTTTATCCACCACAATCAATCTGAAGAAATGGAATTTTGAAATGGGCAAAAACAATCGTTTGTATTAAAAAATTGTTTTTTAATCAAATCCGGAACATTTTTAAAATTATTATTATATTATATTTTGACTTGAGCTATCGTTGTATTATACACCAATAGGTTCTACCTAAACTTTTGTATGAACTTAAAGAAATTTATTAATATTTTATTTTTATATATGTATGTATATATTTTATATATGTACTTGTGTATATTATATAAAGATCAGATATTTATGCTTGAATAGGTTAGTAAATAGATTAAAACTTTCAAGTGTTAAACATAGATGAAAGGAATCCAGGCTAAGTAGGTAATAAAACAATAGAAAAAAAGAAAGAATAAGAAAGCAGGTAATAAAAAAGAATAATAAAAAAAGATAGAAACTAATTTAAAGAGTTAACAAGTACAGTATGTAATCCGATAATAATTCATAAAAAATAGCCTATTCCCAAAATAGATTTATTTAAAGTGAAAGTTTTCCAAATCCATCTCACTTCTCTGTCTTCTTTGGTCTGAAGAGGTTGCCTCTCTGTGAAGAGTACAACCGAAACATGTATGCACATATGTAACCAATAATGTTTGTATAAATAAAAATGTATACTTAAGAAAAGCTCTACTTGTTATTAAGCACTTTTCATAAACACTTGAATTTTCAATGGATTTACATCTACAGAAACTAATACAATACATGTACTATATATATATATATATATATATATATATATATATATATATATATATATATATATATATATATAAGTAATCCAACAAAAGATATAAGCGTCAACTAATATCTTATAATTAGTGAAAACATCCGGATAAAAACTGAAGCTCAATATACTGGATAGAGCTTTAATATTATAATATAAAATGAAATAATCAAATAAGGTGTCAATCAAATTTTATTAAAACGTTAAGGACGTTAAGATACTTTACTTGAACTTTGAATTTTAATAAAATTTGATTGACACCTTATTTTATTATTTCATTGTATATTATAATATATGTATATACACACACACATATATATATATATATATATATATATATATATATATATATATATATATGTCCAGGTGTAAATCTCCACCCTTGAGCTTTTTCTGCACTTGATAACCTTATGCATATCTATGGCATCAACTGCACCAGAATGAAAGACATGCAGCAAAGCTTTAAATAGGTTCACTTCTCGAAGGAGGTTGATTTTCCTCTTTCTTTCTCAAAGTAAATAGCGAATACCCATAAATGGCATCTTTTTAGGCGGGGCTGATCGGGGGGGGGGGGGTAGTGCTATACCTTTTATGCCAGTCTCACGTTCATATTCATGTATCATATGTGATATCCATTGATCCATTCACCCCACTCCATTCATATCTACCTGTCTACCGATGGCTATGAACTTATATCTGCATCAGAGTACCCGTTCCGTCTGACAGCAAAAAAATGTTACTTCTTTTTTTTCAAACAAATAAATCAAGAATTACAAAAACAACTTTTTATAGTATATTAAAATGAGCTATTTGCTCATCAAAATTTAGCGAACGAACAGTTTAAAAAAAACAAAAAACATTTTAATGTCAAATCTATTTCTATAACAGGTTTGAATCCCAGAAAATGAGAAACAAATGAAAAGAAAGAAAAGATGAAAAAAAAATGGAAAAAATGGATGAAAAATATTTGTCAAAAATAGTCATTTATTGTTACTTGAAATTAAACGACCACAAAAAATCTTCAGTTTTTATTACAGGGTGCAGAGCATTTATATGTGATTTTTTGAAAGCTTATCAAAGCATTCCGTTCAGAAGCCCAATCAACACCACAAAAGATTTTTTCATTCAAAAATTATTTATTGATCATTTTTCAAATTAAAGAGTTTTTTACCTACACGTGTTTCACTACCAAGCAGGTCCTTGCTTGGCAGATCATCAGGGAAATTAAGTACCTTGAATAAGAATTACAACAACCGGCAATACACAATGTGGTGTTGCTTTAATTGAGGTCACTTAAGAAGGGAAGAAAAAAATAAATAAATAAAATAGAAAAAATAAAATAAAATAAAAGGTAAAAAGGAAAAAATAGAGAATGTCTTAGAAGAATATCTCGCATGATTTTCACAACATTGTTGCTACTAGGCGAAACAGCAAAAAATGTGTGTGTGTGTGTGTGTCTGTATATAAAATCAGAGTCAGAAAAAATGTGACTACAGTGGAGTGATAATGTACAATATGATAATATAGCTATATGAATATAGGTACAATTAAGAATATAGGTATTTTAGAAGACCCCAAAAAACCGCAGATATTAATATCAGCTCAATAGATGATTGTTATATCATCCAGAGCTATTATAAAGTTAGTTTAGATCAATATAATTGGAACATTGTTCCAAGAATTCAAAATCAACTACAATTCGGCATACGATCGTTTCCAAGACTTTTTGGAAAAATTTTACTGTTCATTATTTACGATGAAGATCCCAAAACGTACCTTCGTCAGCGCCTTTTGCATTTTGGTATCACCAAAAATAATGAACAATAAAATATTTCCAAAAAGTCTTGGAAACGATCGTATGTCGAATGGTAATTGGTTTTGAATCCTTTGAACAATGTTCAAATTATATTGATCTCAACTAACATTATATATATATATATATATATATATATATATATATATATATATATATATATATATATATGCAAACATTGTTAAAAATAAAACCAATTTTAAAAAATTAAAAATACTCAAAGCTTCTATTCATCTTCCTCCCACAAGGTAAGATGTGACACAAGGTCGGGAAAGTGGGAAAGAACCAGCGCTCGAGAATTTAGGCACTCTGGCTGTTTAAAAATTGCCTGGGCAGCCCCGTCGGTATTCCCCGGTAGGGGCGCCTCAGGCAGTAAGCAATAAGCTTACTCCTCCTCAAAGAGGGGAGGCAAAGCCTGAGAGGGTGGACCTCCTAGAACTGTACAGGACGGACAACTGCCGATAGACCGGCATAAATCAAGACCCGAAGGCCCGGACTCGAAGCTAACAACCTAAAATTAACAACATCACATATGAAACCAGTGGTAACATTTTTAAAATGCCTAACGTAATGCGATTTCGTTCTGTGATGCCAACCAGCGTTGCTGAATTTAAACGGTCAACGACATCCTGGAACAATGCAAAAAATGTTCTATGCGTGTTTCTCCTGTCTTTTAAAAATTTTCTTCTTTCTAGAACTTTTTTGTTGATTTGCTTTTGACACCTAAGGATGATTCGATGAGGGGTCGAAAACGTTCGTGAAACCTGTGAAATCTATGCAAAATTTATTAATTTTTTTGATTTTAATACAAAAAAGTTAATCAGAAAAAATGAAGAAATAAAAATAGGTATGATTAAACAGACGAATTCTGTTACTTTTAACAATGTTTGCATAAATGAGAAAATGCTGCCTAAATACACACACAATATATATATATATATATATATATATATATATATATATATATATACATACGAGGGGCGTTCAATAAGTAATGCCCCTGACCCATTCCCCATAGCAGTAGATTAATGAAACTTGGCACAGTTATTAATCTTTCTCTACAGAGGAACCACCTAGAGTTATGCATTTCTCTCATCGTTTGATGCAGCTCTGGACACCGTTTTTGTAGAACACCCCAGGTTGGTCCTACAACCACGTCATAATTTCAGAAATCAAGGCTGCATCAAGGGTGTTTCAAAAGTCTTGGGAACATTACAAATGCGTATATCTCATGAACTATTCCAGGTAGAAAAATGAAACTGGTGCCATTTTAAAGCTTGCTTAATCAAGTTTTTGGTCATACTAATACTTTTCGTGTTATCTTTCCAGGTGCAGTAATGGCGTTCTCTAAACAAGACAAGGCATTTTGCGTCCTCCAATTTGCAAAGACTGAATCGTGGACATGTGTTCAGCGTGCATTTCGCAGGAAATTTAAAAAAGAAGCCCCTGAAAGGAAATCCATTGTCAGATGGCATGCTAAATTTGTGAAAGATGGGTGTTTGTGCCCAAGTAAGCGAACAGGTCGCCCTTCAACTTCAGAAGATGCAGTTGAGCAAGTTCGGACAGCCTTTCAGCGGAGCCCCCGTAAATCAGTGAGAAGAGCCAGCAGGGAACTTCAGCTTGCTCCAGCAACTGTCTGGCGTGTCTTAAGGAAACGACTGCAAATGGTACCTTACAAGCTCAAGTTGGTCCAAAAGTTGAAGGACACTGATAAGCCACTTCGCCGTGACTTTTGCATTGCAATGCAAGAGAAGTTGGAAGATAACGGCTTTGATGACCGGCTTGTTTTTAGCGATGAGGCGACCTTCCATCTGAATGGCAAAGTTAACAAGCATAACACTCGCATATGGGGTACTGAGAATCCTCATGAACTTCTTGAGCACGAGCGAGATTCACCAAAAGTGAACGTGTTTTGTGCAATTTCCAAGAAAGGTGTATATGGACCGTTCTTCTTTGAAGAGGCAACTACCACTGGTGAATCCTATCTCAACATGCTGGAAGACTGGTTAATGGCTCAGTTGGAACAAGCAGAATCTGATGACTTCATTTTTCAACAAGATGGTGCACCACCACACTGGAGTCTTAGAGTAAGGCAGTTTCTTAACACAAGGCTGCCTGGTAGATGGATTGGGAGATCTGGGCGAGGTGATGACGTTCTCATGCCCTGGCCTCCTAGGTCTCCAGATCTTACCCCGTGTGACCTTTTCCTTTGGGGCTTTGTCAAGCAACAAGTCTATGTGCCGCCCCTTCCAAGAGATATTGACGAACTAAAGGCTCGAGTAACGGCAGTTGTGGGAACCATTGACGTCAAGATGCTGGAACGCGTTTGGCAGGAAATGGACTATCGACTAGATGTCTGCCGTGTGACGAATGGTGCTCATATTGAGCAACTTTGAAGATTCCCCACAAAACGTGAAACTTTAACCTTTCCAACGGTACCAATTTCATTTTTCAACTCCTAATAGTTTTTGAGTTATTAAAAATCGTTATGTTCCCTAGACTTTTGAAACACCCTGTATATTAAGGCATGTGTTATTGAAGACGGCAGAAATCTTCTGTTTAGTGATTCCTTTTTTTATTTTTTCCATTTGTCGAATGATCTTTTTGACGTGTAGATGGAATGAATTGATGAAGGATCCATGTGTTTGACTAACGTTTTCGATTCTCTCCGGAATCATCTTCAGGTCTTTAATGGCAAAAATGAATACAAAGCGAGTGAAAGAAAAAATTTAAAAAAAAGGAATCACTAAACAGAAGATTTCTGTCGTCTTCAATAACACATGCCTTAATGAAAAAAATGCTGCCTAAATACACAATATATATATATATATATATATATATATATATATATATATATATATATATATATATATCTAGTATATACAGTAAATATCAATTTCTATTAACAAGGGACGGATATTCATCTAGTATACATTATAGATAACAATTTTGAATAATCTGACCATTAAAATGTCTGCAAAATTGTATGCGTAAATTATGTATAAATACATTTGCCTTCATGTTTATTGATAAGCGTTGGGAAATTTTCTTACACGCACGTTGAATCACGGATATTCAAGTGATGCACTTATTACAAGCTGTCGAGACGTATGTGCGTGAACGCAAGAGAAATGGCGGGGTCTGTGGCGCTACTTTCGGAAAACGTTCAATGGAATTGCGAACAAAACAAGACAGATTAAAACGGACTACAATATTTAATAAATGCAAGCTCACTCGAACAATCTTGCATTTATTTACATAAACAAACAGGTAAATCCATAGCTATATATATATATATATATATATAGAGAGAGAGAGAGAGAGAGAGAAAGAGAGAGAGAGAGAGAGAAAGAGAAAGAGAAAGAGAGAGAGAGGGGTATATATAAACAAACAGGTAAATCCTTAGCTATATATATATATATATATAGTCTCGGAAATTTCTCAACCATTTAAACTATATTAAAAAAAAGCAAAAGAAAACTTATAGTCCCAAGTCTTTCAGTGGAAAATCACTCATGTAAGTCAATTTATTTTTTACAGTTATTATATTAGTTTGTTTCTAACACTTTTAAGGGATCATCAGTTGTTTACCATGAAAAACTGTTTCGGGAATTTAAAAACAATATATATATATATATATATATATTTGTGTAATTAGGCAGCATTTCTTCTCTTATGCATGTTTGGTTAAACAGCAGCGCCAGCTTCTGTTTATTTATTTTTTGATTCGTTTTTTTCGATTCGTTGCACGACCGATTTGGTATTGTCGTCCATGTTGTATAAAAGAAATCGCCATATTTTCGCCTGAAGATGACCGACGTCGGTCGAAAACGTTCGCAAAAATATTTTCAGAGTGTATTCTGAAGTGATCTTAAATCAGGGTGAGATTTGATGAGGTAAGGTCAGAAGTGCCAGACTCAAAGCGATATGCAGAGGTGATTATCAACGCATGTGGCACTAGAGCGACGAAAAACGGTTAGATTTTAAAACAGATCGTCCTAGAAGCTAGAAACGAATGATCGCTGAAAAAAATGCCTTAACAACAACAAAACTGTGCGAATCGCATGCGGCGATGTGTGCCAATCTGTAGGTCTATCTGTCAATCAGTCTATCTGTCTGTGTGTCTATCTATCTAACAAATAGTTATTTAAGAATATAACTGTCTCTCTCCTTCATAATTAATTGTAAATTATACTTGTGACTCATTTAACATATCTCTCTAAGTAAACCTTTTATTTCGAAACTCTGTCTTATCTTTTACTTCTCTTTCTCTAACTCCAACAAAGGTATTCAGACAACGGGTCCTAGCCACACGGACAACACTGCGAGAAGTGATGAAGAGGAATAAACCTTTCTTTAAAAGTTTATATACGCGTATTCCATCTAGTGAGTTACTCATTTTTGTTCCGAATGAACTTTTCTTTCAGATATGAATTTCTATATTTTACGCAGGTAACATTTTCATTGAGTTTGATCTTCTTTGCTCAAATAGATTTGTGTATTTTTGTATTTTTTTATATTTTAAAATCTGTGCCAAACGTAATATAATTTTACTGATTCATCCCTATAATCTCCTCTAATGATAATAGCTTGCATTTTTGAAAATCCATGGGTTAAGGAAAGGAAAATAAAATTTATTCATATATTCCTTGTTTGAACTACTTGATGATTCCATAAATATTTTTCCAAATTTTATTTCATCATTTTATTATTGCACTATCTCGTATATTGAGCGTTTGACTTTTTAAGATAGGATTAATTTAAAGATAAAATGTTATCTTTATTATCTCTACATTCATATATATATATATATATATATATATATATATATAGTCATCTTATTGTATTGGTCAAATGTATACATATTCATATATGGGGTAAGGTACACGATAATTCATGAAAATGAAATGTCGTAGTAGACAAAATGTGTGAAAAAATGACAAACGGAAAACAAGTTAAAGTGCAGGAGAAAAATAAAACCAAGAGATTTTTTGACCGGTTTCGTTCGTGGCGAACGTCTTCAGAAAATGAAGATATGGGAATAATTTTATCTTGAAGACACACACATGGGAAGGATGATCTGATTGGACCAACATCACTTAATGACTTCTCATATGGTCCAATCAGATCATCCTTCCCTCATCCCATGTGTGTGCCTTCAAAATAAAATTATTTCCAAATCTTCATTTTCTGAAGACGTTCGCCACGAACGAAACCGGTCAAAAATCTCTTGTTTTTGTTTTTTTCCTGCACTTTAACTTGTTTTCCGTTTGTAATTTGTTCACACATATTCATATATATATACATGTTTATATGGATAGACATTGTGTTATTTTGTGAATTATGTTTCCTATTAATTCAACTAGTTTGTTTCAATGCATATCTACTTATTCTATATACTAACCATTCCATTTTGTCTGAATTTTATTTCGTCTTTGAAACTTCTTCATTTATATAACTATTCCTCATATATTAACTACATTAACCTATATATATATATATATATATATATATATATATATATATGAGAAAGGAAGGATGAGAGTAATCCAACGTAATGGGAAATGAAAAAGGAAAAAACCAAGAGATATTTTTTATATATTCATCAACGTTTCGTCTTTATTGTAAGACTTCCTCAGGATAATAATTTAAAGAAAATTTCACTTTTTGCTACTGACTGACTTCTCGCAGCCTGTACCCTCGTCCAGCGCTCTTAGTAGCCACAGCGACTACTTTTCCTTATCAACCCATCATGTCAACCCAATATTTCGATGTACTTGCATGACATTTTTCTTAAAATTATCATCCTGAGGAAATCTTACATTAAAGAAGAAACGTTGATGAATATATAAAAAACATCTGTTGGTTTTTCCTTTTTCATTTCCCATATATATATATATATATATATATATATATATATATATATATATATATATATATATATATATATATATATGTCATCTTATTTTATAGTCTAAATTTATACATATTCATATATACACATGTCTATATGGATAGACATTGTGTGATTTTGAGAAATATTTTCTTCCTATCTTTTATTATTTAATGTTTCCAGAGAATTTTATTAAATTGTTTGCTGCATATATTGCAAAGATTTTGTTCTTTTATTCTGCTGTTTTTTTGGTTGGAATCGTTTTTAAATTCCAAATATAGGAAATTATCTAAGCGTGAAGACTGTATTAAAGAATTTCATATCTCGACCATATTTAGAGATTTTGCGAGAAATATGCATTTATTCACAGCAAAGTTTATTAGTCCACTGTGCACTCATTTTGAAGCCTCACCACTTCCACATTGATGCACTTTTGTTGTACTTGTAAGCATTAGGTGCAGAAGAAGTGCAGTCACATGTACGTCGAGACATGATAAGCAGTTTGGGTGCAAAAAGTGTTAGATAATGTAGACGGATGAAAAATCAGATGTGGAGAAAGTATATTTAGATGGAGAGGCTATTGAGGTTGTTCAGTTTGTTACATTGGTAATACTATTGGAACAAAAGGAGGAGCTGGTGCTTGTTTTAGGAACATGATATGGACACAAACTCCCATTTTAAAATTCAAATATTTCAGATTTGCATTAAATTTAATCCATAGTCATTAGACACCAATTAAGCAAGATTTCCTGAATTTTAATTCATTTTTAAGATCCCTCAAGCTTAAGCCTTAAATCTTAGACATTTTCTAGAATCAAAATCATTTAGTGGAGTTTGATCAATATTGGAATAAGGATTCTAGACATAAGGTTTCGAGCATTATATCTTGATTTTAATTCATGAAGGAGACAGAAAAGTGCTGCAAAAGTGTTTTGTACAGGGAATTAATTTTACCCGCCTTACTTAAGGGACCTGTGTTGTTCGTTGCTTTGAATTTATGTCTTAGAAGCGTTGTCTAGGGAATTTTGTGAAGTTTATCACGAAGAGATGCTGCATGCTATTGATTTAGTACTTGTATATGAAACAATGTAAGGCCTCGTTGTTAAGTTACGGACTTGGAGGAATGCTATGGCAAATAACCTCTGCGGGTGAATGTTACCAAGACCATTGCGATGATCAGGTGTTGTAGTGTTGAAAAGGTCTATCAGGCATGTGTGCGCAGTGTGATGATGTAAGGAAGTGAAAACTAGCAAGTAAGGGTTGAGTTTGTGTGCAAAAAGTGTAAGACAATGAGAACTCAAATGTGGAGCAAGAATATTTAAATAGCAAGGCTATTCGGGTTTTCCATAATGTAATATAAATTTAGATGTCAAAGTTTTTCAGGTTTTCCATTATGGAAATTATATTAAAATGGCAAGGCTTTTAAAGTTTTTCATTATAAAAAGTATATTTAGATGGCAAGGCTATTCAGGTTTTCAATTATGTAAAGTATATTTAGATGGCAAAGCTATTCAGGTTTTCGATTATGTAAAGTATATTTAGATGGCAAAGCTATTCAGGTTTTCTATTATGGAAAGTATATTCAAATGGCAATGCTATTCAGGATTTCCATTATGGAAAGTATATTTAGATGACACGGCTATTCAGGTTTTCAATTATGGATAGTATATTTAGATGGCAAAGCTATTCAGGTTTTCCATTTAGATGGCTATGCAATTCAGGTTTTCGATTATGGAAAGTATATTTAGATGACAAGGCTATTCAAGTTTTCCATTATGTAAAGTATATTTAGATGGACAGGGTATTTCAGGTTTTCCATTATGTAAAGTATATTTAAATGGCAAAGCTATTCAGGTTTTCTATTATGTAAAGTATATTTAGATGACACGGCTATTCAGGTTTTCAATTATGTAAAGTATATTTAGATGGCAAAGCTATTCAGGTTTTCGATTATGTAAAGTATATTTAGATGGCAAGGCTATTCAGGTTTTCTATTATGGAAAGTATATTTAGATGACAAGGCTATTCATGTTTTCTCTTATGTAAAGTATATTTAGATGGCAAGGCTATTTAGGTTTTCGATTATGTAAAGTATATTTAGATAGCAAAGCTATTCAGGTTTTCTATTATGGAAAATATGTTTAGATGGCAAGGCTATTCAGTTTTCCATTATAGAATGCATATTTAAATGGCAAAGCTATTCAGGTTTACTATTATGTAAAGTATATTTAGATGGCAAGGCTTTTCGTGTTTTCCATTATGGAAAGTATATTTAGATGGCAAAGCTATTCAGGATTTCTATTATGTAAAGTATATTTAAATGGCAAGGCTATTCAGTTTTCCATTATAGAATGTATATTTAAATGGCAAAGCTATTCAGGTTTACTATTATGTAAAGTATATTTAGATGGCAAGGCTTTTCGGGTTTTCCATTATGGAAAGTATATTTAGATGGCAAAGCTATTCAGGATTTCTATTATGTAAAGTATATTTAGATGGCAAGTCTATTCATGTTTTTCAGAAGTTTTCAGACCTTAGTTCACAGGGGGAGGGGAGCTGGTGCTTCTGTGATAGCAAGGCTTAGAGATGGATGGAATAAGTTCAGAGAACCAGCAAAGCATCACCACTGTCAACCAAGGAATGGTCTATCAGGCATGTGTGCACAGTAAGATGATGTATGGCAGTCAAACATGGCCAGTGACAGTTAGGGATATCTGTTGCATGGAGAGAAATGACATCAGAATGTAACTATGGAAGTGTGATAGTCGTAAAGATAGGCTTACATCTGATTATTGGAAGAAGATTAAATCTGAACATTATAAGGAGATGTGTGCAGAACAGGAGACTTCAGTGGTTTGGTCACATTGAAAGAATGGATTAATTCTTGGGTTAGTAGATGTAGAACAGTTGAGGTAGCAAGACCAGTTTACAGGAAGAGGCCAAAGAAAACATGGGAGTAAGTGATAAGGATGGACTTGAAAGAGGAAGAGGGATAAATCAAGACTATAGTTCGGAAGTCAATTTCTAAAATCGAATTAAATCGAATATGATGATGATTACGATGAAATGTGATGACAATTCTTATCGGTGAAAAATCACCCAAAGAAAAGCATGAACCTCTAGCAAGATGGCAATAAAAGACACGTTCTGATATCAAAACAATAAAGTCGAGACATGATATCAAGAAACACAAAGATCCATCAAGATATTTTTGATATCTTGTATCTCACGCAAGAAATCATCTGATATCCTTCAACTTGAATTGAGTCTCTGATTGAAAATATAAAGCCTCTTAATATTCTCTCATTCGTTTAATTGCAGATTGCGTTTCCCTTTGAGTCATTGCAAAAGGAAATTGTAGCTTAATTGAATTGTTATATTCACAACGTTTCGGCCGATGTAACCTCCGACCTTCTTCAGGTGCATCTGTTCTAACGTGGGCATTTTTTTAGTCGAACTTGCAAACATTTATGTCAAACTCAGCAACTTGGACGAAATATAACAACCCAGATGAGAATAGTAGAGAATTATTTTATTATTATTATTATTATCATCATCATTATTTTTTAAAATCTTATTATTATTATTATTATTATTATTATTATTATTATTATTATTATTATTATTATTAATATTTTAAAAATTATATTATTATTATTAATATTTTTAAAATTATATTATTATTATTAATATTTTTAAAATTATATTATTATTACTATTATTATTATATTATTATTATCATCATCATCATTAATATTTTTTAAATTTATTATTATTATTATTATCATCATCATTAATATTTTTTAAAATTTTATTATTATTATTATTATATTATTATTATTTTATTATTAATTATTATTATTATTAATATTTAAAAACAAATTATCATTATTTTGAGTGTATTACTTCATTATTATTATTATTATTATTATTATTATTATTATTATTATTATTATTATTATTATTATTATTATTATTATTATTATAGTTTTATTATTATTTGTAGTAGTTGTAGTATTTTGATTTCATTATCATGATTATCATTATTATTATTATTATCATTATTATTATTATCATTATTATTATTATTATTATTTTCATCATGAGTGTGGAATTGATGTGCATTTGAATTATAGTAAATTAAATATCTGAAATAAATATGATGCCAATTTTTGTCAGCAAAAATAACCTAATCAAAATCATGAATCCCTAGCAAGATGGCAATAAAAAACATGTTCTGATATCAAAACAATAAAGTCGAGACATGATATCAAGAAACACAAAGATCCATCAAGATATTTTTGATATCTTGTATCTCATGCAAGAAATCATCTGATATCCTTCAACTTGAATTCAGTCTCTCATTGAAAATATAAAGCCTCTTAATATTCACTCATTCGTTTAATTGCATATTGCGTTTCGACTTGAATCATTGCAAAATGAAATGGCGGCCTTTTCTCTCTTTTGTCCTTAAATGTTCCCATTGTCAATATTTTGACTCAAAGAATCTGAATTCCAGCAACCAATATTAATTCCAAGACATTAATTGCATTGCCTTTTGAAATAGCACAGATTCTAACAATCTATTATTATATTAAACTAACAAGAATATGGCACCAAAAGTCACTTTGAATAAAATCACTACCCTTACCTTTCACCCCCCCCCCCCCCCCCCAAATGGAGAAGATAATCCCTAGGAAGATGGTCTCATGACAACAAAATAGATGCTACATTATCCCTTCAAAGGAGTAGGTAATGTCTGGGAGGATGGTCTAAAGAAACAGAACAGATACTACACTGCCCCCTCAAAGAGGAGGTAATGCCTAGGAGGATAGTATCATGACGAATGAACATATACTACACTATCCTGCAAAGAAGGAGTTTATGCCTGAGAGGACGGTCTCATAAAAACAGAACATGTGCTACACGACCCCACAAAATAGAGGTAATGCTTGGGAAGATGGTCTCATAAAAACAGAATATACACTATACTCAAAGAACAAGGTAATTATTGGAAAACGACAAAATATTTACACAACTAAAATGATCGAAAGAGTCACACGGTTGCAGAACATTATTGATTACTTCATATCCAATGGAGATCAATCTCCTGGTTAGCTGACCTGAGTTATCCTCGACAACTATTCCAATAGAGTCTGGTCTATTTTTGATTTCGTGACCTTGCTTTTGTCGGGTCGGGTTATAGTTCTGTGCAGTTCTGTTGCGTTTCAACCTTGTGTCATACATGGAAGTTCATAAACATACCTTAGTTAGCCGCTCGTTCCTGCCTGATCCTGCCCAGCTGTGAAAACACTACCTTCAATTAAGTTCGTCTATACTCCGAAAAAATGATGATGATGATGATGATGATGATGATGATATCATCATCATTACCATCACCATCATCGGTGTTATGTCCGTTTTACATGCTGACATGTGTTGGGCGGTTTTTAGAAAATTGACTTCCAAACTAACCTATCTCTTGTCAGGTATTCATTTAAACTTCATAACCTGAAATGCCACAGATTTTCTTTGGAAATCATTTCCTTAGTTGAGGCAAGAATTTTACAGGCCGGATGTTCTTCCTGATGCCAAACCAGTGAGGGGAATGGAGACCAGTGCTTTTATCGAAACACCATCTCTAGGTGATTGCCTACCTTATTTCTTCACCTTATTTTCAAGTTGAAACAAAACAGTTGAAGACAGAAGAGGTTTATTCGCTTTGTTTTTGTACCAGATCACTGACCAGTGGGCCAAGGGCGAGTGTGGTAAGACACAGAGGTCGATAACTACTGTTTAATCAGATCTTATCAGGACATTTTTAAAACCACAAGTTCACACATGCAAACTGACAACTTCTCTCACTCATTCTCTTTTTGAGCCATGTGAGGTCGAATCCGTTTCTATTATTTCCCATAGTAGGTCGAGCTAACCTTCGAGTACACTCAGTTGACCCTGACTGAACCTCCATTTCCTGTTAATGTCAACGAACGAAATTATATACTAGCGAGACTACTCATCCAATACTTTTGGCTAAGATCAAAGTGTAGTATCTGTTCCGATGGATACTACACCCCATAAACTGGTATTGTCTTGGCCTTCGGAGCTTGATTTACGCCGGTCTATGGGTTGGTCCTGTGCAGTTCTAGGAGGTCCACCCTCCTAGGCTTTGCCTCCCCTCTTTGGGGAGGAGTAAGTTTATTGCTTACTGCCTGAGGCGCCCCTACGGGGGAATGCCGACGGGGCTGCCCAGGCAATTTTTAATGGCCAGAGTGCTCACTTTCTCGGGCGCTGGCTTTTCAAACCCCACTTTCCCGACCCGACCTTGGGTCACATCTTGCCTTGTGGGAGTAAGATAAAACTGGCCTTGTGCCTAACTCCTGGAGAGGAGTAAATAAATACTCACCCAATTGTTTACACACACTCCAAGAATTTACCTTTTGAGAAGGAGGTTAGTTTATTTCTAATCGGCTAAGGCGTTCCGATTGGGAAATACCGCCGTTGGAGGGAGTACACATACCTATTGTATGCTGGCTTTTCAGTCCCGATCATTCGACCTTGTGTCACATGTTTCTGCAGTGGAAGGGAGGTAAAGTCCAACTTTGTGAACGTTGAATTACGATCAGTAAGGTTATCTAATATTGTATGACTCATGCGGTTCATATTCACCCAAGTTTCTTAACTGAGTTTTGGTAGAATAGAGGAAAACGAAGAGACAAGATATTAATATAACAAAGCTGAGTTAATCAACGTTTGTTCTTTTTTTCCTATATATTTTAATCACACAAAATACTTAGTGTTGGGATTGAGTTAAATATAAGAATTTCCATTTTAATTCGTCCAATTAGTCATAATTTACAATTAACTCACCAATACTAAGTTTCTGTCTATCACTTTTTGTTTCAGAATTTTTTAGATGAGGATTGATAATTTGTATTATTTGGATTATTCGGACTACTGTTCTCATCTTGGATGTTATTCTCACAACATTTTGGCCGATGTAACCTCCGGCCTTCATCAGGTGCATCTTATCGAACTCGGAAATTTTTTTATGTCGAACTCACAAATCTCTACAATTAACTCACCAATACTAAGTTTCTGTCTATCACTTTTTGTTTCAGAATTTTTTAGATGAGGATTGATAATTTGTATTATTTGGATTATTCGAACTACTGTTCTCATCTTGGATGTTATTCTCACAACATTTTGGCCGATGTAACCTCCGGCCTTCATCAGGTGCATCTTATCGAACTCGGAAATTTTTTTATGTCGAACTCACAAATCTCTACAGACCTCTTTATTTAATACATAAGGGTAGATTGTTCTCGTTCTGTCAGCCATGACAGGGCAGAAATCTTAAGTAATTCGTAATTGTATTCTTAGTATCGCCCGCACTGAGGATTGAACCTTCAACCCCCAGAAGACTTCTATCCAGTTATGGCTGACAGAACAAGAGCAAGCTACCTCATTGATTAAATAAAGGGTTTAGTTCGAAATTTTGTACAGATTTCTGAGTTCAACTAGATGCACCTGAAGAAGGTTGGTGGTAACATCGGCCGAAACGTTGTGACAATAACATCCAAGATGAGAACAGGATCCGAATAAACCAAATGATACAGAATAAACTTTTTTGCTCTCCGACTTTGTTTTCACGTCATTTTTATGCGACCCTCACTCTGCAGATACATCCCATAACTGATTACGTTTTCAATAGACGCTGATTAAACTCTGTTCAAATCACTATTAACCACATTTTTTAAATATTTCTTCATTGATCGATTGCAAAGAAATCCTTCGATGAATTACAAACTTCAATAATTTTCCGTTTTCTTTTTCTTTGATTTAAATGCCATATTTTGCGCAATCTTTATCCGAATTCGAATTATGATTCCTTTTTTTTTTTCATTTATTTATTTGATTTATTTAAGTTTCTGTTATTTCATCAATAATCTATTTTGAATTTTTAATAATTTAAAAAAAAAATTGTCATAATGCAATTTATTTAAACTGTAACGAGATTAGTAATTGGAAAACCCAGGATACTGAATGAGTATTATAACCTAGATTAGTGATTGGAAAACCCAGGATACTGAATGAGTATTATAACCTAGATTAGTGATTGGAAAACCCAGGATACTGAATGAGTATTATAACCTAGATTAGTGATTGGAAAACCCAGGATACTGAGTGAGTATTATAACCTAGATTAGTGATTGGAAAACCCAGGATACTGAATGAGTATTATAACCTAGATTAGTGATTGGAAAACCCAAGATACTGAATGAGTATTATAACCTAGATTAGTGATTGGAAAACCCAGGATACTGAATGAGTATTATAACCTAGATTAGTGATTGGAAAACCCAGGATACTGAATGAGTATTATAACCTAGATTAGTGATTGGAAAACCCAGGATACTGAATGAGTATTATAACCTAGATTAGTGATTGGAAAACCCAGGATACTGAATGAGTATTATAACCTAGATTAGTGATTGGAAAACCCAGGATACTGAATGAGTATTATAACCTAGATTAGTGATTGGAAAACCCAAGATACTGAATGAGTATTATAACCTAGATTAGTGATTGGAAAACCCAGGATACTGAATGAGTATTATAACCTAGATTAGTGATTGGAAAACCCAGGATACTGAATGAGTATTATAACCTAGATTAGTGATTGGAAAACCCAGGATACTGAATGAGTATTATAACCTAGATTAGTGATTGGAAAACCCAGGATACTGAATGAGTATTATAACCTAGATTAGTGATTGGAAAACCCAGGATACTGAATGAGTATTATAACCTAGATTAGTGATTGGAAAACCCAGGATACTGAATGAGTACTATAACCTAGATTAGTGATTGGAAAACCCAGGATACTGAGTGAGTATTATAACCTAGATTAGTGATTGGAAAACCCAGGATACTGAGTGAGTATTATAACCTAGATTAGTGATTGGAAAACCCAGGATACTGAATGAGTATTATAACCTAGATTAGTTATTGGAAAACCCAGGATACTGAATGAGTATTATAACCTAGATTAGTGATTGGAAAACCCAGGATACTGAATGAGTATTATAACCTAGATTAGTGATTGGAAAACCCAGGATACTGAATGAGTATTATAACCTAGATTAGTGATTGGAAATCCCAGGATACTGAATGAGTATTATAACCTAGATTAGTGATTGGAAAACCCAAGATACTGAATGAGTATTATAACCTAGATTTGTGATTGGAAAACCCAGGATACTGAATGAGTATTATAACCTAGATTAGTGATTGGAAAACCCAGGATACTGAATGAGTATTATAACCTAGATTAGTGATTGGAAAACCCAAGATACTGAATGAGTATTATAACCTAGATTAGTGATTGGAAAACCCAGGATACTGAATGAGTATTATAACCTAGATTAGTGATTGGAAAACCCAGGATACTGAGTGAGTATTATAACCTAGATTAGTGATTGGAAAACCCAGGATAATGAATGAGTATTATAACCTAGATTAGTGATTGGAAAACCCAGGATACTGAATGAGTATTATAACCTAGATTAGTGATTAGAAAAACCCAGGATACTGAATGAGTATTATAACCTAGATTAGTGATTGGAAAACCCAGGATACTGAATGAGTATTATAACCTAGATTAGTGATTGGAAAACCCAGGATACTGAGTGAGTATTATAACCTAGATTAGTGATTGGAAAACCCAGGATACTGAATGAGTAGTATAACCTAGATTAGTGATTAGAAAAACCCAGGATACTGAATGAGTATTATAACCTAGATTAGTGATTGGAAAACCCAGGATACTGAATGAGTATTATAACCTAGATTAGTGATTAGAAAAACCCAGGATACTGAATGAGTATTATAACCTAGATTTGTGATTGGAAAACCCAGGATACTGAATGAGTATTATAACCTAGATTAGTGATTGGAAAACCCAGGATACTGAATGAGTATTATAACCTAGATTAGTGATTGGAAAACCCAGGATACTGAATGAGTATTATAACCTAGATTAGTGATTGGAAAACCCAGGATACTGAATGAGTACTATAACCTAGATTAGTGATTGGAAAACCCAGGATACTGAGTGAGTATTATAACCTAGATTAGTGATTGGAAAACCCAGGATACTGAGTGAGTATTATAACCTAGATTAGTGATTGGAAAACCCAGGATAATAAATGAGTATTATAACCTAGATTAGTGATTGGAAAACCCAGGATACTGAATGAGTATTATAACCTAGATTAGTGATTGGAAAACCCAGGATACTGAATGAGTATTATAACCTAGATTAGTGATTGGAAAACCCAGGATACTGAATGAGTATTATAACCTAGATTAGTGATTGGAACACCCAGGATACTGAATGAGTATTATAACCTAGATTAGTGATTGGAAAACCCAGGATACTGAATGAGTATTATAACCAAGATAGTAACAGAATGCGTCTGTGATTGTTTTGATTATTGCAAGGTTGAGTTCTGTACTGGTTGTCCAGAGAGATGCTGTATGCTGATGATTTAGTAATTGCCTGTGAAACAATAGAAGGTCTAATTGTTAAGTTACAAACTTAGACGAATTCTATGGATAGTAAAGCCTGGGAGTTAATGTCACCAAAACTAAAGTGCTGTTCGGTGGTTGTAGTGTTGGAAATTCCCCGGAAAGAGGAAAGTTCCCATGCTCAGTTTGTGGCAAGGAACACATAGGAAGAAGTGATGAAGATGGACTTAAGAGAAAGTGTTAGGACAACTAACGAAAACGAATTACGTCCCTTGAACCAATTCGGGAGTTAAGAGTTATCGCCCTTGGGAAAAATGTCGTCTGCCCAGAGAGAAGATAAACAAAGATCACGATCTCAGACTGTTAATATCAAAATCGCTTCCAGCGACAAAATAATTCATTATTTCATTCTGTGTTCAGTTTTAATAAATCTGTTAAACGCTTCCCTTGATAGTTCATCCATTTTATTTACAAGTTATTATTTATTATAACCTAAATTACGAGGTTATAAAAGAAAGAGAGATTTTAAAAAATACCTGTCCTGAGATAGGTTAGTTAGGAAGTCGATTTCTAAAAGCAGTCTAACACATGCCAGCATGTAAAATGGAAATTAAACTGATGATGATGATGATGATGATGATGATGATGATGATGATGATGATGATGATGATGGAGAGGAGGAGGGGGAAGGAGGAAGCTAACTGTGAACATTTGTTTGGCTTTAATTTTGAAGTATGCTGATTCAGGAATGTATAAAAAACAATTGGGACAAACAAGAGAACAGATTTGCCGATCAAAGTGAATGGACGACCCGCCTTTTGCTCCCCCAGCTTGGGGTTTGGGGAGTTTATTGTAACTATAAACAGGGTGTGCTAAAAGGAATGTCGGCATTCTACATACAATAAATTTCAAGCTATATATAAAACTTATTTCTTGCTTTCGATTTTTTTCATTTTTGCCGCAAGATCTTTCGATTTGGAGACCAGTAAAGAATGGGGACTAGTTACAAAACCGGTCAGGCATTGGTTGTCTCCCTTTCTGATCACTACTACTTGAATAAGTAAAGCATGAGTTGTTTCCCCCTGTAATCACTACTACTTGAATAAGTAAAGCATGAGTTGTCTTCCAGTGATCACTACTACTTGAATAAGTAAAGCATGAGTTGTCTTCCCCTGTAATCACTACTACTTGAATAAGTAAAATATGAGTTGTCTCCCCCTGTGATCACTACTACTTAAATAAGTAAAGCATTAGTTGTTTCCCCCTGTGATCACTACTACTTGAATAAGTAAAACATGAGTTGTCTCCCCTGTAATCACTACTACTTGAATAAGTAAAGCATGAGGTGTCTCCCCCTGTGATCACTACTACTTGAATAAGTAAAGTATCAGTTGTCTCCTCCTGTGATCACTACTACTTGAATAAGTAAAACATGAGTTGTTTCCCCCTGTGATCACTACTACTTGAATAAGTAAAACATGAGTTGTCTCCTCCTGTGATCACTACTACTTGAATAAGTAAAACATGAGTTGTTTCCCCCTGTGATCACTACTACTTGAATAAGTAAAACATGAGTTGTTTCCCCCTGTGATCACTACTACTTGAATAAGTAAAACATGAGTTGTCTCCCCCTGTAATCACTACTACTTGAATAAGTAAAACATGAGTTGTCTCCCCCTGTGATCACTACTACTTGAATAAGTAAAGCATCAGTTGTTTCCCCCTGTAATCACTACTACTTAAATAAGTAAAACATGAGTTGTCTCCCCCTGTAATTATTACTACTTAAATAAGTAAAGCATGAGTTGTTTCCCCCTGTGATCACTACTACTTGAATAAGTAAAACATGAGTTGTCTCCCCCTGTAATCACTACTACTTAAATAAGTAAAGCATGAGTTGTTTCCACCTGTGATCACTACTACTTGAATAAGTAAAACATGAGTTGTCTCCCCCTGTGGTCACTACTACTTGAATAAGTAAAACATGAGTTGTTTCCCCCTGTGATCACTACTACTTGAATAAGTAATGCATGAGTTGTTTCCCCCTGTGATCACTTCTACTTGAATAAGTAAAGCATGAGTTGTTTCCCCCTGTGATCACTATTATTTGATTAAATATAAACAGCCATCAATCACAATTTTTAAGAAGCGTGGAAGGGGATTTTTCTTAGCACTCCTACAATTATTGGTACCACAGTAACTTTCTTCATGTTTCATATTCCTTTCAGCGCTCTGGAAGATTTCATGTTATTTGCTTCGTCGTTTCGGCTCTTTGATCTTCACCCTAGTATCTGCTGGTGCCAGTTCTTTCCTTTTTGTTGACTATTACCTCGTCTGGTCTCGTCGCTTAGATTAGTGTGTCTGTTTGTACCTCCATATTTTTATTTATGGAAATCGCTCCAGACAAGGCATTAAGCCACTTGATGTAAGGAGCTAAAAAAAAACTACTTCAAGATCAAAATCTAGCCATAGCCAGTGCTATGGATAGATTCTGATTCTTTCCCCTCTGTCAGAAACATCGCTCATGGAATGTGAGGACTAAAGGACAAAATAAGGGAATTGATTTACTCCTCTCCAGGAGTTAGGCACAAGGCCAGTTTTTATCTTACTCCCACAAGTAAGATGTGACCCAAGGTCGGGTCGGGAAAGTGGGGTTTAAAAATTGCCTGGGCAGCCCCGTCGGCATTCCCTGGTAGAGGCGCCTCAGACAGTAAGCAATAAAGTTACTCCTCCCCAAAGAGGGGAGGCAAAGCCTGGGAACGTGGACCTTCCAGAACTGCACAGGACAGACCCATTGACCGGCGTAAATCAAGACCTGAAGGCCAAGACAACACCAGTATGGGGTGCAGCATCCATCGGAACAGATACTACACTTTGATCTTAGCCAAAAGGCCAAGGACAAAATAAGGGAAGCGAGAGTTAGTCTTTTTCTACTCTCCCAGAGGATCTTTTGCTTTTAATTTTCCAATATTGTCTCTGGTTTGTATCTGTCCCATTTGTGTGCGTATTCAAATTGGAGACGCTTGCATAGTTCTCAGTGAACTGCCTTTCCCACGCAGTTGTGTCTTCTTCGTCTTCTTCACATTATTATTATTACTACTATCACTAGGAGTTCTCACACAAGTCATCATCATTGATTTCTCACTGATAATAACCAGTGGTGTTCCCTGGAGTCTGAGTGACAACAAGTCTCCCCGGATTTCCAGTACTCTCCACCTCTTTCGATAACCGTTGCAAATGATTTTGCATTATCGCAACAGACGCTTATTATTGATTCCTCGTTGGCAACGACCATTGGTCTTCCTTGGGATTTGGGTGGCAATAAACCTCCCCATGGTCCGAGTACTCTCTGCACTCTTCCAGTGGAGGTCTGGTTAGTGCTCTCTCTCTTCTGTCTTTCTATCCTCTGCTTCCCCTCACGAGTATTTCGTGTGGTTTCAACTGAGGCTTGTGCCATCACTTTTTATTATTATTATTATTATTATTATTATTATTATTATTTTTATTATTGTTATTGTTATTGTTATTATTTATCACTTGAAGTTTCACAAAAGTCATTATAAGCGATTGCTCACTGGAAATAAAAAGTGCTGTTCCCCCGGAGCCTGAGTGACAACAAGTCTTCCCAGATTTCCAGTACTCTCCGCCTCTTTCGATAACTGTTGCAAATTATTTTGCATTATCGCAACAGTCGTTTATCATTTGGTTCTCGCTAGCAACAACCGTTGGTCTTCTCCGGAATTTAAGTTATAAGCCTCCTCCTCCTCCTCCTCCTCCTCCTGCTCATCATCATCATCATCATCATCATTTTTTGTCAGTGTTCAATTCGATATCTACTGTCTTAGAAATCTCGAGTTAATTTCAACATTTTTTTTATTGATTTAATTTCGAGAATTTAATCAATGGTTCAGTCAATTATTTGTCTTTTGGGATTTTTATAAAATTATCACAAAACCATTTTTACCTTTTATTTATTGTCTTTTTCGAAATATGAAAACTCAAATCCAAAAACAAAACTAAGTTTATTTCTAATCTGTTTCAATCACCTTTTGACCTTCAAAGTCGCTTCGTCGGTTGTTGCATTTCAAATCCGAAAGCAAAAGAAACAAAACCTCAAAAGAAAAACGCAGAGAAGAATTTAATCTTCAATTATATTTCGTGTTGTTGTTTGAAGACTAAAAAGCAAAGAATTCTTTGTTTGGTAAAATCTTTTTCTTCTTTTTTTTTTTTTTTTTTTTGCAATATTGAAACTTCAGATTAACAAAAAAAAAACTTTTTTTCTTTTTCAAATAACTGAGATTTTGCGTTTCTTTGTTTTTTTGTTTTTTTTATAAATCTGGGCAATGAAGTAAAATGTAAAAAAAAAAATCCAAAACAAACTTATTTTTATTTTTTTTCTGACATTTTAAAAAGTTTTGTAGGAAAACGCAGAGGTGTTATATCCTTTAGTTTCAGCAATTATTATGAGTGTTGAAGATGTATACATACGCGTGTGCATATGTGGACTAAATATCTATATATAAAGTTAGGTATGTGTATATGTTTATATATTTGTACGTATAGGATTAAACTCCGAAAGTAATTAACCGATCATTATGAATTTTGTAACACAGCTGCTAAGGTCTCCTAATGTTGGCTATATATAATTTAGTTTTATGCAAAGAAGGCAAAAGAGGGGGTGGAAGTTACTTTGAAGTATTTTAAAAGGGTTTTAGGGAGAATAATATGGACACAATCTTCTTTTTAAAAATTCAAATATTTCAGATTTGCATTAAATTGGACCCATAGATATTAGCCACCAATCAAAGAAGATTTTCTGAATTTTAATGTCTTCTTAAAGTTTTAAACATTTTCTAGAATTAAAATCATCTAATGAATTTTGATCAAAATTGGAATAAGTATTCTAGATGTAACGTATCTTTATTTTAATCTTCGTAAGGGAACCTAACAATGATGCAAAACTGTTTACTTTGAGGAATTAATTTTACCAATTCATTGTTTAGTAAAATCTTTTTTTGGTGCTTATGTATAAAAATTTACAGGTGAAATATGGCAGTTAAAAATAACTTATCAGGGAAACTATTGGATATACTCACGTATCAGACAAAAGTAGGTATCTACACCAAAAATTAGGGAAAATTATCAAGTAGAATTTTAATTAAAAATATAAATCAATTGTATCGTATTTTTCTGATTCTCCATTGCTTCTGACTTGGCAAATGACAGACTGACTTATCTCCCCTGTTTTATGTAACTCTTTAAAGGTATTTGCACTCTTAAGTTTAAATAGCGTTTTTGTTGGTCTGTCATGCTTAAGTTTAAAACAGAATTTGTTCCAGTCTGTCAAACTAAACGTGTAGATTTACTATCCATTATTGTTTGGCTGACTTTTACTTTTTTTTAAATTACATTTTTTTAAACCCCTTAAGCTTTAGCCTTAGACATTTTCTAGAATGGAAATCATGTAATGAATTTTTAATCAAAATTGGAATAAGTATTCTAGACATAAGGTTATGTAGCATTACATCATGATTTGAATGTTAGTAAGAAGATATATAAATTGGTGCAAAACTGTTCTGTCCTAAGAATTTATTTTACCCGTCCTGGGACGAGTGTTCTAGTTTCTTTATAAAAAAATAAAATTTTACAAAAAAACAAGTAGCAATTTATTTATCTTTTAAATTTGACAAAAAATTGACAGTATAGCAAATTTTCTTTATAAAATAAGATGTGGCACAAGGCCGAAATTGGGTGCGCTGGGATCAGGTGTTGTCCTCTTGGTTTATTCTCTAAACTAGTTTCAGTCACCAAAATACCACATTCACTCTATGGGTAAAACCTACTTAAAATTATCCCCAATAGGTTGGTGCTTTTTATTTACAAAAAATATATGTAGAAATGCAGAAATAAGTAGCACATTTATCCGGCTCGACTGGAACGGAATTCCGCCGGAGAATCTCTCTGATTCTATAACTGAAGTCGCATGACGCCACTTGAGAGCCTGTCTTGATTTGACGCGTAATGGACATGCAGTTGGTATTCCAACTCTTTCAGACGGACTCATTACAAATCAAATCCTATTAGCCGCACATTTTGACGGTGCTCGGCAAAAGGCACGCCTCTACTTTCACGCGTCCTTCGCAATGTTTTAGACAACGTCTATTAAGTAGACAACGGAAATAAACGCCTCATAAGTAAATTAGGCCTTCAGAGGCTAGAATAGTTGTCGATGCATTATCGGTAAACTTCCGCAGATGAAGAGTCTGAGAGAGATTCTTTCTGAAAGACTTGATCGCAAGTAAAGTGCTTACCAATTATTAAATAAAGCTCTTAGAGAATAGAAACCACGTCACAATGTGAAGGTGAGACAGAGAGAGACGGAAAGAGACAGAGAGCGGGTTGAGAGTAGATATGCTTGCAAGCGGTAAGCATAATATATGAACATCTGTAGTGCCTTAGTTATTTTGCCCTCGAGCCAAAGTCGGTGTCGGAATGTGACCTCTCTCGCTTCTTGCTTCAAACCTCCTTCTAATGCGACAGAATTCGACTTTGTCTGTCGCGAGTTCATCTTTACATTTGCTTTTGGCAAAATATGTTTGACCCTTCATCGGAGATAATTATCACAGTTGCACTCGATCCCTTTCTCAAATTTTCTCTGAACTTGAAACGGGAGAAATGGCATTCGGGAAATGGTCGCATTCTAATAATATTTGGATGCAGGTGTGTAAAAATTAGGTTAGAATGGGAAATTTCATATGAGGTTACAATTAAGTAAAGTGGAATTTTCCATTATAAGTTGAGTGACAGTTACGTGTCTGAGTAGTTACGTCACAGACAGGAAATCACTAGTGTGACGTGGTGAATGAGTAATTCAGATTCAGAGAGAGAGAGAGGTTTTTTTTTAGATAGCTGCTCCTACCCTTCATGGGGAAGGGGTTAGGGGGTTTATATGTATATACATGTACACTATCACGAATAAAACCCTGACGATATTGTTCAAACCCAAGTGAATTTGTACTGTTCCTTTTTAAATAGCGTTAATGAAGATTGTTAGTAAAAAGAAAATGACTATAATTGATGAATGGGTAAATGTTATATGTTTTCCATTATAATTAAAGTTAGCCGTGATATAAAGTCCATCTGACTCAATAGATGACTAAAAAGACGAAAACAGACGATATTGAAGGTTAATGGAAATACCTTTTATTTTGGGCTGTGTTGAAAAGGATTAAAAAACAGCTAAGAGTCAATCTTAAATATGGCTCCACATGCCTTCGGAGATTTTGCATGTCATTAGCGAGTTGGGAAAGCCAACGACATAAGTCTTGATCATATGATGTCTTAACTCCAACTTGTCAGGCAGTAAAAAACAGTATGCATGAGTGCTGTAAGTAAGCCTACAAATTTTGTTTTCCTGCGTCAAGACCTCTGATTGGCTGGTGGTCCAATCACTCTGCGGTAAACCTGTCTATTTACAGTAACAGAAAATAATGCATAAAGATATGTGACGTCTACAACGAGAGAGAAGAGGAGAAAATACGACTTACTGTGGCATATCATCTACCAGCGAGACTGAAGCTCTCTATGTGATGAGCTACTGTTTGGATAACCGTGGAGATTGAAGAACAAAAACCTACTATATTATTATCATTATTATCATTATTATTATTATCATTATTATTATTATTAACATGATGAACATGTCTACATTTGTTTCTAAGAAAACATTGACAATCAATTGAAGAAGAGAAGAATAAATTAATTACTGTTGTATGTCATCTACCAACGACACTCAAGGTGTCTACGTGATGAGCTCCTGTTTAGATAACAATGGGGATCGGAGAACAACAACCCATCATATTATTATTATTATTATTATTATTATTATTATTTACTCACTAAGAGTTGTCACACAGGTAATCAGTGATTGCTCACCGACAACCGGTGGTATTCCCTGGAGTCAGAGTGACAACAAGTCTCCCCAGATTTCCAGTATTCTCCACCTCTTTTCGATAGCCACCGCAAATAAACTTGCAGTATCACAACAGTCGTTTACAATTGATTTCTCGCTGGTAAGGACCATTGGTCTTCTCTGGGAGTGGGTGGCAATAAGCCTCCCCAAGGTCCCAGCAGTCTCTGCACTTCCAGTGGAGGTCTGGTTTGTGCTGTCCTTCCTCGGTCTTCTCATCCTCCTTGACCCTATGCAAATACTTTGTGTGGTGTCAGCCTAGGCTGGTACCATTTTTTTAATTTTTTTTTTTTAATTTTTATTATTATTATTATTATTATTATTATTATTATTATTATTATTAACACGATGGACATGTCTACATTAGTTTCTAAGAAAACAGTTACAATCAATTAAAAGTAGAGGAGAAAAAATGAATTATTGCTGCATGTCATCTACCAATGAGACTCAAGGTGTCTTCGCGATGAGCCGTCGTTTGGATACCCGTGCAGATCTGAAAACAACACTCCATACTGTAACAGCGTCACAGTCCTTACAAACACAGACTGAGCTCAGCATGACACTATTGGAAGCAGCAGTAGCAGCAGCAGCGAATGTTGTTCTTACGTATTGACCAAACCCTTCTGATTTGCAACGGCGTTGGCATAACGACCATGCCATGATCAGGTGGATGAACTACAGCAAACTATCGGCAAGAATCCGTTCAGCCGTGCTCGCTCAAATCTTGGTATTGGTTCGATTTCAAATGCCATACACGTTCGGTGTCTCAGATAGTTTTACCATGTACAGCGTGCTATGTCCTGCATCAACTTAATAACACGCATGGATACACCAGGCACGAGGATTCATGGAAGACCAAGAAAGATATGGCTTGTATGCATGCGAAGTGACTTGACTACTTGCAACATGACTGGTATCAACCTTTTGGAGAACAGGCGTGAGACATTGTCTGGTGTTGCCCAACCCGGAGTCTGGGACACCTGCAGTACCTAAAGTACCACAACCGGATGATGATGACACTCGATTGGACATTAATACTATACGCCCCTATCCCTATTGTCACTCTTAGTTTAGTATTTCGTTCCCCTCCACACCGTTTTGTTAGGTTACAAAAATGACAGAACATTAAAATTAGTTTTACCTGTCAAACTCTCAAATCAGTGGCATGAACAACTCACCTGAAAAGATAAAAATAAAAATGACATTTTAGAATGCAAATATTCAATTTCTATTAAAAATTAATTAATAACAGACAAATTAAAAATCACGATTCAAATTGGACCCTTTCAATTGGACCTTTCAAATTGGGCTCTTAAAATTGGACCCTTTAAAATTAAATAAGTTTGGGTTTGGTGTAAAAACAATGAGTAAAGATTTATGTGACGAATTCAGGAGGAATAAATTGGCTACCTGCTCTCCATCTAGGAAAAGAGAGCATGTAAGAAACTAAAATGCATTCTGGTGGATTTAATTTCCTAATTAATTTTTTGGTATTTGTGCAGCGGCAGATAATCCACAGGAAGTAACGACCAATAGATTAAAACATTTTAATAAATTTATTTCTTTAATAAAATATAGTTTCTGAAAGAAAAACATTGTAATAAAATAAAGTTTATTTTCAATAAAGTAACATTTTGGCCAAAACATTGTAATAAAATATAGTTTCTGAAATTGACCGATTTTTTTATATAATTTAAAATGTTATAAGACGAACATAATAATAACAAAACTATATTTTATTACAATGTTTTGGCCAAAATGTTACTTTATTGAAAATAAACTTTATTTTAATACAATGTTTTTCTTTCAGAAACTATATTTTATTAAATAAATACATTCATTAAAATGTTTTAATCTATTGGTCGTTACTTCCTGTGGATTATCTGCAACTGTTTACTAAACTGCACAAGTGCCAATTTTTTATTTAATAGGATTTTGAAAATTTCAGAATGCAAATATTCAAATTCTATTTAGAATGAATTAATAACAGACAAATAAAAAATCATGATTCAAATTGGACCTTTTAAATTGAACCCTTGAAAAGTTTGGATTTGGTGGAAAGACAATTTTCTAAAGAATTTATTTTTAATGAAATAACTTTAGTATAGGAAATTCCTAGTAAGATTAGAAATAAAATAAAAAATTAAAAAAAATAAATAAAAAAATAAAAATAAAAAAATAAAAAATAAAAAAATAAAAAATAAAAAAATTAAAAATTAAAAAATTAAAAAATTAAAAATTAAAAAATTAAAAAATTAAAAATTAAAAATAAAAAAATAAAAAAATAAAAATAAAAAAATAAAAAATAAAAAAATAAAAATTAAAAAATTAAAATTAAAAATTAAAAATTAAAAAATTAAAAAATTAAAAATTAAAAATTAAAAATTAAAAAATAATACTAATAATCACTCCCACCACATTATATAAAATAAATTAAATCAGCAGTGTACAGATTAGCTGGCGTGGCACCTCTCCATATCCGACGGGATGCCCATGTGAGAATCTAAAAACACAAACAGGAAACTGACAGAAGACATCCCCTATCTGGCCACGGACAACCAAGAGGCAGATCGAAATCAAGAAGCAGTTTCTTGACCGAAGAGAGCCTTGACCTTGCACAGTTACAGAACTACCGAATCGACAGATGGAAAGATTGAAATGACTACTTGAACGAAGCTATCCCAAAACCTAGTGAACATTTCCCACATGGAACGGATCTCCCAAGGAAAAACTGGGTTACCCTCAACCGAGCAAGAGTGAAGGTTGGAAAGACAGCCAGCAACCTCCCCACGTGGGGACCAGCAACAACAAGCAACTGCTCTTGTGGAAATCCCAGACAGACAATGGAACATTCCTCAGTGACTCCAGTGATGGATCAACTTGGACTGACCAAGATTTGATGGACTGTAACCTTGATGCCAAACGATGGATCCAGTATCGTCATCATCATCATCATCATCATCATCATCATCATCATCATCATCATCATCATCGCCACCACCATGCTGCTGCCACTGATGACGATAAGGATGATGATGATGATGATGATGATGATGATGATGATGATGAACAAATTCAATGTGTAATTATTAAAGTTACATTGACATGAGACACACACACACATACACACGTGCAGTTGTCTCATAATTTTATTAACACAGAGTTTACCAAAAAGAGATAAAGAAAGAGGATGAGGAGTCGGAATTGGGGGGAGGGGGGGGGGTGATACAGAAGAAGAGGAAAAGGGTGGGGTTTCTTTCCCTGTTTGGTAAAACTTCCTGGAAACCATTGACCTACTGGTTTCGATTTTGGCCAAACCAGAAGAAGCGCCGCAATCCATTATCTGTCAGAGTCGAGACACGTTCATCAATAACAAGTGAAGATTTCAGACTTATCCCCCCCCCCTTTCCGTTCTGTACCCCCCCCCCCCCCTCACACTTTTCTGAGACCGGATATTCGACAGAGCACAGTTTATATTTGGTTCAGGATTTTTTTTTTTCTCCCATTTTTCGAAAGAGAAAAAAATAACATAAACCATTCTTAAACTATAACAAAACAAAAACAAAAACAAAATCAAAATTGTTCAATTGTAAAACTTTGAAGACAAAATAAAACTTTTTCTTTTCATTCAAAAACATTTAGCCAATGAAGTAAGCTATTCTAAGATATATTAAAGCAAATTAGAGTTACCTGCCCTTGAGATTTGAGGGAAATTAAATTCCATTAAGGGTATGCGAGCACAACAGGGCTATGTATTTTACTGGTAGGAATTTTTCTTCAGCGCACCTCACACACTTCATCCACTCGTGCATAGAGATTTATACTGTAGTGATGTGATAATGAAATAGTTTGGTTGATATGTAGTCATACCCTTAATTAATGACAATAAAAGTGTAAAAATTTGCGAATTTTCTTGCTTTTGTACATTTAGTGTATATGAATTTTCATCTTAACCCTATTAAGGGGATATGATTTTAGTATACTAGCATTTTTCATGGAATGTCATTACTTTTGTAAAGGCTATGCCTCAATACAATGCCTTCTCATAACTGATATAGTTGGTAGTTTGACTAATCAAGATATATGGTGAACTGAAATTAAAATGCCAACAACTAGACACTAGAACCTCTATCTCTGCCAAAAATCAGCTGAATCCATCAAATAGTTGATGAGATACAGGGTGGCACATACGTACGTACGTACGTACGTACGTACATACATACGTACGTACACACAGATAACATGATTTCATAATTGAACTTTCTGGATCTGTGGGTTGCCGTGACTAAGATGCTGAAATTCTACACACTTATAGAACCTATCAAATAAAAATTTTGTGCAAAGTTTTAACTAGTTTGGTTTATTGGTTTTTGAGTTATGATTGATCAAAGAAATGAGATTTCCAGCATAGGCCATTCTTGAAGTCTATTAAGGGATAGAGCGCTCTCGCGCCTCCCTTGATATAGAAAGAAACTAGATGCCCCTGTGACCCGTTGGATCACAACAACTACAACTATTTATTGTACTTTGATTTCATTCGAAAATTCATAAACTCTGACGTCATATCTGTTAAGACATTCGTTTTGCGTAACTAAATATAATAAGTCTCTTTATTTCTAGCTTATCCTTATGCATAATAAACACAGACATGAAAGAAGTAAATAGACACCCTTATTATCATTAATAAAGAATGCTGTCAGAGTGTCCTGATCGACCTAGGTGAAATAATATTGATTATTTCCCTTTTCTACTGAATTGGACAATCAATCGGTTTAGAGTAGAATGCGGAATCCCGACGTTTGCGGCGATTTGATGCTCATTAATGTCCACTTTGAACCTATAATATGGCTCCTCTATGAATTCTAATGCTTCTTTGGCCTTGTGTCATACTTAAATTGTAATATATAATAGACATATTAATATATAAAATTTAAAAAAATTGCCAATTAGTATAAAATATCGATATAATTTGGATTATATGGACTACTGTTCTCATCTTGGATGTTATTCTCACAACGTTTCGGCTGCTGTAACCTCCGGCCTTCTTCAGACTACTGTTCTCATCTTAGATGTTATTCCCACAACGTTTCGGCTGCTGTAACCTCCGGCCTTCTTCAGACTACTGTTCTCATCTTAGATGTTATTCCCACAACGTTTCGGCTGCTGTAACCTCCGGCCTTCTTCAGACTACTGTTCTCATCTTAGATGTTATTCCCATGACGTTTCGGCCGTTGTAACCTCCGGCCTTCTTCAGACTACTGTTCTCATCTTAGATGTTATTCCCATGACGTTTCGGCCGTTGTAACCTCCGGCCTTCTCCAAACTACTGTTCTGATCTTGGATGTTATTCCCACAACGTTTCGGCCGCTGTAACTTCCGGACTTCTTCAGATGTATTTCTTGGAACTCAGGAATATTTCTGTCGAATTCGGGAATCTGGACGTAATTTCGAACCGAACCTTTTACTTAATCCATGCGGGTAGCATAGTCTCGTTCTGTCAGCCATGACTGGGAGAAATCTTTTAAAAAAAACTTATTTAATTAGTAAATTAATCGACATTAGCCGACATACTGGCATAGATCCAACATGGCCGGTACTCGATATAAAAAGGGGAAGGTAGAACAGGTCAAACGACAAGTTCTTTAAACATCATTTATTTAGAACAATTAAAATATTTATGCAAGTATTCGTTTGCTAACATAAAGTACTTTCATATAACAAACTAAAATATTTTACTTCTTTTTCTTTATTATAAATATTTGACGGGTTAAATTAATTCTCCGAACAGAACAGTTTCGCACCACTTTTACGTCCCTTTTCTAAAATTAAAATCGAGTTACAAAAATAAAAATATAATGATACAAAACTTTATGTCAAAAACCATTATTCCAATTTTGATCAAAAACCATTATTCCAATTTTGATCAAAATCCATTACATGATTTTGATCCGAGGAAAATGTCTAAAATGTAAGCTTTAAGCTTAAGGGGTCTTCAGAAGAAACTGAAATTCAGGGAATCTTGCTGAATTGGTGTCCAATGACTATGGAACAAATTTAATGCAAATCTGAAATATTTAAATCTTCAAATGGGAGGTTTTGCCCGTATTATTTCCACTGAAAACCCTTTAAAATACTTCAAATGAACTGAAATTTGTGGAATATTTATTAATTGATGTCTAAGACCTATTATTAACATAACTAGAAAAATCTAGCAGCTGTGTTCCAAAATTCATAATGATCGGTTAATTAGTTTAGGCGTGAATCCTGAGCATACAAATATATAAACATACCTAGCTTTATATAAATTGATACGGTGAGAAATGTTTTTATTTGAAGATTGATTCGGAAAATGTCAAATTTTCTAAAGAATCTCCCAAAATTTCTTTCGCTTCACGATTCGAACAAAAATTCGATTTACAGTGCGTCTGAATATTCATCGTGAAGAGGCAACTCCCATTTTAAGTGAGTGATATCTGTAATAGCGCTCCGAATTGCCTGTTCATTCCGAAATATTTTATCTTATTTCTTCTTCTGGCCCATCCTGAGAGGATTCGTAAAATATGAGCTATCTAATCAAGATACCGAAACGAAACAAATATATGGCAGACCATTTCTGAAGAGAAGGTATAATTATCGATTGAGAAAGGGGAAACAATCCTAGAACACCCCTGACCACAATTAGGTGAGGTTTTGAGAACAAGTAAAAGAGTCTCGAGAAACAATGAACACCTTCTGTAAGGGTGTCTGGATGGGGAGTCTATTGTGAAGCAAGGTTTGCCCAATCCCAACCTCATCTCTCCTGAACCGGCATTGCTTGGGTCCTGTGGGAAATGAGGGATAAACATGAACCCAGAAAAAAAAAAAAATAAATAAAAATATATTATTATTATTATTATTATTATTATTATAATAATAATAATAATAATAATAATAACCACCACCACCACCACCACCACCACCACCACCACCATCATCATCATCATCATCATCATCATCATCATCATCAGTTCAACGTCCATTTTATATCTTTTTATGAATTGGACCACATTAAGAAATTGACTTCCAAACTATACTAATTCTGGCCAGGTCTTTATTTATCCCTCTTTCCCTCAAGTCCATTCTTATCACTTTTTCTCATATTTTCCTTGCCCCCCCCCCCCCCGTCAACTAAACCTGCAGCCTCGACTGTTGATGGTATCGACACTTTGAAAGAATGGATGTGAGTTCTTCGGTTAGTAGATGTAGAACAGTTGAGGTAGCAGGTTCAGTTCACAGGGGAAGGCCAATGAAAACATGGGAGCAAGAGATAAAAATGGACTTGATGGAATGAGGGGTAAATAATTAAATAGTAAAAACCTAAAGAGAGTAGAAAGTGACTGGTGGGTTTACTTTCGGCAGCTTCGTAACTCTCGCTTCCCTTATTTTGTCCTTTAGTCTTCACATTCCATGAGCGATGTTACTGACAAAGGGAAAATAATTGCTGTTTTCTGGGTCGGAATCTATCAATCTAACACTTATCGTTGGCTAGTTTTTGACCTTGAAGTGGCATTTTTTTATCTCCTTACATCAAGTGGCTTCATGCCTTGTCTGTAGTGATTTCCATTAAAAATACCTAACCAGAGATAGATTACTTTGGAAGTAAATTTCTAAAAGCCGTCCAACATATGCCAGCATGTAAAATAGACGTTTAACTGAATATGATAATGATATATATATATATATATATAAACCCTGTGTATCGCTTTATTGCAGGTCAATATTTTTTAAATTTTGAAATTGCTATGAAACGCAGAGAAGTGAAATTTGGTACACTGGAAGAGCATAACAAGGTGCCTTATTTCCATGATTTTTGTGGAATTTGAACAAATATTTTGAAAATTATGCTAATTTTTCTATTTTCTGTTAATTTAAAGTGTGTATCACTTTATTGCAGGTCTCCCAAAATGCCTAGAAAGGGTCGATTGACAGCTAGTGAAAATGAACGTGTTGTTGCAGGCCTTGCAGAAGGTTTATCTCTCGTAGATCTAGCCAAGGAGCTTGGAAGAGATCGAAGAACATTGTCTTCATTCGTTGAAAATCCAAACATCAAACCAAGGAAGGACAAAAACACAAGAAAGTCAGTTTCTGCTCGTGATGTTAGAAAGATTCGCCGTCAACTTATCAAGCAGCCGGGCAGCAACAGTGCTGCTATATTTGATAAGGCTGGAATATCTTCCTTGTCCAGAAAGACACGCTGCAATGTCTTAAACGAAATTGCAAGAAGCATTAAGCCCATAGCAAGACCGGTTTTAAACCAAACTCATAAGGAAAAACGTTTGGCTTGGGCTCAGAAATACATGAAAACCAGCTTTGAAAATGTTCTTTTCACCGATGAGGCCAGAGCAACCCTTGATGGACCAGATGGGTGGGCCAAAGTTTGGAGTCCTCTTGGATTCCCTACCCCTCATCGATTCCGTCGTCAACAGGGAGGTGGAGGTGTCATGTTTTGGGCTGGAATAATCTGCGATGAACTAATTGGACCATTTCGAGTGCCAGAAGGTGTCAAACTGACAAGCCAGTCTTATATTTTATTTTTAAATGAGCATTTGTCACCATGGCTTGATGACCTTCCATTGGCGCGTCACCGCAAATTGATTTTTATGCACGACAATGCGCCATCCCACTCAGCCAAGGCTACGGCATCCTACCTTAAGTCATTAGTCATTAGTGGAGAAAATTTGATGACATGGCCACCTTGTTCTCCAGATATAAATCCAATTGAGCAGCTCTGGTCAATAATAAAGATGAAAGTTTATGAAGGAGGTGTTCAATTTTCGTCGAAGGATGAACTTTGGAGGAAGATTTTGGAAGTTTCCTATAGCATCACATCATCTCAAATCCGCCGATTGACATCATCAGTTGACAAGAGGCTATTCAAAGTGATTTTGAAGCATGGGAGTTATGTTGATAAATAAATATTTCCTTAAACAAAATAATGTGAAATTCGTTCTTGTTTTTGGTTAATATTGTTACTGGATATGTTCTTTATTTCATATAAATAGAAATATGAAGTTAGAATATTGTTTTATTACTGAAAATATACATTTTTAGACACTTGCAATAAAGTGATACACACTTAAAATTACCAGAAAATAGAAAAATTAGCATAACTTTCAAAATATTTGTTCAAATTCCACAAAAATCAGGGAAATAAGGCACTTTGTTATGCTCTTCCATTGTACCAAATTTCACTTCTCTGCGTTTCATAGCAATTTCAAAATTAAAAAAATATTGACCTGCAATAAAGCGATACACAGGGTTTATATATATATATATATATATATATATATATATATGCCTGACCGTGTCTCTAAATACATATAAAAATGCAAACTCATAAAACTCCTTTCCGATGGACTTGATGCTGTCCGATGGATCTGGATATTCTTGCTTTTGTGTCATTTATAAAAGGAAATAATCAGTTTTGATGTTCCGGTAAAATTCCTGGACTTTGTCCAATTCTAAATGTGTCCGGCTAGAACAAAGCCAGTCTATGCTGCCTGATGAGCTTGGTATATATTTGGACATAGATATTTATATGAAACTGGAAGGGCTACCCGGCGTTGCCCGGGAATCATGTAAAAACGAAAACCGATGATGAATGGCAAAATAATGTAATTGTTAACATTAAAAAAAAATCCCATTTCTTCATCTGTCAGCAAAAACTTGCCATAGACTGTCCTCATACGAACCCGTCTGACTACCACCACTGCATAGAACTTTCCTTTCTTTCTCAGTGGGCCTTTCCAAGAACTTCCGAAAGCCGTTCTCATAAGTAATTCAATTTTGTGCATTTCATTTATCATTCTCAATCCTCTCATAATATTCTTTATCATTCAACTGGCAATCCATCCAATCTCATTAAATCTTATCCTTGAGTGGCTTTTTGCCTCGGTAAGTGGTGACCATTAGTAAATAAAAAAGCCTTGAGTAAATGAAGAGGTCTTCTGGGGGATGAACAGTGGTTTTAACATATCTTATTGATGAGACGATCACTAAAGTGTCCCCACATATCATTGGACAGTGATGAAACAAAGACTGTTGGACATTCGTGACTGAACTTGGTGGGCAAGTCAGTCATAGATTGAAGTGTATTTATCCCAATTATGTTGGGCATTCGTGACTGAAACTTGGGGACATTATCTTTAAGATAAGCCCCTGAAAATCTGGGAGGGGGGTATGCTTCGGTGAATGTGAAGCCCATTCAGGATCACACCTCCTACAGATGAGACGATCACCAAAGTGTCCCACATATCATTGAATGGCGATAAAACAAAGACTGTTGGACATTCATGACTGGAACTTGGTGGACAAGTCAGGCATATACTGAAGTTTATTTGTACCAAATATGGTTTGGATTGAGAAAAGAATTGTGAATTTTATTAATGATTATATGGGTGGCATTTATTTTTTTGGGGGGGTGGGGGGTACTTTGTAATATTCATTGTCGACTGTGATTGCTCTCTTTAGTTCAGAAATAGTTTGGGTCAGTTTTGATAGACATTATCTTTGAGATAACACCTCAGAAATCTAAGGAGTTATGGTCTGGTGAGTGTGAAGCCCATTTAGGATCACACTTCTTACTGATAAGACGATCACGAAAGTGTCCCCACATAGGATTGAACGACTATAAAAGAAAGATTGTTGGACATTTATGACTGAAACTTGGTGGACAAGTCAGGAATAGATTAAAGTTTATTTGGACCAAATATGGTTGGATTCACAGATAAAAATCTGGGGGCGATGGGGGAGGTACTTTAAAGTCTGGTGAGTTTGAAGCCCATTCAAGATCACACCTATTGATGAGACGATCACCAAAGTGCCCCACTATCATTAAATGACAATAAAACGAAGATTGTTGAACATTCATGATTGAAATTTGGTGGACAAGACAAGCATGGAATGAAGTTTATTTGTACCAAATATGGTTTGATTGAAGAAAGGATTGTGAATTTTATTCACGATTCCATGTGTGGCATTTTTGGGGGGTGGGGAGGGGGAGCGGGTCACCCTGGGGCGGGTCACCCTGTATAAGTTAGGAATCTGGTACAGAAAGGTGTTTTAGATTCTTTTACTCTGAGAATAAAAAATAAAAAAGTTAAAAGTTTCCATATTTAATTCCATCTTTGATTATTTAATGTGACGCCACTCATCATATTCTTGAAATCTGTTATTGATCAGCAGCGCAACGCCAAGAGTTAGCGGCTTTCAAGTCATGGCAGCCGGTCATCTCATTGATGGAAGAATTTAATTTCCTTTTTTGTAATTATCTAGCTCAGGTTCAGTCGGCGAAGTTAGAGACGGGAGGGAGGCTGACGGACGATGCTTAAGTGATGCAGAGAGGTTGGGTTTGATGATTTTCTTGGAGAGGATTGGAAATGCTCAAATTGATTACAGAAGATGTTACCAATTCCTATTTTTGCAGATAAATTAAATTAATTAAGCAAATAAAAAAAAATTATAATAAAGAATTTCTCGAAAGATTCCTTAGGTCATATTTCCCGTTCTGAGCTGACATGATGCTTCCATATACGATGTTGCGCGCGTCTGTTTTATTAGAGAAACGAATACCAAATGTTGCAATAAAATTGTTGGTGCTTCTGTATTATTGGGGACAAATGAAATTTCCATTTTCATTTTAGAAGAGTCAGTTGAAAGGGGAGATAATTCAAACTTATTTTTTTGTTCTAACCATAACCCATGATGAAAATCCAGAGAATTAGTAAGAAAATAAATTTAAAGAAGGGTACTTATGTAGTTTACAGACCGGACTGAAATAATAACGTTATAATTTAGAAAGCCATTCTTAACATGGGAAGGTGGGGGGGGGGTCGATTAACTATTCTATACTTTCACCTAACAATTTAATAAACAGAATAGTTAGTCAACCTCTATCTCACCGATGTAAGGAGCTAAAAAGAACGAAAGATGATTATCGTAAACAAAGGACATGACTATTGGCCTTTAGTCTTGAAAAGACCAAGGCTATAGGTAAGAGGGAAAAAAGTCAGCAGGAAGAGAGTTCCACAAGCCTGCAGTTCTTGGAAAGAAGCTACTGGAATAGGAAGCTGTATTACAATGAGGTATCAAAACAGTGAATTGATGGAGACAACTAGATAAACGATTCAAACGAGCTGGAACGAAGCAAGCAGGAAATAGATAACACAATTCTGAAGAACACATGTTATAATTGTATTTATAGAAAAGACTGAGACTAGCAATATCACGTCTGTGAGAGAGAGGGTGCAGAGAAGAAGAAAGGGTGGGAGGCTAATCAAATTACAGATACGTTTTTACACCTTATCAAGAACCCTTACATAGGACCGAGATTCAGCAGCCCAAATATGACAACAATCTTTTCTTGTAGGATGTGTATAGAGTAATACATTTGACATATTATAGAGGGGAGTGTTCTTTCACCCAACACCAGTTCCCCCCCCCCCCAACAATATTGAACTAACCCGCCCACAAGCTACACTTTACATAGAAGGTAAATGAGGCCAGTATTTATTCAGCCTCTAAAGGCCAACTTTTTTTCACCATGGTAGGGACGGTGGCAACGTGGAAGTGTCAAAGCTACCCAGCAAACCGGGCTATGGTGAAAATCTAGGAGGAGTCGGAATCAGGATCTATCGTTCTCTAGTCGTCTCTGCCTCTGCATGTGACAAGCAACGACGTGTCAGGCGTTAAGGGCTTAGGGTTAGGGTTAGGGTTACGCGTGGGACTAAATAAGGGAAATTACCAATGCTACTGTGGCACCATTCCTTTGCGTGTTCTGAACCCGACTTTCCCGGACTTTGCATGCAACCGCAAAGCCATGTTCTTCTCGGTGTCGGGAATAAACACCTACAATTCTACAGGTTAACAAATAGCTGCAAGCAACACGGACGACTTCATGCAGACCAGAAAATCCTGAGGCTAACAAATAAAGAAACAAATAAATAATGTATTAACCCACCCTCCGAGTTACACCAGTAATTCTAACGTCACTGTGACGTCATTCTGACGTCACTTTACAATGTGATGAAACCAGCGGAAGGTTTGGGACGTACTGTGTTGCTTCAACCAATTTCTTTTCTCTTCTGACATTTCTGACGCCACCTGGCGGCTGACAGTCGAGTACTAGTTTCTTTTTCAAGGTCAGCCATTGCAAGAAGGGAAGAATGTGTTTAAAAAAAAAAAAAAAAATTTTTTTTTTCCATCTATTAATGCAAACTACAGCGTGCAGCTGCGAGCATTTCTGGAAGCGCCGTTTTCTTTTCTTCTTGAAATCTGAACTCGTTTCTTTTTTGAACAGAAAAGCGTCTTCATCTGATTATCATGTGAACAGAATATCATATCGAGCAAAAGAGAAATGTTTTTAAAAAGTTGATTTGGAATTCTTGAGATGAGGATTGATAATTTGTCTCATTTTGGATTAGTCATTCTCATCTTGGTTGTTCATCTGCGTCCCGTCGAACGCAGGAATCTTGATGTCAAACTCGGGAATCTGTGCGGAATTTCGAACAGAACCCTTTATTAAATCCACAGGGGTAACTGGCTCTTGTTCAGTCAGCTATGACGGGGTAGAAGTCTCAAATAATTCGCAATCAGGTGGCAGGATAAGTCTTAGGTGGTTGTCTGACTTGCTATTTCCTTTCTTGTTTCCCCTTACCACTTGAAATGGTTTTTCCAGGGACTAGAACAAGGCATGTGTTTTACTTGATAACTTTTGCATGAGGGGGTAGAAGTATACACACACACACACACATATATATATATATATATATATATATATATATATATAATTTCCCTGATGATCTGCCAAGCAAGGACCTGCTTGGTAGTGAAACACGTGTAGGTAAAAAAACTATTTAATTTGAAAATGATAAATAAATAATCTTTGAATGAAAATGTCTTTTGTGGTGTTAATTGGGCTCATGAACGGAATACTTTGGTAAGCCTTAAAAAAAATCACACACATATATATATATATATATATATATATATATATATATAAATATATATATATATAATGTGAAATATGAAAATAAACATGAAGATTATATCTTTAAATGATATCCTATCTTGAATAGTAAAAGTTCAATATACTAGATAGAACAATAGTATAAGCAGATAAGTGATGAGAATAAAAATAAGATAAAACTGCAATATTTATTAAATCATCAATTGATCAAACAAGGGTAATATGAAAAAAACTTTTTTTTTCTTTCCTTAATCCATGGATTTTCAAATATATGCTCTTATCACATGAGCAGCATTTACTGTAATGCAAACATTTGAAAATATAAAAATATAAAACATAAAAATACAAACACTTAAAAAAATGTAAAATATGCAAAGAAAATCATCACCATTGAAGAAGCGTAGAAAAGTTTGTTGTATACAGATACAGATATATATATATATATATATATATATATATATATATATATGACAAATTTATTTCTTTTTTCTTTTTTTCCAATTAATTTCGAAGGAGACCTCCATCATCAGAGATATATTTTAACTCTTTTTTTTTTTTTATAAAATAAACAAACTTTTACTTTTGTTTATAGGTAAGACGTCCTGGGTTGGTGTGACGCATTTGTCACGCATTGTTAAAAGGGCTTCTATCGTCATTTTATTACTTTTCATGCAATGCTTAAAAAAAAAGAACAAACAATATCTAAAAGAATATATATATATATTCATATATATATATATATATATATAGTTATTCATTTTGGTACAGAAAAATAAGTACAACATTCGTACCGTCGGTTTCAAGCACAGAAGTACTTCGCCATTCGGCTTTCTTCAGCTTCTGTTGTCATATATATATACATAAGTACATATTTATAAGTACACATACACACATATATACACAAATAAATACACATTGGTCTTTGTTATAGAGTGGATGATAGTAATTTGATGGCCTTCATCTCCCTATCATCCCCGCTTCTCTTCATCCAATGAAATCAAAAATTGTTTAATTACCAAAATCAAACTAAATTTAAGCTAATTATTTCAGTCCGTATTTTCGCAATTGCGCGCTGATTTGACCTTATCTTGTGTCGATTATTTTGGCATCGGCACTTTCAAGAACTGCACTCGTCTTTCTGCTGTGAGTTGTGCTTCCTGCCAAGAGGCAGACATTTACCAAAATATTGGTAACAGAACTCGTTCATAAAGATTTCGGCAAGATTTTTCACAATTTGCTTCAATTTTATTTTATTTTTTTTTTTTTGCTTTTTTTTTTTTTTTTTTTAATAAAGAAAACTAAAAATAAAATCCGGTTATGAAAAGTTGAACAAGTTTCTTTGCCTCGAAGTCTTCTTTTTTTTTTTCTTTTAAATTTTTTTTTTTTCATTTTTTTTTCTTCCTTTGAGCTGACATTCTCGTTTTCGTGTTTTGGGATGTGACATATTGCCAAGATTCCCAAAAGAAAGTCTCGTTTCCAAAATTAAGTCAAATGTAATGTGGGAATATCTGAATCGTAAAACTTTCCGAAAATTTTTTTTTTCAAAATTGGGTATAGAGAGGGAGGAGGCAAACAAGAAAAAGCTAGATAGAGAGAGGTAGAGAGATAGAAGTTTAAATTTTATAAATTCCTAGTTATAACTACCCGGCGTTGCCCGGTAGTGATCTTTGCTACATTTCTTGTTGTTTTTTAATCTATGCCTTTTCTTTCTTCAAAAATATTACTTGTTTTTCCAATCAAAATAAAATAACCCTGTATGGACAACTACAGAGTTATGTCTATTTTTTAAAGATGGCGGCCATTTGAAAATAATTCCGACCCGGAAAAAGTATTTTCTGGAAAGAATTAAATCGAATTACATTTTATTTTTCTTAACAATATGATGCAACGATTTCCAAAAAGAACTGACAAATATTGATTGTGTGAGAAGAAACCTATTGATGACAAAGAAACAATAAATAGACTTACTTTACTGTATATATAGATTATTATTTGTTCAAATCAAAGGAAATTAACTCTGTATAGACGAATACACAATTACGTACATTTGTTAAAGATGGCGGCCGTTTGAAAATAGTTCTGATCCGGCCAAAATATTTTCTGAAAATAATTAAATCAAATTATATTTTATGCTTTCTTAACAACATGCTGCCACGATCTACAATGAAAACTAACAAACCATGATCGAATATTGATTTTGTAGGAAGAAAGCTATCGATGACAAAGAAACAATAAAGAAACTGATTTTACTTTATATATTAGATTATTTTTTGTTCCAATCGAAGGAAAGTAAATATGTATGTACGAATATTTATTAAAGACAGCGGCCATTTCAAAATAATTCTGACCTGGACAAAGTATTTTCTGGACGAAATAAAATAGAATTCGATTTTATTGTTTTAAACAACAGGCTGCAACGATCCCCAAGAAAAACTGATGGATAAGAATCAAATATTGATTTTGTAGTAAGAAAGCTATCGGTGACAAAGAAACAATAAAGAAACTGATTTTACTTTATATATTAGATTATTTTTTGTTCCAATCGAAGGGAAGTAAATATGTATGTACGAATATTTATTAAAGACAGCGGCCATTTCAAAATAATTCTGACCTGGACAAAGTATTTTCTGGACGAAATAAAATAGAATTCGATTTTATTGTTTTAAACAACAGGCTGCAACGATCCCCAAGAAAAACTGATGGATAAGAATCAAATATTGATTTTGTAGTAAGAAAGCTATCGGTGACAAAGAAACAATAAAGAAACTGATTTTACTTTATATATTAGATTATTTTTTGTTCCAATCGAAGGGAAGTAAATATGTATGTACGAATATTTATTAAAGACAGCGGCCATTTCAAAATAATTCTGACCTGGACAAAGTATTTTCTGGACGAAATAAAATAGAATTCGATTTTATTGTTTTAAACAACAGGCTGCAACGATCCCCAAGAAAAACTGATGGATAAGAATCAAATATTGATTTTGTAGTAAGAAAGCTATCGGTGACAAAGAAACAATAAAGAAACTGATTTTACTTTATATATTAGATTATTTTTTGTTCCAATCGAAGGGAAGTAAATATGTATGTACGAATATTTATTAAAGACAGCGGCCATTTCAAAATAATTCTGACCTGGACAAAGTATTTTCTGGACGAAATAAAATAGAATTCGATTTTATTGTTTTAAACAACAGGCTGCAACGATCCCCAAGAAAAACTGATGGATAAGAATCAAATATTGATTTTGTAGTAAGAAAGCTATCGGTGACAAAGAAACGATACAGAAACTGACTTTACTTTATATATTAGGTTATTTTTGTTCCAATCAAAGGGAAGTAAATATGTATGTACGAATACAGAGTCAACTCTATTTATTAAAGACGGCAGTCATTTCAAAATAATTCTGACCTGGACAAAGTATTTTTTGGAAGAAATAAAATAGAATTCGATTTTATTGTTTTTAACAACAGGCTGCAACGACCCCCAAGAAACACTGACAGATAAGAATCAAATATTGATTTTGTAGTAAGAAAGCTATAGATGACAAAGAAGTAAAAAAGAGATCGACTTTACTTTATATATTAGAAGGATTTAAGTGTTGATTCGTCTTTTGAGATTCGCATTTCTCAACCTGTGTTAGCTTGGCCTTTTGGCCAAGATCAAAGTGTAGTATCTGTTCCGATGGATACTGCACCCCATAGACTGGTATCGTCTTGGCCTTCGGGGCTTGATTCCGCCGGTCTATGGGTTTGTCCTGTGCAGTTCTAGGAGGTCCACCTTCCCAGGCTTCGCTTCCCCTTTTTGGGGAGGAGTAAGTTTATTACTTACTGCCTGAGGCGCCCCTACCGGGGAATGCCGACGGGGCTGCCCAGGCAATTTTTAATGGCCAGAGTGCTCACCTTCTCGGGCGCTGGCTTTTTAAGTCCCACTTTCCTGACCCGACCTTGGGTCACATCTTACCTGGTGGGAGTAAGATAAAACTGGCCTTGTGCCTAACCTCCTAGAAAGAAGGTAAATTAATACTCTTCCACTACTTTTACTTACTACTGAGTGACCACTTATCAACACTAAAAACACTCAAAGATAATGGTTAATGAGATGGAGAGATTGACAAAAAAATGATGATGAATACTACGAGAGGATTGAAAATCTCCACATACCACTCATTCAAAATAACAGCCTAATGTAATAAAAATTTAACTCGACCGGTATTCACATATGGGCGTCAATATTATGTATGCGCAAGGTAAACTCCTAAACTAATTAACTTATTATGAAGAAACACAGTGAGTAACGTCAGCACATTATTATTTTTTTTTAATAAATTTTACCATTTAGGAACTGTGTCGACCGAAACCGATCCCCTCCCCAAAAAACTAAAAATTAAAATTTAAAATTTAAAACTAATACTGATATATACACTAGCAGGGCTACCCGGGGTTACCCGGGCTAAAAGTGTAACATATTTCTATTAAAACTTCTATCTCTCTACCTATTTCTATCCGTCTCTCTATCTTTTTCTCGTTTCCCCCTCCCTCTCCACACCCCGCTTTCTCCTCCGCCAGGCCCATTCTTTTCCATGGACATACACATGGACAACTCTCCTTTATTTTGATTCCTTGAATAATAAGGGAAGTAACCTCTTGCTTAAAAATCAGTTATTAGATGAAAATGCCTGAAAACCGCCCCCCCCCCCCCCCGATAAAATATGTTTAGGGTCAAAGAATTAATCATTTTTTCTAAATTTTAGATATTATTCATTCCGTGCAACGCTGATTAATAATATACCAACTTTGTTGGTGTTTGTACTGTAGTTCTGGAGTTTTAGTTGAACATACACACACATACACACAGACAACAAAGAGGCTTCACTACAATGGCTCAAAAGTGGCAATTTTCTGTTCGATGAGGAACAGATACTAATAGCTGCACAAGACCAAGGCCTACTTACAGATGGATTTAAGAAAATAGCTGGCCTGACCAGTGCAGATTCTGCAATTCGACCATTGAAAGTCCAAGCCATCTAATGTTTGGATGCAAGATCCTTTTGGCTGATGGTCATTACACTGCCCGCTACAACAAAGTATGTAAATACCTACATTGGAAGATCTGCGGAGAGATGCAGCTTGAAAGATCACTGAACATGTGGGAACATGATCCCTCACTCATAACATCGAATGGAAAAGTGATAGTGTTCTATGATAAAGACATACAGGCGGGCAGATACATAAAAAACAAGGCCATCAAACCAGACATTGTCATCTGGAACAAACCAGAAAAAACTGCTCTCATCATTGATGTAACCGTCCCAAATGACTATGGCCTTAATAGAGCCGAACGGGAAAAAATAACAAAATATCAAGATCTCAAAAATGATTTTAAAATAACATGGTCCCTCGATGAAATAAACATCATACCAGTTGTAGTGGGGGCAACTGGCCTAATGAAAAAAAAAAATCTAAGAAAATACTTAGAAACAATCCCGGGAAACCAAACTGTAGGGAAGTACAGATAGCAGCCGTAAAAGGAACAACATCTATCCTTAAGAGAGCCCTCGAATATAAATTTTAGTCAAGGAAATCAAGTGTTAGCCTCAAGAGGGGCCCCTTGATCTCTTTAAATAAACTAAATTAAAATGATAAAAAAGACAACTTCCAATTATAGAATAGATATGCATATTACTTATACCCGTTCTGGGACGAGTATTTTGCTAGTATATTACATATAATATAATTGGCATAGAATTATTGAAAGTACTTTGAATTCTCTGACATATCGATTTTTATAACAGACAAACAAACAAACAAGCAAACTTTCAATATATATATATATATATATATATATATATATATATATATGTATATAATCGGCCTAGAATTAATGGTCACATAATTCGAATGGGAAGAATGAGAAGATGAAAAGCATCGTACTTGACCCTAGAATAAATTGCTGCGTGTACGACGACGCACAGGAGAGGAACCATTCTACAAGTGATTCTGCCTTCGTTATCAATTATAGCAGATAATCCGCATAGACTCCCACGTAATAATAATAACCATTGCCAAATTAGAGGCATTTCTTTGCCTGCAGATGGTATGGCATCATCGCAGACAACCACCAACATCGCCACGACAAATGATGCAACTATTAGCATCACCATCACCAATAAGAGAGAAATGCTTTCAAGTAATCCGGATTATATATAGAGAGATAGATAGATAGATTGATATAGTGGGACAGATAGATAGATAGATAAATAGATAGATAGATAGATAGATAGATTGATTGATATAGTGAGATAGATAGATAGATAGATAGATAGATAGATAGATAGATAAATAGATAGATAGATAGATAGATAGAAGGATGAAAAGGAATTAGAAAAAGGACGGAGGCAGATCTTTTTTCAATTCAGTTGCTCAATGCAAGGTATATTCCGCAAAAAAGCAATTTATTAAATTAATGTTTTCCTTAAGCCAGGCTTTTCAAAGATCAACATCTTATCAGAGGAAATTGCTGGGATAGATAAGTTGGCGAAGAGCCAAGATTTAAAATCTCAAAAAGTAAAACAAAGATTGTAGGGGGAAAAAACAAGGCAAAAAGCTGCCCGAATGCAAGCAAGTGTCCGATTGTAAAAAAAATCCGGTGTCAAAAAGTCCAGCAGAGAAAGTGGTTTGTAGGTAGGCCGTTAGAAGGCACAAGAAATAAATTGAGAGGTTTCAAAGTTAAACTCCAGAAACCAACGTCTTCAGGTGCGGCCAAAATAGATACAATCCAGAGGGTAAAAAGTCCAATAGAGGGTTCGTTCGTGGATGCAACAAGGCTCAGTGATGGCTTATATTTCCCACCTCACGAATTACTGAGCCTTGTTGCATCCACGAACGAACCCTCTATTGGACTATTTTTATATATATATATATAATTTTCCAACGAATGCTGAGTCTGCGATATCTTGATTTAGTTAGTATCTCTGGGAATTTAAACTGCATTTTCTTTTCCTTTTTTCTTTTGGTTAAAATGACTCAAAGCTTCTTTAGACTATATATTGGGTATTTAGATCTGTATGGCTAGGTTTCCTTCCTCTTATCTACTTGCCTATCTGGTACCTAAGGTACTTAAGCTTTTTATTTTTATTTTTTTCAATGCAACTTTTATTCCTATATAATTGTATTGCTAGCTAGCATATCGCAGAATGGTTCTTGTGTGTAGTGTTTGGATAGTATTATCATTATTGTTATAATTAATGTTATTTGATATGCAAATTACCATATCACACGGTTATCTTAAGGGTAATATTATTATTATTATTATTATTTATTTATTTATGTATATATTAGTGAAATTTGAGCTGAATTATTTCTACACTTGATTATTGGGGAATGGTCGTTTGATCAGTACCATTGGAGAGCCATGAATATTATAACTGTCCTGTTTTTAAATCATCGAAACAGTTACATGGTAAACAGCTGATGATCCCCGTTTTAATATTTCATGCTTAACTTAAGGTCCCCTGTTTTTTGTTTCGCTGTTAGATACTTAAATCCCCTTTTTTTTGATGAATTTTCCAACGAATGCTAAGTCTGCGATATCTTGATTTGGGAATTTAAACTGCATTTTCTTTTCTTTTTTCTTTTGTTTAAAATGACTCAAAGCTTCGTTAGACTATATATATATATATATATATATATATATATATATATATATATATATATACATAAAAAACATTATATATATATACTAGTAGAATACGCGTCGAAGTACCGGTATAAGCAATAAATATGGTATTAGTCGTAAATTTTAATGTTTTTTCTTTCATATAGGGTATGGTACTGTTTCGGTGGTAAAGTTTACAAAAAAAAAAAATCTACCCACGTTCCTCACCCTGTTGTCTAGAATATATATTGCATAATTCATAATGATAAGTGGAATAGGTTAGTATTTTTCCCAGATCATAAATTTTGATGTAGAGCAATTCTTTTCTCTATTAAATTTTCTAACTTATTTTAAAAGCTTTGGGGCAAGTGCGAGTTTGGGTAGCTGCATCCCCTAAATGGTAAAGTTTACCAAAATATATTTTGGCCATGTTATTCATCGGGTTGCCCAAAATATATATTTCAAAATTCATAATGATCGGTTCATCAGTTTAGCCTATACAACGAAATATATAATCGAACTTTATATATATGCTACGAAGCAGCATTCACCCTAGCTGGGTTGAACCGGCTTCCTTCGAATAAGCAAGTTTCTCAAGAATATCAAATTCACAATATACATATATATGTATATTATGGAAATCGCTCAAGACAAGGTACGAAGCCACTTGATGTAAGGAGATAACAAGAACGAAATATGATTATCCTAAAGACAGGAGATGCCTATTGGCTTTAGTCTTGAAACGACTAAGGCTATAGTTAGGAGGAAAACAGGCAGCAGGAAGAGAGTTCTACAAGCCTGCAGTTCTTGGAAATAACTTACTGGAATAGGAAGCTGTATTACTATGAGGTATTCACACAGCGAATAGATGGAGCCCACTAGAGTAACGAGTCAAACCAGATGGAACAAAGGAAGCAGGCAATAGATCAGACAATTCTGAAGAACACATACATTAACAGTATTTATAGAAAAGACTGAGACTAGCAACATCACGCTGTGAGAGAGAGGGTGCAGAGAAGAAGAAAGAGTGGGGCCAATCAAATTATAGATACCTATTTGCGCCTTATCAAGAACCCTAAAATGTGACAGAGATTCACCAACCCAAATCTGACAACAGTACTCCATATATGGTCTGATAGTAGATTTATAGAGATAGAGAATAGGCTCATGTATGAGAAAGTGTTTGGAGCGACAGAGAGAACCGACTTTACGAGAAGCAGAAAGAGCAGTGGATCTAATATATGAACTCCAAGAAAGATTTTTTATGAGAAAGATAGACCAAGAAGTTTTAGAGTCGATTTCTCCTCAAGAGTGGAGCCATCCATGAGAATCTCAGGAGGAAAAGGGACACGCCTACGATTGAAAGACACAAACTGAGTCTTAACAGTATTAAACGAAATCAGCCATTTCGTACCCTAATCCACATCTGAACCCAGGTCAATTTCTATAACAGCTGCATATTTCAACTGATCCAGGTGAGATGGGCGAGAAGCAACACCAGAATAGAGAGTGGTATCAGCGACATAGATGTTAATTTTCTAGATAATATTCTCTGGAAGATCGTTTATATCAGGGGTGGAACGTAATGGGTGAACATTTCAGATTCATGCGAGTAGTATTTTTTTTGTGTTCATTTATACATAAATAACACTAAACAATCAAACATTTTGAACATTTTGTATGAGTCAGTGTAGCCATATCGAGGGGATCTTATTGAGTCAGGGTTTACTTGTAGGGTTAAGTAACCACATGCCAGGTTGTCCTGACAAACCCCATGTACAAAGAGACTGTAAACACTTAATGACAATGTCTTGGAG
>OY744548.1:54371531-54386531 GCA_963556195.1 Sepiola atlantica
CCATCTTAGGACGTATTACACTCGGCAGAGCTAATTCCATTATCCATGAGAGTATCCATTAGATCAATCACGTTCACTTTACGTTAAACATCTTATACCAAATAATTAGGTTGTAGCGTTTATTTTATCTTTTATCTTTCTAGTGTATTGGTCATTTTTTTTTCTTTTTGCAATAATATTGTGGGATCTGTGTTCATGCCAGACATGAATAAAAAGCTAAACCTTTTTTATTTATAACTTGACGAATTATGTGTTAAATATCGTGTCTGGGGTAGCGGGCATAATATTTGATCAGAAGAAATAAAACCCGGATGATTAACATAGACACCCACCTGGCCGGAAGAATAAACATCCGGTGATTTGATGAAGAGACACCTGCATACACCCATCACTAAATAAACAGTAAAATGGATGGAAGCAACGCCCCATAAGGGAGGGGGTCATTGAGTGCATAGGTGAAGTCCCTTATGGGTAAATTAATTAAAAAAAATTTTTTTTGCAATAATATTGTGAGATCTGTGTTCATGCCAGACATGAATAAAAAGCAATAAATTGACGAATTATGTGTTAAATATCGTGTAGCGGACATAATATTTGACTGGAAGAAATAAAACCTGGCTAATTGACACAGACACCCACCTGGCCGGAAGAATAACATCCGGTGATTTGATAAAGTGCAACGGTCGCCTGCAGACACAGCAGATAGAATTACACCCGTCGCTGGTAAGCCCTCATTCGCCCATAGCTCATATAGCACAAATCACACTCAGCCATATTACTTATCAGACTGACCTTGTATGTTTTTCAGTTAATTGGAAAGTAAACTCTGAAAAAATTGACTAGTTTTATTTGTGTCTCTGCTTGATCTTCGATAAACAAATTTCCCTCCAATAAAAAAAGAGATGAACTGAGCAAATATATGACTGTTGGTACTCTCCATTTTATTGTTTTTTATTGATAAATAAATTTTGACTAGAACAAAATTGTCTCAAAGAATTAAACATCTTTGACAATAGTTTTTTGTTTTTTCAGACATAAAATTTCTTTCACAACATTTTGTAGGAAATAATTCTTTTTAAGACTTTTATTGAAAAAACAATTATTTATTTATTCTTTCTTGGTGTTCAGACTTGTGTTTTGTCCAATTAAATTCTAAATGCCATGTTTTAATTTAGACAAGAGACGACAACTGAAGGGTTTCATCACTTTTATAATAATGCAAGGGGACATAATCGAGTCTCCGTTTTCTTTTTTTTTTCTTTCATTTATTTAACGCCATTTTTCTTGTCCAAGGGTCAGACGTTTTTTATATATTTCGTGAACTCACTCTCCAGTCATCATGGGTCAGCTAGTCAACTGGGAGGTGACGGTGGTTAAGTGGATATCGACACGGACTGTAGACCTAGGTGTTCCAAGTTCGAATCCAGTCGGTTCCACAGTACCAGTTTCACTTAGGGATGTTGGCAACCTTCTCGTGGTCCTTCCCGTAAGTACCCGATGTCTTTCCAGAAAGATTTCTAACTAGAAAAACATCGGGGAAACTAATGCCAACACCAGAATCATCTGATTCACACGAAAGAAAGAAGAAGCGAGTCAACTGTCTCTAAATTCTACTCTGTACGGTTTTCTCGAATCACTTACTTTCAAGTTTTCTTTGACTAGTCAAACTTCCTGCGATTCTAGACATCCATGCTTCTGCAACGGTTTATCCAGGAGGATGAACGTTCCACATGACCATACCAGCATAACCTATTCGTCTTTAACCCTTAAATGCTTTATTTTTTTATATTGGTTTTAAAAGAACTTTATCATCGAAGATACTGATTACCTATTTAGCGGGTGTGCTGATGCAACATCATACTAATACCTACTCACACTTGTCAACAAGCTCGTTGCAGATGTGAAACAAGTTGCAATTTGACATGTTTTCGTTGACTATTGTATTAAATAGGTATTGTGTTGGAATGTGTCATATTTGATACAAAAAGCATTTAAGGGTTAAGATATTCCTTGGTTTTGGGATTGAGTTATATTTAAAACAAAAAGCACTTAAGAGTAAAGGCAGATGTAGTGCTTTAAGCAAATACTTTGACCTAATGTGGTGGGTTTGGTCAGATTTCACATTGCAGATCAATCTGGTCATGGATCTGTCATTGTGCTGCAATCAGGCAAGAGAGGATCAATTCTTTGATCCCAATATATTATCTGGATGGCGACTCATCACAAACAGCTAGAGCAAGGGCGGCCAACCTCCGGCCCACGGGTCACATCCGGCCCGCGAAGGCTTAGCGTCCGGCCCGCCACCCTGCTATGCTTTATTATTGCAATCCGGCCCGCGGACCTCCCAGTAAAACTCATATCATTTTGTGACATAGACGTAAAAGTAGGTTTCAATTAAGATTTACAGTGGGATGAAAATGTATGAATGTCAGTGAGCGATGATGCATGTATATTTCATTTTTCTTTAACTATTAATTTCAAATCCTTCGCCTGAGAGAAAAAGAGAAAGAGAGAGGCAAAGAGGAAACGAGAGACGAGCAAAGGGCATGAAACAAAGAACTTATGTGAGGTGTGTTAAAACGAATGCTGGATCAATTTGCTACTTCCCCCATCATTATTTTTATGATTCCAAAATAGCTCTTCATCGGCGCCTTTTATAACATCACATACAGAAGTCTCCTGAGAAAAAAATATCATACTTGTAGAGTGTTCAATGCAATTTTTGCACATTTTATTCATGTAAACAAAATATAGTAATTCTGAGATTTCGTTTTTCACTCTGGCCCGCAATCTCCTTCCAAAAGTCTCATTAGGCCCTCACTCTGAAAAGGTTGCCTGCCCCTTGGCTAGAGTATTGTTGTGTAGATGACACATAGCAGTTGTTCATTCTCTCTCCTTTACTTTTTTGTTGTGATTAACAGACGAATCTAAAATATTTCAGTGTGACTGACTGACGAAAATGCCAGTTTAAACTTACGAGAAACAGACTAATGGAGAGTCTGAGTGACCAACAGCCAAACGGGTCTCTCATAAAGATACCTCGTGTTATGGTGGATCAACACTCCAATCCCAGTAGACGGCTATTTACTTAATGACCGCTACACACTTTAGCAAAATATGTAAAATTTTGTAAAAATATGTTACATTTTTTAAGATGGATAGAGAGATAGAGAGAGAGAGAGAGAGGGAGGGAGAAGGATAGAGAGATAGATAGACAGACAGATAGAGAGAGAGAGAGGGGAATGGGGAAACAGAGAGCGAAGCATACATGATTATAGATATACTGATATAGAGAAATGGATATATATATATATATATATATATATATATATTTTTGATGTAATTTAAATGTTGTTGAATATGGCAGACAACTTATGTCTGGATATCCTTGTGTGGATCCTTTCCATTTGCCGAATTAAGATTTTTGTTTTGGTGGGGAATTGGCCGATGAATCTGTCATAACTCTAGACGTCCCAAGTACTTTCAGGCGCATCCGGGTCCATCTTCAAGGGAATCAGGTAAAGACCATGCTGTTAATGTCAGTATTAATAGGTAGTTTTGGCGGGAATTATATTATTGTTTGTTTGGTTTTGATATAGAAGGCTTCTAATATACATCAAAACAAAATTTAAAAAAACAGCCATTAACAGAATTAACTTTAACACGAGCGATATAATTCTTAAATGTTTTTAGTTCTAAATTTAGTTGCGTATTAATAATATAATTCCCTTGAAGCATGAAAACTTTTGCTTAAATGACTGGATTCGGCATTTAAGGGTTGATATGCCATAAAACAAAACAACCAAGCAACCAAACATTTTCCCGCCGTGCTAGGGAGATAAATAGATCCCATGTGAATGCTAAACTATTTTGTCTTTTTATTATTCTTAAAGATGATTTCTTTGTTTGTGTCCATTTGTTAGTCAACACACACTGTTTGCACAGTTCCCTTTGAATAACTGTTCCATCCCAATCATGTGTGCCCTTTTTTCCCCCTCATGCTCATTTATTATATTGATTAACTGTTTTATATTGTTTTTGTTTTTTTTAAGTAATTTATTAAATCAATTTTAACCTTCGCATAAGTAGTTTGGATGCTATTTTAAATTATTATTTTTGGCTGTTCTCATGAGATATTCTGTTTCTTTCATCAGATGTCCTCTTTGCAACAATTCTCACATCATTCGGTCTGCATTTAGATTAGTTATTGTTACAATCAGAGTATCTGTTGTATGCATGGGTAAAATATAGTCTCGATAAATTATTTCGATTCATAGATCATCTACAAAAAGGTTAAATACAGGGTACCTCCCCCAAAGAATACGCCCGGGCAATGTCGGATCTGGACAGCTAGTACATATATAGAGAAACAGTGAATTATGAATAAAATTCACAATCATTTCAGCAATCCAACTATGTTTAGTACAGATAAACCAGTCTATGCCTGACTTGTCCACCAAGTTTCAGCCATGAATATCCAACAGTTAAAGATACTTAGATGAATCAAATTGATGGATAACAATTTACTTACAATAGATTTCCATCTTTTTTTGCTAATTTGTCAGATATGATCCAAGGGTTGTAAACTATTGGACTAAATCCTTAAATGTCGGACAAGAATTCTGGTGTGGGTCACGTGACGAATATGAAGAGGTTTTGGAGAATGTGTGACAGATGCCAAACTGGGGCTTGGAGAGCGTCACCTTTGACCTCAAAGGAAAATTCCCTTTCGGTTGTCACTGTCTTGTGCGAATCGCGGCATCGACCAGTTTACAATCGGCAAGAATGATCTCAGTTCGGAATAAGTCAGGCGAGAACTCCATTGTCCTCCGCTCCGGATACAGAAGAAATTAGACAGACAGATCAAAGTTAATGGACTACATATCGCAATCGAATTGGAGTCGGACAGGATTCGGACAGGAGTCGGACACATTGTAGGAGATTCATTGATTTAACACAAGATCCACAAAGAAACGTTTCGGACGAAGAAGAAACCACATATGACAAAACAGACAATTAACCTCAAGAAGACTGAATTAATCATGGGGGAGTGGTTCTGAACAAATTGAAATGTACCGTATAAACTATAACTACAAAGAAATAAACAAAAATGGCAACATTTAAATTTTCGATGATTTTTTGTGAGTTCTTCGTTATCTATATTAATATAAGATAATTGTTTACTTGTATATATGCGTGCGTGTATGTGTGTACAAGTGTGGGTATGTTTGTACTGGTATGTGTGTGTATGTATGTGTGTGTGTGTGTGTACTGGTGTGGATATGTTTTTATTGGTATGTGTGTGGACATGTGCCTATGTGTGTGTAGGTTTGTGTGTACCGGTGTGGGTATGTGGGTACTTGCATGTGTATGTATGTATGTGGATATGTGCGTATGTGTAGGTGTTGGTATTGTGCACTGGTGTGGGTATGTTTCTACTGATATGTGTATGTATGTATGTATGTATGTGGATATGTTTTTACTGGTATGTATGTGAGTATGTACCTATGTGTGGGTATGTGTGTACTTGTATGTATATGTTTTTACTGGTATATGTGTGTATATATGTATGTGCGTATGTGTTAGTGTGAGTATGTATGTACTAGTATGTGTGTTTATGTATGTATGTGGATATGTGCCTATGTGTTTTCATTGGTATGTGTGTACTGGTATGGGCATGTTTTTACTTGTATGTGTGTGTATATATGCATGTGGCTACATGTGTATGCGTGTGTGTAGGTGCATGTTTATTGGTACATTAGTATGTATGAGTGTGGTTATATGTTTACTGGTGTGTGTGTGTATGAATAGGTCTGGTTATGTATTTACTTGTCTGTGTGTTTGTGTGGATGTAGGTATTTTTTACTAATGTTAATGTGAGTATGTGGGTATGTGTTTATTGGTTTGTGTGTATGTGTGAGTGAGTGCGGGAGGTTATGTGTGGAGGGTATTTGTTTATACGTGTGTGTAGATGTGTGTATGTGTTTCTATATCCACTACCTTTTGTCCTTTAGACCTAGGCACGTGAAATTTAGTAGAAATCATCGTCTATCTAAGCAGTTTACCTAGTATATGACTTCGAAGTTATTACTCTGCAATAAAGTTTATATTTATTTGCTACGATCGTGTTGAATACTAAATCCTTTTGGCTAAGATCAAAGTGTAGTATCTGTTCCGATGGATACTGCACCCCATAGACTGGTATTGTCTTGGCCTTCGGGGCTTGACTTACGCCGGTCTATGGGATTGTCCTGTGCAGTTCTAGGAGGTCCACCCTCCCAGGCTTTGCCTCCCCTCTTTGGGGAGGAGTAAGTTAATTGCTTACTGCTTGAGGCGCCCCTACCGGGGAATGCCGACGGGGCTGCCCAGGCAATTTTTGATGGTCAGAGTGCTCACCTCTCGGGTGCTGGCTTTTCAACCCCCACTTTCCGACCCGACCTTGGGTCACATCTTACTTGTGGGAGTAGGATAAAATTGGCCTTGTGCCTAACTCCTGGAGAGGAGTAAATAAAACTAAATGTGTTACGAGTAGAGCAAATACTTTTCTCAGAAGAAACTGGTATATTGCAACGTTTGGTGTTGCCAGTGTACGCTAAATAACTAATGATTTTTGGTCATGGTAAAATCAAACAAATTGATGAAAGATCCATATGTGTTACAAACGTGTTCGATTCTTTCTCGAATCATCTTCAGGTGTTGATGACAAAAATAAAATAAAAGCTTTTTAGTCGATATTTTCATCAATTTGTTTGATTTTTACACGAAAAAACCATTAGAAAAATTGAAAAGATAAAAACGGTATAACCAGACAGAAGAGTTCTGTTAGTTTTAATAATGTTTGTATATATATATATATATATATATATATATATATATATATATATATATATGATTATTTTTATTTACACAGACATGTACAAAATCTGCGATACTGGCATGTTGATGTTATCGATCAACAGCTATTATAAACTGAGATCTCATCAGGGAGAGTTAGAATCCGATCTTAACCGTAGATCATATTTGGAAAGAATGAAATGGAGAAAAAAGAAAAGAAATTCAAGATTTAAATTAGGAAAGTCACGTGGTTAGGACCGTTAAGAATCAAAATCAAAAAAATAATATATATATATATATATAGTGTTCGAATCATATATATATATATATATATATATATATATATATGATTCGAACACTTTTTTTGAATAAGAGAATTAATTCAATGGAAGTAATTTACTCCTCTCCAGGAGTTAGGCACAAGGCCAGTTTTTATCCTACTCCCACAAGTAAGATGTGACCCAAGCTCGGGTCGGAAAGTGGGGGTTGAAAAGCCAGCGCCCGAGAGGTGAGCACTCTGACCATCAAAAATTGCCTGGGCAGCCCCGTCGGCATTCCTCGGTAGGGGCGCCTCAAGCAGTAAGCAATTAACTTACTCCTCCCCAAAGAGGGGAGGCAAAGCCTGGGAGGGTGGACCTCCTAGAACTGCACAGGACAATCCCATAGACCGGCGTAAATAAAGCCCCGAAGGCCAAGACAATACCAGTCTATTCAATGGAAGTGACTTTTGTTTAGATGTCTGGCATTTAACAGCCACACACACATACGAGAGCGTGGGCGGTTGTTGGGCAACAACATGTTTATACGTACATCTACATCACACTCGCATATGCACGTAGGTGTGATTTTGGCGACAGTAAACTTGACGGAAACATAGAATTTTATAATTGAACATTTTCGCAACACAATAGTGATTGTTTCCTCTCTTAATTACTTAGTAAGGCCATAACGTTGTATCGCACAGTTGGCCATTGCCGCCAAATGATGACGGCAGTCTATGCTGCCATCGTTTATGTTGTGTCTGCGATGGAAGGAGGACAGTGGTTTGTCAAAAAAAAAACTGAGGTCAGCCCAAACCCGGAAACGCTTGGTTGTAAACAAATAGTCAGGCCAGTCGACTTTTCAGTGTCACCGTCTATGCAGATGAGCCAATCACTGACGGCATTTGCGAAATATGAGCACAATATAAGTGGCTGATATTTGGCTTTTAGCCTTGTCGTCTTCTGCATTTTGTTCTGCGTATGTCACGTTGATGTACTGGTGATTCCCTTTCATGACATCTTGTTCGTGTTTCCGGTGATGCTGTTGTTTTCGTCCCTTGCGTCTGTTGTTCCTGTTACCACTGGATAATATTATAAAAGATAGCAATAGTAATAGTAGTAGTAGTAATACTAGTAGTGGTAGTAATAGTAGTAGTAATATTAATAGTAGTAGTAGTAGTAGTAGTAGTAGTAATAGTAATAGCAGTAGTAGTAGTACTACAACTATTAGTAGTATCAGTAGTCGCATTACTATAATTCTAATTGATTCCCCCATCCATAAGATACATACAGAGTTATCTCGTTTTTTTTAAGATGACGGCCATTTGAAAATAATTCTGAACTGGACAAAGTATGTTCTGATAGGAATAAAATCAAATTAATTTAAATATTTATATCGGTAGTTTATTAGAAGGTTATAAAAATACAGGGATATATCGGTTGTTGTAAGAAAGAAAACTTGACAACACGGCGTATATTTTTTTAAAATCAAATCTTACTTGCTTTTAGTTTTCCTCCTCAATCACCAGTGTTATGTGACAGCGGAATTTCACGATATTTCGTAGATGTACCTCTTTGTCAAGTATTTTTATTTGTTTGCCCAATGTAGTCTCTCTGTCACGTGCTTATATTCGATGACTCCTAGGTATTCCGGTTTGTCATTCCTGTCCATTTCTTATGTAACCCAATTGGAAGACCTGGATGCGCTAAATCAAACAAATGTAATTCATCCAAACGACGCAGTAATAGCCTTCATACCACTTTCTGTGACGTATGCAGTTCAGGTCTGCAGACTGTACTTTTTTCTTTTTACTTTTATTCACGCCAAACAAGACACATTCCCACTGAGATGTAAAGGGCTACGATGATTAGGGGCCAGATTTATAAGGGGCCATCCTAAGTGGTAGTTGTGTAGTAAAATGTTTGTTCAGGGAGCAGGGAAGGAATTCCACGTCCAAAGACAAGTGGTCCAAGGAAAGAAGCTATCCGAGTGGAAAGTTTTCCGGCATCTGGGGACCTCTATAGTGAAGAGGTGGGATTTCGCTGCTAGTCGGGGTTGTTAGGGTAGTTCACGTTGAATGCAGTGCAAATGCAGTAAGTTCATCAGAGCACTTTCCATGAAAACAAGCATAGGGATGCAACACTGTCGCGATGGGACAGAGGCTGGAGCTTGGTAGACAGTGCGGGACCTATTCTTCACCTCGTAAAGTACAACACCTTGTCGCACGCATATGGAATGGGGTTGGTTTCCACGCTCATTTACAAGGAGCGGCTTCTGCAGCTGAACCTACCCACACTTGAACAGCAAACCCTAACCCAAACCCTAACCCTATATCTAACCCTAACCTGCACAGCGATATAATCCCAACATACAACACCACGAAAGGGAAAGTCGACCTACCTCTTGATGATTTTCTTTCATTTCGACACCATACTGAGTTCTTCGTAGTCACATGTACAAGCTGTGCTGTCAACCATTTCGGTTCAAAAGGCTGCTTACTCTGTCCGCATCGCTGCTCGAGGGAACAGACTTCCCCAAAATGTAGTTCCACAGGCGAATTCCAAATTCAAAAAGAACCTTCAACTTCCAGAAGACTATCACTTAGTACTGACTGAACACTTATATCCATTACGTCATCGGATTCTGTTCGAACTTCTGTTCAGATTCCAGAGTTCAACAGAATGATTCCCGAGTTCGAAAAGATCGCTTTCCTTTCCTACAAATCTCACAGAAGAAAGTTGCTAGTCTTTCTCTACTCTATCCTTATTTACATACCCCCCCCCCCCAAATAAAGACAAAACAGTCAAAACTCCGTTCCTCAATTAAAGCAACACCACATTGTGTATTGCCGATGGTTGTAATTCTTATTCCAGGTACTTAATTTCCCTGATGATCTGCCAAGCAAGTAACTGCTTGGTAGAGAAACACGTGTAGGTAAAAAAAACTCTTTAATTTGAAAAATGATGAATAAATAATCTTTGAATGAAAACATCTTTTGTGGTGTTGATTGGGCTTCTGAACGGAATGCTTTGGTAAGCCTCCAAAAAAGTACATATAAATGTTCTGTACCCTCTAATCGAGTATCATCGAGCTTGTTTTTATTGGACTAATCTCGTTCGTCACTGAATGATCTTTTTTCTAAATGAAAAATCCAAATCTGTATATATATATATATATATATATATATATATATATATATATATATATATACACGCCTCTAAAATGTGTGTACGGGAGTTAACTCTCTCTCAAGCACTTTAGTGAGTGCATAACATAAAGCTTACGTAAAGCTGATATTATCGCAAAAAGAAAACTAAAACACACACACACACACATATATATATATATATATATATATATATATATATATATATATATATATGTGTGTGTGTGTGTGTGTGTATGTGTGTGTGTGTGTTTTTGTTAAGGAGATTATTTGTGTGAACTAGTACAAATTTGATATGTTTAGTTAACTAATTTTCATTTTAAAGAGGGAGAAAGAGAGTTTATTATATCTAAAGACAAGCACATATTAATAAATATTAATAAATATTCATATATATATATATATATATATATATATATATATATATATATATATATATTAATATTTCTATTTATACAAGCACGTACAAAAGCGACACTGCCATGGTAATGTTTCGATCGGTAGCCATTAAAACTACGATCTCCTCAAAGAAAACAGGTCTTTTCTTTAGTATAGTATTGCTATGGTATAGTTCATCATCCAACTGACAATTTCATTAACCCTTATCCTCGAATGGCTTTTGGCCTTGCTAAATCGTTACTCATTAGTATATAAAAAAGAAAAATGTAAAATTCTTATTTCACACAAGTTTTTATTAGTCATTTTCCTTGTGCGTTAAATAAAAGGAATTATGGGTTTAGTTAACAATTTCTAACAGAACAAAAAAGTGGCGAAATAAACAAATAGTCAACAAATAACTGTTACCAAAGGCAATAGACGTTAGTTTTCTACCTACGTGGATCATTTTTTTAGTGTTTTAAAGTATTTTAAAGTGATTTTTATTGCATGTTACAATATTCACCCGAATACGATCTTCTGAACTTGTTGAGACAAGATGGTCGACCACGCTGTCGAAAAATAACTTAACATGAGTCAATTTTTTTTCGTCGTCTTCAATTTCGAAAAAAAAAAAAAAAATTGAATAAAAAGAAAGATTAAAACAGCAAATTGGAAAGAGAAAAAGAAGGAAAAAAAGATTATTTGAAAGAGAAGAAAACAAAAAAGAATTGATTCTCATGTTCGGTTATTTTCGGACAGCGTGGTCGGCCATCTTGTCTCAACACCTTCAGAAGATCGTGTTCGCAATGATATTTTAACATGTAATAAAAATCACTTTAAAATACTTAAAAACACGAAAAAAAATGATCCAGCTAAGTAGAAAAGTACATTTTATTGCGTTTGGTAACAGTTATTTGTTGACTATTTGTTTTCTCTCCCTTCCCCCATTTTCTTGTTCTGTAGGGAATTGTTAACTAAACCCGTAATTATAGTTATTTATCTACCTCCCACAGCGGTAAGATGTGACACAAGGTCGGAAAGTGGGATTTGAAAAGCCAGCGCCCGAGAATTTGAGCACTCTGGCCTACAAAAAAATGCCTGGGCAGCCCCGTCGGCATTCCCCGGTAGGGGCGCCTCAGGCAGTAAGCAATAAACTTACTCCTCCCCAAAGAGGGGAGGCAAAGCCTGGGAGGGTGGACCTCCTAGAACTGCACAGGACAAACCCACAAACCGGCGTAAATCAAGCCCCGAAGGCCAAGACAATACCGGTCTATAGGGTGCAGTATCCATCGGAACAGATACTACACTGTGATCTTGGCCAAAAAGCCGAGAAGTTATTTAGGCCGGTGAATTCCCTCGGACAACCTTCATTTTTATCTACAGATGAAGATTTTACAAACCTTGGGAACTCACCAGACCTTAGGCATAGCGCCCGTTATGTAGGGGAGGGGGGTCGGGGATAAGTAAGACAAGCTGTTCAATGTTTTTTATTTCACAAAAAAATTTTACAAAACAAGAAAACAACATTTGCTGGCTCTAAACTAGATTCTTGCACCAAAATACCGCATTCACTCTGTGGGGGGATTCCTACTTAGTTTGTCCCTTTTATAGACAAGTGAATTTCAGCCTATAATTTTGATGTGGATAAAAGTGGAAATAATTACCCCCTCCTCTCCCATAATTATCCTGTAAAATGATGGATATCCGTCTGCTGTGAGATCTGTTGTTATTGTAAGCCGCCAGGGAGTATTTGGTCGCCTCGCCTTTGCAACGTCGAAGCAGGATGCGGCGTTCAAGAAAATAATATTATTCCTGGTAATGAACTGCCAAATATGTGGGACTCGTATTTCTCTTATTTTGGTAAAAAAAAAAATGGAAAAGTTCCTGACGTTCTATAATGAAAGATACGAATTCTGAATCGGATTGTTGTGTTACAACAATTTTTCTCAAGAGTTCATGGTTATCTTTTGTGAATTTTTTTTTTTTTAAAGTCTACAATACATTACTCGGTGTTTATTTACGAAGAGATACATGTGAACTATGGCCGTTAAAAATAAAATAACAGGAAAACTTATCATCGGAAGGTTTTAGTGTACTCCAAAAATTACGGAAAATTATCGAGTAGAATTTTAATTAAACAAATAAAATTAATTTACGATTCAGAGTCAACAAACTCCGAGCCACAAAACAGCATAGCGTCTTCATATTTAAGGGGAGATAATCTGATACAACGCGTTGGCTTAAAAACGCATAATGGCGTAAACTTAAACGTATAATCGGAAATATGACGAAGAAATAAATTTTATTTATTACTAAAATTCTACTCGATTAGTTTCCGTAATTTTTGGTGTACATTAATACTTTCAACTGATAAGTAAGTATATCCAAAAGTTTTCCTGTTATTTTATTTTTAACTGTCATATTTTACATGTATCTCTTTATAAATAAGCACCCATTTACCAAACTAAAGAAGGAGGAGGTAACTCCGTATTTCAAGTACTTGAATTGGATTCGTAATGATTCAATTTATCCGTTTTCTCTTCTACTTTCGGTTTCTCAACCTTATACTAGCCATGACCCCCTTCCACCCAAGCAGAATTCTTTATCACCACCTTTATGTAAACTTGAGTTCTAATGTCGTATGTACATATCTCTATTCCATGAAAAATGCCAGTATACTGAAATCATATGCCCTTAATAAGGTTAAGATGAAAATTCATATACACTAAATGTACAAAAGCAAGGAAATTCCCAAATTTTTACACTTTTATTGTCATTAAGGGTATGACTACATATCAACCAAACAATTTCATTATCACATCACTACAGTATAAATCTCTATGCATGACGGGATGAAGTGTGTGAGGTGCGCTGAAGAAAAATTCCTACCAGTAAAATACATAGCCCTGTTGTGCTCGCATACCCTTAATGACAATAAAAGTGTAAAAATTTGGGAATTTCCTTGCTTTTGTACATTTAGTGTATATGAATTTTCATCTTAACCCTATCAAGGGCATATGATTTCAGTACACTGGCATTTATCATGGAATGCCACTACTTTTGTAAAGGCTATGCCTGAATACAATGCCTTCTCATAACTGATATAGTTGGTAGTTTGACTAATCAAGATATATGGTGAACTGAAATTAAAATGCCATCAACTAGACACTAGAACCTCTATCTTTGCCAAAAATCAGCTGAATCCATCAAATGGTCGATAAGATATAGAATAAAGTGTATGAATACTGGTCATTTTAAAGGTTTTTTTGAATTTTCTGGAAAACTAAGGTATATGGTAAACTGAAATTAAAATGCGATCAACTAGACACTAGAACCTCTATCTCTGCCAAAATTCAGCTGAATCCATCAAATAGTTGATGAGATACAGGGTCGTACGTACACACAGAAAACATGATTTAATGATTGAACTTTCTGGATCTCTGGGTTGCCTTGACTAATGATTCTGAAATTCTACACACTTATAGAACCTATCAAATAAAGATTTTGTGCAAAGTTTTGACTAATTTGGTTTATTGGTTTTTGAGTCATGATTGATCAAAGAAATGAGATTTCCAGCATAGGCCATTCGCGAAGCCTATTAAGGGATAGAGCGCTCTCGCACCTCTCTCTATTTATATAAAGTTAGGTATGTGTATAAGTTGATATATTTGTATGTATAAAAATTGAAATTCCCTGAAACCTGCTTAATTGGTGTCTAATAACTATGGATCAAATTCAATACAAATCCGATATATTCTAATATTAAAATGAGAGGTTGAGCCCATATTATATCTCCTAAAAACCCTTTAAAATACTCTAAAAAATTGAAATGGTGGTAATATTTATTAATTGATATCTAATAGTTATTATTTAAATTTCACAAATTAGCAGCGGTCGGAAATACCCGGTGTAATGTCCTATATTATAATAACAAAATGCTCAAAAGAAACTGAAATTTCGGGAATATTTTTAATTGAACTATTCTTAAAATTTCAGGAAAATCGGGAGTATCTGCTATTGTTTTTATACCCAAGTGGTGTCTACTCTAGATATCTAACCTATCGGATTTTTTATTATTGCTCCCTTTCGGGCTATTATTTTTATTGGAAAAAATAAAAATAAAAACCATGGTTATTGGAATATAAATTGAACCTGTCTTGTTTTTTTATATATATATATATATATAAAAGGAAATTGTAGTTCGGTTGAAGCATTGCTGGTAAATATAAATGTAAGTTAGTAATCCGAAGCAGGAGAAATGTGATATAGGTACCGGAAGATGGAAAAGATGAACAAAAATAAATAAGAAGAGAAAATATGAATGGAATCTCAAATCAATTTATTAATATTTCACCGTTTAA
>OY744548.1:54391531-54394031 GCA_963556195.1 Sepiola atlantica
CTACACTTTGATCTTAGCCAAAAGGCTAGAAAGTCCTCCGGCATCTGAGGACTTCTACAGTGAAGGGGGTGAGATCTTACTGACTGACGGGTTAATCGGGGTTATTTACGTAAAGGGGGCACCATTGCAGAACACTTGTCAGACACATTCCATTAATGTACTTATAAAACAAGCACAGGGATGCAACATTGCGGCGATGGAACAGGGCTGGAGCTTGTTAGATAGCGTGGGACCTGTTAGATTAGAGACTCTTTTTTGGACCCTGTCCAAAAGGGAGAGGCTAGTGGTTGATGCACAATCTCAGATGTGGCAACAATACTCCATGCATGAGCAAATGGTGGCTTTGTAGAGATATAGGATATTGTAAGGTGTAGGAAGTTTTCTAGCTCAGTAGAGGGCGGACAACTTCCTTGCAGCAGCCTTGGCAATGTCTTCTATGTATTTTTTCCAATTCATGTTATCTGTGAATGTTAAGCCGAGTAGTTTGAACGCTGGACTCTCAGGTAGGGTGCTGTTTGCCATGGCAATTGGTGGTTGAAAATGTTTCTTATAATTGTTAAAGGAGTGGAGCTTTGTCTGAGTAGCATTAAATGATACCATCCATTTTAGACCCCATTCCACTCCCTACTAGAGATCATCTTCTAAGGATTCAGCCATTGCCTTGGATATGTGTGTCTGTTCTATTTGCCAACATGTTGGGGATATTCAAGTTGTAATAACTCATTTATGACCCCATTCCACGACAGACTGGGGGTCACTTTCTAAGGATTCAGCCACTGCCTTGCATATGCATGTGTTTGTTTTTCCCATATGTTAAGAATAAAGCGTGGTGTCCTCAGCAAATATACCCATCTCGGCCACAATTTCATCAGGGAGGTCGTTTATGAATAATATTAACAGACACATCAACGACGTTGTTCGAAAAAAGAGATTAAAATGGTTTGGACATGTTTACGAAATTCCAGCAAAGAAATCATAAAAACAACAATTAACATTGAAGAAAGATCTAGAGAACATTCACCGAAAAGATGCGCTGAGCAGAAAAATGTTGATACCGGTATGCCGCTCCGGACAGCTGAAACACTTGCACAATACTAAAGTGGTAGAATTTTGTTCTGAAGTATGTGGCGAAGTTCTCTCAATTGATATTTCCATTTGATACCTTCTAAAATTTTACTTGGGTAACATTTGTATTTGATCTTTGTATAGGGCCTTGTTTTCAATTTCATCCCTAAAGAGACTAACAGACAGACGACGACAACAAGAATTATGGCTCATGCAACGAAATTGGCGTTTCTGCGTTCTTCCCCTCCGACTGCAAAGTTAAGCGCCCAAGAATATTTCCTGTGTGACAAACAGACGGAATAGATCTAAAACATCTGTGGAATAAGAATTCTAAAACTATTTTTGGCGCTTCAAATAATTCCTCGATAAAAACAAATGTGAAACAGCATGAGATGTTTTCGCCTATTTTATGAAAATATCTTCTTTTGTTAAATTTCAAATTTTTTTTTTTTTTTTGGGGGGGGGGTGAAAACGGTTCTTTTCCAAAATAGAGTTTCTATAATTTAAGGATATTTTAATATTTATCAAAAACAAAAAAATATTAAAGAAAAAGGATTCTTTTAACTAGAATTCTTCTCTTTTTGTTTTGTACATATTTGTTTTGCATCAGCAGTAGCTAACTTGAAGTATTTTTTTGACTGTTCCCATGACAGATTCTATTTCTTTTTTCAGATGTCCTCTTTGCAACCATTTCCATAACATTCGGTTTGCATTTAGATATGTTATAATCAGATTATCTGTTGCATAACTGGGTAGAAAAGAGTTTAGATAAATCATTCAGATTCATGAGTCATCTACAAAAGAGGTTAAATACAGGGTGACCCCCATAAATGTACAAATACTCTTGGACAACACCGGGTCGAGGCATCTACTAATATATATATATATATATATATATATATATATAACTTCTTTTGTAAGATGGTAGGAAAAAATTAATTGAGAAAATCAAAATTAAGAGCATATTTATTTATTATTTGGTACAGACAATCAGTAGAACATCAGTACCATTGGTTTCAAGCTCAGAAAGTGTTGACCTCCCGGCTATTTTCTGTACCGAATAGTATATATATATATATATATATATATATATATATATATATATATATATAATATTTAAATGTTGAATTAAATTAAAGATAATTGAATTATCGTTTAATAATAATCTATCGTGATAATATAAAGCTCAATATTTGAATAGAGCAATCAATTCTAGAGATGAAAGATGAGAATAAAACAATTGTAACGATACAATATTTATTAGAACATCAAAAGTTCAGAGCAAGGAGCTTCATATCCTTAATCCATGGATTTTCAAAGAGTATCCTCTGATGAAAAGAGTTTATCTTTGAAAATCCATCGATTAAGGATATGAAGCTCCTTGCTCTGAACTTTTGATGTTCTAATAAATATTGTATCTTTACAATTTTTTATT
>OY744548.1:54399031-54439031 GCA_963556195.1 Sepiola atlantica
ACATTTATATGTATATATATATATACATATAAATGTATATATATATATATATATATACATTTATATGTATATATATATATATATACATTTATATGTATATATATATATACATATAAATGTATATATATATATATATACATTTATATGTATATATATATATACATATAAATGTATATATATATATATATATACATTTATATGTATATATATATATATACATATAAATGTATATATATATATATATATACATTTATATGTATATATATATATATACATTTATATGTATATATATATATATACATATAAATGTATATATATATATATACATATAAATGTATATATATATATATATATACATTTATATGTATATATATATATATATACATTTATATGTATATATATATATATATATACATTTATATGTATATATATATATATATATATATATATATACATTTATATGTATATATATATATATATATACATTTATATGTATATATATATATATATACATTTATATGTATATATATATATATATATACATTTATATGTATATATATATATATATATATATATACATTTATATGTATATATATATATATACATTTATATGTATATATATATATATATATATACATTTATATGTATATATATATATATATATACATTTATATGTATATATATATATACATATAAATGTATATATATATATACATTTATATGTATATATATATATACATATAAATGTATATATATATACATATATATATACATTTATATGTATATATATATGTGTGGGTGTGTGTTCCTTTATTACTGATATGTTCTTGAATGCCTCTAGTCTTTAGCAGATTGGTTGGAACGTTATTAAAAATGAACCCGATTTTACCTGGGAATCTATTGTATTTATGTCAGCTTCTTTGTCGATGACTTATGTCGTCAGGGAATGGGAATTACACGCTCCCTCATCCACTCTCGCTTCAACTCTCTCCCGCTCCCTCTTTCATCCCACCTTGCCAGACTATCTCATTATACCATGATTAACATCAAATCACACAAAGACCAATGCACAAGATGGTCAACAGCAGCTTCTCCAATTTATCACACACACGACTCACTGGTGCACACATATACTTGCTTATATCTCTCTATATATAAAGTTAGGTATGTATGTATGTTTATATATTTGTATGTAAAGCATCCACTCCTAAACTAATTAACCGATCATTATGAAATTTGGAACATAGCTGCTAGGCGTAAGAGGTCGTAATGTGGGCTATATGCAATAAAACCTCCATGAAAATTCAGACACCTTCGATTTTAGTGAAATGTTATCAATAATTTAGAACTTAATTAATGAATATTCCCCAAATTTCAGTTTCGTTGGAGTATTTTAAGTTTTTAGGGGGCATAATATTGGCATAACCGCCAATTTGAAAATTCAGATATTTCAAATTTGCATTAGTCAATAAAATAAACAATATTCTCTTAATTTCAATTTATTCTTATGACCCCTTAAGGTTGATTCTTAAATTAAAGAATTTTCTAGAATCAAAATAATATAATAGTTTTGAATCAAAATTGGAAAAAAATATTTTAGACAGGTTTAGTGGCATTATATCTTGATTTTAATCTTCATAAGGAGAGATAAAAGTGGTGCAAAACTGTTCTGTTCGAAGGATTAATTTTAACCTTCCTTGGACAGGTATTCTTCTCGTGTTTATATATATATATATATATATATATATATATATATATATATATATATATATAAGGTAATACAACAAAAGATATAAGAGGCACCTAATATCTTTAATTACTGAACATCCGGATAAAACTGAAGCTCAATATACTGGATAGAGCATTAATAGCACTGGATAAAGTGAAAGAATCGAATCAGGTGCGAATCAAATTTTATTAGAATTCAATGTTCAGGCAAAGTACTTCAAAGTCCTTAACTCATGAGTTTTCAAAGAAAATTCTTCTCCTCAGAGGACCATTACCGCAATGACATTACTGCAGGTAATAAAATTAAACTTTGAAAATATATTTAAAAAAATATATAAAAATACATAAAGGTATATAAAACATCAAATATATCGGCCCAAAACATACTTTTTTGTTAAATCTATAAAATGACTTGGATGAACTGTATAGATTTAACAAAAAAGTATGTTTTGGGCCGATATATTTGATGTTTTATATACTTTTATGTATTTTTATATATATTTTTTTATATATTTTAAAAGTTTAATTTTATTACCTGCAGTAATGTCATTGCGGTAATGGTCCTCTGAGGAGAAGAATTTTCTTTGAAAACTCATGAGTTAAGGACTTTAAAGTACTTTGCCTGAACACTGAATTCTAATAAAATTTCATTCGCAACTTATTTTATTCTTTCACTTTATCTAGTGCTATATATATATATATATATATATATATATATATATATATATAGTAGAGAATGGTAGTTTGCTTGAAGCATTGCTGGGTATAGTAGTAGTAAGTTTTTGAAAGGCTGTGGGCAATGCAATTCCGGGTAAGACGCAAGATGAAAGGAAAGGAACAAAAACAATAAAAATAAATCGAATACGATATAAGACTTACTATTTATTTTTCCTTTTTTTTCCTTTTTTTTTTTTTTTTTTTCTTACATAACAGCAAGAGTGTTTTAGCTGTCCGGGTGATTAAAAATCACTATTTGATATTTCGGGAAAAGACATCCCTTTTTCAAAAATAATTAGACCAGAAGAAGAATAATATTTTATTCTTCTCCGACTGTGTAGAGAATAATACAAAACAAAATGGCTGCCAGAATTAGACCGCAGCAAAAAACAGTTTCACAGGGAATATAAATTAAGTTAAGTTTTATTTTAATATTATGTTAAATATATGATTGGTGTTTAGAATATTAGTGTAATGTTGGTTAGGTGTATGGTGTTCGATAAACTGTTATTTTGATAATATATATATATCATTTTTTTATTTTATTTATTTATTTTTTTTTTTTATATTTGAATATTTACTTTGTTTTATCTTCGTATTTTTAATTTGTTTATCTTTCTATCGTAATTTAAGAATTTTAATATAAATTAAAGTAATTAGTCTCATGTTTTAAATATTCTAGATCTATCTACTTATCGATTTCGATTATCATCTATTAAAGAAGTGTTATTAATTTTATTATTATTATTAATAACACTTCTTTAATAGATGATAATCGAAATCGATAAGTAGATAGATCTAGAATATTTAAAACATGAGACTAATTACTTTAATTTATATTAAAATTCTTAAATTACGATAGAAAGATAAACAAATTAAAAATACGAAGATAAAACAAAGTAAATATTCAAATATAAAAAAAAAAAATAAATAAATAAAATAAAAAAATGATATATATATATTATCAAAATAACAGTTTATCGAACACCATACACCTAACCAACATTACACTAATATTCTAAACACCAATCATATATTTAACATAATATTAAAATAAAACTTAACTTAATTTATATTCCCTGTGAAACTGTTTTTTGCTGCGGTCTAATTCTGGCAGCCATTTTGTTTTGTATTATTCTCTACACAGTCGGAGAAGAATAAAATATTATTCTTCTTCTGGTCTAATTATTTTTGAAAAAGGGATGTCTTTTCCCGAAATATCAAATAGTGATTTTTAATCACCCGGACAGCTAAAACACTCTTGCTGTTATGTAAGAAAAAAAAAAAAAAAAAAAGGAAAAAAAAGGAAAAATAAATAGTAAGTCTTATATCGTATTCGATTTATTTTTATTGTTTTTGTTCCTTTCCTTTCATCTTGCGTCTTACCCGGAATTGCATTGCCCACAGCCTTTCAAAAACTTACTAATATATATATATATATTTCTATGTATAGGATTCACTCCTAAACATGATTATGAATTATGGAATATATATTCTAGGCAACAAGGTGAGTAACATGAGGACATTATTTTTTTTTGTAACTTTACCATTTACGAAGTGTGCCCATCAAAAATGTAAAGAGAGCAGCAAAGAAGAAAAAAGAACTTTAGCTAGAACAACAGCAACCACCTCTTCTGGTTTATGTAGTAAACCTTGGGTTTACTTTCGGAAACCTCGTAACTCTTGTTTTCCTTATTTTGTCTTTTAGTCCTCACATTCCATGAGCGATGTTTCTGACAAAGGGGGAAGAATTGCTGCTTTCTGTGTTGTAATATGTTCATCTAACACTTATCATTCGCTAGTTGTTTACCTTGAAGTAGTATTTTTTTTAGCTCCTTACATCAAGTGGCTTCATGCTTTGTCTGGATCGATTTCCGTAAAAAATAAAATAAAAATAGCACCACCATTTCCTGTATTCTCTGTTGGCTCAATCGGTTAGTGCGACATACTTACAGACAGATGTTGTGAGTTCGAACCTAACCTAAGGCATAAGTATGTTTACTCTCTTTTTGTCCCAAAATGAACTTAATATTTCATATTACAATATTAAGGAGAGTGTTTATTTTACATTGTTTTGTTTTTTTGCTTCCAACTTCCTTTCCACAAACTGAACCTTTGAAGAATACTGAATTCTATTGACGACTTCATGGGTGACAACTTTTTAAAGATTCTGGTCTACAATCCCTAAGGGGCTCTGGTCGGTATCCTTATTCTGTGTGCCGGAAGCGTGTTAGATGCAATACGATAAAATGTAACCTGTGCTTATTTTGGGTCCACTAAAACTGCAGTGATCTGAAGGGTTAGGGTTAGGGTTAGGGATTGTGGCTAATTTAAACTATTAAAATGGATTTTTTTTTCAAACATAACTTAATCCCAAAACTAAAGAATATTTTAGCATGTATTTTGTGTGATTAAAATAATTAGATAAGAAGGAATTTAAGAAAATTCAACAACAGAAAAATCAGCAATTTTGGCAAAGTAGGAAAATTCGACAATTATGGAATAAATATCGATTGAAAATAGATTTTAGAACCGTTCTTGCGGGGGGGGGGGTTATACTTGTAAATACGGGACTGCCCCTCCCCCCCCACACACACACCAATAAGGAATACTTCTTGTATTATCTTTTTGGTACTTGTGCAGTTTACGGATCAGGCTATTTTTTTTTTTTAGATAAGATGGATTTTGAAACCCTAAACCCTAACCCCAAACCCCAACCCTAACTCTAACTTCAACTACAAGCATAGGAGATGCATAGGATAAGCACATTCTATTGTCGGTCGTCTCCACAAAGAGATGGTACTAGATGGCAATACCCTGGAGGTAGTAGTCTCTTTCTGCTCACTAAGAAATATGCTGAGTGCAGGTGGTGGGTGTGAACTCAGTACGCCCACAAGAGTGAAAGCAGCATGGGTAAAATTTTGTGAGCTATGGCCTCTGATAGCATCGCGAGCTATCCCTTTCTACACCTGGGGTAAGTTGTATAGTAGCCGTGTCAGGGGCGTCATGTTATATGGCAGTAAATGACAGATATATGATTACCAAGCCCAACACGTCAGGTCAGAGGATTTGTTGAAAGCACTACATTTGACCAGACGAATTGGTTATGCTGGTATCGTCATGTGGAGCGTTCATCCTCCTGGATAAACCACTGTAGAAGCATGGATGCCTCAAATCGCAGGAAGGTTGGCCGACCAAGGAAAATCAGGCAAGACCGCTCAGAATAGAATCTGGAAACAGTTGATCCGCTGAAGCATGAGAACTAGAGAGTGAGCTTGCATAATATCAGAAAATGTCTGACCCCTGACCCCAAGAGAAAATGGACGTTAAAAAAATAGAAGAAGAAGGGTATGCTCACAGGAGGCAGGGTCACCTTGTACATGAGGTCACTTTTCTCAGAGACAACAACTTCGTTTTTCCTTTCCTTTTTGTACGCTATTTGGTCAGCTACATAATCATCTAACAGACTCTTTCACAGTCCTTGGTCTTTTATCTAGGAGCAAAGTGTAGTAGCTGTTCTGAAAGTCAACTTACTTTTTTCTGTCAGTGAAGGAAAACTTGTACATTGAAGCAATTTTTAGATTTGTTTCAATCCAAAATTCCCTTTTAGATGCCAATTGTGGTTAATTAGAACTATTAAAATGGAAGTTTTTTCTAACATAACTCAATCCCAACACTAAAGAATATTTTAGCATGTATTTTGTGTGATTAATATATATATATGTTAAAATTAATCTCTTTATGATAACTATATGTCTTTCTCATCTTCTCTGAACAGGTACGGTTATATAGTATTACTAATTGTGGTGATATTCTCTTTTGTTTATAATAGAATATTCTAATCTGTTTATTCTTTCCTTACTTTATTACCTTCGATTGTTAATAAACACACACAAAGAGGGAGAGATAAAGAGAGAGAGTGACGGAAGTGAGACTGATAGATGCTGTATTAAATAAGAGCGGGGAGGGGGTGTCAACAACATACAGTGAGTGAGAGTGAAAGTGATAGATACGAATTTCTTTTTCTTTGTGTGTCTTTGAAGTGTCATGTGGTCATATGAAAGTTTCACCACTTTTTATGCAGTCCTTTGCAATAGTGTTGTACTCTGAAAGATCTTTTAAACTTCACCAGGTGGACAGTATGGGGCAGACCAGACAATGTTGCATCGTATGGTCCTCCTATCCACATTCACAGATGGTTGGGTCAGTTTTGTATCCCCATCTACTGATAGCAACTTTTGATCGCCCCTTAGTAAGAGATGGCTTATTTTGTGAGGTATTCCAATTCCAGCTAATTAGGACAAATAAAATGGAAGTTTAAAAAAAAAAAATAACCCAATCCCAACACTAAAGAATATTTTAGCATGTATTTTGTGTGATTAAAATATATAGAGAAAAAAACCTTTGAGAAACAAACGTTGATTAACTCATCTTTAGTATAATAATAGGTTTATCTTCTTTTAAAGTTAGGATATTAAATCGTGGACGTTAGACACCCTTCTAAAACTTAGCCTGTTGGCTAGTAGCAAAGTGTAGTATCTGTTCTAAAAGTACACTTCCTCTTTTCTGTCCTCGTTTAGTGAAGGCGAAATCCTTGTAGACTGAGGCAATTTTTAGTTTTATCCCAATCCAAAGGGCTTTTCATTTGGGAGTGGCTGAATTTTCCCCACATGAAAAACCGACCTTGCATCTAGCTATACCCTCGTGGGGAGGCAAATAAACAGCGATTGTCTTGCTGAGAATCGGAATTTGCGATGTGGCCAAAGATTTTGCATAGATTAAAGCCATCCTCATAAAGTAAGAATTCCTCATAAATGTCGACACTGATGTAAATATTCATAATTTGAACATGAATAAAAGATTCCGAATCTCTTTGAATGGCCGAATAATCGATAATCAGGATGAGAATGAAAACGGAAAATGATAATTAATAGTTTTTTAATTATGTTGATTTTTACAGAATTCATGTCACTTATTCTGGTCTAAGACCCCATCTACATATGTGTTGTCGACTCACCTCTCAGTAGTAATATATATATATATATATATATATATATACCTATTGTTTTTTGTTATAGAGTGGAGACAAACTGTGCAGATCTATACAGGCATTGAACTTGACCTTCAGATTAAAAGACTTTTGGTTATTTTGCAGCATTCTTCTTCGTTCTGTAATGAGATCATTCTTCTTCTGGCTGTCTTCTCTTCTGAACATTCCCACGCTCCACCTGATCTGGCCTTTTAACTCTGCCAGACAGCATGTCCCTGAACGATTATAGGTACAACCAAACAGAAGACGAAAACATTATTTAAAACTAGCTAACATACCCGAGACTCAATATATGATGCAATCACTGACCATGAGTTGTAACACATGTTAGAGTTCCGAGATAGACTACATTATATATATATATATATATATATATATATATATATATATATATTCAAAATGGTGTAATAGTGGGATCTCCAACGTGTGAGTTTTTGCTCTCTTTTTTGTTTGTTTTTACCCTAAAAAGAAACTACTGTATGGTGTAGGTGTTTTCAAGACACTTTAATCCAAGAACTTTTTACTCATTGTGAATTTTTTCTGATGATTTTGTAGTGTTGCAGAGACGATATTGACATAAAACTGTTGTTTGGCACAAGACAAATGAAACGGACCGTTAAAATATATCTCACAGAAATTTTATATTTTTTGGAAATGTGAAAAAATAAAAATAATAAAATAAAACCATGGTTATTGGAATATAATATAAACTGACATATATATATATATATATATATATATATATATATTTATTAAATGTCACACCCTTTCTGGCGGCATCACATTGGTAAAGAGTAAAATCATTCCGAACTAGCATTTAAGTAGGGTGCTTTTCATTCAAAAGTATCGCAAACAAAATAAACAAATAAATGATAATTATAAAATAAACGATACATTCAGTACGAACGAGGTTTGACTCAGTAGTAGAGCTTTAGGCTTCAGACTCCAGGGACCCGGTTTCGAATCTGACGAGGTTAGGCCATGCTGATTGGTCATATAATGTGTCTGTCTGTTGATAATTATATTTAAACAATGTATCTATATGTCACTGTCTATTCGGGGGCATAACATTGGGGTAGCGAAAATTATTCTCTACTAGCATTTAGGTAGAGTGCTTTCCGTTCAAAAGCACCATATTGTAAATTGTGAACGAAGTCGTCACCATAAATATACACACATTTCGCAGTAGAGCATATAAGTCACACGAAATGGATGAATGAATGTCTAGATACATCGGCATTTATTTATTCATCCATAAACAAATAACACCCAGCTAAACAACCCCCTTTGACTAACTTTTCTTTATCTTTACCCTAACCCCCCTTTAACCAACTCTTCTTTATTCAAATCCTAACCCCCCTTTGACCAACTCTTCTTTATTCTAACCCTAACCCCCCTTTAATCAACTCTTCTTTATTCTAATCCTAACCCCCCTTTGGCCAACTCTTCTTTATTCTAACCCTAACCCCCCTTTAATCAACTCTTCTTTATTCTAACCCTAACCCCCCTTTAAACAACTCTTCTTTATTCTAACCCTAACCCCCCTTTAACAAACTCTTCTTTATTCTAACCCTAACTCCCCTTTAATCAACTCTTCTTTATTCTAACCCTAACCCCCCTTTGACCAACTCTTCTTTATTCTAACCCTAACCCCCCTTTAATCAACTCTTCTTTATTCTAACCTTAACCCCCCTTTAATCAACTCTTCTTTATTCTAACCCTAACCCCCCTTTGACCAACTCTTCTTTATTCTAACCCTAACCCCCCTTTGACCAACTCTTCTTTATTCTAACCCTAACCCCCCTTTGACCAACTCTTCTTTATTCTAACCCTAACTCCCCTTTAATCAACTCTTCTTTATTCTAACCTTAACCCCCCTTTAATCAACTCTTCTTTATTCTAACCCTAACCCCCCTTTGACCAACTCTTCTTTATTCTAACCCTAACCCCCCTTTGACCAACTCTTCTTTATTCTAACCCTAACCCCCCTTTAATCAACTCTTCTTTATTCTAACCTTAACCCCCCTTTGACCAACTCTTCTTTATTCTAACCCTAACCCCCCTTTGACCAACTCTTCTTTATTCTAACCCTAACCCCCTTTAATCAACTCTTCTTTATTCTAACCTTAACCCCCCTTTAATCAACTCTTCTTTATTCTAACCCTAACCCCCCTTTGACCAACTCTTCTTTATTCTAACCCTAACCCCCCTTTGACCAACTCTTCTTTATTCTAACCCTAACTCCCCTTTAATCAACTCTTCTTTATTCTAACCTTAACCCCCCTTTAATCAACTCTTCTTTATTCTAACCCTAACCCCCCTTTGACCAACTCTTCTTTATTCTAACCCTAACCCCCCTTTGACCAACTCTTCTTTATTCTAACCCTAACCCCCCTTTAATCAACTCTTCTTTATTCTAACCTTAACCCCCCTTTAATCAACTCTTCTTTATTCTAACCCTAACCCCCCTTTAATCAACTCTTCTTTATTCTAACCTTAACCCCCCTTTAATCAACTCTTCTTTATTCTAACCCTAACCCCCCTTTGACCAACTCTTCTTTATTCTAACCCTAACTCCCCTTTAATCAACTCTTCTTTATTCTAACCCTAACCCCCCTTTAATCAACTCTTCTTTATTCTAACCCTAACCCCCCTTTGACCAACTCTTCTTTATTCTAACCCTAACCCCCCTTTGACCAACTCTTCTTTATTCTAACCCTAACCCCCTTTTAATCAACTCTTCTTTATTCTAACCCTAACCCCCCTTTAATCAACTCTTCTTTATTCTAACCCTAACCCCCCTTTAATCAACTCTTCTTTATTCTAACCCTAACCCCCCTTTAATCAACTCTTCTTTATTCTAACCCTAACCCCCCTTTGACCAACTCTTCTTTATTCTAACCCTAACCCCCCTTTAATCAACTCTTCTTTATTCTAACCTTAACCCCCCTTTAATCAACTCTTCTTTATTCTAACCCTAACCCCCCTTTGACCAACTCTTCTTTATTCTAACCCTAACCCCCCTTTGACCAACTCTTCTTTATTCTAACCCTAACCCCCCTTTAATCAACTCTTCTTTATTCTAACCCTAACCCCCCTTTGACCAACTCTTCTTTATTCTAACCCTAACCCCCCTTTAATCAACTCTTCTTTATTCTAACCCTAACCCCCCTTTGACCAACTCTTCTTTATTCTAACCCTAACCCCCCTTTAATCAACTCTTCTTTATTCTAACCCTAACCCCCCTTTAATCAACTCTTCTTTATTCTAACCCTAACCCCCCTTTGACCAACTCTTCTTTATTCTAACCCTAACCCCCCTTTGACCAACTCTTCTTTATTCTAACCCTAACCCCCCTTTAATCAACTCTTCTTTATTCTAACCCTAACCCCCCTTTGACCAACTCTTCTTTATTCTAACCCTAACCCCCCTTTAATCAACTCTTCTTTATTCTAACCCTAACCCCCCTTTGACCAACTCTTCTTTATTCTAACCCTAACCCCCCTTTAATCAACTCTTCTTTATTCTAACCCTAACCCCCCTTTAATCAACTCTTCTTTATTCTAACCCTAACCCCCCTTTAATCAACTCTTCTTTATTCTAACCCTAACCCCCCTTTGACCAACTCTTCTTTATTCTAACCCTAACCCCCCTTTAATCAACTCTTCTTTATTCTAACCCTAACCCCCCTTTGACCAACTCTTCTTTATTCTAACCCTAACCCCCCTTTGACCAACTCTTCTTTATTCTAACCCTAACCCCCCTTTAATCAACTCTTCTTTATTCTAACCCTAACCCCCCTTTAATCAACTCTTCTTTATTCTAACCTTAACCCCCCTTTAATCAACTCTTCTTTATTCTAACCTTAACCCCCCTTTAATCAACTCTTCTTTATTCTAACCCTAACCCCCCTTTGACCAACTCTTCTTTATTCTAACCCTAACCCCCCTTTGACCAACTCTTCTTTATTCTAACCCTAACCCCCCTTTAATCAACTCTTCTTTATTCTAACCCTAACCCCCCTTTAATCAACTCTTCTTTATTCTAACCCTAACCCCCCTTTGACCAACTCTTCTTTATTCTAACCCTAACCCCCCTTTAATCAACTCTTCTTTATTCTAACCCTAACCCCCCTTTGACCAACTCTTCTTTATTCTAACCCTAACCCCCCTTTGACCAACTCTTCTTTATTCTAACCCTAACCCCCCTTTGACCAACTCTTCTTTATTCTAACCCTAACCCCCCTTTGACCAACTCTTCTTTATTCTAACACTAACCCCCCTTTGACCAACTCTTCTTTATTCTAACACTAACCCCCCTTTAAACAACTCTTCTTTATTCTAACCCTAACCCCCCTTTAATCAACTCTTCTTTATTCTAACCCTAACCCCCCTTTAATCAACTCTTCTTTATTCTAACCCTAACCCCCCTTTGACCAACTCTTCTTTATTCTAACCCTAACCCCCCTTTCATCAACTCTTCTTAATTCTAACCTTAACCCCCCTTTAATCAACTCTTCTTTATTCTAAACCTAACCCCCCTTTGACAAACTCTTCTTTATTCTAACCCTAACCCCCCTTTGACCAACTCTTCTTTATTCTAACCCTAACCCCCCTTTAATCAACTCTTCTTTATTCTAACCCTAACCCCCCTTTAATCAACTCTTCTTTATTCTAACCCTAACCCCCCTTTGACCAACTCTTCTTTATTCTAACCCTAACCCCCCTTTGACCAACTCTTCTTTATTCTAACCCTAACCCCCCTTTAATCAACTCTTCTTTATTCTAACCCTAACCCCCCTTTGACCAACTCTTCTTTATTCTAACCCTAACCCCCCTTTAACAAACTCTTCTTTATTCTAACCCTAACCCCCCTTTAATCAACTCTTCTTTATTCTAACCTTAACCCCCCTTTAATCAACTCTTCTTTATTCTAACCCTAACCCCCCTTTAATCAACTCTTCTTTATTCTAACCTTAACCCCCCTTTAATCAACTCTTCTTTATTCTAACCCTAACCCCCCTTTGACCAACTCTTCTTTATTCTAACCCTAACCCCCCTTTAATCAACTCTTCTTTATTCTAACCCTAACCCCCCTTTAATCAACTCTTCTTTATTCTAACCCTAACCCCCCTTTGACCAACTCTTCTTTATTCTAACCCTAACCCCCCTTTGACCAACTCTTCTTTATTCTAACCCTAACCCCCCTTTAATCAACTCTTCTTTATTCTAACCCTAACCCCCCTTTGACCAACTCTTCTTTATTCTAACCCTAACCCCCCTTTAATCAACTCTTCTTTATTCTAACCCTAACCCCCCTTTGACCAACTCTTCTTTATTCTAACCCTAACCCCCCTTTGACCAACTCTTCTTTATTCTAACCCTAACCCCCCTTTAATCAACTCTTCTTTATTCTAACCCTAACCCCCCTTTGACCAACTCTTCTTTATTCTAACCCTAACCCCCCTTTAATCAACTCTTCTTTATTCTAACCCTAACCCCCCTTTGACCAACTCTTCTTTATTCTAACCCTAACCCCCCTTTAATCAACTCTTCTTTATTCTAACCCTAACCCCCCTTTAATCAACTCTTCTTTATTCTAACCCTAACCCCCCTTTAATCAACTCTTCTTTATTCTAACCCTAACCCCCCTTTGACCAACTCTTCTTTATTCTAACCCTAACCCCCCTTTAATCAACTCTTCTTTATTCTAACCCTAACCCCCCTTTAATCAACTCTTCTTTATTCTAACCCTAACCCCCCTTTGACCAACTCTTCTTTATTCTAACCCTAACCCCCCTTTAATCAACTCTTCTTTATTCTAACCCTAACCCCCCTTTAATCAACTCTTCTTTATTCTAACCCTAACCCCCCTTTGACCAACTCTTCTTTATTCTAACCTTAACCCCCCTTTGACCAACTCTTCTTTATTCTAACCTTAACCCCCCTTTAATCAACTCTTCTTTATTCTAACCCTAACCCCCCTTTGACCAACTCTTCTTTATTCTAACCCTAACCCCCCTTTGACCAACTCTTCTTTATTCTAACCCTAACCCCCCTTTAATCAACTCTTCTTTATTCTAACCCTAACCCCCCTTTAATCAACTCTTCTTTATTCTAACCTTAACCCCCCTTTAATCAACTCTTCTTTATTCTAACCTTAACCCCCCTTTAATCAACTCTTCTTTATTCTAACCTTAACCCCCCTTTAATCAACTCTTCTTTATTCTAACCCTAACCCCCCTTTAATCAACTCTTCTTTATTCTAACCCTAACTCCCCTTTAATCAACTCTTCTTTATTCTAACCTTAACCCCCCTTTAATCAACTCTTCTTTATTCTAACCCTAACCCCCCTTTAATCAACTCTTCTTTATTCTAACCCTAACCCCCCTTTGACCAACTCTTCTTTATTCTAACCCTAACCCCCCTTTAACAAACTCTTCTTTATTCTAACCCTCACTCCCCTTTAATCAACTCTTCTTTATTCTAACCCAAACCCCCCTTTAATCAACTCTTCTTTATTCTAACCTTAACCCCCCTTTAATCAACTCTTCTTTATTCTAACCCTAACCCCCCTTTAATCAACTCTTCTTTATTCTAACCTTAACCCCCCTTTAACAAACTCTTCTTTATTCTAACCCTAACTCCCCTTTAATCAACTCTTCTTTATTCTAACCTTAACCCCCCTTTAATCAACTCTTCTTTATTCTAACCCTAACCCCCCTTTAATCAACTCTTCTTTATTCTAACCCTAACCCCCCTTTAATCAACTCTTCTTTATTCTAACCCTAACCCCCCTTTAATCAACTCTTCTTTATTCTAACCCTAACCCCCCTTTAATCAACTCTTCTTTATTCTAACCCTAACCCCCCTTTAATCAACTCTTCTTTATTCTAACCCAAACCCCCCTTTAATCAACTCTTCTTTATTCTAACCTTAACCCCCCTTTAATCAACTCTTCTTTATTCTAACCCTAACCCCCCTTTAATCAACTCTTCTTTATTCTAACCTTAACCCCCCTTTAACAAACTCTTCTTTATTCTAACCCTAACTCCCCTTTAATCAACTCTTCTTTATTCTAACCTTAACCCCCCTTTAATCAACTCTTCTTTATTCTAACCCTAACCCCCCTTTAATCAACTCTTCTTTATTCTAACCCTAACCCCCCTTTAATCAACTCTTCTTTATTCTAACCCTAACCCCCCTTTAATCAACTCTTCTTTATTCTAACCCTAACCCCCCTTTGACCAACTCTTCTTTATTCTAACCCTAACCCCCCTTTAACAAACTCTTCTTTATTCTAACCCTAACTCCCCTTTAATCAACTCTTCTTTATTCTAACCCAAACCCCCCTTTAATCAACTCTTCTTTATTCTAACCTTAACCCCCCTTTAATCAACTCTTCTTTATTCTAACCCTAACCCCCCTTTAATCAACTCTTCTTTATTCTAACCTTAACCCCCCTTTAACAAACTCTTCTTTATTCTAACCCTAACTCCCCTTTAATCAACTCTTCTTTATTCTAACCTTAACCCCCCTTTAATCAACTCTTCTTTATTCTAACCCTAACCCCCCTTTAATCAACTCTTCTTTATTCTAACCCTAACCCCCCTTTGACCAACTCTTCTTTATTCTAACCTTAACCCCCCTTTAATCAACTCTTCTTTATTCTAACCCTAACCCCCCTTTAATCAACTCTTCTTTATTCTAACCCTAACCCCCCTTTAATCAACTCTTCTTTATTCTAACCCTAACCCCCCTTTGACCAACTCTTCTTTATTCTAACCCTAACCCCCCTTTAACAAACTCTTCTTTATTCTAACCCTAACTCCCCTTTAATCAACTCTTCTTTATTCTAACCCAAACCCCCCTTTAATCAACTCTTCTTTATTCTAACCTTAACCCCCCTTTAATCAACTCTTCTTTATTCTAACCCTAACCCCCCTTTAATCAACTCTTCTTTATTCTAACCCTAACCCCCCTTTGACCAACTCTTCTTTATTCTAACCCTAACTCCCCTTTAATCAACTCTTCTTTATTCTAACCTTAACCCCCCTTTAATCAACTCTTCTTTATTCTAACCCTAACCCCCCTTTAATCAACTCTTCTTTATTCTAACCCTAACCCCCCTTTGACCAACTCTTCTTTATTCTAACCTTAACCCCCCTTTAATCAACTCTTCTTTATTCTAACCCTAACCCCCCTTTAATCAACTCTTCTTTATTCTAACCCTAACCCCCCTTTGACCAACTCTTCTTTATTCTAACCCTAACCCCCCTTTAACAAACTCTTCTTTATTCTAACCCTAACCCCCCTTTGACCAACTCTTCTTTATTCTAACCCTAACCCCCCTTTAACAAACTCTTCTTTATTCTAACCCTAACTCCCCTTTAACAAACTCTTCTTTATTCTAACCCTAACCCCCCTTTGACCAACTCTTCTTTATTCTAACCCTAACCCCCCTTTGACCAACTCTTCTTTATTCTAACCCTAACTCCCCTTTAACAAACTCTTCTTTATTCTAACCCTAACCCCCCTTTAATCAACTCTTCTTTATTCTAACCCTAACCCCCCTTTAACAAACTCTTCTTTATTCTAACCCTAACCCCCCTTTAACAAACTCTTCTTTATTCTAACCCTAACCCCCCTTTGACCAACTCTTCTTTATTCTAACCCTAACTCCCCTTTAACAAACTCTTCTTTATTCTAACCCTAACCCCCCTTTAACAAACTCTTCTTTATTCTAACCCTAACCCCCCTTTAACAAACTCTTCTTTATTCTAACCCTAACCCCCCTTTGACCAACTCTTCTTTATTCTAACCCTAACCCCCCTTTAATCAACTCTTCTTTATTCTAACCCTAACCCCCCTTTGACCAACTCTTCTTTATTCTAACCCTAACCCCCCTTTGACCAACTCTTCTTTATTCTAACCCTAACCCCCCTTTAATCAACTCTTCTTTATTCTAACCCTAACCCCCCTTTAATCAACTCTTCTTTATTCTAACCCTAACCCCCCTTTGACCAACTCTTCTTTATTCTAACCCTAACCCCCCTTTAACAAACTCTTCTTTATTCTAACCCTAACTCCCCTTTAATCAACTCTTCTTTATTCTAACCCTAACCCCCCTTTAATCAACTCTTCTTTATTCTAACCCTAACCCCCCTTTGACCAACTCTTCTTTATTCTAACCCTAACCCCCCTTTGACCAACTCTTCTTTATTCTAACCCTAACCCCCCTTTAATCAACTCTTCTTTATTCTAACCCTAACCCCCCTTTGACCAACTCTTCTTTATTCTAACCCTAACCCCCCTTTGACCAACTCTTCTTTATTCTAACCCTAACCCCCCTTTAATCAACTCTTCTTTATTCTAACCCTAACCCCCCTTTAAACAACTCTTCTTTATTCTAACCCTAACCCCCCTTTAATCAACTCTTCTTTATTCTAACCCTAACCCCCCTTTGACCAACTCTTCTTTATTCTAACCCTAACTCCCCTTTAATCAACTCTTCTTTATTCTAACCTTAACCCCCCTTTAATCAACTCTTCTTTATTCTAACCCTAACCCCCCTTTGACCAACTCTTCTTTATTCTAACCCTAACCCCCCTTTAATCAACTCTTCTTTATTCTAACCCTAACCCCCCTTTGACCAACTCTTCTTTATTCTAACCCTAACCCCCCTTTAATCAACTCTTCTTTATTCTAACCCTAACCCCCCTTTAATCAACTCTTCTTTATTCTAACCCTAACCCCCCTTTGACCAACTCTTCTTTATTCTAACCTTAACCCCCCTTTGACCAACTCTTCTTTATTCTAACCCTAACCCCCCTTTGACCAACTCTTCTTTATTCTAACCCTAACCCCCCTTTAACAAACTCTTCTTTATTCTAACCCTAACTCCCCTTTAATCAACTCTTCTTTATTCTAACCCTAACCCCCCTTTAATCAACTCTTCTTTATTCTAACCCTAACCCCCCTTTGACCAACTCTTCTTTATTCTAACCCTAACCCCCCTTTGACCAACTCTTCTTTATTCTAACCCTAACCCCCCTTTAATCAACTCTTCTTTATTCTAACCCTAACCCCCCTTTGACCAACTCTTCTTTATTCTAACCCTAACCCCCCTTTGACCAACTCTTCTTTATTCTAACCCTAACCCCCCTTTAATCAACTCTTCTTTATTCTAACCCTAACCCCCCTTTAAACAACTCTTCTTTATTCTAACCCTAACCCCCCTTTGACCAACTCTTCTTTATTCTAACCCTAACCCCCCTTTGACCAACTCTTCTTTATTCTAACCCTAACCCCCCTTTAATCAACTCTTCTTTATTCTAACCCTAACCCCCCTTTAAACAACTCTTCTTTATTCTAACCCTAACCCCCCTTTGACCAACTCTTCTTTATTCTAACCCTAACCCCCCTTTAATCAACTCTTCTTTATTCTAACCCTAACCCCCCTTTGACCAACTCTTCTTTATTCTAACCCTAACCCCCCTTTAATCAACTCTTCTTTATTCTAACCCTAACCCCCCTTTGACCAACTCTTCTTTATTCTAACCCTAACCCCGCTTTAATCAACTCTTCTTTATTCTAACCCTAACCCCCCTTTGACCAACTCTTCTTTATTCTAACCCTAACCCCCCTTTAATCAACTCTTCTTTATTCTAACCCTAACCCCCCTTTAAACAACTCTTCTTTATTCTAACCCTAACCCCCCTTTGACCAACTCTTCTTTATTCTAACCCTAACCCCCCTTTAATCAACTCTTCTTTATTCTAACCCTAACCCCCCTTTAATCAACTCTTCTTTATTCTAACCCTAACCCCCCTTTGACCAACTCTTCTTTATTCTAACCCTAACCCCCCTTTAATCAACTCTTCTTTATTCTAACCTTAACCCCCCTTTAACAAACTCTTCTTTATTCTAACCCTAACTCCCCTTTAATCAACTCTTCTTTATTCTAACCTTAACCCCCCTTTAATCAACTCTTCTTTATTCTAACCCTAACCCCCCTTTAATCAACTCTTCTTTATTCTAACCCTAACCCCCCTTTAATCAACTCTTCTTTATTCTAACCCTAACCCCCCTTTAATCAACTCTTCTTTATTCTAACCCTAACCCCCCTTTGACCAACTCTTCTTTATTCTAACCCTAACCCCCCTTTAACAAACTCTTCTTTATTCTAACCCTAACTCCCCTTTAATCAACTCTTCTTTATTCTAACCCAAACCCCCCTTTAATCAACTCTTCTTTATTCTAACCTTAACCCCCCTTTAATCAACTCTTCTTTATTCTAACCCTAACCCCCCTTTAATCAACTCTTCTTTATTCTAACCTTAACCCCCCTTTAACAAACTCTTCTTTATTCTAACCCTAACTCCCCTTTAATCAACTCTTCTTTATTCTAACCTTAACCCCCCTTTAATCAACTCTTCTTTATTCTAACCCTAACCCCCCTTTAATCAACTCTTCTTTATTCTAACCCTAACCCCCCTTTGACCAACTCTTCTTTATTCTAACCTTAACCCCCCTTTAATCAACTCTTCTTTATTCTAACCCTAACCCCCCTTTAATCAACTCTTCTTTATTCTAACCCTAACCCCCCTTTAATCAACTCTTCTTTATTCTAACCCTAACCCCCCTTTGACCAACTCTTCTTTATTCTAACCCTAACCCCCCTTTAACAAACTCTTCTTTATTCTAACCCTAACTCCCCTTTAATCAACTCTTCTTTATTCTAACCCAAACCCCCCTTTAATCAACTCTTCTTTATTCTAACCTTAACCCCCCTTTAATCAACTCTTCTTTATTCTAACCCTAACCCCCCTTTAATCAACTCTTCTTTATTCTAACCCTAACCCCCCTTTGACCAACTCTTCTTTATTCTAACCCTAACTCCCCTTTAATCAACTCTTCTTTATTCTAACCTTAACCCCCCTTTAATCAACTCTTCTTTATTCTAACCCTAACCCCCCTTTAATCAACTCTTCTTTATTCTAACCCTAACCCCCCTTTGACCAACTCTTCTTTATTCTAACCTTAACCCCCCTTTAATCAACTCTTCTTTATTCTAACCCTAACCCCCCTTTAATCAACTCTTCTTTATTCTAACCCTAACCCCCCTTTGACCAACTCTTCTTTATTCTAACCCTAACCCCCCTTTAACAAACTCTTCTTTATTCTAACCCTAACCCCCCTTTGACCAACTCTTCTTTATTCTAACCCTAACCCCCCTTTAACAAACTCTTCTTTATTCTAACCCTAACTCCCCTTTAACAAACTCTTCTTTATTCTAACCCTAACCCCCCTTTGACCAACTCTTCTTTATTCTAACCCTAACCCCCCTTTGACCAACTCTTCTTTATTCTAACCCTAACTCCCCTTTAACAAACTCTTCTTTATTCTAACCCTAACCCCCCTTTAATCAACTCTTCTTTATTCTAACCCTAACCCCCCTTTAACAAACTCTTCTTTATTCTAACCCTAACCCCCCTTTAACAAACTCTTCTTTATTCTAACCCTAACCCCCCTTTGACCAACTCTTCTTTATTCTAACCCTAACTCCCCTTTAACAAACTCTTCTTTATTCTAACCCTAACCCCCCTTTAACAAACTCTTCTTTATTCTAACCCTAACCCCCCTTTAACAAACTCTTCTTTATTCTAACCCTAACCCCCCTTTGACCAACTCTTCTTTATTCTAACCCTAACCCCCCTTTAATCAACTCTTCTTTATTCTAACCCTAACCCCCCTTTGACCAACTCTTCTTTATTCTAACCCTAACCCCCCTTTGACCAACTCTTCTTTATTCTAACCCTAACCCCCCTTTAATCAACTCTTCTTTATTCTAACCCTAACCCCCCTTTAATCAACTCTTCTTTATTCTAACCCTAACCCCCCTTTGACCAACTCTTCTTTATTCTAACCCTAACCCCCCTTTAACAAACTCTTCTTTATTCTAACCCTAACTCCCCTTTAATCAACTCTTCTTTATTCTAACCCTAACCCCCCTTTAATCAACTCTTCTTTATTCTAACCCTAACCCCCCTTTGACCAACTCTTCTTTATTCTAACCCTAACCCCCCTTTGACCAACTCTTCTTTATTCTAACCCTAACCCCCCTTTAATCAACTCTTCTTTATTCTAACCCTAACCCCCCTTTGACCAACTCTTCTTTATTCTAACCCTAACCCCCCTTTGACCAACTCTTCTTTATTCTAACCCTAACCCCCCTTTAATCAACTCTTCTTTATTCTAACCCTAACCCCCCTTTAAACAACTCTTCTTTATTCTAACCCTAACCCCCCTTTGACCAACTCTTCTTTATTCTAACCCTAACCCCCCTTTGACCAACTCTTCTTTATTCTAACCCTAACCCCCCTTTAATCAACTCTTCTTTATTCTAACCCTAACCCCCCTTTAAACAACTCTTCTTTATTCTAACCCTAACCCCCCTTTGACCAACTCTTCTTTATTCTAACCCTAACCCCCCTTTAATCAACTCTTCTTTATTCTAACCCTAACCCCCCTTTGACCAACTCTTCTTTATTCTAACCCTAACCCCCCTTTAATCAACTCTTCTTTATTCTAACCCTAACCCCCCTTTGACCAACTCTTCTTTATTCTAACCCTAACCCCGCTTTAATCAACTCTTCTTTATTCTAACCCTAACCCCCCTTTGACCAACTCTTCTTTATTCTAACCCTAACCCCCCTTTAATCAACTCTTCTTTATTCTAACCCTAACCCCCCTTTAAACAACTCTTCTTTATTCTAACCCTAACCCCCCTTTGACCAACTCTTCTTTATTCTAACCCTAACCCCCCTTTAATCAACTCTTCTTTATTCTAACCCTAACCCCCCTTTAATCAACTCTTCTTTATTCTAACCCTAACCCCCCTTTGACCAACTCTTCTTTATTCTAACCCTAACCCCCCTTTGACCAACTCTTCTTTATTCTAACCCTAACCCCCCTTTAATCAACTCTTCTTTATTCTAACCCTAACCCCCCTTTGACCAACTCTTCTTTATTCTAACCCTAACCCCCCTTTAATCAACTCTTCTTTATTCTAACCCTAACCCCCCTTTAATCAACTCTTCTTTATTCTAACCCTAACCCCCCTTTAACAAACTCTTCTTTATTCTAACCCTAACTCCCCTTTAATCAACTCTTCTTTATTCTAACCCTAACCCCCCTTTAATCAACTCTTCTTTATTCTAACCCTAACCCCCCTTTGACCAACTCTTCTTTATTCTAACCCTAACCCCCCTTTAATCAACTCTTCTTTATTCTAACCCTAACCCCCCTTTGACCAACTCTTCTTTATTCTAACCCTAACCCCCCTTTAATCAACTCTTCTTTATTCTAACCCTAACCCCCCTTTAAACAACTCTTCTTTATTCTAACCCTAACCCCCCTTTGACCAACTCTTCTTTATTCTAACCCTAACCCCCCTTTAATCAACTCTTCTTTATTCTAACCCTAACCCCCCTTTGACCAACTCTTCTTTATTCTAACCCTAACCCCCCTTTAATCAACTCTTCTTTATTCTAACCCTAACCCCCCTTTGACCAACTCTTCTTTATTCTAACCCTAACCCCCCTTTAATCAACTCTTCTTTATTCTAACCCTAACCCCCCTTTGACCAACTCTTCTTTATTCTAACCCTAACCCCCCTTTGACCAACTCTTCTTTATTCTAACCCTAACCCCCCTTTGACCAACTCTTCTTTATTCTAACCCTAACCCCCCTTTAATCAACTCTTCTTTATTCTAACCCTAACCCCCCTTTGACCAACTCTTCTTTATTCTAACCCTAACCCCCCTTTAATCAACTCTTCTTTATTCTAACCCTAACCCCCCTTTGACCAACTCTTCTTTATTCTAACCCTAACCCCCCTTTGACCAACTCTTCTTTATTCTAACCCTAACCCCCCTTTGACCAACTCTTCTTTATTCTAACCCTAACCCCCCTTTAATCAACTCTTCTTTATTCTAACCCTAACCCCCCTTTAATCAACTCTTCTTTATTCTAACCCTAACCCCCCTTTGACCAACTCTTCTTTATTCTAACCCTAACCCCCCTTTAATCAACTCTTCTTTATTCTAACCCTAACCCCCCTTTAATCAACTCTTCTTTATTCTAACCCTAACCCCCCTTTGACCAACTCTTCTTTATTCTAACCCTAACCCCCCTTTAATCAACTCTTCTTTATTCTAACCCTAACCCCCCTTTGACCAACTCTTCTTTATTCTAACCCTAACATCCCTTTTAACCAACTCTTCTTTATTCTAACACTAACCCCCCTTTAACCAACTCTTCTTTATTCTAACCCTAACCTCCCTTTTAACCAACTCTTCTTTATTCTAACCCTAACCCCCCTTTAACAAACTTTTCTTTATACACTTTTGCTAGCTAAAGTCTTCACAGTGCTAATTCTGTTCACGAATAATCCGAGGCATTATGTATTGTATTATTTCGTTTTCTACGCTTTGCCCTACTTAACTTTATAACCAAATAAATAAACGAATGATTTTACAATCAAATCACCTTTTAAGGCTTACATAATTCTCTCGTTTTGCTATCTGTAGCATTTCGGGTATTGATTTACTCCTCTCCAGGAGTTAGGCACAAGGCCAGTTTTTATCTTACTCCCACAAGTAAGATGTGACCCAAGGTCGGGTCGGGAAAGTCGGGTTTAAAAATTGCCTGGGCAGCCCCGTCGGCATTCCCCGGTAGGGGCGCATCAGGCAGTAAGCAATAAACTTACTCCTCCCCAAAGAGGGGAGGCGAAGCCTGGGAGGGTGGACATCCTAGAACTGCACAGAACATACCCATAGACTGGCGTAAATCAAGCCCCGAAGGCCAAGACAATACCAGTCTATGGGGTGCAGTATCCATCGGAACAGATACTACACTTTGATCTTAGCCAAAAGGCCAAGAACAAATTTTTTACTCACATTTCGGGTAGATCATAAGATTCTTACAGATTTTCCTGAAGATTCAGTCATATTAAGACGTGTTAAGAAGAAAGTGTCATGGCGGACATCAGAATAATCGTTATTACCCATAATGCAATAGGCGATGTTAACTTGCATGAAGCGGGGGGGGGGGTATGGTATCGTGTTGTATATTTGATCAGTCACCAAAATATCTCAATTATTTATTAACTAAACGCCACAGACACAAAATAATCAGGTTCAGAAGCGTATCTGCAATTTGGTTAGCCCCACCCTTTTATTTTCTCGGCACTCTCTCTCTCTCTCCTTCTGTCACACACACACACATACATAATGTTGCTAGTCTCAGTCTTTTCTTTAAATACTATTACGGCATGTGTTCTTCAGAATTGTCTGATCTTTTCCTGCTTCCTTTGTTCCAGCTCGTTTGACTCGTTGGTCTAGTGGTCTTCATCAATTCGCTGTTATTATACCTCGTCATAATACAGCTTCCTAATCCAGCAGCTTCTTTCCAAGGACTGCAGGTTTGTGGAACTCTCTTCCTGCTGATTGTTTTCTTCCTACCTATAGCCTTGATCTTTTCAAGACTAAGGTTAATAGGCATCTTCTGTCTTTGTAATAATCATCGTTGGTTCTTTTTAGCTCCTTGCATCAATTTTCTTTTTTGGGAGCGATTTCTATAAAAAAAAATACACTACCCACAATTCTATATTGATTTCCACTCGTGCAATTTTTTTAATGGAAATAGTTCCAGACAAGGCATGAAGCCACTTGAGGTAAGGAGCTAAAAAAGAAAAAGAAGAAATACTACTTTAAGGTCAAAAATATCAAAACGGTAAGTGCTACATGGATAGATCTCGACCCAGAAAACAGCAATTCTTCCCCCTTTGTCAGAAACATCGCTCATGGAATGTGAGGACTAAAGGGGAAAATAAGGGAAGCGAGAGTTATGATGCTGCCGAAAGTACACCCAAGTTCCACTTTCTACTCTCCATGAAAGGATTACTTTAATGTACGTAAAAATTAATATATATATATACATATATATATATATATATATATATATATATAGAGAGAGAGAGAGAGCGAGAGAGATAATACTTTAAAGATATAAATAATATCTTTAACCAGTAGACTATCAGGATAAAAACAAAGCTCAATATAGTGTATAGAGCAATAATATTAATTGAATGACATAATAAAATGAGAAATTAATCAGATTTTATTGAAGTTCAAAAACAAGGAGTGATACTGCGTCCTTAACTCATGAGTTTTCAAAGAAAATCTTCTTCTCATGAGTTAAGGACGCAGTATCACTCCTTGTTTTTGAACTTTAATAAAATCTGATTAATTTCTCATTTTATTATGTCATTCAATTAATATATATATATATATATATATATATTTGGCAATATTTCTTTCTTTCTTTTAATTTGTTAGTTTGTTAGTTCGTTTATTTATTAATTTGATTAACTTATAGAATAGAAATTTACATGACAAAAATTACTTTTTACAAAGCAAGTTTGTAAATGCTTAAATAATGTGCAAAACCGAAGCCACCATTCTTGTAAGTAATTTCGAATAAAATAAAAACAATTAACATCAGTCGGACTAAACAACTGTCGCTTCAAGTTGGATATAAACACGTTTTAGTCTTAAATTCACTGTTATTTATTTCAGGTAATAGCAATTCTGTTATCTGAGCAGGCAACACTGGCCAGGAATAGATAAAGACTCCTGTTTGCTTTTGTGTAGTAAACAATACTAAAGTACACACAAGTTTGAATATCCTTCTCCTAGCTCTAAACGTGTGACGTCAATCACATGTTTCTATTTTCCCTCCTCTTTGGCACAAACATTTGAGTCGAACGGACGTTCTTTCAACGTCATCCTATTTCACCAGGTTGTTTCGAGCTGATAAAAGGTGACATTGACAGGTGCCAGGTTGCTGGGTACCTTAAAATTAAAAAATTAAATACCTGAGTAGTCCCGTCAGCATTCTCTGGTAGAGGCACATTAGGCGATTGGCGATAAACCAACTTCTTCTCAAAGAGTGAGAAGGTAAAGCCTGGGAGGGTGCACCTCCTAAGGCTGGACAGAACCATACCTCAGCCGACTCAAAATAGCCCAAACTCTGTCGGTCATATATTTCTATTCATCCTCCTCTTTCTCATAAACATTCGAGGCGAATGGACGTTCGTTCAACATCATCGTCTTTCACCAGATTCTTTCGACTTGAAAAATTATGACATCCACATTTAGACATTTTTCTATTTCCTCTTGAATTTATTGTTACTTCAAAGCATGTCTTTTTTTTTTTCATTCATATCAAACATTATCTTTCTTCCAGTGTTTGTATAAAACATAATTACTGAACCCCCTTTTCAAAAATAAATCTTTTTTTAACTTCCTCACCTCTATATAAGTACAATGCTGCAAGGATGTTCTTTCATAGTTATGAAACAATACGAACATTTAAATGTTTATTATTATTTATAAATTTCATACTACAATTAATACTTATAGCTAAGTAAAAAAAATAGAGTCAGAAGATTTATATGGGGTTCAGAGGTGGAAGCAGGAGTTTCTTGGGTTCCTTAATGTATCAGTTCCGCTAGTATTGTATATAACACAAAAGTGAGTGTGTGTGTTTTTTTATTTGTTTTTTTTTTTTGTCAAATTTATTAATCAATTCTATATAGCTTGCTTCATTACTGAAATGATTGTCTTAACAGTGGTTGATTTGCAGACTCAGGGAAAGGACTTAAGTTTTTAAATATAATTTTTATTTTATTGAAGGCAGTTGAATCTAAAGTTCATTGCAGTTTTCAAAATAAAACATTTTTGGCGCAATTATTTTTTAACAGATTAACAAAACAAAAAAAATACGAATGTAATTAAGAATCAAAAAGTGATACATCAAAATTTTAATTTTAATACTAGGGGGCTGGGAATTGTAACTATCCTATGAACATTCCCTATCATGGGCGTCGCCAGAATTTTTAATAGGGGGGGGGCAAACAGTTTTTGGCGATATCCAAAAGTACCCCCTACATGCCTAGGACAAAATAACTTCGCTGCTGGCTGCTGATATGAGGCTCAATAACTTTGCTGCTGGCTGCTGATATGAGGCTAAATAACTTTGCTGCTGGCTGCTGATATGAGGCTAAATAACTTTGCTGCTGGCTACTGATATGAGGCTAAATAACTTTGCTGCTGGCTGCCCCCCGCCCTTGCCTCCCGCTGGCGACGCTCATGCTCCCTATGTTATATTGTAAACGCACATACCTACCCGGGAGTCTTTTACTTTCATTTTTGGTAGGTTGTTTTTTTAACAGAATCAAAATAGACTGATTGTCGAGGACGTATTTTCGACTGGTACGCTTGCTGTCTTCATAGAGATTATTAAAAGTGGTGACTTTGTCTGCTGTATGTATTTGTCCGCTGAAACTATTTGTTTGCTGCAGCCTGAAACTAGAGTAACATTAAAGGAAATCTCTCGAAAGCGAAACTAATGCAAAAATGCAATTTATAGAAAAATCAATATTGACCCAAAATTATTGATTCTAAATTGATATTCAAATTACTTCTTCAATGCTTTGCACTCCGAATCATAGATTGGCTTTCAGATATTTAAATATAGCATGACATAAATCTGCATATAGTGTTGGGGCCTCAATTTGTATGTGGTAGTAAGTTTGGAGTCACTCCTTTTTTTTTTTCTATTGGATCGCCGCTTATCAAAGCCAAAAGTTACTCGAGGATAAGGATTAATGAGACGGAATGATTGTCAGCTGAAAGATGAGGAACACTATGGGAGTACTAGCATTGATCAATGGTATGAAAGGTGAGGAACACTATGGGAGTACTAGCATTGATCAATGGTATGAAAGGTGAGGAACACTATGGGAGTACTAGCATTGATCAGTGGTATGAAAGGTGAGGAACACTATGTGAGTACTTACATTGATCAATGGTATGAAAGGTGAGGAACACTATGGGAGTACTTACATTGATCAGTGGTATGAAAGGTGAGGAACACTATGGGAGTACTAGCATTGATCAATGGTATGAAAGGTGAGGAACACTATGGGAGTACTAGCATTGATCAATGGTATGAAAGGTGAGGAACACTATGGGAGTACTTACATTGATCAAAGGTATGAAAGGTGAGGAACACTATGGGAGTACTTACATTGATCAGTGGTATGAAAGGTGAGGAACACTATGGGAGTACTTACATTGATCAGTGGTATGAACTGCGTTTGATTACTTATGGGGTTGTTTAAGAGAAGAATTTCTTGATGTTGGATTTGAAGATGACCAGGGTGTAATCAGCAGGGAAACAGTTTTTAACATTTTTTTTACTAAAGAGTCACCACTTATCAAGGCCCAAAGGCCACTCGAGGATAAGGGTTAATGACTGTCAGGTGAACGGTGAGACAACACCGTGATGATTTGTAATGATAGTGGAAATTGGGCAGAATTTGATCATCCAAGAGGACGGTTCAACAAGAATTTGTTTACATTGGACTTGAAACCGACCATGTTGTAGTCAGCTGGGAAGCAACCCCACGGAATTGTGTTCCACATACGAGTAGTTCTTGGAAGTTTCGTTTAGTTTTAGGAACAGAGAGAGAGAGAGAGAGAGAGATAGAGAGAGAGAGAGAAAGGGAAATTATTGACAGTGGTTGTAGCTAGACGGGTTTGTGTTGTGAATGTTTTACAGTGGGGGGGGGCATAGATTGAAGCTCAGTCTCGTAGTAATGTGTTCAAGATCAACCGAAGGTACTATAACTTTATATCCATGTTTTGTGATGGCTGGCCGGTCTGATTGTCTAGTGTTTATGGGTTGGGCTGAGCTGCTATAGAAGCTAAAATATAAAAATTATTTGAAGAAATGTTTTTTCTGACTGAATACAACTCAACCCGCATGTTTACTCTGACTCACACAATGACGACTCCGGTGGCTTGGTCATGCCAGGCGAATGGATGATGGGAGGATCCTCAAGGACATTCTTTATTGCAAGCACGCAACTGGCTCCAGACCAGCAGGGGCTACAAGGATGTCTGCAAGCGAGATATGAGGGCAGGTGGCATCGACCCAACAGGCTGGGTGTCCGTGGCTGAAGATCGCAGCCACTGAAGAAGAGTTGTAAAGACATGCTCCAAGAGGAGTGAGGAGAGGAGAGACCAGCAGTGAAGGGAGAGGAGAGAGCACACAGGAGAATGGGCTGCAACAGAACTCTCGCAACCAAACACCACCTACATCTGTGGCAACTGCAACAAAGCCTGCGATCCAGGATAGGCTTGCACAATCACAGCAGACGCTGAAATTCGGCAATGGACTAATCTGAGGCGTAGAACTCCATTGTCTCCTGAGACAGACAGATGCCAACAAAACTCAACCGTACTTTGAAATGAGTAACACTAACTCTAGGATGATTCGTAACTGGACAGTTTGTTCTTTTATTTTGGGGTTTTACATACAGCAGACAAGCAGAGAGGGATGGGATAGTCTAAGACCCCATAATCATACGTGTTGTCACCTTACCTCTCAGTAGTAATATATATATATATATATATATATATATAATATAATATAATAAGACAGACATACAAACAGCTAAATTGATAGATAGATAGATAGATAGATAGATAGCTTGTCTCGTTAAACCTAGCTACATTGTGCCCCCCCCCCACATGAGTTAAATAGAACCTGCTTTGCATAGAAGATGCCATTAGTCCCAGGTCCATTCTAACGCAGAGTGATAGCACCTGTTACGGTCCCATCTATGGGGGAAATATAATCTCTTCTGGGTATGACATGAACATTCATCTGAAATTGTATGCATACATTTGTATCATGAAGAACTTGTTAAAGGAAGTTTTCATTAACAAATATATATATTAAGTATTCATCATCATCCTCATCTTCTTTCGTTTAACATCTGGTTTGTAGTGTGGTGGTATTTGCCGCACGTCTGTGTGATGTGTAAGTGGTGTTGCTGTGTGTAGATGTGGTTGCATATGCTTCCCACATACCACTTTCAGCCTCATCCGCCAGCTAGTCCTTGGACAAAAAGGAAACCAAGTGCATAAGTCTTCCCTGCTGGTATATAACCTCTCCACCGACAAGACTCTGGCCAAACCTCCTCATAGTACACCATGGATACTGGGTGCCTTGTGGCCGTAAGCTAATTGGCGAGGGATCTTGGAGCAGATTGGAGCCCTAGAAGTGCAGTGTTCAGGGTCCACTGGCATGTGGACATGTCTCGACACTCACCAATCAAATCCTGAGCCACAGGGCATATGGCAAATGCCATCTTTGGATGGCCTGTCACAACCTGGGTGACAGTAGTGTATGCGGCAACTCACAGGTAATATGTGACATTGGTGCATGCTCAAGTGGAAACCACATCAGCCCTAGTTAGATGGGAATGGTGGAGGTCTTGGACTGCCAAAGGTGTTCAAGTTGGTGAAGGATAGGCATGCAGCTGTAAAACTGTTAAAAACAATCAGGACCCACCCTCATTGGAGGATTAATTGTGGTCTGATTCAACAAAGAAACCGGATGATGATGATGATGATGATGATGATGATGATGATGATGATGATGATGATGATGATGATGATGATGATGATGATGATTTACATGCTGGCATGTGGTGGACGACTTTAAGAAATTGACTTCAAAACTAACCTATCTCTGGTCAGGTCTTTATTTATACTTCTTTGTCTCAAGTGCATTTTTATCACTTCCTCCCATGTTTTCTTTGGCCTTATCCTGTGAACCGAACCTGCTACCTCAACTGTTCTACATCTACTAAGCACAGAATTCTCACCGATTCTTTCAAGGTTCTGCACACATCCCCTTATACTGTCCAAATATAATTTTCCTCTGAGGTTATCAGGTCTTTAAGACTCACATTAAACCTCAATCGTATCCTTCTCATATAATTTCTTTCCATGCAACGCATGCCCTCAACCCTCCCTGGCTAGGTTTCACTTCCATACATCATCACACTACATACACATGCCTGATAGACTCTTCCCTTGGTTGACAGTGGTAACGCTCTGCTGGTTAGTAATGACAGTGGTAACGCTCTGCTGGTTAGTATTGGCAGTAGTTCCCTGAACTTACTCCATCCACTTCTAATTCTTGCAATCACACTAGCACCTGCTCCACTCTGTGCTCCAATGGTATCACCAAGGTAACAAAGATTCTTGACAACCTCAATAACTTCTCCATCCAGATATTCTTTTTCAACATCTGAATTCTCATCCATCTCCGTTGTCTTACACTTCTTGCACACAAAATGATTATCCTCTCTCAACGTACAGTATTATTTGATTATTCAGACGACTGTTCTCATCTTGGATGTTCTTCTCACAACGTTTCGACCGATGTAACCTCTTATCTTCTTCAGGTGCATCTTGTCGAATTCAGGAATCTTTATGTTGAATTCGGGAATCTGTACGGAATTTCAAACTGAACCCTTTATTTAATAGGCGGGGTGGCTTGCTCTCATTCCGTCAGCCATGTCCGAGTAAACGTCTTAAGTAATTCGTAGTTGTATTCTGAGTATCCTCTGTACTGAGGATTGAACCTCCAGAAGAATCTCACTTAGAACTGATTATTACTTAGCACTTTTATCCATTACATCCTTAAGGACAATTCTAGTATTAATCTTTGGAGCCTTAAACCTATTCTTGTTTTAGATGTGTAGTCTTACTACTTTTTACTACTCTATATTACTACTTACTACTATATATTACTGCTCACTACTACATATTACTGCTTACTACTCTATATTACTGCTTACTACTCTATATTACTGCTTACTACTCTATATTACTGCTTACTACTATATATTAATGCTTACTACTATATATTAATGCTTACTACTACATATTAATGCTTACTACTACATATTAATGCTTACTACTACATATTACTGCTTACTACTACATATTACTGCTTACTACTATATATTACTGCTTACTACTATATATTAATGCTTACTACTACATATTACTGCTTACTACTACATATTAATGCTTACTACTATATATTACTGCTTACTACTATATATTAATGCTTACTACTATATATTAATGCTTACTACTATATATTACTACTTACTACTCTATATTACTACTTACTACTCTATATTACTGCTTACTACTCTATATTACTGCTTACTACTACATATTACTACTTACTACTACATATTACTGCTTACTACTACATATTACTGCTTACTACTACATATTACTGCTTACTACTACTACTACATATTACTGCTTACTACTATATATTACTACTTACTACTACATATTACTACTCTATATTACTGCTTACTACTATATATTACTACTCTATATTACTGCTTACTACTACATATTACTACTCTATATTACTGCTTACTACTACATATTACTACTCTATATTACTGCTTACTACTACATATTACTACTCTATATTACTGCTTACTACTACATATTACTACTACATATTACTGCTTACTACTACATATTACTACTACATATTACTGCTTACTACTACATATTACTACTACATATTACTGCTTACTACTATATATTACTACTTACTACTATACATTCATGCTTACTACTACATATTAATGCTTACTACTATATATTAATGCTCACTACTATATATTAATACTTATTACTATATATTAACTACATAAGATGAGAATAGTAATTCGAATAATCCAAATAATCCAAATTATCAATCTTCATCTAAAAACTCCGAAGCACAAAGATATTAAAATCTTCCAATGGACGTCTGATTGTTGCTCTCCCCGCTTGGTCTTTCCATTCTCCTTGACCTTCCACAACCATTTGCCATGGTAGCAGCTGAGACTATGCCCTCATATGTATGTGTGTGTTTTCTTTGTGCGGTGGTTGTGGGGTATTATCTATATAAGAATAATAATATGCTGAGACAATTTCATGTTTGTATGTACGTTATCACTTTCCACCTTTTTTTGAAAGATGGGATCGTCTGATCGTCTGATCGTCTGATCGACGAAGATGCAATGCAGGAAAAAAAGTAATTCATTTAATTTCATCTGATGCTGCTGTTGTGTCGAACGTGAAACTCGAACAAAAATATACTTTTTTGGCCTCTGTGTTAGGATTAAAGTGTAGTATCTGTTCTGTCCAAATAATATTGTGGGGTCTGCTTTTATACCGGGCGTCCATAGAATGACAATATGTCACAAACTCTTACAAGGGCTTTGGAGGTAGACCTCCATAAACAGATATATTTTGAAATTCTATTAACCAGAATACTTGGATAAGTATGTTTCAGTTTGAACAAAGGTGGTACAATAATATTGTGGGGTTTGCGTTTATAGAGTGGAAATACTTTTAAGCATGGCTAAAATATACAACAGATGAAGGATAAAACTGTGGAATTTCTACAGGTCTCACTAGTATTTGATAATAACAAAAAATTCAGTCTATGTCTGAATTGTCCATCAAGTTTTAATCACGAATGTCCAACAGAGTTTGTTTTATCGTCATTCGATGATAAGCGCACCTGGATATGATGTGAAAAATTGCCGATAACTGATGCACTCCCCTCTTAGCATTGCCCTCATTTTGGCTGTGATGGCCCTTTTCAGTTTCAGAATAGTCTAAGGCAGGGGCGGGCAACCTTTTCAGAGTGAGGGCTAGATGAGACTTTTGGAAGGAGATCGCGGGCCGGAGTGAAAAACGAAATCTCAGAATTACTATATTTTGATTACATGAATAAATTGTACAAAAATTGCATTGAACACTCTACAAATCTGATATTTTTTTCTCAAGAGACTTCTGTATGTGATGTTAGAAAAGGCGCCGACGAAGAGCCATTTTGGAATCATAAAAAATAATGACGGGGGAAGTAGCAAGTTGATCCAGCATTCGTTTTGACACACCTCGCATAAGTTCTATGTTTCATGCCCTTTCCTTGTTGCCTCTCTTTTTCTCTTTTTCTATTTTCATCTCAGGCCAAGGATTTGAAATTAATAGTTAAAGAAAAATGAAATATACATGCATCATCGCTCGCTGATATTCATACATTTTTATCACCACTGAAATCTTAATTGAAACCTACTTTTACGTCTATGTCACAAAATGATATGAGTTTTACTGGGAGGTCCACGGGCCGGATTGCAATAATAAAGCATAGCAGGGTGGCGGGCCGGACGCTAAGCTTTCGCGGGCCGGATGGGGCCCGCGGGCCGGAGGTTGCCCCCCCCCCCTGATCTAAGGATTGCTTTGATAGACATTACTCTTTAGATAACCTCACAGATACAAACTGTCCTCTGCAAATCATTAAACAGCGATAAAACAAAGACTGTTGGACATTCATGACTGAAACTTGGTGGACACGTCAGACATCGACTGAAGTTTATTTGTACCAAATATGATTGGATTCTAGAAAGAATTGTGAATTTTATTAACGATTCCATGGGTGGCATTTTATGGGGGTCAGTCTATATTTTTCTATGCTTGACTTGTCCACCAAGTTTTAGTCATGGATATCCAACAATCTTTGTTTTTTCACCGTTCGATGATAAGCACACCTTGATATGACATGCAAAATTGTCACTCACCTGAATATAAAAATCGCTTTTCTTTTTGAAGAGGAAGCGGATCCCAGAGAATTCTGTTTAGCTGATTTGTGCCTTGTTCCAAAGAAAAAACGGTTTGTAATCCTAGAAAAAAAGAAACAAAGAAAAAAATGGTGTGAAAACGTTGCCAATTTTTTTCAAGATAATCAAGCAGGAGGCATATTTTTTAAGAGTTTTCATTAAAAAATACATGGACATACAATTTGTATAAAAATTTACATTATATATATATATATATATATATATAATCATCCAGGCAAGGTAAACATCCACAGGATAGTAATCCAAAGAATTTCAACTGGGCTTATTAAAAGCGCTCAATATCTAATAGAGCTATTATACATTATTATTTTTATTTACACAGACATGTACAAAATCTGCAACACTGGCATATCGATGTTATCGATTAACAGCTGTTATAAACTGAGATCTCATCAGGCAGAGTTAAAATCCGATTTCTTTCTTTTCCTTTCTTTTTGATCACATTCAAAAGATAAATAAATTTGTATCGAAATTACGAAAATGTTAACGTTTATCGATCCATATGAATAAATGAGAAATATTTTATTAGGAATTTAAAAAAGCCAAAAACGATTCTTCTTTCTATCTCCTTCAAAAAAAGTTATTTATTTAAAGAAATGAATGAGCAAACTTTCAACCTAAAAAGGTCTTCTTCACACATTTAAAAAATTTTTTAATCATTTTTCAGTCGGAGATATAAAAAAAACTCTTGTGGATAGTAATCTGTCGAGGTGTTGATCACGGATGATCTGAATGTCTGTTCTGGTGCTTTACGTAGCTACGTGATAAGGTTAATTTAATAATATATATATGCACTTTTGAAATATGTTTTCGAATTTGAATTATTATTAGAAATTTACGAAAGCCAAAAACGATGTTTTTTTCTTTAAAATAAATTATTTATTTACCTTAAAAAAATGAATGAACAAGCTTTCAACCTAAGAATGTTTTGTTTCGGGTTTACAACAAAGTTATGAATGAAAAGTTTATTATTTTAAATCAATGTCTCAAGGATTTCAAGTAGCGAACTTTGCGAAGCAATAGCGAGCGGGCAAAGTCAGCTAGTACACATATATTTATATGCGTGTGTGTGATTGTATATATGTATACTTAGAAAGGAATGCTGTCTCTGTTAGCATTCAATTATTTGCAAGCTAATATTATTATCGGTCAAGTATTGTGTGGGCAGCCTGTATTTATGTCCGGCTACAATTACCGGACATTAATCACCATTCATCCCGACTTATTCATGTTTTGTTTGATCAACATTCATGTGCGAAATATCTTCGAACATAAAAAAAAATGGCGTGAATCGAACAGCGAAGTCGTTTGCTGAAAGTCCAAACAACATTCATAAACAAAATCTGTCGTATTTATTGAGGTTTTTCAGTTAATTAGGATTTATTTTCTGTGAAAAGACCACGCATTTATTTGCATCCATATACAGGATGTTTGATAAATCGATAGCAAACTTCGGGATTATGTTCTATAGCTGCGTTATTTTCATGGTAGATGTTCGACTGAGCCCCAATTTCTGGTCCCCTCCCCCTGTAAAAATTCACAGAAAAAACTCGTCTAGATACAACCGCTGAAAAGAATTTTCGGTGCTTCTGTATTATTGGCACGTGTATGATAACCACAGACTAATACCTACATCTGTTTACTACCATGGTCATAATTTCAATTGCCTCATCTATTCTCTGCTTCTTTTGTTACAGCTCGTTTGACTCGTTGGTCTAGTGGTCTTCATCAATTCGATGCTGTAATACCTCATTATAATACAGCGTCTTATTCCAGTAGCTTCTTGCAATAACTGCAGGCTTGTGGAACTCTCTTCCTGCTGACTGTTTTCATCTTACCTACAGTCTTGGTATTTTCAAGACAGATCGCAGTAGGCATCGCCTGTCTTTGCAATAATCATATTTCGTACTTGTTTGCTTCTTACATCAAGTGGCATCATGCCTTGTCTGGAGCGATTTCCATAAAACACTCTGCTCAACCACGCATATGATAAGCACAGAATGATACCTACATCTGTTTACTACCATGGTCATAATTTTGCCACAGATAGAAATTAGAAATAATGAAAATGTGTGTATAACAAAACATGCTTGAAAATAAAACTATATATTTCATTTGTCCCCAATAATAAATTAATTACTTAGTTACTAATAGTAACTAAGTAATTAATTTATTATTGGGGACAAATGAAATTTTCGTCTCTAATTTAGAAGAGTCTGTTGAAAGGGGAGATAATTCAAACTTTTTTTGTTGTTGTTGTAACCTGAGTTAAGGTTACAATAAATTTGTATCGAAATTACGAAAATGTTAACGTTTATCTATCCATATGAATAAATGAGAAATATTTTATTAGGAATTTAAAAAAGCCAAAAACGATTCTTCTTTCTATCTCCTTCAAAAAAAGTTATTTATTTAAAGAAATGAATGAGCAAACTTTCAACCTAAAAAGGTCTTCTTCACACATTTAAAAAATTTTTAATCATTTTTCAGTCGGAGATATAAAAAAATCTCTTGTGGATTAGTAATCCGTCGAGGTGTTGATCACGGATGGTCTGAATGTCTGTTCTGGTGCTTTACGTAGCTACGTGATAAGGTTAATAAAATAACATATTTGCATAGAATTAGTAAGAAAATAAATTTAAAAAAGGGTACTTATACAGTTTATGGACCGGACTGAAATAATAACATTATAATTTAGAAACCAATTCTTAACATGGGGAGGCGGGGTGGGGGGGGTAACTATTCTGTTTATAAAATTGTTAGGTGAAAGTACAGAATAGTTAATCCCCCCCCTACCTCCCCATGTTTACAATGGCTTTTAAAATTATAACGTTATTATTTAAGCGCGGTCTGTAAACTGCATAAGTACCCTTTGTTAAATTTATTTTCTTACTAAAAAAAAAAACGGTTTGAATTATCTCCCCTTTCAAGTGACTTTTCTAAAATGAAAATGAATTTACTTCCACAATAATACAGAAGAACCGAATTTTCCTTTCTTCCTCCTCGTACCTAAAATTAGACAGAACTTCCATGAACAAAGTTTATTACCGTCGCCTCTTCCTCCCCCCCTCTGCACGCCACTACTCTTAACCGTAATTCGCGATGACATGGACGCACATACGTTCAATAGTTTTCTTTTCAGTAGACAGATTTCGCGTTGACTGACTTGCACGTTAAAACAAAGAATGGACCACATCTCTTTATAGTATTTATATCTCGAATCCTCTGTCAGCTTTGACTGAGTTGCACGTTAAAACAAAAAATGGACACTCCACAAAGTTGAAAATGTCCAGTTTTTCATAACGGTTTCATTTTCATTCATTTTTTATCAAATTATACAATTTTTGATAAAGAGCAGAGAACCGTTCGAAATACTAAAATTTTTAATTATAACAACACCTATAATTTTACATACTTTTCTGTTTTCCAGAAGGAAAGATTTTTATTCGAAAATTAGACGAGTAATGGAGTTCTCTTACAAAAGCAACCCACACAGAAAAAGGCTCCTAATTATTTTTTTACAGCAAGGAATACAGACGTATGTGACATTTTTGGGGTGGAATGAAATTGAAAAAGTATAAAAACGAGAGGAAATCATTTTTTTTATACTTTTTAAATTTCATTCCACCCCAAAAATGTCACATACGTCTGTATTCCTTGCTGTAATTAAATTTTGTACCACGAAAAATTTATTTAATTATTTTTTGTTTTGCTTTTTACTAATGTTTCACCGCTTATTTAGGCCCAAAGGCCACTCGAGGATAAAGTTTAATGAGATTGTCGGTTGGCGATTAATAACACCATGAGAGGATTTGAAACGACAAGTATTTGTTAACATTAAACTTGAAAATGATCATGTTGTAGTCAGATGGGAAGCAGCTCCGTGCTATTGTTTTCCACAGATGGGAAGTTCTTTGAAATTAGAACCAATAAAATCAAATATATTAATGATCGTGATTTTAAACAAACGAAGAACTATTTACATTCAGATTTCTGATCTTTTTTTTATTATTTGAATTCCAAAACAGGTTCTTTATCTTTTATTTAATTATTTTTTTTTAACATAGTTCACCCCAAACAAGGCAGGCCGCCACTGTAGACGTAAGGGGCTACTGAGAAAAAAAAAAGGGGGAGAAGGTTGGGGGGGGGGTCAACCTAAATTGGGATCTGCGCAGAGAGATGTCTGTTTACATTAGTTTTAAATTTCTGCATGTCAGTACTGTCAGGGAAACAGGGGGCAGGGAGGGAGTTCCAGGGGCCAGCCGCATGAGGAAAGAAGCTATTTGAGTAGAAGGCTCTCCGGGATCTGGGGACCTCCACAGTGAATGAATGAGATTTAGTTGATTGTCGAGTTGGTCTAGCGAATTCATCGGAGAATAATCCATTGAAGTATTTGTAAAACAAGCACAAGGATGCTACATTGTGGCGATGGGACAGGGACTGGAGCTTGGTTGACAGTGAGGGACCTATTTGAATAATGAAGCCTTTTCAACTGGTTAAGCTCAAAATAGGAATGGAGAGGGGTACGTGATTGACTTAGTGGATACTATTGTGGCCAACTACACTAATTCAGTGAAATGGAATATTCCGATTTTCGAGAATAGCTTTCATATAGGCTGCTCTCATCCCATCTCCCAAAATATCACCCATGGAATCGTTAATAAATTTCACAATCCTTTCTGCAATCCACCCATATTTGGTGCTAATAAACTTCTTCCTATTCCTAACTTGCCCACCAAGTTTCACTCATGAGTGTCCAACAGTCTTTGTTTTATCTTCTTGTTCTGCGTCTAATTCTATAAGAATATTCGCACTTGTGATCGCTTGGCAGTTTCTTTCGTTTCAAGATTACACGCTGCATTTCCATGATTGGCTTAAGAAATTTCACAAAACGAGATATCTTTCTGCGGCTTTTCTTTGGTTCGGCTTAAAATCGCGGTTTTCCCTCTATCGGATTAGTGATCAGGCTGCGAGGATCGCATTGTTTTCGTTGTTCTAGAAAATACAAAAAAAAAGAAGATTCTTCCTGTTCACTGGTTTCGTCTGACAAGTATCAATATTTTGTGTGACAGCTGGGCTTCCATAGTTTCGAGTTAAGCAACCATTAAATCCAGGCAATGAGTCTGACTAATCAGATCCGCATCTGTCCGCAAAATATTGCAGTTAGAACATATTTCGTGAAGTGTGCACATCCATGCACATTTTAAATCACCTACTAGACACCGTCCTCGAGTGTCTTCGGTTCTCTCTGTACAAAGGTTGGTCAGGACAACCTGACAATAGGATACTTTGCCCTACGAGTAAACACTGATCATATATTCAAGATAACATAGTATTCGAAGCCCAAATAAGATCCCCTCGACACAGCTATACATTGACTCATACGAGGAATACTGCACCGTCTCCTAGTGATGTTACACCAAGTAACATAACTTAACTGGATAATCCACCAGACCAGATGAATTCTTGTCCTGGAATCTGGTAAAACCAAGAAACCTAAAGAAAAATATACTATAACATAGTTAACTGGTCAATTGGGGAGAGGAAAATTAATGTGCTTGGAAAGAAACTTTGTTCATGAAAGTTCTGTTTAGTTTTAGGTACACAGGGGGAGAAAGGGAATTTATAGATAGTGGTTGTAACTAGACGAGTTTTTGTTATGGATGTTTTAGGAGGGGGGCCATAGATTGAAGCTCATTTGAGCACCTGCCATGAAAATAACGGAAGAGCAGAGAAAGACTAGCAAAGTCTCATCTGTAAGAAAGAGACTGAAGGGTGGAGAAGAGGATATCGTCCACTAGATTTCGTAGTCAGTTTTGTACTCTGCCAAGGCAGGAAAGAATGTTTTG
>OY744548.1:54444031-54469031 GCA_963556195.1 Sepiola atlantica
TTCAATGCAAGGTGTATTCGGTAAAAACATTGAAATAGATTTGTCATTCGTACATGTTTATCCCTCTTCTTTCATTTATTATATATATATATATATATATATATATATATATATATATTTATATATATATATAATTTTTGCTCAGTTCTATAGATTGATACGTATACAAAATCGTTTTTAAAAAATCAAGATCAATTGCCCTAATTTTGCAAATGGCAATAATCAATTTCACGATGTGAACAATTTTGATTAAAAACCAAATACGTTTTTTAATTTTTTTTTTTATTCCTGATTTTTTTTTTAAATCTTTGCAAAATTTTCGCACTTTGATCCGTTCTAGCAATTCTTTTGAAAAGGCTAACACTATTTCATTAAAAAAAAAATGGGGAGACGAAATTGTTCACTCACTTCACCGGTTCCTCAATTTAATCGCAAAGAAATTCTATTGACGCATTTATGCAATAGCTTATTCCCTTCAATGTCATGGGTAATGCCATTAAACTGTATCCGGTGGAGCGGCCCCATTTTGGGAGCTTTGGTGAGTGTAGTGTCACTTATTACAATTTTTTATTTATTTATTCATCCATTAATCTAAACGCTGATCGCTGACTTTATAAACACGTCCATCTCAAATACTTTCGATTTTCTGTATGCTGTTTTTTTTAATTGCGAATATTTAATTTATTATTAGAAATTTAAGAAAGCCAAAACGATACGTTTTGTTTCTTTAAAATATATTTTTTATTTACCTTAAAAATATGAACAATTTAATTTATTGTTTTAATCTTTTATTTTGACAGGGAAAATACGATTTATAGTTATTTTCATAGAGGGTGCTCGGCTGAACTCCAATCTGTGATTCCTCCTTCTAAGACATTTACAACAAGAACTCTTTTTTTTTTCTACCATACCAGAGAAAAAAACTGTTCTTTCTTCCTCCGTATGCTTAGCGTCAGGGGGAATTTTCAAAATCCGAGCTTCTTCGCAAAGGCTTTCTATCTGTGGACCACATTACCGCAGGGCAATTTCCCCGCAGATTACAACATGGTCCAATGTTAACAGATTCCTGTCATGAACTGTTCCTACAATTACTCGAACCGGTCTGCTCTAACCATTTTCAATCCTCTCATAAGGTTTTTCATCTTTCGACTGGTAATCGTCCCATCTCATCAACCCTAATCCTCGAGTGGCTTTTGGCCATGATAAGAGGTGAAACGTCAGTAAAAAGAATTTTAAATAAAAAAAATGCAATCGCGTAAAGTACTAAAACGAACTTTAAAAAAAATCCCATTTTGTGTACTAACGAGTCAGAACTTACCAAGGCCAAAAGCCACTCGAGGATAAGGGTTGATGAGATTGGATGATGACTAAGAATATTATGAAAGGATTGAAAATGATGAATGCAATGAACAAAATGTGAATAGTTATGAAGTATTTCTGTACATTTGATTGGAAGACGATAAAGTTGTAGTCTGCAGAAAGCAACCTCGTGGTAATGCGTTCCACAGATGAGATGTTCTTGGACAGAAACTCGGTTCATGGAAATTACGTTTCATGCTAGGCACACGGGTGAAGAACCGAAAGTCATTTGCAGATGTGATAAAAAGACGAGTACATTTTAAAAATAATTAATTATGAAATTAAATCCACCAGAATGCATTTCTTTTTTTTTTTCACAAACAATCCAGGTATGTTAATCTTTTCTTAATACTTAAAAAAAAAAACGAATGGATTACTTTTTGACATTTCAAAATTTTAAAGGAATTAGGAAGCATTTAAACTGTCGAGTAAACAGTTATTTCCGGCTTTAAATTTTTTTAGCAAATCCTAAATTATAAAAGAATGAAGGTTGCGGAAGCTATTCACATCCTATAATTGATAACATTATTTTAACAAAATTAGTTATAGTTTTATAACAATTTAGTTTAATTAATAATTTGATGACCAAATTAGAGAGTAATAATTATATTTAACATTCAAAACACGATTTAAAAATAAATTTAACAAGCCGTGCGTGTGTGGTCCCCCTCTGTATGTGACTCGATGTGGCGAGTGTAAAATGCAATAAATTTGGGCAATTTGGGGCATTTTTTACCCCCATCGACCCCCTGGGGGCGCGACCAGAATTTTTCTGAGGTCAAGGATGCTCATTTCATATCCAGAACAATTGCCTCTACATTTTGGCCAAGTTTCAGAAAAATTGAATGGATGAATCAAACGTTATGGGAGAAAAGGGTCATTTTTTGCCATTTTGGGGGCTTTTGACCCTCTGGGGGCGCGAACCAGATTTTTTTCCAAGGTCAGCGATACTTATTTTCTATTCTGGAAAAATTGCCTCCACATTTTGGCCAAGTTTCAGAGAAATTGAATGGATGGATGAAAAGTTATGGGGCAAAAAATGTCATTTTTTTGCCATTTCGGGGCCTTTTGACCCCCTGGGGGGCTAACCAGATTATTTTTCAAAAATCGGAGAATGTCACTTTTTAACCTGACCAAAGTTACAACTTCATGCAAAATTTCAGAGAAATTCAATGGATGGTTGCGGAGAAAAATCCGGACGGACATGCCTCAAAACATAAGTCCCCCGATTTTATAAATCGGGGGACCAATTAAGTAATATGATTTACCAGAATGCATTTTTGCTTCTTCGTAAATAAGTCAATCAGCGATTTTAAGTTTTTGTTAATAGTTGAAAAATAAAGATGAATTACTTTGTGACCCTTCGAAATTTGAAAGGAGTTTGGAAGCATTTAAACTGTCGAATAAAACGTCACTTTTGACTTTAAAATTCCTAGCAAATCCTCTTTTATTAAAAGATTGAAAATTTTGAAAGTTTTTTTTTTTTACTTCCAATAATTTTTTAAACAGAAATTAAGACATTACCATAACAAAATTAGTTATAATTTTATATTAATTTATTTCAATTAATAATTTAATAGCCAAATGATACCGTAATAATTAAATTTTATTTTCAAAATTATATTTTAAAAAATAATAATTTGGCAAAAAAACTGGCATAGTTTAAAAAAAAGAAGCAAAACAAAAATGAAACTAAAAAACTCCTGGGCAACGTCGGGTAGGTAAAGCTCGTAATACATCAAATAAATGAGTCCATTTGTTACGCACATACAATTTTGATGAATCAGCAAATTATGATTTTTTTAATTGCTTAATTCTAGTTTTTGGCATTGGTTTCCCTGGGAGAGTTGAGTAGACTACTCACAGGAGGGACCACGGAACAGTAGCCAACATTCCTAGTAAAAGTGATGCTATGGATTTGACAGGATTCGAACACGGCATGACGAATCGTTAATCTGTGCTGGTATCCGCTTTACCAAGGCCACCTCCCATACCCCTAATATAACCTCATTAAATAAAAAAAAAAAGAATGTTTATTGCTCCCAGGCCTGACCTCCTGTATCTAGACATGGAAATCAGAATTTCATTGGAAGACGGCAAAACTAATTAGTTGTCCTTATTCATAGGAGGGACTACTTGAAGGTCGCCAAACATTGCTAGTGAAAGCGGTGCGATGGAACTGGCAGGATTCGAACATGGCATGCTGAATCGTCAGCTTGAGCTGGTATCCACTTCATCGCAGCCACCTCCCAAACACAAAATACGACCTCATTATACCAAAAAATGAGTACTACACTCATGCCTGAACTGCAGTGTCTAGACATGAAAATTGAAATGTAATATTCAAATTGGAAGGCGACGAAACTAACTGGTTTCCTTACTCACAAGAGGAACCATGTGAAGGTTGCCAACATTCCTAGTGAAAATAGTACTATGGATCTAACAGGATTCGAACATGGCATGCAGAGTCGTCAGTCTGTCCTGATATCCATTTCAGCATCGCCACCCCCTTAACCTATAATAGGACCACATAAATCCAAAAATAAATATTGCACTCAGACCTGAGCTCCACTGTCTAGACATGTAATCGGAATGTAATATTGTGATTGAACAATGACAAAGTTATATGGTTTCCTTGAGTACAGGAGGGACTACATGGAGAGGAAAAATTTGAATGCCTACTAGGAAGAACTTGAATGCCTACTGGGAAGAACCTGAATGCCTACTGGGAAGAACTTGAATGCCTACTGGGAAGAACTTGAATGCCTACTGGGTAGAACTTAAATGCCTACTGGGTAGAACCTGAATGCCTACTGGGTAGAACTTGAATGCCTACTGGGTAGAACCTGAATGCCTACTGGGTAGAACTTAAATGCCTACTGGGTAGAACCTAAATGCCTACTGGGTCGAACTTGAATGCCTACTGGGTAGAACTTGAATGTCTACTAGGAAGAACCTGAATGCCTATTGGGTAGAACCTCAATGCCTACTGTGTAGAACTTGAATGCCTACTGGGTAGAACCTAAATGCCTACTGGATAGAACTTGAATGTCTACTAGGAAGAACCTGAATGCCTACTGGATAGAACCTAAATGCCTACTGGATAGAACTTGAATGTCTACTAGGAAGAACCTGAATGCCTACTGGATAGAACCTAAATGCCTACTGGATAGAACTTGAATGCCTACTGGGAAGAACCTGAATGCCTACTGGATAGAACCTAAATGCCTACTGGATAGAACTTGAATGTCTACTAGGAAGAACCTGAATGCCTACTGGATAGAACCTAAATGCCTACTGGATAGAACTTGAATGTCTACTAGGAAGAACCTGAATGCCTACTGGATAGAACCTAAATGCCTACTGGATAGAACTTGAATGTCTACTAGGAAGAACCTGAATGCCTACTGGATAGAACCTAAATGCCTACTGGGTAGAACTTGAATGCCTACTGGGAAGAACCTGAATGCCTACTGGATAGAACCTAAATGCCTACTGGATAGAACTTGAATGTCTACTAGGAAGAACCTGAATGCCTACTGGATAGAACCTGAATGCCTACTGGATAGAACTTGAATGCCTACTGGGAAGAACCTGAATGCCTACTGGATAGAACCTAAATGCCTACTGGATAGAACTTGAATGTCTACTAGGAAGAACCTGAATGCCTACTGGATAGAACCTAAATGCCTACTGGATAGAACTTGAATGTCTACTAGGAAGAACCTGAATGCCTACTGGATAGAACCTAAATGCCTACTGGGTAGAACTTGAATGCCTACTGGGAAGAACCTGAATGCCTACTAGGAAGAACCTGAATGCCTACTGGGTAGAACCTGAATGCCTACTGGGTAGAATCTGAATGCCTACTGAGAAGACCTTGAATGTCTACTGGATAGAACTTGAATGCCTACTGGGAAAAACTTGAATGCCTACTAGGAAGAACTTGCATGCCTACTAAACACTGTCCTTGAGTATCTCGGGTCTCTATGTACAAGGGTTTGTCAGGATAACCTTGCATGAGGATACTTCCTCCTACAAGTAAACCCTGACTAAATATTCAAAATAACATAGTATTCGGAACTCAAATAAGATTCTCTTGGTATGGCTACACCACACTGGCTTATACGAGGAATTGTGCACGTTCTCCAAGTGATGTTGCTAGATGAATTCTTGTCCTGGAATCCGGTAAGACTAAGAGACCACGAGAAAGATATTCTAAAGCATAGTTAGCTGGTCAATTAAGGAGAAGAAAAATTAATATTCTTAACTTCTTTACTAACTCAACATTTGACAGGTAAAGGAGAACATTAATGGTATATTCGAATATCTACGTGTCTCATATAGAGATCAAGTGTTAGCCCCAGGGAGGGGGGCCCCTTGATTTCTGAGAACTTTGACTGAAGTAAAATGAAACAAAAAAGGTTTGTTTGAATTATGTACTAGACACTATCCTCGAATGTCTTCAGTGTCTCTGTACAAGGGTTTGTCAGGACAACCTGACATGAGAATGTTTTGCCCTACAAGTAAACCCTGACCAAATATTCAAAATAACATAGTATTCAAAGCTCAAATAAGATCCCCTCGATATGGCTATACACTGGCTCATACGAGGAATGGTGCACTTTCTCCTAGTGATGCTACCTCAAATAACAGTATTTAGCTGGAAACTCCACCAGACCAGATGAATTCGTGTCCTGGAATCCAGCAAAATTCAGAAGATACCTCAATAAAGATGAACTATGAAATAATTAAGACGCCGATTGGGGAGATCAAAATTGATGTTCTTCACTGCGTTACCGACTCAACGTTTTAGAGGTAGAAGAGAATATTGATTGAACATTGGGATATCTATGGATCTCATATAGAAATTAAGTGTTAGCCCCAGAAAGGGGACCCCTAGATTTCTGAGAACTTACTGAAGTAAAATGAAGACAGAAGGTTGCCAACATTCCTAATGGAAGTGGTCCTATAGAACTGACCTGAATGGAGACCAGAAAGCAAAGGTACCAGGCTGCACTAGTATCCATCGGCCGCCGCTACCGATACAACCCTGTTACGGATTGCACTGTCTCAATTTCATTTCTTTGGCGTCAGGCAGCAATTTTTTCTTCAATTGAGAAAGTCGAACAATATTTCAAATGAGGAAAGTAAAGTTTGATAAATGATGGGGAATAAAAAAAAAATAATAAAATAATAATGCAATGTTTTTTTCTTTTATTGGGGGGAAATTTATTAAACTGTCCAGGAATTGAATTAAACGAAATGTCTGATTTGTTTTTCTCTCCAAAAACAAACAACCAATCAAATTAGAGGAGACAATAATGTTACGGTCACTTATTGAAATTCTTATTAATGATCTTTGAAAAAAAAAAAGTTTCGGTAAATTCAAATTGTAATGACCACATTTTAGAGAGAATGAAATAAATAAGGCGACTCCATTTCAAATCGCAGACGATTGTATATTCGCTATTATTAATTCAAATAATGAAATTTATATACTAATAAAACTTTGATAGAGTTATCTTGCTTGCTTGTCATCGTGCACACTTTTCGTTTGAACATAGATATTTGAGTTATGGGATAGAAAGGGCAAATAACGTAAATAAAGAGTGAATTATAAGAGATATGACGAGAAGAATGAGATGAGGTAAATAAGTACGAGAGAGAGAGGGGGAGAAAAGAGAGAGAGGGGGAGAAAGGGGTTAGTATTGTTATATAATGGGACGCATGTGATGATGGACGTATGAGAGATTGCTTAGCTTGCGCGATTTGTAACAAAGTCATCTCGTGCAAGTTTAGTGCAATGTTGTTTCTCATGGTCGCAGTGACGGGTGATTAGACCTTAGTTCAAAGGTTAGGTCACACCTGCGTTTTGATCACAAGATTTTGTGACGTCACAGTTTTCCTAGTGGGAAAACTGGAGTTGAGATTTCAGTTTTGACTTGGAAGCCAACTAGTCAAGTCGCCTTAGTCATGTAGCGCTTACATAAGCTAGGGGATTGCAGATCCCCAGAAATGAGAGCCAGGCGATGTCCCCCTCTTCCTTCCTTTACAAGTAATTAAGTAATTAGGAAATTAACTAGCGTAAGCTTCTCTCTCTACTACGACGTAACTTGCTTCAGTATCGACAAGCTAATAGAAAATAAATGGCTCAAACTAAAAAGAAAGGCTTGTTATCTTTTATTGTGTACGGGGAGATTTGATTTCAGCTTACGAAGAAACCGCCAGGGACATGAGACGATGGAGATTGTGACCACGGACAATGTGGCCGAAAGAAGACAGATAGCAGCCTGACACAAGCTGCAGGCGACAACGACAGAGCCGACATATAAACGTGTTATAAACCAAAAATTCAACAGTATGACATCACAATGTATTCGGAAGTGCTTTGAATCTGTACATGAATGTTTTAGATGGTGGTAGAGAGGACGAATAACGTAAATAATGGGCGAATTATACGAGAAATGAGTGAGAGGAATTAAATGATGTAAATAAGTAAGAGATAGAGAGAGAGAGGGGGAGAAGAGAGAGAGGGGGAGAAAAGAGAGAGGGGGAGAAGAGAGAGATGGTCTATTATGACATCACAATGTATTCGGAAATGCTTCGAATCTGTACATGAATGTTTTATATTTTGAGAGGAATGGAATGATGTAAATAAGTAAGAGATAGAGAGAGAGAGAGAAAGGGGGAGAAGAGAGAGATAGAGGGGGAGAAAAGAGAGAGAGACGGTCTATTATGACATCACAATGTATTCCGAAATGCTTTGAATCTGTACATGAATATTTTATATTTTGAGAGGAATTAAATGATGTAAATAAGTAAGAGATAGCGAGAGAGAGGGGGAGAAGAGAGAGAGAGGGGGAGAAGAGAGAGAGAGAGAGGGGGGCGAAAAGAGAGATGGTCTATTATGACATCACAATGTATTCGGAAATGCTTCGAATCTGTACATGAATGTTTTATATTTTGAGAGGAATGGAATGATGTAAATAAGTAAGAGATAGAGAGAGAGAGAGATAGAGGGGGAGAAAAGAGAGAGAGAGACGGTCTATTATGACATCACAATGTATTCGGAAATGCTTCGAATCTGTACATGAATATTTTATATTTTGAGAGGAATGGAATGATGTAAATAATAATAATAAAGAAACTCAAATAAATTACGCGAATCCATTTCAAATCGCAGACAATTTTATATTCGCTATTATTAATTCAAATAATGAAATCTATATACCAGTAAGTCTCTGATATAGTTGTTACCTTGCTTGCTTGTTTTTACTATTGTGTCTCCGCTTCTCAAGGCCAAGAGCCACTTGAGGATAAGGATTAATAGGTGCTCTTCCAATATGTGATCTAGCGAATGGTTTTGATCTATGGAATGGGTCCAAATCCTATATGTGATCTACCGAGTTGCTGAAGTAAGCGTTAGTTATTTAGGGTTAGAGTTGTGATCACCGAAAGATTTCTAATCCAATATGTGATCTACTGAGTTGTTTACATTCCGATCTGTGATCTACGAACGAACCCTAACCCCAACTCTAATAACTCCATGGATCATATATTAGAAGAGCATCTACCGAATGGTTAGGGTTAATGCATAGATCACATATTGTCACGTGTACACTTTTCATTTGTAGACGAATGTTGTAAATGGTGGTAGAAAGGGTGAATAACGTAAATAAAAGGTGAATTATAAAACAAGCGGTGAGAGGAATGGAATGATGTAAATAGAGAGAGAGAGAGAAAGAGAGAGAGAGAGAGAAAGAGAGAAAATATGCTTGGAAAAATAATCGTACTAAATCGGTAACTTGTGCAGAATCTGTCGATCCCATTAAGATATCGAAACTATCTTGTGGGTTATTTCGTGTCTAATATTTACTATCGAAATTTATAAGAGAGAGATAGAGATAGAGAGATAGATAGATAGAGAGAGAGAGAGAGAGAGAGAGAGAAACGGAAGAAGAGAAGAAAGAGAAGAGAGGAGAAGAGGAGAGAAGGGGACGAGAAAGGGTTTATTATTACATAGCAATGTATTTTGAGACCATTTGAATCTGTACATGAATGTTTTAGATGGTGGGAGGAAGGGCAAATGACGTAAATAAAGGTCAAATTATAAGAAAAGCGGTGAGAGGAATGGAATTATGTAAATAGAGAGAGAGAGAGAGAGAGAGAGAGAGAGAGAGAGAGAACAAAGAGAGAAAACATGCTTGGAAAAATAATCGTACTAAATCGGTAACTTGTGCAGAATCTGTCGATCCCATTAAGACATCGAAACTATCTTGTGGGTTATTTCGTGTCTAATATTTACTATCGAAATTTATAAGAGAGAGATAGAGATAGAGAGATAGATAGATAGATAGATAGAGAGAGAGAGAGAGAGAAACGGAAGAAGAGAAGAAAGAGAAGAGAGGAGAAGAGGAGAGAAGGGGACGAGAAAGGGTCTATTATTACATAGCAATGTATTTTGAAACCATTTGAATCTGTACATGAATGTTTTAGATGGTGGGAAGAAGGGCAAATGACGTAAATAAAGGTCAAATTATAAGAAAAGTGGTGAGAGGAATGGAATGAGATGAATAAGTAAGGGAGACGGGGAGAGATAAAAGAGAAGCGAGATTGGTATAGATTTTAATATACTTCCATGATAACAAATTTAAGAGGCTATGAAAAGCTGTAAGGGGGGATTTGGAAGAGGTCCTATAATAACAAGAACATAAGTCGTGAGTCCGTATACTTCAGCCTCACAACATAAGAATCGTCCAACGTCTTATACGGGGCTTACTTCTCCATATTGTATGAAGTATTCTCAACGTTATGCCATGGAAACATTGATAACTCAAAAACTATTCATCTCATCAGGCTAAAATTTTGCATGATGGTTACTGCTATCAAAGAGCATCAGAAAAATTTGAAGTCTAAATTCCGTCAGAATTTCTACCATGATCGAACTTTTCACGGTCAATGTCAAGGTTAGATAAGAAGCAAGATTTCTTTTGGCTACAATATGAACTGAGTGGCTCTTGGCCTTTTGGCCAAGATCAAAGTGTAGTATCTGTTCCGATGGATACTGCACCGCATTGACTCGTATCGTCTTGGCCTTCGGGGCTTGATTTCCACCGGTCTATAGGTTTGTCCTGTGCAGTTCTACGAGGTCCACCCTCCCAGGCTTTGCCTCCTCTCTTTGGGGAGGAGTAAGTTTGTTGCTTACTGCCTGAGGCGCCCCTACCGGAGAATGCCGACGGAGCTGCCCAGGCAATTTTTAATGGCCAGAGTGCTCACCTTCTCAGGCGCTGGCTTTTCAAGTCCCACTTTCCCGACCCGACCCTGGGTCACATCTTACCTTGTGGGAGTAAGATAAAACTGGCCTTGTGCCGAACCTCCTGAGGAGGAGGTAAATAAATACAATATGGACTGAGTAACAAGTCTTTATGACGAACAGAACCGAAGTCATCACTAAAAGTGTGACTTTCACCTTTTTCGTGGTCTTGACCTTGACCGTTAACCTAGATATCCTCAAATTAAATCAGTCCTAAGTTAGGTCATATTTTGACCAAGTTTTGGAACAATTAGTCAAGCGATGTGAACGCGAGGCTGTAAAACATTCGCAGTAAAAGACTCGTCTAGCTACAACCACTGTAAATAACTTTTCTTTCTTCTGTCTACATAAAACTAAACATAACTTGCATGAGTAAAGTTTCTTTCTAAGACTACACGTCTATTGAACCCAATACCATGGGACTGCTTTCCAGCTGACTACAACATGTTCGTTTTAAAGTCCAATGTTAACAAATTTTAGTTGAGTCATCCTCTTAAATAATCAAATTTGGCTCAGTTTCAACCATCGTCTTCAATCCTCAAGGTGCTGTCTTCCTAACTACCCGAAAAACTCATTAACCCTTATCCTCGAGTGCCTTTTGGGTCTTGATAAGCAGTGAGTCATTGGTAAAAAAAAGAAAAATTTAAACATAGTGACAAAATCGTCTGAAAACATAACTTCAGCCTTGGTGGAAATAATATTAATCAAAAAGAACAGCTGAAACGGATTGCATCCCTACAAATCTACGATGATGATGATGATGATGATGATGATGATGATGATGATGATGATGATGATGATGATGATAGAATACTGGCCATTCTTGTTGTCACTCAAATTAACACTGAAGTAATATATTAATCAGTATTACACTTTTATTTTTTTATTTTTCTTAATAATAATATATATATATAATCAGACCATGTAGGGAGTACTGTTGTCATATTTGGGCTGGTGAATCTCTGTCCAATTTGAGGGCTCTTGATAAGGTGCAGAAACGTATCTGTAATTTGATTAACCCCACCGTTTCTTCTTTTATCTCTGCACCCTCTCTCTCACAGACGTGATGTTGCTAGTCTCAGTCTTTTCTATAAATACTATTATGGCATGTGTTCTTCAGAATTGTCTGATATATTTCCTGCTTCTTTTGTTCCAGCTCGTTTGACTAGTTGGTCTAGTGGTCTCCATCAATTCGCTGTTTTGATACCTCATTCTAATACAGCTTCCTATTCCAGTAGCTTCTTTCCAAGAACCGCAGGCTTGTGTAACTCTCTTCCTGCTGACTGTTTTCTTTCAAGACTAAGGTCAATAGTCATCTCCTGCTTTTGCTATAATCATCTTTCATTCTTGTTAGCTCCTTAAATCAAGTGGCTTGATGCCTTGTCCGGAGCGATTTCCATGAAAAAAAAAGCTAGTTAAGAACACTATGATCTGGAAATGATAATTCTTCCAGTTGAATTCTTTGTCGAGTACTAACATCTGTAGACCATTTAAAAGACCCACTTCACTGACAGTGTTTGTTTGAGTTTAAAGTGATTCAGAAAAGGGTGTGGCTATGAAAATCAAGGGCCGATCGCTTTAACATAATTGAAAACATATATAAATAAATATAGAGGCATCATAGGAGGCTATCACAATGCAAGAAATAAAGATATGCAAATGTTGCGAAGGAGGACAAAAGTCAAGTGATTTTTTTGATTTAAAAAACAATTTTTTTAATAGAAAATCTTACTTGTTTCGGATTCTTATTTTAGATGAAGATTGATAATTTGTACTATTTGGATTATTCGAAGTACTTTTCTCATCTTGGATGTTATTCTCACAATATATATATATATATATATATATATATATATATATATATATATATATACCATCCAGCGACACATTACCACACACAAAAAAGCATAAAATCAACCGAACGAAGACAAATATTAACCATAATACTAGCTAGGAAGAACAATAACTCAAGTTTATAATAAACATCTCTTTTTTTTAACTAGAAATTTATGAAAGAAGTTATCGTTCTTCCTTAGCTAGCATATTTATCTTTGTTTATAAAGATGGCGATAATATTTCTCCTGTCAATTTGCATGTAGGCATTTCATGTGGACAATGAAACTTGCCATTGTTTTTAATGTTATCTAAATGAATAAATGTGAAGTTTTTTCCCATTTATCCTTACTATATTAAATTTAAAACGGTTTATGCTTATTTAATTCTCTGCAGTATATTTTCATTCGTCATGATACATTCTTCCCAGGCATTACGTCCTCTTCCGGTAGAGGCAGTATAGTATACATTCATTCCTCATGATACCATTCTCCCAGGATTACCTTTTCAGTGTATATGTGGGAGGGGTAGTGTACTATCTATTTTGTTGTCATAATATCATCCTCCCAGGCATTAACGCCTACTTTTTTATGGTGGGGGAATATTTGTTCGTTATGATATTATGCTCCCAGTCATAACCCCCTCCTTTGGGGTCGATGTATGTAGTTTGTTCATCATGATATCCTCTCAGCCTAGCAAAAATATGCGAGCAGGGAGGGGAGCATATATTTGCTAGTAATATATAAATGAGAACAGTAGTCCGAATAATCAAACTATTACAAATTATCAATCCTCATCTAAAAAATTCCGAGACAAAATAAAACGAATATGTTTCTTCTATATTTATTTATTTAAAATTGTAGCAACTTAATTCTTTTTAAAAACAATAAATATTCTCTATCTTTTAACTGTAAAAATAATTGTCAGATAAATATTCTTCAAATCAATAAAACGAATATCACTTCTTGAAATGTATTTATTTATAACTGTACAGTTTTAGTCGACGGCACTACACAATTTGATTATGAAACAATTAATTTTAAAATGGGTAAAGTCGGAATGTTTTACCATAGCGACATCAGTTATTTAGTTCGAAGAATTGAGGAAGAGAATACGTCTTTGTTTGCTTCAATTTACTCTTTGGTCCCCGAAGACAACGACAGCCTGGAGGGGCGAGGAAAGATCTTGCCTAGCGGAATATATCATTGGGTTTTACCACGCAACTTATTGAATATTCAACGAGAAAAAAAGAAAACTCTTTTTATTTTAACTGTTACAAATGATTGAATTTGAATGGGAAAATGAGTCAAGGTTTAAGTTCAAGGTCATGCGATCAAAACTTTGCAAAATTAAAGAGCCGAAAGTCATCATCATCATCATCATCATCATCATCATCATCATCATCATCATCATCATCATCATCATCAACCGGTTTATTTGTTGAATCAGGCCACAATTAATCCTCTGATGAGGGTGGGGCCTGATTGTCTACTCTCGAAATCTAAGTCTTCCTCTCCACTCCTGTCTTTGGCAAGGTTTGATGGAATCCATACCCATGGCCTTCCTATCACGTTTGACTACGTCCTCCCAAGTCAACTTGGGTCTGCCAGTGGTGATGTTCTCTGCTGGCACATTCAACTTTCGGACTTTAGCAATCCAGCCATCGCTACGCTCAATGTGACCCAACCAACGCAGTCTGTTCTTCCGCATGATGTCCGTAAGGCTTTTCAAGTCGACCTGTGAGAGCAGGGATTCAAAAGAAACGTACTGTTCAGGCCTCACCAAACAGATCCATCTGACCATTGCCCTGTCATTACGGTGCAGCTTCTTTAGTATGCCAGCAGAGACAGCCCAAGTTTCTGAGCCATACAACAGCACACTTCTGACACATGAGGAGTATACACGCCCTCTCGTAGTTGTTGGCAGGTGTTTGTTTGTCAGGATTGGTAGCAGCTCTCTAAATTTTTTCCAGGCACACTTGCAACGTGTAGCTGCCGCGAGTTCACAGCCTCCACCTGATGACAGCACATCTCCAAGATAACAAAAGTCTGTCACTACTTCCAGCTTGTTGTCACCAGTATCCATCAAGTGGAATACCATTTGCAAGAAAAGGCATTTGGTAAATGCAGGAATAGATAAATATTGTTTACGAAATAAAAATGAATTCTATGAAAATCTTAGCAAACATAAATTTTGATTATGGATTCATGATTTCTTAATTTGGTAACGGAAATTCTAAATATACGTCTATTGGATCTGAACGTTCAGCAATGAAAATTCTATTTCAAACTTAAGCGTGACAGACCAATTTACAGTGTGAGTCCTTTAGAAATGCTCGGAGTCATCTAAATGCTATTTTAAATTTAAGTGTGACATACGGTCAAAATGCTATTTCAAACTTAAGTGTGGCAGAGCAACAAAAATGCTATTTTAAACTTAAGCATGACAGACCAACAAAAATTTTATTTAAAATTTAATCATGACAGACGACAAAAAATGGTATTCCATACTTAATCCTGACAGAGTTTTTAGGAGGTAAGTATGGGTACAACATCTCATTTGAAAATTAAAATGTATCAGATTTTCATTAAATTTGATCAATATTCAATAAACACCAATTAAGCAAGATTCCCTGAATTTCAATTTCTTCTTAGTATCCCTTAAGCTTAAGCCTTAAATTTGAGATATTTTCTAGAATCAAACTCATGTAATGGACTTTGATCAAAATTGGAATAAGGCTTCTAGGCATAAGGTTTAGTAGCATTATATCTTGCTTTTAATCTTCGTAAGGGGTCATAAAAGTGGTGCAAAACTGTTCTGTTTGGGGAATTACTTTTACTGGACGCGTATTCATCTAGTTTTTTGTTTTATATACACGTGCTATTTCAAACTGACGGGTGCCAGACCGACCGAGCCTTCTGTTAGAGATGCGAGGACTCAGCTCAAAGTCCTCGATGAGGAAAAATACAGAGTAGAAAATGTGATGTTCATTCATGAGCGCTTGTTAATGCGATACCAATTCAAGCGTGACATTTCATTGGAGAGTTTGAAAAGCATTTCTAAACACAATTGAATTCGCTAGAATTTGAATGCATCGGAAAGTCAAAAATTTGTTGACAAGATTTTGCTCATGAATACGCAGGCAGGCATGAATATTCGGAAATCTATTCAGCGATGTGCTTGGCGTGTGGCCCTGTATACGTAACCCCGGGGGGGAGTCTTTGCCGATGTCTTCATTCGTTGCCTTTCCTCCCGTTTGACCCCCTTGTGTCAGTGCGGTTCAAGTTTTCTTCGATAAAAGTGCCTTAAAGGGAATACTGATATTTTGCGCAACTTTATGTTGAATATTGATCATTATTAATGTCAGAAAAAAAAAGGGCAGTTAACTCTTCCAAGTGTAAAGGTAACATTATAGCCTGCAGTACATCGGCTAGAATGGATGGTTTCAGAAGCGCTCTGGAGGCCTCCTTAATTTTATTTGTTGCCCTCTTTAAAATGTTGTTGGAATAGAATTACACGAACTCGCTATTAACAGTAATGCCATTATTTGGATTATTCGGACTACTATTCTCATCTTGATTGTTATTTTCACAACGTTTCGGCCGATGCACCCTCCGACTTTCTTCAGGTGAATAATTTCGAATGTGGGAATCTTTCTGCTGAATTCGGGAATCTGTACGGAATTTCGAACTGGACCCTTTATTTAAATAAAGGGTTCCGTTCGAAATTCCGTACAGATTGTGTAATGGATATTAGTGCTAAGTAATAATCAGTAATAAGTGAAATGTCTTCTCGAGGTTGAAGGTTCAATCCTCAAAAACGGCCATCTCGACATTCTTCTCCACCAACTCTACAAGACCATTACTAAAAAAGATCTCCGTTCTAATAATCTTCCTTGCTGGAATAATTATTTTCGGAAAGAAAAACAGCAACCCTACTACAAAACGGCCATCTCGACATTCTTTTCCCCCAACTCTATAAGACCATTACTAAAAAATATCTCGGTTCTAATAATCTTTCTTGCCGGAATAATTATTTCTGGAAAGAAAAACATGAGCGAATTACACTTCATTTAATGTAAAGAACAAGGATAAAAAGGAAGAAACGGCTAGTCAGAATCAAATATCGATTTGTCAGATGCATTGCTATTAACATGAAAAATCCGAGCGACTTTATTTTATATATTAGACAGAATTTGGTGACACAAACTTTAGTTTTATATATAGATATGTTTGTATCTATGAAACGTACAAACTACACCCTATAACAATAAACTGAAAATAGTCTATTGAAAGTGCCACATAAAAATAAAGTTGTACGTGGTGAGACTCTCATTGTATTAGATTTGTATAAACACACTGCCTTCCCTTCCCACTATAGAAAGATTACTTATTAAAAGTATAGCAAGACCAAATATGTGCACTTGCCACCACCCATCACCCACACCGGCAAACCACCGTCTCTATGAGTTGTTTTATTTCTTTCTCCCCTATTTTTATCGGACCCAAATGCCGCGAGCCGAGGCGTAACTACTCAGTCAACAGACAAAAAGACAGTGATACCAGTTTCAAGATATTGGGATTTTTTTCATTGATTAATTGTTAGCACACACTCGCGTGCGCATATGTATCCTCCATTTTTTTTTCCATTTTACTTCAGTGTAAAGTTTCAGAAATCAAGGAGCCCCTTCCTGGGTCTAATAGATGATCTCTATATGAGATTCATAGATATCCGAGTGTGCAACTAAAGTTTTCATTTATATATAAATATATATGTATAAACCTTCTTGTTCCATTTTACTTCAGTCGAAGTTCTCAGAAATCAAGGGGCCTCTCCCTGGGGCTAACACTTGATCTCTATATGAGATACATAGATATTCGAATATTCTATTAAAGTTCTCTTTTATCTCTCAAACGTTCAGTTAGTAAAGAAGTAAAGAACATTAATTTTCCTCTTCTCAATTGACCAGTAAACTATGTTATAGTATAGCTTTCTTTTGGTCTCTTGGTCTTACCGGATTCCAGGACAAGAATTCATCAAGTCTAGTAGCGTATACAGCTAAGTGCTGTTACTTGAATTAACATAACTTGGAGAAGGTGCACCCTTCATCGTATAAGCCAGTGTATAGCCGTGTCGAAGGGATCTTATTTGGGCTTCGAATAGTATATTATTTTGAATATGTAATCAGGGTGTACTTGTAGGGTGAATTATCCTCATGTCATGTTGTCTTGACAAACCCCTGTACAAGAGAGACCGAAGACATTCAGGATGGTATGGAGTAGGTAATTCAAACTCTCCTGTAGGTAATTCAAACTCTCCAGTAGGCAATTCATCCTCCACTATACAATAACGATCAATGTATATATATGCTTGAAACGACATCGTATGTAGGAATAAATAATTTATTATTTATTCATGAATATTGTTATAAACTTCATTGAAGAGATTAAAAGTTGAGCACTGTAAGAAGATATTAAAAAACAGACATTCACTTAAGTTGTAATGCAAGGCTCCCATTAAGTTCGTTGGACCTTTTAGAATGCTTGGTGTTTATGAGTCGCTGTATTTAGCATAATTAAAACTACATTTCTCCCCTATCACGTGATGAATTCTTGTGGCCTTGAGGATAGCGCAAAACCATGCAGAGTCTGGGTTTGCGGCTTGTGACCGCCTGAAATTATCGCTTTCCTACACCAATGAGAGCATTAGCTTGAAACGACGTCGTATGTAGTTATAAATAATTTAATATTTATTCATCAATATATGATATATATATATATATATATATATATATATATATATATATATATATATATATATATATATAATAAATGCTGCCTCGAAACAGCTGTAAACAACCAAAATACCTGGGTATATTCTCTTTATTTGGGACTTGATTTGAAAAATATTTTGAAACGCTGAAACATAATATATATATATATATATATATATATATATATATATATACAAATAAATGACAAAAGCGATACATTCCATCAACTCTTGCGGGCTGTAGCTCAGTGTTAGAGCGTCGGTCCTCAGGATCTGAGGTGTATGTTTCGAATCTCGCTTGGTTCGACCACGCTGAAGAGTCATAAGACGATGAAACACGTGTCCGTGGATAATCATATATTTAAAAGTCAAAAGATTAAACATTATTGAAGCTCTTTACATGAAAACCGGACATTCCACAATATATATATATATATATATATATATATATATATATATATATATATATATATATATGTACTTCTATCCTGTCCGGAAAAAGTTAGTGAGTAAAACACATGCCTTTTTCTATATATATATATATATATATGTATGTATGTATGTGTGTGTGTGTATTCTTCGGCCGCAAGTCATTATCCAAGCAAGCGTTGTTAAATGTCACGGAACTTTCTCGTTTGTAAATCTTCTTCGTGAGGTTCTAGAACCGTCGAGCTATTCTTCTTTTTTTTAATTCGCCCTTAACCGTGCCTATAAAACATTAACTCAAGTCTTCTTATTTAAAAAAAACCTAATCTTGAAGACGACTAAGAAAGTCGAAAGCGCTCGAAAAAAACGGCCGAATTAGGAACAATCGGGGAAGTACTCTACGGATTTCCACCTGAAACCAGAAGGATAGCTCGACGGTTTGAGAACCTCACGAAGAAGATTTACAAACGAGAAAGTTCTGTGACGTTCAAGAACGCTTGCTTGGATATATATATATATACATATATATATATATATATATATATATATATATATATATATATATATATATATATTTCATTTGTTCCACCATTATATGTCTTATTTGCTCCGACTTGTGTCTATCCGTCACACCTCTGCATTGTATTGCCTTCTAAGATCATTTATATATATATATATATATATATATATATATATATATATATATATATATATATAGTGTAAGCGTCTCGCCGGCCCGCCGTTTCAAATTCTGTGTACATAGCGTTTCATAACGTTTATAAGTGTTTTTTGAAGAAATTCCATCATTTACTATTTCAGACTATGCTGAAGAAGACGGAATCGGGAATTAAACCCGTTTCTTGTCAGAAACCACTGGTCCATGTCCGATTAAAATCTGTATTTAAAAAAAAAAAAATATATATATATATATATATATATCTGAAGAGAGCCAGATGGCTAAGTCCTTCCGTGCTTGAAACCGACGGTACGAATGTTGCACTAATTTTTCTGTACCAATATATATATATATATATATATATATATATATATATATATATATATATATATATATATAAGCCATACACAAGTGTCTTATTCATATCTAGTTATTTATGTGCATAAGTATAATTGAAGACTGTATTCATGACTTCCTATATTCATTTAAGGAGCACTAAATAAAGAGGTATTCAGCGCGATGACAAAGACAATTTATTGAGTCGAATGAAAAGAAAGAAAACCTTTATAATAAGAGTGTGTTGAGCCGCCGCACCTCGAAGCGAGCGACGTCTAGATGTGTTCCATCTACCTGTCCATTGACTCGTCTTTTGCCGACACACATGGCTCGACAGAAGAAACAGAGCCTTTATTGAGAGTCGGAGCGCGACGCAGAATTTGGTGAGTGAATTCTTTGAAAAGCGATTATTCAAAGCAAATCTAATGTGAAAAAAAAATGTTCCGCGTGATTTCATTTTGGAAATGCCTACTTATTTGAATCGTTTCACGCATGGATTCACGAAAACAGCTTGCAAAACAGGAAATGACGCAGAGTCCGCCTAATGGAAAGCCTTTCAGAAGGACTAATTCCAGACCCCTAAAAAGTCTTTATCTTTAAGAAGAGTTGGGGAGGGGGACATTTACCATACAATGAGAGAGGGTGAGAAAGATAGACAGATACTTGTTGGGTTACTTTGTGAGTTAATTGCAAATAACGGCTAATTAGATTAATTAAAGTGGAATTTTTGTTCAAACATAATTCAATCCCCAAAACTAAGAAATATGAGTTTTTAATCACATGGATGCACAAAAAGAGCTCACAAAACCGGAAATGACGTATACAAAGTCCGTTTTAAGGAAATTCCTTTTAGAAGAAACGTTGGGTGCAAACATTATACAATGAGAATGAGAGAGGCCATGATTTCCATTGTGAGTAAATTGCAAATTACGGCTGATTAGAACAATTAAAATACATTTTTCAAACATAACTCAATCCCAAAACTAAGTAATATCAGTATTTAATCTAATCGTGCTCAATACAGTTTTTTGTAGATAATAGATTTACATTAAAAAATGGAAATTGAAGCTACACAAATGCAATTGTGTTTTGATCCCAGATATTGTCAGGCTTGGGGATTGCCAGTTGGATGATGATCGCCACAGCGAGAGGATTGGAAATATAAGGTTGAATAGGCAAAAGATTACTTAAGAGGAATTGATTATCTAAAAGGACGGCTCATCAAGTATTTGTTTACATTAGACTTGAAGACGTCCATATTGTAATTGGCTAGGAAGCAGGTTCCTGGTATTTTGTTCCATAGATTGGATGTTCTAGGAAAGAAACTTTGTTCATGGAAGTTCCGTTTGGTTTTTGGTACAGAGAGAGAAAAAGGAAATCTCTTTGTTATTGTTGTAACGAGGCGAGTTCTTGCTGTGAATTTTTAACAGGGGTGGGTGGAGGGATTGGATCTCAGTCGAGCACCTACCATGAACATAACGATCGAGTAGAGAGAGACTAGCAACATCTCTTCTCTGCGAAAGAGATCATCCCTTACTTAGATGCGATCTCGGTTTTGTACTGTATCAAAGCCAGAAGTGCTCCAAGCGGCACCTCCCTAGATATTGACTAGGAGTTCTCATACGGGTTATCACAACTAACGGCTAAGATTACTTAAGATTATCCAAGACGACCGCTCATCAAGTATTTGTTTACATTAGACTTGAAGACGACCATGCTATAGTCGGTTGGAAAGCAGCCCCGTGGTGTTTTGTTCCAGAGATGGGTGTTCTAGGAAATAAATTTTGTTTGGAGGAGTTCCATTTGGTTTTTGATACAGATAGAGAGAGAGAGAGAGAGAGAGAGAGAGAGAGAGAGAGAGAGAGAGAGAGAGAGAGAGAGAGTGAGGGAGTGAGAGAGAGAAAGAGAGAAAGAGAAAGAAAGAGAGAGAGAAAGAGGGAGAGAGAAAGAAAGAAAAAAGAGAGAGAGAAAGAGAAAGAAAGAGAGAGAGAAAGAGGGAGAGAGAAAGAAAGAAAAAAGAGAGAGAGAGAAAGAGAGAAAGAGAAAGAAAGAGAGAGAGAAAGAGGGAGAGAGAAAGAAAGAAAAAAGAGAGAGAGAGAAAGAGAGAAAGAGAAAGAAAGAGAGAGAGAGAAAGAGGGAGAGAGAAAGAAAGAAAAAAGAGAGAGAAAGAGAGAGAAAGGGGGTCTTTGCTGTTGGTATAGCTCTGCGAGTTCTTCCTGTGAATCTTTGTCATAGACTGGAGCTCAATCGAGCACCTTCCATGAACATAACGATATAGCAGAGAGAAAAACCGTGTATTGATTTACTCCTCTCCAGGAGTTAGGCACAAGGCCAGTTTTTATCTTACTCCCACAAGTAAGATGTGACCCAAGGTCGGGTCGAGAAAGTGGGGTTTAAAAATTGCCTGGGCAGCCCCGTTGGCATTCCCCGGTAGGGGCGCCTCGGAGAGTAAGCAATAAACTTACTCCTCCCCAAAGAGGGGAGGCGAAGCCTGGGAGGGTGGACCTCCTAGAACTGCACAGGACAGACCCATAAACCGGTGTAAATCAAGACCTGAAGGCCAAGACAATACCAGTCTATGGAGGTGCAGTATCCATCGGAACAGATACTACACTTTGATCGTGTAGAATAAAAACATTTGGTCGAAAGGAAAATCAATGACAGTCGATTCTAACATGTTTTTATCAACTTTAATTCACGTCTTCCCTCAACCAACAAAAAAAAGAGGTTAAGAAAAGGTTTGATGTCAAAGGTTATGAAAGGGTTCATGCCGATAAAGAGTTGGGCGGCCGCATTCACGTCCGCTTGAGTTGACGTCTTCAACCATGTTTATTTATATATATAAAAATATATATACAAAATGTGGCACAAGGCCAATAAGGAACGGTAAAAAGATCGGTCTCCTATAACATTTAGTAACTGATCTAACCTAGCTAGTTTCATTTGTGACCATCAATCCAACTAGTTTAGAAGCGGGAAAATATATAAGTAGTTCAGCGGAAGTACACCGCATGCAAAGTGTTTTGCATATAAAAGTTCAAGTTCTATTGTGTTTATGATATCTCTTCTCCTCTAGTCATTTACAGTGTTCATATTCAATCTGTAAACCATCGGTAAGAAACAATACTCCAAAGTTAACATCTAACTAATTATTATTTTAACCAACCACCATTTTTTGTGAAAAATAATTATTAATAATTATTAGTTATAGTGAATCCCGCGCAAAGTGTTTTCACTGGGTAATAGATCAATCACTCCGCGTAGAAACACATAGTTCACATACAAAGAAAATAGTCCATCAAACTGTAACTGCTACATTATCATTTGCTGTCTCAGCCGAACTATTTCCGGTTTAAAATGATTTAAGTGCAAAACTGGTCATTTATTTTATGCAGAGTGGATTATCTTTGTCCGTACAACAACTCGCCTTGAGACGTCGGTGTTTTCTTCTTCTTTAATTAAGTAATGAGAAGCCATGATTATTGCGCACGACAGAAGGTGAACTTTGTTGAAAGCCTTTATCTAATGGTCGCCATTGTTATTATTTACTGCGACTTTCCCCTTCTTCACAAGCGGACAATATAACATAACATAGATAAAAAGCGGAAATAGAAGAACAACAACCCTTCAATTGTTCGCCTATTTCCCAATGTTATCATATATAAATAGAGATGTTGTCCGTCCGTCACAATTATTTTTAATTCTTATAGAAAGAAAATAGGGTGCTTGTATAATAAAAAGCCGAAAAAAAGTTTTTTTTTGTCTTTTAGTGTTGGAGAGGTAAATAAGGGCCAGGTAACGCTTCACAAAAGCTCTAGCTTTCGAACAATATTTTTCTAACCCTAACCCTAAACCTAAACCCTTTTATGTCTAATCGACGTTCTCCTTGCACAGTAGCCACACGTGCAACGCCAATTAAAGCCATCAGTTTTGATTACTGGAAAATCTTGCTTAAAATTCGTGGTAAGAGTCACCTGCCCCTTATTTACCTCTCCAACACTAAAAGACAAAAAAACTTTTTTTCGGCTTTTTATTATACAAGCACCGAAAATAGTCCACCAAAATGTAACTGCTTTAACCTTTTCATGGTTGTCAGGTCAATACTTAGTATATAATGTGATCTATTCGCGGTATCATATCGCGAAGAATGATGAGTTAAATTTGAAAAAATGAAATGTTATTAGATTTTGCCTCAAAGGAATAGTTTCTGTACCGGTTCACCTTTCATCGCCACTGACACCTGAAACCGCTGTGCATTATTCCTATAAATTTTATTCCGATACACGCACAGACCGGGCATCATCCATGCGATCCGATGCGGCGCCTACCTTCAATAGACTCCGAGGCGGAAGGCCATTACTCATTCGCGTCGACCGCTACCTCTGACAACGGATCATATTTTGATAGGATGCAAAACCACAATTAACACAAATATTTTGTTTCGTGTTTTCCGAAGAGAAAAACTTGCGTCTGGAGAAGCTGTCATTTTGAATCGGAATAACCATAAAACAAATAAGCAACAATATTGAAAAAACAGTCAACGTCAAATATCAAAGGTAAATTTCGACAAACAAGACATTTTGTTTTTAAAGTCGTCGTCGTCGTCGTCGTCGTCGTCGTCATCATCATCATCATCATCATCATCATCATCATCATCATCATCAATTAAATATTGGTCGAGTATAATTTTGTTGGTAGAGGATAAGGTTCAGCTTAGTGTACTTATATGTCAGATCGACCTCCTATGTGCTAGAAACGGATGTGACGTCAAATGGCCCAAAGGAGAGAGAAAGAGAGAGAGAGAGAGAGAGAGAGAAAGAGAAGAAACTGTGAGTACGCCTTGAAGCACACACGTGTGAACTCGGGGTTTTAGAGATGTCGAGATAAGATATGATTAACCAGTAATTTTCGACCTCTTCCTGCCCCCCCCCCCCCCGGCACACTGGTCAGCTATTTGGAACAACAACAAGGCGAATAATCCTCTTCTTGTCGTCAACCGTCTGCTTTGTCTTGGTCGTTGATTTCGGAGTATGAACAAACTTGCTTGCAGACGGCGTCTTCGGTCAGGCAAGATCACCTAAAGAACGAATGTCCGACAAGGTACGTTATGAACGTTCATGTAATCTAATTGATTGTGACTTGTCAGAAATTAAGCCAAGGTCTTTTTAGTTTCCGAATTGCGGAGAAGTTTCGGCGATGGTGCAGTATAGTTAACAAAAAAAGTGGTGAAAATAAAATTACAACGAATAACTTTTACCAAAGGCAAGAAAATTAAATTTTCT
>OY744548.1:54476531-54514031 GCA_963556195.1 Sepiola atlantica
ATATATATATATATATATATATGATCTGCTGAACTGAGCAAGGTGGAAGTTATGTTCTAGTGGAGTTTGTTACCAATTTCAGGGCGGAAGTTATGTTTGGTGTCAAGTCTATTTGTCTCTATGTATTTAGAAATGTTAAAAAAATCGAAATCGGAATCTGTAATAGTATCGGAATCGGAAATTTAGTACAGAATCGTCATTATTTCGGAAATTGAAATTTAGAACAGAATAGGTAATTGTATCGGAATCGGGAATTATTTTAGAATCGTCCCATCACTAATATATATATATATATATATATATATATATATATATATATGATCTGTTGAACTGGAGCCGGGTAGATAGTGAAGACCTCCCTCCATCCGTTAACCACCTATCAATTTCTCATCATTTTACACACATTAGACCTAATTAATTGCAGCCTCACCAAGCAATAAAAACATCCGCGAAACGTTCTCTCCCAAATGAGTTAAAGCAACATACACCAGCTTTTCTTTTTTTCCCAAAGCAGACAAAAAAAGCAACGATTTTTGCACCGAGAAAACAATTATCTCATGTTTTTCGACAAACTTCTGTGACAACAAATTAAGAAACATTTCCATTGAAGCATCTCTCGTATTTTTGAACAATGTCTCGTCGTTTCATTTGGAATTCGGCTGAAAGATTAATTCCGCTCGTAACAGGCGATGTTTTCACAGAATATAAAAGCTTTGGATAACCACTTCACTGTCGACGTAGGCGATTTGTTTTATGTTTCCGAAAATAAAAGGACCCACTGATCCTTGCCAAAAGTGAAGTCTGTCTACAAAGAAATAATAATCGTTTCCTTCTCAACAAAAACTGACAATCGAATCGGGTAGAATCCCTAAGGATTGCTGACATGAAAATCTAAAGATAATATTTGGCGACATCTTAACAAACTGTTTTCCTATTGTGGTGATGTTTTGACAACGTTTTTGAAATTGCAGAAAATGTATAAATAGGAGAAATTGACAGATACATTTCTCTGACTGTTATATTGAGAAATGGAGTCCTGAAATTTAAAAAGCTCTGCCCCCGACACCAGTCTAAGAAATCGTTTTCTTTCACTAGCAATGGTTTATATATATTTTAAAATTCTAATTAGTGATTGGACAATTCCAATATTTTTCCCGATTCCAGTACAATTACGGATTCTGTTATAAATTTCCGATTCCGATACAATTACCGATTCTAATTCTTAAATCGCCTAAAAAAGTAGAATTTCGTTGGGGGGGGGGGTGTATTGAGCGGAGAGTCCCCATCTACTTTTAAATCAAAGTATAATTTTCTTTTTAATTTGACAAACTTCTTAATGTCTTCCCTTTACGTATGGTATCCAAGATTTTGATGAGATTTTCGTCTCCATTTTTCAGTTGTGCCAGCAATAGGAAATTAAGTTTTATATAAAAGAAAAATTTAAAAAATAAGTAAAAAGAATTGTTTTTGGAATCGGAGTGTAGGCTCAAAATTTTCCGATACCGATTCCGATACCCCAAAATGTTCCGATTTTTTTTCGATTCCCGATTCCGATTAATCGTTCGAACACTAATTCTAATATATAAACTAAAGCCAGTCTTTTTCTCGAGTTTTCTTCCTATGAAATTAATCTTTGATTCTGGTTCGTCAGTTCTTTTAGTAGATCGTTGCAGCATGTTGTTAAGAAGAAAAAATACAATACGATTCCTTTCCTTTCAGAAAATACTTTAACTTTTTTTATTTTTTATACGGACGCTATCTTTGAAAAAGGAGGCGTGACTCTGTTTTGTGCATACGGAGTTCCTGCCCTTTGTTTGGAACAAATAATATTCTTAAGAAAACGGCATAGTTACAACATTACAAAATAAATTGCAAATGTAAACACCACTGGCCAACTACACCTCCCCACACAACAAAAAGAAAACGTTCTACATGGAAAAATAGAATCATAACAGTACATATACTTCACTATAGTTTCGGCTTCAGACAGACAAATACCAAATCTCCATTAGTAATAGAAGTAATAGTATAGTTTCGAATTCAGGCAGACAGATACCAAATCTCCATCCCGTCCCAATTAAGCATTGAAAGATAGAATAATCGTACAATTAATAGAATTAATAGTATAGTTTCGGCTTCAAACAGAAAATACCAAATCTTCATTATTAATAGAAGTGATAGTATAGTTTCGGCTTCAGACAGACAAATACCAAATGTCCACTAGTAATAGAAATAATAGTATAGTTTCGAATTCAGGCAGACAGATACCAAATCTCCATCAGTAATAGAAGAAATAGTATAGTTTTAGAATTCAGACAGCCAGATACCAAATCTACATTAGTAATAGAAGTGATAATATAGTTTCGGCTTCAGACAGACAAATACCAAATCTCCATTAGTAATAGAAGTAATAGTACAGTTTCGGTGTAAGACAGACAGATGCTAAATCTCCATGTATAATAGATATACTACAAATTGATCTCATGGCAAAATGAGTTAACAATTGGAAGGCTTGCATGTAATAACGGTTTGAGTTATATTTTATCCGTCAACAAATCTTCTCTCTATATAAAATTCAATGTATGTGTGTTTCCTATAGAAAGAAAGGTTAGAAAATCTATAGAAAATCCAAAAATGTATTCTTATGTAAAATTTGCTCTTTAGTTCTCACATTCTATGAGCGATTTTTCTGACAAAAGGGGAATAATTGCTGTTTTCTGGGTCGGAATCTGTCCAGCTAACACTTATCGTTGGTTTGTTTTTTACCGTGAAGTAGTATTTTTTAGCCCCTTACAGCAAGTGGCTTCATGCTTTGTCTGGAGCGATTTCCATAAAAACAAAACAAAAAACGTTCCTTCAAGTTTCATGCAGATTTCTTCCAGCTGTCTTCGATAGAAATACGAAACTGCCGTGCGTTTTTTTTTCTTCTTGCGATGACACATTTGAAAAAAAAAACGACCTAACAAGGTCAAAAGGTTATGGGTCAATGAGATTGTCGGTTGGGTGATGAATAATACTGTGAGAGGATTGGCTTGAAAGGGAAGAATTTGATTACTTAAGACGACGGCTCGACAAGTATTTGTTGACATTGGACTTGAAGACGACTATGTTGTAGTCAGCAGGAAAGTTTTGGAAATAAGCTCTCTTCATGAAACTCTCATTTAGTTACAGGTACAGCGGTGGTAGATAGACTGGTACTTGCCGCGAAGGTTTTACAGGAGGGAACCAAAGCTTGGAGCTCAGTCGAGCGCCTTTCAAAAGAGACTAGATGTCTTCTTTCTGTCTTTGATAGAAATATGAAACTGACATGTTTTTTGTTTGTTCTTCTTGTGATGACACATTGCCAAAAACGACTTTCCTCCAAGCAATAAATTCAAAAAAGATTAAAAACAAAAAAGAAGAAATATATAAAACCTAGAAGAAGACATTAATTAAATGCAATCAGTCTAATGAGTCGGAGTCTGAGTTTCTCACATTAAAATATCAATGGACGAGTAATTTGAAAAGATGCCAAAAATAATGGCGAATCGAGGAGGCTGGTTGGTAGGTACACATTGGTAGGTAGGCACACATCTACTGCTTTAGTGTCTTCAACTAATGGCTTTGATCACATAATGGCAGACGATGGTTATAATTATTACGAGTCTTTTCTTTCTGCTCGCAATACTTTTCGACATATTCAGTTTTGAGTGAATTTTAAAAAAATAGCGCAAAAAAAGATACTGATACAGAATTGGACCTAATTTCCGTCAACTTGGCGCCGGCAGCTTTCCGGCAGGTTACGTAAGCCCACGAAAGATGCCGAAGTGATTAGCCAATCAGCTGTCAGAAAACGTTAAAATGTAAAAAAAATAGAAAAAGGACACATTTGGACAAATTAAATAGTTTTATTTTTCTAAAAATTACTTATTTGAAACTTTTAATTAAAAAAAATGCTAAATAACAGATGTTTACTTATGTTTCGTTCTGTGTATATAAAAAAAGTTAAACAAAAATAAAATCAGATTGTTAACCAGTTGACTGTTTATTTTGTTTGAAAAATCGGTTCTGGTGTAGATAACGACCTGCGTTACCGTGACTTCGCGTCGTCAACGTTCGGGTAGGTTACGGATGCGCCCGAGAGTTATCGAGGCGAAGACTACCAGACGATAAATTCAGGAAAAGTTGCAAACAACAAACGTTTGACGAAGAAAACCAAAGTAAAATACATATATAAAAATAAAGAACAAACGAACCATAGCTAAACAACTGTTATTAATTAGATGTTTATATTTTTGTCAAAGGAACCATTGTTATACAAATGTTTTTAGATAAAATATTGTTTTTTTGTGTAACGAGAAAAGTTTCAAAAAATGATTTTTTTTTTCATAACAAACAACAAAACTACTGTTTTTAGCCAATTTTTTATTTTTTATTTTCATTTTTTTTGCACTGTTTTTCCTTTTTGACATTTTCTGCGTTAGGGTAAGGGTTAGGGTTAGTTTCTTTTCTTTTCATTCAAAAGTTTCCAATTGTAATCCTGTACAGAAAAAAGGCAACTGGTCCAGAAATTCATATTTCTCCATAAGTTATCGGCTGCCTGCTGCAACCTGATTGGCTAATAGGTTCGGCGACTTTCGGATGCTTCCGTAACCTGCCCGAATGTTGACGACGCAAAGCCCCGGAAACTAAAAGTATTAAAAATCATTATTTGAAACTTTTCTCGAAAAAAATAATGCTTAATGGCAGATGTTTACCTATATTTCGTTCTGTGTATATAAAAAAAAAAACGTTTTTGAAAAATAGACTTTTTACCAGTTGACTATGTTTATTTTCCTGCCGCCCAAATCATTATTAGAAACTTTTCTTGAAATAAAATTGATTATTAACAGCTGTTTAGCTATGTTTTGTTCATTTTATATATATATATAAAAATTGAACTAGTTGTTTAGTTTTATTTTTCTTTAAAACAAAAATGTATTTAGTTGAAACTTTTCTTTTCTTCGTCTAAAAAAACGACAAAAAACGACGACGCAGCAGCGTTTTTGTTTTATCGTCTGTCAGTGTTCGTGGTGGGTTTTTCCGGCGGCTTACGTAAATTGCCGGAATATGCCGACGTAAAGTTGACTGAAATTGGGTCCGATTCTATATCAGTACATCCACAAAAAAATGTGTAAAACATTACTCTTCATCTGATGCACATCCATTAGGAGCTTAGTAAGAGATGTTATTTATCTACCTCCCACAGCAGTAAGATGTGACACAAGGTCGGGAAAGTGGGATTTAGTAAACCAGCGCTCCAGAAGTTGAGCACTCTGGCCATTAAAAATTGCCTGGGCAGCCCCGTCGGCATTCCCCGGTAGGAGCGCATCAGGCGATTAGCAATAAAGTAACCCCTTCTCAAAGGGTGAGAAGGCAAAGCCTGGGAGGGTGGACCTAGAACTGCACAGGACAGACCCATAGACCGGCGTAAATCAAGCCCCGAAGGCCAAGACAATACCAGTCTATGGGGTGCAGTATCCATCGGAACAGATACTACACTTTGATCCCGGCCAAAAGGCCTAGTAAGAGATAGGTTATTTGGTGAGTTAATTGCAAATTACGGCTAATTAGAACAATTGAAATAGACTTTTTTCATAATATTTTTCAGCACTAATACTTATACTTCAGACGATTGGAGACGATGGTTCTAATTACGACTCTTTCGTTCTTTCCATAATGCTTTTCGATATTTTGAATGTTTTGGTGAGTTAATTGCAAATTACGGCTAATTAGAACAATTAAAATAGACATTTTTCAAACATAACTCAATCCTAAAACCAAGAGCTATTGTAGCATGTATTTTGTGTTATTACCTTTCATCTGATGCACGGATATTTGAAGATTGTGAGATGGGTGATGTGGTGAGTTAATTGCAAATTACGGCTAATTAGAATGATTTACAGAGATTTGTTTTTGAAACATAGCACAATCCATCAACACTAATGAATATTTTAGTATGATTACTCTTCATCTTATGCGCAGGTACTTGAAACTTAGTAAGATAAAGCTGATGTTATCAGGTAATTGCAAATTACAGCTAATTAAAACCATTTAAGTGGATTTTTTTTTCTAAACATAACTCCATCCTAAAACCAAGGAATATTTTAGCATGTATTTAGTGTGATTATTTTTATTTTTGAATATCAACCTTTTGGATTATTTAATGTTGGTTACTGGCCCATTTGCACAATGGGTAGCACGTTGGTTAATAAGCCGGCAGACTAGGGTACAATAAAAGTTATTATGACTTTCATTTGTGTCTTAGAAGCATTGTCCAGAAATGGCTTATAGTGATGATTTAGTGTTTGAATGTGAAATGGTTTATGCTGATGATTTAGTGTTTGCATGTGAAATGGTTTATGCTGATGATTTAGTGTTTTCATGTGAAATGGTTTATGCTGATGATTTAGTGTTTGCATGTGAAATGGTTTATGCTGATGATTTAGTGTTTGCATGTGAAATGGTTTATGCTGATGATTTAGTGTTTGCATGTGAAATGGTTTATGCTGATGATTTAGTGTTTGCATGTGAAATGGTTTATGCTGATGATTTAGTGTTTGCATGTGAAACAATCGAAGGTCAACTTGTTAAGTTAAAGACTTGGGGAATGCTATGGAACGAAAAGGTCTGAGAGTGAATGTTAGCAAGACCAAAGTGATGACCAGTGGTTGTAGTGTTGGAAAGCCCTCAAAAAAGCAGAAAGTTTCCTACTCTATTTGCATAAAGGGAGTCGGGTGCAACCCATTTTTTTGTGGTACTTGTAAGCATTGGTTACACAAGAAGTGCAGAGAGAATTACACGTAGGTTGAGAGAGGATAACCAGTTTATGTGCAATAAGTGTAAGACAATAGAGATGGATGAGAACTCAGATGTGGAGAAAGTATATTTAGATGGTGAGGCTATTGAGGTTGTTCAGAAGTTTTGCTACCTTGGTGATGATACTATTAGAACACAGGGAGGAGCAGCTGCACCCATCAATGCAACGTGGCTCAAGTGGCACACAGCCATTGTCATCCTCTGTGACCGCAAGATCAATGACCGTCTGAAGTCGGAAATCTACCGGACTGTTGTGAGACCCGTCACTTTATACAGTTCCGAGTGCTGACAACAACGAAGGCGGAGCGAAGATTTGAAGTTATGGAAACCGAAATGCTTCGCTGGATGTCTGGAATTACACTGCTTGACCACATCTACAATGAGGATATCCTAAAGCGCTATAGCACCGATTGAGGGCAAGATGAAGGAATGGCAGTCAGATGGTTTGGACATGTACTGAGGGTCAACAACAACACTGTCGCGAAACACTCGCCCTTGCACTGGAAGTTGCCGAAAAGTGACCGAGTTATAGGCAGATGATGAAATGGGCAGGCATCCCGCACAAAGGTCTTTGTAAAACCGGCCTTCCCCCGGACCAAACCTATGATCGTGTCAAGTGGATACAAAAGTCCACCATTGTGGACCCCGCTATAGTTCGGAATTAACTCATAAGAAAAGAAGAGTATACGTAGATGTGTGCAGAACAAGAGACCTTGTTGGTATAGTCACGTTGAAAGACTAGCTTAGTGTTCTTGAGTTATTGGATGATAGTGTAGAGAAAGACTAGCAACGACTCTTCTGTGAGAAAGAAGCTCTAAGGAAGAGAAGAGATCCCCACTAGATTGCAAAATCAATTTTGTACTTTGTCAAGGAAAGAAAGAGTGGCAGCAGCATACCATCTTAGGACGTATCAAACCTCATCGTACAATCATTCCAGATTCCAATGTTCTTTTTGTTGACATTGGATTTGAAGACGACTATGTTGTAGTCTGCAGAGAAGCAATAATGAATTCAACAGACGGAAAGTTCTTGGAAATAAACTCTCTTCATGGAAATTTTGTTTGCCGTAACACATATGAAGGAAGGAAGTAAAGCTTTATTTTCAGTGGTTGTAGTGAGACGAGTTCTTTTTGCAAGTTTTTTACGAAGAACCAGAGATTGGAACTCAGTCAAGCACAGTCGATGCCAATAACGATAGAGTAGAGAGAGACTAGCAACGTTTCTTCTGTGGGCTGCAGAGAAGAGATCATCCCCCACCAAATTGTAAAGTCGATTTTGTACACTGTCAAGGAAAGAAAGGGCGCGGATTTTAATAAACAGATGATAATAGCACTTTTAGGCAAAGTAATGGTAGTAGTAGTGGTAGTAGTACTACCACTACCACTACTACTAGTACAAGTTGTAGCAGTAGTTGTAGCAGTAGTAATTGCAATAGAAGTATTTGTAGTGGTCGTAGTTGTAGTAGTAGCATTTGTAGTAGTAGTTGTCATAGTATTTATGGTAGTTATAGTAGTTGTAGTAGTAGTGTTTGTAGTGGTAGTAGGTATAGTAGTAGTATATATAGTAGTTGTGTTTGTAGTAGTGGTCATAGTAGTACTTATAGTATTTGTAGTGATAGTAGTATTTGTAGTGGTGATAGTAGTAGTAGTAGTAGTAGCGGTGGTGGTGGTGGTGGTGGTAGTATCAATAATCGTAGTAGTGTTTGTAGTAGTACTATTATTAGTATTATTTGTAGCAGCAGTAGTAGTATTTGTAGTAGTATTTGTAGTAGCAGTTGTAGTATTTGTAGTAGCAGTTGTAGCAGTAGTAGTATTTGTAGTTGTGGTAGTATTTGTAGTAGTAGTAGTATTTGTAGTAGTATTTGTAGTAGTAGTATTATTTGTAGTAGTAGTAGTAGTATCTGTAGTAGTAGTATTTGTAGTAGTAGTAGTCTTTGTAATAGTAGTAGTAATAGCCTTGCTGATAACAGTTTGTTGTTTTACTGCTAAACTAAAAAACTATCCATTTCATTTTTCTATTTCTTATTTCCCCTTTTTCTTCCATTGTTTTAAAAAATGGATGCCTAAAAATAACAGAAAATTGATTGTTTATTTGCTTTGAGATCCATACCTATCACTCAATACAAGCCGAAGGCCAGGTTTTGTTATAAGACAAGATTTGACAAATCACTATTCGATATAAGGAAAAATCGATAACCAATAGACAATAGAAAACATCAATAATTATCAGTTAAATCACGGGGATCATTGGAGCAAATGTGATCCGTAATTTGGATCCATCATTTTTACCGTATACAGAGATATAACTAAATTCTCTAATCATTAGTATATATATATATATATATATATATATATATATATATATATATATATATATATATATATATACATGTGTCATTGAAGACCACAGTTTTCTTTCTTTGCTATCTTTCTGGTTAATTTCTCGACGCGGCGAGCGATTCGTCGGTTTTCCGGTGTCAATTGGTGGATTATGGCGCCTAACGTTGTATCTTGGGCCATTTCTCTAGCGCTTTCACAATTAATAAAATAAAATAGCATTCATCACCGGTACTAACGCCTTATCAGTCTTCAATAATAATAATAATAATAATAATAGATATATAAAAAAATAAAAATAAAATAAATAAATAAATTAATAAGTAAGAAAATAAAAGAATAAAGATATATATATATATATATATATATATGTAAATTAATAGATATAACCAAAAATAAAATTTGAAAATGATGTGAAAAAATCTAAAGAGTAAGAAAACAAGCAGGAATCATTTTGATTTATATATATATTTATATGTATATATATATATATATATATATATATATATATATATATATATATATATATATATATATATATATATATAAATAAAAATATATATATATATATATATGAATAAAAATATATATATATATATATATATAAATAAAAATATATATATATATATATATATAAATAAAAATATATATATATATATATATATAAAAATATATATATATATATATATATATAAATAAAAAAAATATATATATATATATATAAATAAAAATATATATATATATATATATATATAAATAAAAAATATATATATATATATATATAAATAAAATATATATATATATATATATATAAATAAAAAAAAAAAATATATATATATATATATATATATATAAATAAAAATATATATATATATAAATAAATAAAAATATATATATATATATATATATAAATAAAAATATATATATATATATATATATATATATATATATATATATATAATAAATATATATATATATGTAGTGAGTGAGGATGAAAGTGATAGATACACATTTCTTTTTCTTTGTGTGTCTTTGAAGTGTCATGTGGTCATATGACAGTTTCCCAAATTGTTATGCAGTCCTTTGCAATAGTGTTGCACTCTGCAAGATCTTTTAAGCTTCACCAGGTGGACAGTAGGGGGCAGACCAAGCAGTGTTGCATCATGTGGTCCTCCTATCTACATTCACAGAACCGAATTTCGTGCAACCCACTTTCTCTCTGCCTTTCTCTCTCCAATCCAAATCGCTTTCGCCTTCCTTCCCAGCTGTCCTCTTCATTTATATCACCTGATATCCACATATGCAAATCAGACCACCATAAACACCTGCACTTATGAAGAGAAGAAGCCCTTTTTAAATCTGCATACACGACATGCGAAGCACCTCATTCTTTTTCCTGATGGTGAGTGTTCCTCTTTATTGTCACATGCGGTCAACAACATACAGTGATAGATACGAACTTAGTCTTCGTCTTCTTTGCGTGTCTTTGAAGTGTCATGTGGTCATATGACAGTTTCACCACTTTTTTATGCAGTCCTTTGCAATAGTGTTGTACTCTGCAAGATCTTTTAAACTTCACCGGGTGGACAGTAGAGGGCAGACCAGGCAATGCTACATCGTATGGTCCTCCTATCCACATTCACAGATGGTTGGGTCAGTTTTGTATCCCCATCTACTGATAGCAACTTTTGATCGCCCCTTAGTAAGAGATGGCTTATTTTGTGAGTTATGCCAATTCCAGCTAATTAGAACTATTAAAATTGAAGTTTTTTTTAAATATAACTCAATCCCAACACTAAAGAATATTTTAGCATGTATTTTGTGTGATTAAAATATTTCGAAAAATAAAAACCTTTGATTAACTCAGCTTTAGTATAATAATAGATTTATCTTCTTTTAAAGTTAGGATATTAAATCGTGGACGTTAGACACCCTTCTAAAACTTAGCCTGTTGGCTAAGAGCAAAGTGTAGTATCTGTTCTAAAAGTACATTTCGTCTTTTCTGTCCTCGTTTAGTGAAGGAGAAATCCTTGTAGACTGAGGCAATTTTTATTTTTGCCCTAATCCAGGGATCCCCTTTTTGAGGAGCTAGATTTTCTCAACATTAAAAACTGAAAGTGTGTCTAACTCTGCCCTTGCATGGAGGCAAATAAATAGGGGCATTCGTCTACTTGATATTAATTGTGACTTTTTCCTGTGACTTTTTTTATATTCAAAATCAAGATATTTTTCTGATACTTTTTCCTATGACTTTTTTTATATTCAAAATCAAGATATTTTTCTCATACTTTTTCCTGTGACTTTTTCATATCCAAAATTAAGACATCTTTTTGAGATTTTTTTGCCTGTGACTTTTTCTCAACCAAAATTGAGACTTTTTTTCTGAGACATCTCCCTGTGACTTTTTTCCTATTCAAAATGGAGATGTCTTTTTCTGAGACTTTTTTTTCCTGTGACTTTTATATGAAAAAACGAATCATTAATACGGAGGGTGGGGGGGAGGCAGAGAGTTGTACATTTCATAAGAATTTATTTTATTGAACTTTGGCAATTTCCCATTGAGAGAAAATTTCCAAAACTGTTCAGAGGTTACAGGTTGCATGAAGGGGAGGGGGAGGGGGAGGGGGGAGGGGAGGGGGAGGGGGAGCATCTCATAAATAATATTTATCTTCCTCTGGCAGAACATCTCACACCACCACCCTATCGCCCCCTGACAATTATAAAGAGGAAATCATATTGTGAAATGAAAGGGGGGGGGGGAATAAGGATGTGAACAAATACCCAAGGGAATCTGTTATATATATATATATGTATATATATATATTTTTTGTTATTTATGGAGGCGAGGGGATAGGGGATAAAAATCAATACATGTTTTTAAACTTTGCCCTTCCAGATGGTAAATTTGGGTTCAAGTCAAGACAGAAACATGGGGTGATGATGGGGGGGGGGGCATACTGTTGGGAAAGAATTCATCTCCAGTTTTAAAGACTGGAATCTCTAAGCTTACTTGTAAAAGGCCTGTAGCGATATATATTTCTCAGTTTTATAAAACTTTGTGGTCTAAAAAAAAAAAGAAGGTATAATCATGTTGACACACAGGTCCGCCCCCCCCCGGTCCCCCACCCCCTCCCCGGTTCCCATTACATCACCGAAGTTAAGCAACGTTTAGCCTGGTCAGTACTAGATGGGTGACCATTTGGGAATAGTAAGTGCTGCATGTGAGAGTATAATCTGAATTTGGCGACACAATGGAACAGTCGCGCTTCCTGACGGAAGTTCTGTTCTCAATCATGTAGTGAAGCTCTCCAGAGACAGTATGCAATTTGTTATTTTTTCGTCTCTGAAGTAAAAACAAATAAATTCGGAAATCATCAGCATGTAAAAAGGGGCATTAAACCAATGATGATGATGATTTTTGTTGTTGTTATTATTATTATTATTATTATTATTATTATTTTATTTTTATTATTATTATTATTATGTTAGTAGATGTTGAAGTAGCAGGGTGAGTTGACAGGGCAAGGCCAATGAAAACGTGGGAGGAAGTGATGAAGACGGACTTGAGAGAAAGAGGGATAAATAAAGACCTGGGCAGGGATTGGTTAGTTGTGAAGTCAGTTTGTAAAACTGTTAAAACGTTAAATTGATGCTGCTGCTGCTGCTGATGATGATGATGACTATCATCATCAGCAGCAGCATCAATTTAACGTCTGTTTTAGATGCTGGCATGTGTTGGACGACTTTTCCACGTTTCATTGGCCTTGCCCTGTCAACTCACTCTGCTACTTCAACATCTACTAACATCATAATAATAATAATAATAATAATAATAATAATAAAAAAATAATAATAATAATAATAATAATAATAATAATAATAATAATAATAATTAAGAAAAAAAAATAATAATAATAATAATAAAAATTTAAAAAAAAAATAATAATAATAACAACAACAAAAATCATCATCATCATCATCATTGGTTTAATGCCCCCTTTTACATGCTGGTATGTGTTGGACGGCTTTTAGAAATTGACTTACAAACTATCTCTGGACAGGTGTTTATTTACTCCTCTTTCCCTTAGGTGCATTTTTATCCTTTACTCCCATATTTTCCTTGGTATTTCCCTGTGAACTGAACCTGCTACCTCAACTGTTCTACATCTACTAACCCAAAAACTCTCATCCATGGCCATACCGTCGAAGTCTACTCTTCTGCACACATCTCCCTATACTGTCCAAGTTTAATCTTCCTCTGAGGTAATCAGAACTCCTCATCCCTGCGAACTGATCCTGCTACCTCAACTGTTCTACATGTTTCATCATCATGTTTAGTATAACATGGTAAATGCTCGCGTAAAAATAAAGTAAATGAAAATAAATGATTTTTTTAGATTTAAATTAATCTTAGCTAAATCCTCTTTCAGCCATGAATTTAATGGATAAAGGCGTCTAGTAACAATCAGTTCTAAGTTAAAGTGTTTTGGAGCTTGAAGGTTCGATCCTTATTACAGGCGATAATAATTCAGAATGAAATTTTAAAAATTACTTAACACTTATACACGGTTATGGCTGATGGGACAAGAACAATCTACCCTTATGGATGAAATAAAAGGTTAAGTTCGAAATTGCATACAAATTCCCGAGTTTGACATAAAGATTCCAGAGTTTGAAAAGAGGCACTTTTCTGTTTTAAACTTTTATTTACCGAAACAAAGCATATTGTCACTGAAACGTAAGGGGCTATTGTGATTAGGGGCCAGATTTATAGGGGGCATCCTAATTGGGGAGTTGTGTAGCAAGATTGTTGTTCACATAACATTTAAAATTGTGTATGTAAGCACAATTTTTGAAACAAGGAGCAATGAGGGAATTCCGAGAAAAGAAGGTATTAGACTAGAAAGTTTTCCGGCACCTGGCGACTTCTAAGGTGAAGGGGTGGGATTTTGCTGCTAGTCAGTTTGGTCAGGGTTATTTACGTTGGGGGTTACATGTACTTTGGCTGGAACTTTGTAGACAGTGTGCGACCTACTAGGTTAGAGACTCTTTTTGGACCGTGTCCAAGAGGGAGAAGTTAGTTAATAATAATATGCAATATTTGTCTACCTTAAAGTTAAACATCTTGAAATTCTAAGTGAACTATTAAGTGGGGGAATCGTTCACATTACATTTAAATTTTTGCATGTTGGTACAGTCGAAGAAACTGGGAGAAGGGAGGGGATTCCAAAGCTAAGCGGTCCGTAGAAAGAAGCTATTAGAGTAGAATTTTTTCTGGCCACTGAGGACCTCTACTATACAGTGAAGGGGTGGGATGTTGTTGCTCGTCGGGTTAGTCAGGGTGTATATACGTTGAGGAGGTACAAGTGCAGTAATTTCGTTGGTGCGCATTCCGTGGAAATACTTGTAAAACAACCACAGGAATGTCACACTGCAGCATAGGGGCAGAGACTGGAGATTGGTAGACAGTGCAGGACTTATCAGATTAGAAACTCTTTTTTTATCACCCTGTCCAAGAGGGAGAGACTAGTGGTTGCTGCACCAGCTCAGATGGGACAACAATACGCCATGCATGGGCGGATGGTGGCTTTATAGAGATTGGTGGCTTTATAGAGATTGGTGGCTTTATAGAGATATAGAATACTGGCAGGTGCGAGATGTTTTCTAACCCAGTAAAGGGAGGCCACCTTCTTTATAGCAGACTTCGGAGTATCTTCTATGTATTCATTTCAATTCATGTTACCTGTAAATGTGAGGCCGAGGAGTTTGAATATCAGACTCTTGAGAAGGATGCTATCAGTCATAGCAATCGGTGGTTAAAGCAATAAATATATGCTCAAACATGTTATTTTATAAATTTGTTCTCATAGTCTTGATAGGCATCCTCTTTTGCCAAAAAAGAAGAAGAATATGTTAATGTAGAGTAATATGAAAGATTATTACAGCAATGTCCATCTGTATAATTTTCAACTGATGAATATGGAAAGAAATATCTGTTATAAAAGTAGCATACGGTGAGTTGGGTAGCAAGAAGAGAACTTTGAAGTGAGAGAGGATTATATACTCCTACTTTATAAAGATATAGGATACTCTGTGGCTTTATAGAGATATAGGATACTGGCAGGTGTGAGAAGTTTTCTAGCACAGTAAAGGGAGCCCACCTTCCTTGCAGCAGACTTGGCAGTATCTTCTATGTATTTATTCCAATTCATGTTGCCTGTGAATGTGAAGAAGGTTACATCGGCCGAAACGTTGTGAGAAAAACAACAAAGATGAGAATAATTCACATAATACAAATGACTTAAATTGTTATTCCGCTTTTTACTACGAATCAGGGTTTTAAAAAAATCAACATATTTTTGCAGACCCTGCCATCACTCGGGTTTAACGCATAAGAAAAAAGAAGATTTATTTTTTGGCATTAGAAGGCAAGTTTTTGTGTTTTATTATCTCTGGGGTTTACTTACTTAACCACCTGCAATTGTTGAACGGCCCACTTTTGGCACATGTGCCATAGGTTGGCCATCCCTCGTCTTTTGCTCGCTAAAAACTCCACTGATTTTGAGTTTCTCCTTTTGCGTCTGATGATGTTCAATTTTCGCCCTTGATCTAAATCAATCCATCACTGTCAGTGTTTATTGATTTCAAAAGTCGAAGATTGAGTCCGTATTCTTGAAGATAGAATAATTTTCTATGATGTGTTCTCTCGTCACTTTCCAACTCCGAAATAAATGTACGAGGTTTGACCATCAAAATCAGATAGAGTATTACTGCCACATCTGGGGAGGTGCTGCTAGAAGGAGGAAGTTTCTAGGGAATTTTAAATGCACGGACGGTCTGTCAGAAAAGATGAATTACGATCGCAAAACTGTAGTGAATCAACTTTATTTAACGGGGAAGGTTCAGAAGTTTAGTTCATGGATGCCACACACGTTGAATGGTCACAACAAAAATCAATGTGCAATTTCAGGCAGTTTGTTGGTTCAGTGTCATCCAACATACGCTTGTTGGTTCGGTGTCACCCAACATACGCTTGTAAACAATTTTTGCTTCATCCCAATGTCACTTGCGCTGAAACGCAGTATCATTACATCAGAATGTCTCAATCTCAATGTGATACTATGGAATGCCTCCTACCCACACAACTAGGATCACCGAGAGGGATTGGCTAGGAATCTAAACAGAAGACATTAAAAAAAGATTTGAATTAGAAAGACAAAACGACGCTATGACAATTCCATGAAAAATGCCAGTATACTGAAATCATATGCCCTTAATAGGGTTAAGATGAAAATTCATATACACTAAATGTACAAAAGCAAGGAAATTCCCAAATTTTTACACTTTTATTGTCATTAAGGGTATGTGGGCACAACAGGGCTATGTATTTTACTGGTAGGAATTTTTCTTCAGCACACCTCACACACTTCATCCACTCATGCATAGAGATTTATACTGTAATGATGTGATAATGAAATGGTTTGGTTGATATGTAGTCATATCCTTAATGACAATAAAAGTGTAAAAATTTGGGAATTTCCTTGCTTTTGTACATTTAGTGTATATGAATTTTCATCTTAACTCTATTAAGGGCATATGATTTCAGTATACTGGCATTTATTATCTAATGTCACTACTTTTGTAAAGGCTATGCCTCAATACAATGTTCATTTTTAAGGTTTATTGGCTTTTTCTGGAAAACTAAGGTATATGGTAAACTGAAATTAAAATGCCATCGACTAGACCCTAGAACATCTATCTCTGCCAAAAATCAGCTGAATCCATCAAATAGTTGATGAGATACAGGGTGACACATACGTACGTACATACGTACACACAGATAACATGATTTCATGATTGAACATTCTGGATTTCTGGGTTGCCTTGACTAATGATGCTGAAATTCTACACACTTATAGAACCTCTCAAATAAAAAATTTATGCAAAGTTTTAACTAATTTGGTTTATTGGTTTTTGAGTTATGATTGATCAAAGAAATGAAATTTCCAGCATAGGCCATTCTTGAAGTCTATTAAGGGATAGAGCGCTCTCGCGCCTCCCTTGATTAGACATTAACAGTCTGGAGGAGGGGGTCAAGATAGAGAATTCGGAAAAATGCTGAAAAAAAAAAAAGCAGACGTCTCTAGTTTCCAGCAAAAAAGTAAATGAAAAAAATCCGGACGTCTCTGATTTCTATGGAAAGGTAAATATATTCGAGAGATGCTGGCTGTTAGAACAGAACAAAATTGATCACAGTGAGGGAGAGTTAAGAAGGATAACGGCGTTAGTTTTTGCAGTTTTTTATGCAGAGAAGTGTCACCGTCATCCCGCACTCAGCACTTAGTCTTTCAAAATGGTTACCCATCTAGTAGCGACCAGGCTCAACATAGCTTAACTTAACATTGAGTCAATATTCTTGAAGACTGTATTATCTTCTATGATGTCTTCTCTCGTCACTTTGAGGAGGTACTGCTCGGCATACTCTTTCCTGCATTGAAAGAGTACAAAATCGACTTAACCTCTTCTATTCTCTAAAGTCCCTTTCTCACCGATGAAATGTGCTCGACTGAGCCCCAATCTCTGGTTCCTCCCTGTAAGACATTCAATACAAGAATTTGTCTCTCTACTGTAGAATAAAATTGACACTGGCATAAAATGTTCTAATAATTAATATGCAAATATTTCTTAATTCAAGCAAAAAGTTTCCTAATAAGTTATTTACTCAGGGACTATCAGCCAATCAGAACTCAGAGAATTGACTTGCCTATCTGAGCATAATGGAATATTCCAGCCTTTATATAAACCGACATCCCAAAAGTGTACATTTTTTTAAAGATGTGGCACAAGGCCAACATAATATATGATACAACAGTTTATTTACCTCCCCAGGAAGTTAGGCACAAGGCCAGTTTTATCTTACTCCCAGTAAGCAATAAACTTACTCCTCCCCAAAGAGGGGAGGCAAAGCCTGGGAGGGTGGACCTCCTAGAACTGCACAGGACAGACCCATAGACCGGCGTTAATCAAACTCTGAAGGATAAGACGACACCGGTCTATAGGTTGCAGTATCCGTCAGAGCAGATACTACACTTTCTTCCTTGCCAAAAGACCGATATATGATACAACACAATACTTTGTAATACGCATATATCATGAACTGCAAACACTCACAAACACCTTTAGATCGTCTTGATTTGCATATTTATCTTTTAAGCAGCTAGAAGAATGAATTAATATTCTGTAATATACAGTTGTAATTTTGCATTGTTATATTTTCATATATATATATAGTTGTAATTTTGCATTGTTATATTTTCATATATATATACCGTTGTAATTTTGCATTGTTATATTTTCATATATATATACCGTTGTAATTTTGCATTGTTATATTTTCATATATATATATACCGTTGTAATTTTGCATTGTTATATTTTCATATATATATACCGTTGTAATTTTGCATTGTTATATTTTCATATATATATACCGTTGTAATTTTGCATTGTTATATTTTCATATATATATACAGTTGTAATTTTGCATTGTTATATTTTCATATATATATACAGTTGTAATTTTGCATTGTTATATTTTCATATATATATACTGTTGTAATTTTGCATTGTTATATTTTCATATATATATACCGTTGTAATTTTGCATTGTTATATTTTCATATACAGGGTGGGCAAAAATAAGGGTCCTATTTTAAAAAATTCATAACTTTTTTATTTATTGATTTTTTTCATTTTTTTTTTTTAGAATAAGTAAAGGACCCCTTCCGAAGCAAGCATGAGCCGTATTAGCCCTAAGGAACGTACCCTCATTTAGAAAACATTATTTTTGCTTAAAAAACTCAAAACAGTGTAAAAAACAATACTTTAGTTTTTGTAAGTTTTAAGGAGTGTTTTTCGGCTAAAATTTGTTTTGTTTATTTCAAAAAATCTCGGAAGGGTCAGTCTACACACACATAAAGTTTGGTGAGTTTAACTTTTATTTTGTGGAAGTTATTCAAATTCAAGTTGTTCAAATTTAAAGATAGGACCCTTATTTTGGCCCACCCTGTATATATACCGTTGTAATTTTGCATTGTTATATTTTCATATATATATGCAATATTTTCATATATATATGCAATATTTTCGTTGATGTCGTTGATATGCTGAGAAAAAATACTACACTTTGATCTTAGTCAAAAGGCCAATCATACAAAATAATGTTTTTAAGACAAGTCATTTTTAAATGAATGAAAAAAACCTGATTTAATCTATTAATGTATTATCTTTTAGTGGAGGTTGGTAGTGTAATAATGGTTCTGTTGTCATAAGATGATCCTCCCAGGAATTACCTCCTCCGTTTTATAGGGATGAATATAACCCTCCCAGGTATTACATCTTCTTTTGAGGGAGAGGATAATGTAATATCTGCTCTGCAGTCATGAGACCATACTCATAGGCATTACCTTCTACTTTTATAGGAGGGATTCTCCCAGGTATTATCTCCTCTATTTTTATTAAGGGGGGTAGTGTACTATCTATTCTGTTTTCATGATATAATTCTATCAGTCTTACTGAACAGTTTGGAATTCTGTACATATTCCTAAGGTCAACATAAAGATTCCTGAGTTCGACAAGATGCACCTGAAGAAAGTCGGAGGTTACATCGGCCGAAACGTTGTGAGAATAACGGCAAGATGAAAACATTAGTCCGAATAATCCAAATATGGCAAATCATAAATTCTCATCTAAAAAAAACTTTCGAAACTTTACTTTCATATTAAAATCTGTTGCCCACCTCCTTTAAATATTACTGATTCTAATATACATCACTTGTCCTTGTGCCAGACTTGGTGTCGTGTCCTCCATCGATTTCCAGCACAAAACGCTGAATGAAGTAGATCTATTATAAATAGGTTAGAGGGGGAATTTTGTTGTTGAACTTACAATAAGCCGAACAAGTGTGATTCCAAGGATCACGATTGTAATTCGAACCGATTCCAAAGAGTGCGGGAACCGATTTGAGTCTCTCCAAGAAGTATCCAAACCAATTAATCAAAACCGATACAAGAATTCTTAGAACTAGTACAGCATTTATCCGTTTTCATGAGAGGAACGAGCATTGATTTCATTGTGATTCTGGTCAGTTCGTTATAGGAGGAATGACAAAAGCAAAAGATAGTTTCGGCACCAAAATGGAACATTATAGGGTCCTAACAAAACAGAGTGTTATAAAGTGCTAATAAAATGAAAAATTATAAGGTGCTAAACCAAATGGAACATTATAGGGTGCTAACAAAATGAAATATTATGAAGTATTAACAAAATGAAACATTATAGGATCCTAACAAAACAGAGTGTTATAAAGTGCTAATAAAATGAAATATTATAAGGTCTTGACAAAAATGGAGTAAGTTAATGAAATATTATAAAGTGCTAACAAAATGGAACATTATAGGGTGCTAACAAAACAGAGTGTTATAAAGTGCTAATAAAATGAAATATTATAAGGTCTTGACAAAAATGGAGTAAGTTAATGAAATATTATAAAGTGCTAACAAAATGGAACATTATAGGGTGCTAACAAAACAGAGTGTTATAAAGTGCTAATAAAATGAAAAATTATAAGGTGCTAAACCAAATGGAACATTATAGGGTGCTAACAAAATGAAATATTATGAAGTGTTAACAAAATGAAACATTATAGGATCCTAACAAAACAGAGTGTTATAAGGTGCTAATAAAATGAAATATTATAGGGTCTTAACAAAAACGTGAGTAAGTTAATGAAATATTATAAAGTTCTAAGAAAAGTAAACATTATAGGGTTCTAACAAAACAGTGTTATAAGGTGCTAACAAAATGAAATAGTATAAGGTCTAAACAAAATGTAATAAGTTAATGAAATATTTTATGGTTCTAAGAAAATGGAACATTATAGGGTGCTAAGAGAATGAAATATAAGTTTTTAATCAAATGTAACATTATAGGGTCCTAACAAAATGGAGTAGTATAAGCAGCTAACGAAATGGAATCTTATAAGGTTCTAAGAAAATGGACCATTTTAAGATGCTATTTTCGATTCTTCATTGAATCATCTTTAGGTGACAACAACAATGAACAAAACGACAACCGAAAACGCTGCATGTGAGGTAAACGTAAACACAACAAAGAACAAACTGTAAAGCTCTTCTCCGCAACAAACACGGTAAAGAATCGAAAGTACTCGTGATACATATAGAGCATTTACTAATCTTTTTTATTTTGAAACTAAAAAGATTAAGAGATGGGGGGGGGGGTAAAAATAAAATAGATATACAGATACAGGGGTTGGAGAAAATAATGGAAACGCTATATGAATTTTGCATCAATTTTAAAACATCTCTAAAAATTGAAGAAAATAACCAAAATGTTCGTTTGATTTTTTTATTGTATCGTTATTGTTGTCCTGAATGAATTAGTTAATTTTTTAATTTTAATTTCAGATAGTGCACATTAGTAAGAAACATTTAAACGACAGATCTATCAGATTTCCAAAGAGGGCAGATTGTAGGTGCCCGTATGGCAGGTGCTACTGTAACTGAAATGGCTGAGATGGTGGCCGTATCGAGAGGAATTGTCTCACATGTGATGTGAGCCTATGAAAAAGAAGGGAAAGCATCGTCCTCTAAAAATAATCGTGGAAGAAAGCCGAAGCTGTCTGAAAGAGATCGTAGAGCCCCTGTAAGGATTGTGAAGAAAGAGCATAAAACCACGGCACCCAAAATTACAACAGAGCTTAACAATCATCTATATAATCCTGTTTCAACAAAAACTGGTCGCCGAGAGCTTCTCAAGGCTGGATTAGATGGAAGGGTTTCGAGGTGTTTCGATTATTTTGTCCAAACCCTGTGTATGTATAATATATTAAATAAATGCTGAAAATTCTGTTGAAACTGATTTTAGTGATAAAAAATGTACAACTCGTTTTGTTTATTAAGAGTAATAATCTAGTAGCGGAGGGGGGAGGGGTCATGGGACCTTAGCGCCGGTTCTAGTGTGGATGGTAAAATACTCAATAATGAAAACTATTCAAAAAGTAAAGGGGAAACTTCTGATAGATGAAAGAAGGAATGGTTGTCAAAGATTAAAAAGAAAATGGAAAATCTGAAAACACAAGATTCAAATGATGACCAAATGATGACATTATCGATTCGCGTTTGAGAGAAGCAAAAATAAGCAAACATAAACAAAAATTAACTAAAAATAAGCAAAAATAAGCAAAAGTTAACTAAAAATAAGCAAAAGATAAGCAAAAAGTAAGTAATAATAAGTCACGGTGAAGTTATGTCTTCTTTTCTTGCTTTTTGTCGTACGCATGTCAGAGAGTAATCTTAAGGGTTGAATTGTCAATGAAGGTGTCAAAGTTCCGGGAAAATGACAAACATGTCAGCGATGATGCCACAGAAGAAAAGGAGGAAAAAAAACGTATACATCAGCATCTCATCTTTATTTTCATTGTTATATATTAACTACAGCAAATAACTTTTCTTTCTCTCTCTCTCTCTCTTTCTCTCTCTCCCTCTCTCTTTCTCTCTCTCTCCCTCTCTGAGACGAAACTTCCAAGAACAAAGTTTTTTTCCTAGAACATTCCATCTGTGGAACAATATACCACAAGTCTGCTTCCCAAATGACTACAGCATGGCTGGTTTCAAGTCTAATGTAAAAAAAAAACATACTTGTCGAGCTGTTCTCTTAGAAAATCATGCCACTTAAGTCATCTGTCAATTCCAGCTACTGTTTCCAATCCTCTTCTGGCGAAAATCATTGTGCAACCAACAATCCTTATAACCCTTACCCTCGAGTGGCCCTCGGACCTTGATCAGTGGTGACCCCTCAATACAACAAAAAAATTAACATTGCATTACTTTTTTTCTAGATCAGAAATAATCTGTGATTTATCTCAGTAGGAGACACAACTTAAACTAGAGTAAATCCTAAGCTATCAACATTTTATTTTCATTTTATATAAATATAAGGTACTCTTATAGCTGACGTGCCAGATTTCCATGACTTTGCGTCGGCAACGATCGGGCAGGTCTAGGAAGCGCCCGAGAGCTGACGAAGTATTAACCAATCAGGTTGCAGCATCCATTCGCCAAGCAAGCTATAGCAAGCAGCCGACAATATTTGGAAGAAAACTATAATCGCGTTCTATTGCAACAACAATAAATTATTATCGGCTGTGTCAGGTCGTCGATTCTCTGGAAGGACTAATTCAAAAGCATAAGAGGTAATCCGTCAGTAAAAAAAAATGGGAGTTTTCTGATATCAGATGAGCATGCTCTCCTCTCTCTCTCTCTTTTTCTCTCTCTCTCTCTTTATTTATTTCCTTGTTACATCAAACATAAATAGAGGTACATATGGTAGCTATTAGTTAGTGCCTATTCTTGAGATGTATGTTAGAAAACAGGAAACATTTCAGACAAGGGGTCAAAACGTCGACCCTGCTGAATCGTCTGAACAAGAAACCAATAACATGGCTAACAAAGAGAGTTGCAGTCGATGATTTATTTTATCTTTTTTAAAAAACTTTCGTTAGCCGAATACAAAACATATTGCCACTAAAGCGTGTGATAGGGGACGGATTTATAGGGGAGCAAGCTGAGTGGGGAGTTGGGCAGCGAGATATCTGTTTATATTACAGTTAAATTTCTGCATATTGATACAGGGAGCAGGGAGAAAATTCCAAAGGCAAGCAGTCCAACGAAAAGAAGCTATTAGAGTAGACATCTGCAGGCATCTAGAGACCTCTACAGTGAAGGGGTGTGATTTTGCTGCTAATCGAGTGGGTCGGGGATATTTTCGTTTAGGGGTTACAAGTTCATCGGAGCACATTTCGTGGAAGTACTTGTTAAACAAGCACAGAGATGCAACACTGCGGCGATTTGACAGAGACTGTAGCTTGACAGACAGTGCGGGACCTATTAGCTTAGAAACTCTTTTTGATACCCTGTCCAGGAGGGAGAAGGTAGAGGTTGGTGCAGCACACATGCACGCATAACGATGCAAGGTTAGGCTTAGGGTTGATTAAAATTTGTATTACTTGGATTATGTGGACTACTCATCTTGTATGTTACTCTCACAATGTTTCGGTCAATGTAACCTTTGACCTTCTTCAGGTGCATCTTGTCAAACTCGGAAATCTTTCTGTCAAACTCGGGAATCTTTCTGTCAAACTCGGGAATCTTCCTGTCAAATTCGGGAATCTTTCTGTCAAATTCGGGAATCTTTCTGTCAAAGTCGGATATCTTCCTGTCAAACTCGGATATCTTCCTGTCAAACTCGGAAATCTTTCTGTCAAACTCGGAAATCTTTCTGTCAAACTCGGGAATCTTTACGGAATTTCAAATGGAACCCTTTAGTTAATAATCCACATGCGTAGCTTACTCTCAGTCCATCAGCCATGACCAAGTAGAAATATTAAGTAATTTTCAATTGTATTCTTAGTATTACCCTCACTGAGGATTGAACCTTCAACCTCCATAAGACTGTCACTTAGAACTGATTATTACTTAGAAATTATATCCATTACGCCATCGGTCCTTGCGGACACCCGTGGATTAAATAAAGGGTCTCATTCGAAATTCCGTCCAGATTCCCGAGTTCGACAGAAATATTCCTGAGTTCGAAAAGTTGCACCTGAAGAAGATGAAAACATTAGTTTGAATACTCGAAAAATTGATTGAATAACTTTAAAGAACTAACTGATTATCTAGGTACATTTCGAGCGAGCCTTTATGAACATGTAACCCTAACACCAAAGTCATCAGACTTATCTTCAAAAAGACAACTAAAATCATTAGTTGCTACAAAGATATTAGAAAGTGCAGTATATATGTGTAGAACCGTAGTACACACTATATATGTGTGTGTAGAACCGGAAGTACACACTATATATGTGTGTGTAGAACCGGAAGTACACACTATATATGTGTGTGTAGAACCGGAAGTACACAATATATATATGTGTGTAGAACCGGAGGTATAACAATATATATGTGTGTAGAACCGGAAGTACACAATATATATGTGTGTAGAACCGGAAGTACACAATATATATGTGTGTAGAACCGGAAGTACACAAAGCAAAAAGAACGCGTTTAGTCATCTGACGGATCGCTCACGACATGAGACCAGTGGCCAGGACTGATAAATAAAAAACAATCTATCCAATTATTATTATTATTATGATGATGATGATTATTATTGATGATTATTGATGATGATGATGATGATGATACTACTACTACTACTACTGAATATGAGTTAGTTTATCAACGTTTGTTGCCAGCAGGCTTTTTTATATACTTTAATCATACAAAATATATTTTAAAATATATACAGAGTTCTGGGATTAAGTTATGTTTGAAATGAAACTGTTTTAATTCTATTTATAATTGGTTGACCAATTCACTCATCTCTCGCTTAGCTATCTGTCTATTCAACCACTCTTTAATATTTTCTAATGTGTCTGTTGGTCGCTGTGGTGTTTTTTGGCCCTGCTCTGTCATGCTGAAGTAATTTTCCTGGACTGTAGAAAACAGTAGTGAGCAATATCCACTAGATTGCCAAGTCCATTTTGATACCATCTTAAAGAGTCGTTTATGAAATGAATCAAAGTATTGGGAATAGATTCCGAAATAACGATATCAGGTAATTGTTGCTTTAGTTTCTTAAATAAAGACAGGAAAAAAAATGGTTTCTGTTTGATCATTGCGGCGGGGGAGGGGTGGGGGTAGAGAGAGAGAAAAAAAAAACGCAAGACAAACGATTAGAAAAACTTGTGAATTGATATACAAAAAGGGGATAAAAAAAGGAGGGGAAAAAGATCTGGGAATATTCGATTGTGAAACAGAACAATAAAAAAAGTGTTTTTTTCATATTTTTGTTTTGTGAAAGGAAACAAGCGATAGAAAGAACGCAAAGAATTCGATGAAAAAAGAGACACACGTGACAGGAAGTGGTCGGGTTTGCGTCTATCTGAAGAAAGACGGTATTTATTTTTTTTTGATGACGATGAGTTTTTAAAGCACCAGGGAAAATATGAGAATCAGATTGTACAGATTAAGCAAAATCTCCGCTGAATTCCGTGGAAAACACGGCCCGGAAAGATAGCGGCGCTGATGAAATGGGCTAAATTATCAGGTGTGAAATGAGAAGCGCTTTTTCTTTTATTCGGCCAGATAACTCTTCGAAATCTGTGGACTTTTTGTTTTGGAAATGGTACGATAGGAGGTGGGGGTCGGTTTCTGGCAAATGGCCAGGGTTGACGGTGAGGAATTTTGAGAAGAAGGTGGCAGGGAAGAGCGTAAAAGGTGACAGGGTTAAATATGGACGTGGACACTTCTGATTTGATTGATTTGAGAAAGACGAGAGAAATGGGATATACACAAATACGGGCGCTGGGTCTGTGGGTGGTCGTATGTGGATGGTGGGTGGTCGTATGTGGATGGTGGGTGGTCGAAAAGATTCAGTCGCAAATAAGATAATAACATTGAATGAATAGGAACCATTGCGAATCAAATCATAATGATACATTGAATCTGTATTTGAAAATGACAAACATTGACTTCGTCCTTGCATTCTTTATTCTAACTTTGAAACATTACTCACAATAAATAAAAGATAATTTCTTTTTATTGACTTTGTTCCGGTGTGATTGCAAGAGTTAGGAGTGGATGGAGTAAGTTCAGGGAACTTCTGCCATTACTAACCAGCAGACCGTTACCGTTGTCGACCAACGAAATAGTCTATCAAGCATGTGTACGAAGTGTGATGATGTATGGAAGTAAAACCTGTCTCGATTTGTGTCATCGATAGCTGTATGGAAGCGAAACCTGGTAAGTGAGGGTTGTGATTGTGTGCAAGAAGTGTAAGACAATGGAGACGGATGAGAACTCAGATGTGGAGAAAGTATATTTAAATAGTGAGGCTATTGAGGTTGCTTAGAAGTTTTGTTCCCTTGGTGATACCATTGGAGCACAGCACTAATATGATAGCAAGGGTTAGGGAAGACTCTATTGGGCATGTGTGTGAAGTGTGAAGCTCTATCGAAGTGAAACTCGACCAACTCAATTTTTTGTGGTACTTGTAAGCAGTGGGTACACAAAAAGTGTAGTGGAATCACTGATAGGTTGAGAGATCATAATCAGTTTGTGTGCAAGACGATGGAGATGGATGAGAACTCAGATGTGGAGAAAGTATATTTGGATGGCGAGGTTATTAAGGTTGTTCATAATTTTTGTTATTTTGGTGGTGATACTATTAGAGAACAGGGAAGAGCTGATGTTGGTGTGATTCTAAGAGTTAGGAGTGATGGAGTAAATTCAGGGAAATTTTGCCATTACTAACCAGCAGAGCGTTACCACTGTCGACCCAGGCAATAGTCTATCAGACATGTGTAAGCAGTTTGATGATGTATGAAAGTGAAACCATGCCGATGAGGGTTGAGGACATATGTTGCATGGAGAGAAATGATATAATAATGGTAAAATAGTTGTGTTATTTGAGGTATTGAGGTTGTTCATGAGTTTGTTACTTTTATAATGCCTGGGAGGAGCTTGTAGTTGTGATAACAACAGTAAGTTCAGATAATTTTTGCCATTACTAACCAGTAAAACCGTTACTGTTACCTACCAATGAAAGAGTTTTTGTCATTACTAACCAGCAGAGCGTAACCACTGTCTACCAAGGGAAGAGTCTATCAGGCATGTGTAGAAAGTATGATACTGTTTGTAAGTGAAACCTGGCCAGTGAGGTTTGAGGACATGCGTTGCATGGATATGAAAATGATAAGATGAATGTGTAATGTGAGTGTTACAGACAGGCTTAGATCCGATGACCTCAGAGGAAAATTAAATCTCGACAGTAAAGAAAGATGTGTGCAGAATAGGAGACCGGTGGTATGACGTTGTTGAAAGAATGGTTGAGTGTTTTTGAGTTAGTAGATGTAGACTAGTTGAGGAAGCAGGGTCAGTTGACAGAGAAGTAGAACAGTTGAGGAAGCAGGGTCAGTTGACAGAGAAGTAGAACAGTTGAGGAAGCAGGGTCAGTTGACAGAGAAGTAGAACAGTTGAGGAAGCAGGGTCAGTTGACAGAGAAGTAGAACAGTTGAGGAAGCAGGGTCAGTTGACAGAGAAGTAGAACAGTTGAGGAAGCAGGGTCAGTTGACAGAGAAGTAGAACAGTTGAGGAAGCAGGGTCAGTTGACAGAGAAGTAGAACAGTTGAGGAAGCAGGGTCAGTTGACAGAGAAGTAGAACAGTTGAGGAAGCAGGGTCAGTTGACAGAGAAGTAGAACAGTTGAGGAAGCAGGGTCAGTTGACAGAGAAGTAGAACAGTTGAGGAAGCAGGGTCAGTTGACAGAGAAGTAGAACAGTTGAGGAAGCAGGGTCAGTTGACAGAGAAGTAGAACAGTTGAGGAAGCAGGGTCAGTTGACAGAGAAGTAGAACAGTTGAGGAAGCAGGGTCAGTTGACAGAGAAGTAGAACAGTTGAGGAAGCAGGGTCAGTTGACAGAGAAGTAGAACAGTTGAGGAAGCAGGGTCAGTTGACAGAGAAGTAGAACAGTTGAGGAAGCAGGGTCAGTTGACAGAGAAGTAGAACAGTTGAGGAAGCAGGGTCAGTTGACAGAGAAGTAGAACAGTTGAGGAAGCAGGGTCAGTTGACAGAGAAGTAGAACAGTTGAGGAAGCAGGGTCAGTTGACAGAGAAGTAGAACAGTTGAGGAAGCAGGGTCAGTTGACAGAGAAGTAGAACAGTTGAGGAAGCAGGGTCAGTTGACAGAGAAGTAGAACAGTTGAGGTAGAATATATGCAGCATGATCATGTTGGCACACAGATTCTCGTTAGGTCATCGAAGTTAAGCAACGTTGAACACTGTCAGTACTAAATGGATGAGAGTTCTTGATGTGTGAAAGTGCAACCTGACCAGTGAAGGTTGACTTTCTGTGCAAGAAGTGAATGACAATGGAGATGGATGAGAACTCAGATGTGAAGAAAGTATATTCAGATGACGAGGCTATTGAGATTGTCCAGCAGTTTTGTTACCATGGTGATACCATTGGAGTGCAGGAAGGAACTGATGCTGGTGCGATAGAAAGAGTTAGAGGTGGATGAGGTAAGTTTTAGGAACCTGTGGCATCACTAACCTACAGAGCGTTATCACTGTCAACCAATGAAAGTGTCTATCAGGCCAAGATATTGAAGATGTTGAGAAGCTTTGTTACCTTAGTGATTCCATTGGAGTATAGGATCTAGCATGGGATAGTGTGATTGCAAGAATTAGAAGTGAATGGAGAAAGTTCAGAGAATTTCTGCCATTACTAACCAGCATAGCGTTACCATTGTTGATCGTTTTATTTTAAGTTCCACCATTTTTTTGTGTGTTTGCCTTCTTATTTCTTTTTCGTCCTCCAATGTTTGATTCTTGTCATCCGATAATGATGAACTGATTCATAAGATGGAGTAAGTGGAGAAAAGGTTGAGAGAGAGAGAGAGAGAGAGAGAGAGAGAGAGGGGGAGAGAGAAGAGGGGGTACGTTGATGATATAGACATTAGATTTTTGTGGTTTACGGCCATAATCCGATTTCAACAACGCTAGTTTTTGCAAGGAAGTGTCGCCACTCTCACACATACAGGTATTCCCAAATGGTCATCTATCTGGTGCTGACCAGGATCAACATCGTTGAGAAAGGATAAACAATTTGTGTGCAAGAAGTGTAAGACAATGAAAACTCAAACATGAAAAAGTATATCTAGATGGCCAAGCTATTTAAGATGTTGAGAAGTTTTGTAACCTTAGTGATACCATTGGAGTACAGAGTGTAGCATGGGCTTGTTTGATTGCAAGAATTAGAAGCGAATGGAGAAAGTTCAGAAAATGTCTGTCATTACTAACCAGCATAGCGTTACCATTTTCGATTAAAGGAAGAGTCTATCAGGCATGTGTACGAAGTCTGATGATGTATGGAAGTGAAACCTGATTGGTGAGGGTTGAGGACATGTGTTGCCTGGAGAGAAATGATATGAGAATGATACGGGGTGATGTGTAATGTTAGTCTTAAGGACAGGCTTAGATCTGATGATCCCAGAAGAAGATTAAATCATGATAGTATATGGAGATGGGTGCAGAAGAGTAGACTTCGATGGTATGGCCACATTTAAAAAAGAGTTTTTGGGTAAGTAGATGTGGAACAGTTGATGTAGCAGATTCAGTTCACAGGGGAAGGTCAAGGAAAACATGGGAGGAAATGATAAAAATGATAAAAATGAGCCTAAGGGAAAGAGAGATGAATAATTTCTGTCATTACTAACCAGCATAGCGTTACCATTGTCGATCAAGGGAAGAGTCTATCAAGCATGTGTACGCAGTGTGATGATGTATGGAAGTGAAACCTGACTAGTGAGGGTCGATTTTATGCGCAAGAAGTGTAAGACCATGGAGACGGATGATAATTCAGATGTGGAGAAAGTATATTAGGATGGCCAAACTATTAATGTTTTCCATGAGTTTTGTTACCTTGGTGATACCAATGGAGCACAATAAGGAGCTGGTGCTGATATGATTACAAGAGTTATTAGAGGATGGAATAAGTCCAGGAAACTTCTGCTATTACTAACAAGCAGAGAGTTACCACTGGCGACCAAAGGAAGAATTTATCAGGCATGTGTATGCAGTTCAATGACGTATGGAAATGAAATGTGGGCAGTGAGTATTGAGGACATGTGTTGCATAGAGATAAGTGATATTAGAAAGATACGATCGATGTGTAATGTGAATCTTAAAGAGAGGCTTAGATCTGATGACTTCAGAGGAAGATTAAATCCTTACAGTATAGGGAGATGTGTGCAGAACAGGGGATTTCATTGGTTTGATCACGTTAAAAGAATGGAGTAGAACGCTTGGGTTAGTAGATGTAGAACAGTTGAGGTAGCAGAGTCAGTTGGCAAGGGAAGGCTAAGGAAAACATGGATGAAGTGATAAAGATGGATGTAAGAGAAAGAGAGATAAATAAAGAGCTGGGTAGTATGGAATTAAATTTCTAAAAGTCATCCAACACATTCCAGTATGTAAAACAGACGTTAAACCGAATATAATGATGAAAGAATGCATGGCAGTGCTTAAGGTAGTAGATGTAGAACAGTTGAGGTAGCAAGGTTAGTTGCCGATAAATTTGTCAATCTTTCTATAATAAGTAAGCAATGTAAAATTCTTTTGTGTTTCGAATCTTCATTGGTGATCAAATCAGATAGTAGATGAATTTACCGTCCGATGAAAACAAGTGTAGATTTTAAGTTTTATGTAATGTAGCATGCCCAGCAAAAGATTGCATTGCGACACATAACCATAAAAAGGAACGTCACACATCACCATTTAAAGCAATTTAAAGACTTTCGTATGTGACGCCTGTATAGAACATAGGGGTAATCAGGTTCAAGTAGTTCAATGGGGTAAAAATCAGTTAAATTAAATGTCGTTAAAATCTATAGATCGCAGCGAATTTAACTAATCTTGACTAATTCTTAACGTTTACTATTTTTATAAATCAGAAATACTGACATCAATCTGTCATATCCGGCCAGTGTCTGGTAGGAACTTATCACATCTTTTAAAAAAGGGGTGGGCGATGATAATGCCTGCATAATACCATAACCCTAACCCTTAGCGTATTATTATAATGTGATAATTAGTAGTAAGCCATGTGCATAGCAGCGAGAGAGCTGAGCTTATTGCAAAAGTGGTCTAATAAAATATAGGTTAAGATTCGAATTGTTTTGGAATTCAAAGCTGACTCTGTTTTGACAAGTTGTGAGTTAGGTGTTGAATTGAAAAAAATAAAGATATTTCCTGTATCGTTTAAAGAAAGATGTGTAAACATAAAACAGTTTTAATAGATACGATCGGGATAAAAAAGAGCAAAGATTGTCACCAAGTTACAAGGACGGTCTGTGCTTGGCTCCTTTCATGAGACCCGACGAAGAACCCACGGTACATAAACAAATGAGTGTGAGAGTAAAAGTAAGCAACATAAATTCCTTTTTTTTGTTTCAAGTCTTTATTTGTGTTCAAATCTGAAGGAAGAAGAAGATACTTCTGTAAATGATAGACGAATCCACCGACCGAAGAAACCAAGTAAATGTTGATTTTTATCTTTTATGTAACATGTTCTTTTTTGTTTGTTCCAGACAAAGCATGGAGCAATTTGACCTAAGGAGCTAAAAAGAACAGAAGCTGATTAAGTTGCATAAAAACTGATGTCTAGTGGTGGTATTCCTGAGATATAAAACGATAAAATTTGAATAAAACTTCTGTATAACTCAACAATTAACATTTATTCTCTATTTAACAAGTGAAGAAAAGAATTACTTCTAAGTCAAAAAACGTCTTACTTGGACAGAGGTCTGTAACACGTGTTAATCCAAGATTGTTTCTTTCTGAAATGTGCAAGGGACATAACCCTACCCTCCAAATCTCTATGAGGCAAGATAGATACCCCAAAGCAAAGAGTTACTTTCTTTTTAATATGTTCTCTAGATAAAAACCTGTTTCATCTAATAATAATAAAAATGGAGAGAAAGGTAGTCATTTTACTGACGGTGATAAATTCAGAAGCAGAATAAACAAACCTGAAGTAGAGACATTAGCATGACAGTGACGGACCGAGTCATCCACAGTGAAATACATCAAGGGACACAACCATACGAGATATGACACTGGAGAATACCCTGACATTTTGCGAGTGTTTATGGAGAAGACTCTCAAGGAACTATACCTGAGTTTGGTCTCCTGTACTTTAACCTGGGAAAGTGCCGACCAGAATAGCACTATGCCCTCGCCCTCTACCAAGGATTCTTAACTACCTTCATTATCAGTTTGAAAGAGACCCCACCACCAGCGTCCTATCCCCTGGACTCCAGACAGACTAAGAAAAAGGTAATCCCTTCAAGAGCTCAATAGGAGAAGGAAGGGGTCACAAGGCTGGCCGACAAAGACTTCTACCCCTAAACTGGTTGAGTGACTGACCAGAAACCTAACCCTAACCTTTTACAAAGAATATTTAACTACCTTCATTATTTGTCAGTTATAAGACAAAGCAAGCCTGAAAGAGACCCCACCACCAGCGTTCTATCCTCTGGACTTCAAACAGGCTAGCCAAAATGTAAGCTATTCAGGAGCCGAAATAGGGAAGGAAGGGGTTACAAGGCTGGATGACAAAAAAGTGTACATTAACTAAGATTTATGAAACACGACCAAAAACACTGCTGAAATCAACCTTTCCGGTAGCTCTCTAGTGGAATTTTGCTCACCCCTTTTTGAGGGGTTGCGTAGTAGATATTATCAGCTCGGAACGTAATTAGTGTGTAAAGTAGGCCAAAGTAGCGGCAATCACTTTACCGCAATTGAGAAAAAATGTTGCATCATTTTCGTTAAAACCCTTTTTTTTTTTGCTTTTTCTTCATCTTTTCTTCTTTAACTAATTGAAACGGTTTTTTTTTTTAAATTTTTGTAAAAGGTTGAAATTAACGTTACTTACGACTGGAAATATTTTAATCCCTTTTTAAATGAGTTCATTTCTTTATGTCAAGATTTTTTGGAAACTCATTTTCCGCGGGGGGGGGGGGGGGAATAAAAACGAATGAAAATAACAAACGAAGAAACTGTTTTTTTTTTAATGTTTTGCTCTTTTTTTTTGTTAAGTTGTAACTAATTTGTCGTGTGATGTTTTTTTGGCATCTGAAAAGTGGGTGGAGGCTGCGATGATGCAGCAGTTAAAAAGGATGCGTCAATTTCATCCCATGTTGGTGGGAATTGTGTGCAGCTTTAAGCTGAAAAATATTAGAAAGTGAATTGAGTTGAGAGTAGGGGTGCAAGTGTGGGGCGGGGGGCTGTTTTTGTTAGTCTGGATCTTTTGGGGCAGACATGATGATGTGGCAATAAGAAGTTGAAAAAGAAGAAGAAAGAAAAAATAAGAGGAAATAAGAGGAAGAGTAGAATGAGGAAAAAGAAGAAAAATAAGGAGGAAAAGAAAAAAGAAGAGGAAAAGTGAAGAGAAGAAGAAAAGGAAGAAGGACAAAGAAGAAGACGAAGAAGACGAAGGAAAGGAAGGAGAATGAGAGGCAAGCGAAGAAGGAAAGGAAAAAGGAGGAGAAGAAGAAGAAGAAGAAAGTAGAATAAGAAGAGGGAGAAGAAGAAAAAAGTAGAAGAGGAAGAACAAGACAAAGATGAAGAAGAAGAAAAAGAAGAAGAAAAAGTAAAGTAGAAGAAGAAAAAGAAGAAGAAAAAGAAGGAGAAGAAGAAGAAAAAAAAGAAAAAAAAGAAAAAAGTAGTAAAAGAAGAAGAAGAAGAAGAAGAAAGAAGAAAAAGAAGATGAAGAAAATGACAAGAAAGAACAAGAAAAGGAGAAAAAGAAGATGGCGGCGATATAAAGAAAACAGATTTTAATAAACATGTATTATAAATTACAGGTTTATGTAATGATAAAGCAAACAAAAAAGAATGGAAAGACTTGTATGAATCTTTAGAAGTAAATGGGAATTAATTATAGAAAATTACCGCTTACCCTTTCTTTCTCTATTCCTTTCCCTTTCTCTCTCTCTCTCTCTCTTACCCCATCTCCTCTTTTTCCTCCTCTTCCCTCTTTCTATCCTCTTTCTTTCTCTCCCTTTAAATTATTTACATCATTCCATTCCTCTCACCACTTCTCATATCATTCGTCCTTCATTTACGTTATTCGCTTCTTTAATCACCATCTAAAAAATTCAGGTACAAATTAAGTGTGCACGATAGCAAGCAAACAAGATAACATAATGACAAACAGCATAGCATCATTCTCTGAGTGTTACTAGTGTTATAGAGCAATATATATATATAGCTCAGTTCGTAGAACATCAGACTGAAGATATTAAGGTTTCAGGTTCGATTTCCGGTCATGATATCTTTACAATGTCATCATTCACCCAGGTACACCAACCACTAGTCTCTCCCTATTAGACAAGGCTGGTACACCAACCACTAGTCTCTCCCTATTAGACAAGGCTGGTACACCAACCACTAGTCTCTCCCTATTAGACAAGGCTGGTACACCAACCACTAGTCTCTCCCTATTAGACAAGGCTGGTACACCAACCACTAGTCTCTCCCTATTAGACAAGGCTGGTACACCAACCACTAGTCTCTCCCTATTAGACAAGGCTGGTACACCAACCACTAGTCTCTCCCTATTAGACAAGGCTGGTACACCAACCACTAGTCTCTCTCTATTAGACAAGGCTGGTACACCAACCACTAGTCTCTCCCTATTAGACAAGGCTGGTACACCAAACACTAGTCTCTCCCTATTAGACAAGGCTGGTACACCAACCACTAGTCTCTCCCTATTAGACAAGGCTGGTACACCAACCACTAGTCTCTCCCTATTAGACAAGGCTGGTACACCAACCACTAGTCTCTCCCTATTAGATAAAGCTGGTACACCAACAACTAGTCTCTCCCTATTAGACAAGGCTGGTACACCAACCACTAGTCTTTCCCTATTAGACAAGGCTGGTACACCAACCACTAGTCTCTCTCTATTAGACAAGGCTGGTACACCAACCACTAGTCTCTCCCTATTAGATAAGGCTGGTACACCAACAACTAGTCTCTCCCTATTAGACAAGGCTGGTACACCAACCACTAGTCTCTCCCTATTAGACAAGTCTGGTACACCAACCACTAGTCTCTCCCTATTAGACAAGGCTGGTACACCAACCACTAGTCTTTCCCTATTAGACAAGGCTGGTACACCAACCACTAGTCTCTCCCTATTAGGCAAGGCTGGTACACAAACCACTAGTCTCTCCCTATTAGGCAAGGCTGGTACACCAACCACTAGTCTCTTCCTATTAGACAAGGCTGGTACACCAACCACTAGTCTCTCCCTATTAGACAAGGCTGGTACACCAACCACTAGTCTCTCCCTATTAGACAAGGCTGGTACACCAACCACTAGTCTCTCCCTATTAGACAAGACTGGTACACCAACCACTAGTCTCTCCCTATTAGACAAGGCTGGTACACCAACCACTAGTCTCTCCCTATTAGACAAGACTGGTACACCAACCACTAGTCTCTCCCTATTAGACAAGGCTGGTACACCAATCACTAGTCTCTCTCTATTAGACAAGCTGGTACACCAACCACTAGTCTCTCCCTATTAGACAAGGCTGGTACACCAACCACTAGTCTCTCCCTATTAGACAGGGCTGGTACACCAACCACTAGTCTCTCCCTATTAGACAGGGCTGGTACACCAACCACTAGTCTCTCCCTATTAGACAAGACTGGTACACCAACCACTAGTCTCTCCCTATTAGACAAGGCTGGTACACCAACCACTAGTCTCTCCCTATTAGACAAGGCTGGTACACCAACCACTAGTCTCTCTCTATTAGACAAGGCTGGTACACCAACCACTAGTCTCTCCCTATTAGGCAAGGCTGGTACACCAACCACTAGTCTCTCCCTATTAGACAAGGCTGGTACACCAACCACTAGTCTCTCCCTATTAGACAAGGCTGGTACACCAACCACTAGCCTCTCCCTATTAGGCAAGGCTGGTACACCAACCACTAGCCTCTCCCTATTAGGCAAGGATGGTACACCAACCACTAGTCTCTCCCTATTAGGCAAGGATGGTACACCAACCACTAGTCTCTCCCTATTAGGCAAGGCTGGTACACCAACCACTAATCTCTCCCTATTAGACAGGGCTGGTACACCAACCACTAGTCTCTCCCTATTAGGCAAGGCTGGTACACCAACCACTAGTCTCTCCCTATTAGGCAAGGATGGTACACCAACCACTAGTCTCTTCCTATTAGGCAAGGATGGTACACCAACCACTAGTCTCTCCCTATTAGACAAGGCTGGTACACCAACCACTAGTCTCTCCCTATTAGACAAGGCTGGTACACCAACCACTAGCCTCTCCCTATTAGACAAGGATGGTACACCAACCACTAGTCTCTTCTTATTAGGCAAGGATGGTACACCAACCACTAGTCTCTTCCTATTAGGCAAGGCTGGTACACCAACCACTAGTCTCTCCCTATTAGACAAGGATGGTACACCAACCACTAGTCTCTCCCTATTAGGCAAGGCTGGTACACCAACCACTAGTCTCTTCCTATTAGACAAGGCTGGTACACCAACCACTAGTCTCTCCCTATTAGGCAAGGCTGGTACACCAACCACTAGTCTCTCCCTATTAGGCAAGGCTGGTACACCAACCACTAGTCTCTTCCTAT